>CM070586.1:7727993-8407549 GCA_036346355.1 Rhipidocladum racemiflorum | reverse complement strand
CATAAACAGAGAGTAACATAATTTTATGAGCTTTTTAGAAAAGCGGGATCGTCACAATCTCTTGAGTTAAGATCGTTTAAAGTTATGTGATTATTTAAAGTTTAAATAATCAATTAAATAATTTTGCAAGGAGAAAAACTTTAGTCCAAAAATTAAATAAAATTCATATTTAGGTAGATTCTCAATTTTATACAAATTCTAGAAATTTGAATCACTCAAATCTGCAGTTGAAACGCAGTAAACGCAGTTAAAAGCGTTTGAAGTTTGAATCAAAAATCACGAAATCATTATTTCGGAATTAATAAATCATTTTCTTTTTCGGAAATTAATTATTTAAAGCGGCGGCTGGACCGACACGTGTCATCCTCGTGATTGGTCCACAGCGACTTCTTGACGTCAGCAACTCAACCGCTTCCATGATGACGCGCCGACATGACGCCATCATGCCACGCGTGGCACCACTTTCGGAGTTTCGCCACGGTCCGGCCCATGGATCGGGTCCACGCGCTGACACGGTCCGATTTGGTGGATGGCGCGAAGACGTGCTTGGTGCGGGCCGACATGCGAAGACCTGGCGATAAGTCGTGGCCCACGCCCACGGCGCTATACCGCAATGGCGCGCGCTAGGCTACGTGTAAGCGCAGAAGATCGCGGATCCGCTGATTTCCGGAAATCAAATCGGGCCGCTGATTAGATCCAGGGTTAACACGTCGTTGAAAAACTACTTTCGATGATCGTGGGCCGCTCGATCTAGATCGGACGCGTTCCAGATCTAACCCTGCCGATAACACCGCTACGGCCTGAGGTGATCGTGGTCGCTGGATCTTGATCCAACGGTCCAGATCCAATTGGGTTTGATGCACGCGTGACTTCACCGCTACCGCTCGATCGAATCGGACGGCCCGTGGTTTCAGTGACCGGTGATGGCGGCGCGGCGGGGCTCTGCCACGGAGACGCGGCGACCTTCCGTGCGGCGTTCCGAGGGTCTCCGGCGAGGTGAATGGTGCGGTCCGATGCGCCTTGCTCAGGCGTTCTGGTGATTCGGGCTTCAACACTACGAGACGGCTTGATCAAGGCATGGGCAGCGTCGCGCCTGACGAACTCAAGCGAAGCCCTAACCCTACTACGGCGAGCAATTCCTCGGCCAAGACGGCTTTCGGCGGTGTGGCTTGGGGAAAAGGCGGCGCCGAGCAGCGATTCACAAGAGGCGGGTCCACGCCTTTAACATCGCCTCGACGTATGCCAAGAATCGGAACTCCTAACCGTGTCCCGCTTGGTCACGGCGGAGCTCTCCCTACCGGGATTCGAACGGAGGCGATGGTCGGGACCCGCCCGCGTGTCGCGATGAGCGGCTACGATTGCTCACGCGCTGGCGGATCCGACCCGACTCTGCTCGAAAGCGCGTCACGGTCCAATCCGACTGTTGGATCCCGATCCAACGGTCGGGATCGATGGAGTTAGGGGTGGGTTTGGTCGAAGTCGATCGCCTCGGCGGATGAACAAGAAACGACTTCGGTTTGATTTTCAGCGATTTAATAATTAAAATAATTCCCGTAAATTCATTTAATTCATTAAAAATAGCAAAGACTTCTAAAAATTCCAGAAAAATTGGAAAATATTTTAGAGTATTTGGGACTCAAATAAAATATTTCCAACAAAATTTTATTTGCAAAGTTTAATTCTTTAATTATTTCAAAATGAAATAAATTCAAATAAATTCCAAATAAATCCAAATAAATTGGAAAATTCCAAAAATTCACCAAAGTGCCAAATCACACATGAATTTAAGAAAAGCAAAATTTTGGGGTGTTACAAAGAGGTGACCCATGATGGTGTTTAGAAATTTTATGTCCTGTTACGTAGTATGTAACAATGTATTTATGGAATGATGTACTTCTATGTTAATTTGTGAGTTGAATCAATTAAAATGTAATTGTTATCTTTAGCTTGAGATTAAATAAACTTCTAGTATTGTAGATTGCTCTATAGCGATAATGATTGAATGTGTTAATGTGCATGCTTAGGATTTATTGCATTATTTTAATGTGCCCTTGACCATGGACAATGTTTAAAGCTTTAAATCTTGATGCGTAGTTAGAACATTACGATGATGTAAACTATCGTGAAGGTAATAGAAAATTAGTGGGTTATTTAGAGACATTTTAATATAAGGTCGGTAGAACAATTTAATTGTAATGGTGGACTACCGAGATTGTTAAAGAAACCATGCCGGTTGTTTAAAGATGTTCCTAATTTAATCGTGTTGGCTAGTGACTTTAACTTGGAAATTGATTAGAGTTGATATTTATGACGCTGCAAACTATTAGTAGATTCGGAAGCATGCGCTATGCTCCAATAATGCTAGTATCGATATCAATTGGGAAGACATAAGTTTTTGCCATTGCTGTAAGAGCTTTGTGATGATTTCACCTATTCAGTTCACTTTAAAAAAAAATTTGAGTATGTCTTGGAGTGGCAATTTTGCTATAACCGTGTATAGGGTAGCTAAAAAAATTTTAAAAAATTTTAAATTTAATTTAGCGTTGTTGTTATAAGAGCTTTGGATGGCTTAAATTATTCAATCTATTTTACATAGTTGGAGTATGTTGTGTAGTGACAGCTTTTGTCATAGCCTATGTATAGGGTAACTAAAAGCAATGTTGTTGTTTTACAATTATGCCAATTATTGATATTGATGACTTAGTAGTGGTGGTAAATCGATTAGATTAATTGTTGAAAACCTTTGTTAAAATGGTGGAAATTGTAACATGTTGTGATGGGAGGAGACCAGGGACAATAGCATGACGCGTGATTTTGTCCTTAATAAATGTATGTTTTAAACTTCTATTTATGATTGGTGCCTTGTTGAGATAATATTTACTTGTTGAGTCATCTTTAGGTGAATAAATTTCCATTGTCGAGATGTTGACCAGCGTATGTGGTATGGAATTTATAGGTTCATCATCTTTGAAAGACTTGTTGAAGCACCGCCTTCAAATTTAGAATATGATGATATAGGTTAGGCCGCTCCGTGGGATCTTGATGAGGTAGTGTTGGTTGGATGTGTTTTTATAAGCACTTTGTGAACTTTATTTATAATTGTGGAAAAGTAATAAGAGTAAGAATTTGTTGTGTAGTTGTTGTTAAATCCGATGGGCCTTCTCAATGAGTAAATAGGGAATATTGAAATCTAAATGGTAAGGGTAGTGGAATGCTATAGATGGCGGGAGTTATGCTGAACTTATGTTTAAAAATTCATATGGATTGGTTTGTTTGTTTGATATTTGGGTTGAATACTTTGGCCAAAAGTATTCTTTGTCTTTGGTGTTTGAGTTTCCCTAAACTTAGAATGATTTCACAAATGTGGGTTAATTTGAGGCTTAAAACAAGGATAAAAGAATGATTAACCTTGAAGTAATTTGTGGAGATTTTGGAATGTTATTCTATTAAATATCGCTATTCATTCATCTTTGATAAGAAAACTAGCTTAAGTTATAGAATGCGACATTTATGCTCAAGGATGTATGCTTTGATTTGTGTCCGTAGTTTTCAAGGTCGAGTTATTTCCAGTTGCATTGTTGATCAAAAGAAGTAGCTAATCCAATGTAAGATTTGGAACTTCATGATCCGGAAATATTTGTATTTCTATTTTTGGGCTAGAGTTGTGTTGTGGTGTGAGATGTTTGACGTTTTTTGTTTAAGAGACGATTCTTCTCGTTGTGACATGAATGATATTCGTGGGTTGAAACAATTTTTTCTGTTGGGAAGTGAGTTTGGTTCCTTTTAAGGAAAAAGAGATGGTGGTTGTGTGGAAGCATTTAATTCCTTGATCTGGTTTCTTTTTACGAATGGCTCGGCCTTGGATAAAAGTGAGATGATTTGTTTTGGTAAAAGTGAAATGCATTTGCAGAAGACTTTCGTGGTGTTTCTCTTTTGAATAGAGCTTCTCCCGAAGGAATTTTTTGGTGGTTTTGGTTCTATGGAGTTCCTCTTCCAAGTTGAGTTCCGTGTATGTGAATTTCAGCCCTTTGGTTTAAAGGTGGTGATTGTCGTTCGTTGTGTTAGTGAGAATTAAGATTTCTTTTACGCTCAAGCTTGGGGGGTAAGAAAATGAATGTTTATGTTATGGTTGAGTTTATTCAAGGATTGTACTCCTTGCCTCAGTCCTGGGTGGAAGAATGTGAAGGCGAAACCTTCTTACAAGGGAAAACTAGTGTGGTCGCTGATCGTAAGTAGTTTAAAAGTGAAGAGTAAAGGAAGGTTGTGTATGACACAATTCAAACCTTTTTGGAGAATTGTTTTCATTGATGTGTTCCTCGGTGGGGTTGCTTAATTTAGTAGTGGACAACTTGGAAGTTGAAGGTAATTACATTAATTTTTTTTGGAACTTTTGTCAGCTAGGTTCGAGCTGAAGTTTGTGTCAACCGTAGGTGTTTGTGTTCTATTGTTATTGTTTCTCAAGTGATTTACGGACCCTGGTTGTAAAGTAGGCTATCTCTGTCGTTGGTAAGGGTGGATATTGGTTCTTTTTGTAAAAGATCAATCACTTGTAGGAGATAGGAGTTTGTGTTTGGGTTGATTTAGAGACTTACCTAGAGCGTTGTGTCTCACATGGTTCGCTGGGCCGTCGAATGCGATGAACTCGTGGTAGAGGAGTTGAGATTGGAATGCGGAGTTTCGCGATCGGGTTGAAGAGAGAAGTGGGAGTTGAGATTCCAGATCGATACCAAATTCACCTAATAGGTGTCCTTTATTTAATAGGGGAATAGTTCGTGTTAGTGTCCAATGAAATATTTGTGGACCAATTAGTCTCGAGCGGGATGCAACTTGGGAACTTGAGGACCAGATGCTAAGAAGTATCCTACACTCTTTGAGGATGCTGAAGGTAAAGTGTTGATTACCATTTTGCCTTCCTTTTTTTTTTAGGTTCCAGTAGCAAAGAGGAGTAGATTCGGGACTAACTTTTAAGGAGGGGAGAATGTGATGCCTTAGAGCGCCAGAGCGATTCTAGGTTCCTTTTAAGTTTTGTTTCGGAGAGGAATGAAGGATTTGTCTGGGGATGAAATAATTGAAGTTTATCCGCGATAATATTAAATTTGGAGTTGTCGGGCTAGAAACAGGTGGGCCGAGGAAAACCTGGGCCTGGCTGCGTAATCCCTCCCACCTCTCTCTCTTTTCCCTAGTGGGCCGACCCACCATATAAAAGGTGTCACCCCCAAAAGCCCTAGGCGCCCCTTCCTCCCTAGCAGCCACACCACCCCTCCTCTTCCTCCTTGCGTGGTGGCTCAAGATCCACCGCCAAACGCCGAAGGAGCAAGCGAGAAGAGGATCCGTGGAGGCGTGGAGGACGAGCAGATTTCCGCTTCGGGAATCGTCGCGCGTTTTAAGTGGGTTCTCAAGGGAGAACTCAAGGTAAAATTCCCAATCTTTTACCCCTGTTCTACCTAGGGATTAGGAGTGTATTAGATCTGGTGGTGAGGGATTTAGATGGATCTTGATGGGGGAGAAGAGTAGATGTTCACGTGGTGCTGTTTTTGGAAGGGGAGATTGTGCAGCGCGGATTATTTTGCGTTTTACGTGGCATAGAAAATTTTTCCTGCAAAAACCTATAACTAGAAAGTTGTAGATAACGTCGAGATATAGCTTCTGTAATTTTTTCAGAATTTTTGGGGCGTGGGTCTGAGAGTTATCGCTGTTGCAAGATGACGGACAGAATCTGGAAACAGATTTTGTCCACTGTGTTGGACGTTTGTTTAGGCATATTTAACTGTGTAATTGAAATTTGTGATCTTCATGAAAGTTGTAGATCTCGTCAATATCTAGCTACTGTAATTTTTTTGTATTTTTATGATCTGTATAAAAAAAGATACGAAATTGTGAAGAGAGGGTGATGCTGTTTGACCCGGACAGATTGGGGTTTTTGGCGCTTAAGAAGGGAACGGGGATTAGGAAACGTGTGTTCGAGTTGTGTGATCATTTGTGATGTCGCTATGTACTGAAATAATACTTGTACAGGTGGTGCCCCTTCTGGACGCAACTAGGTTCTCGCCATCCACGTTGGTAAAGGCAAGTGGAAGTAGCGGTCTTGCTAAACTATAACTCGCTATTTGTTTCGTCTTCAATATAAACCTTAATTGCAGCACACCTACATGGTTTAACTACTTGTTTATGAGATTACAATATCCTATCCTGCATTGTGATGTGGTTGTTTGGCTTTTGAATCATGAGTAAGAATGAAGAAAGATGTTGTTTGCAAGATGAATTGTGGAGATATTCTATCTCAATGATGTTCGCATTCTATCCATGTTATTTGATGGTATGCAAGCATGTGAATTCAGAGTGGGAAGTTATGAATGTATTTATGCATGAAGCATTAACTGCATAATCATGCATTGGAAGTTTGTCGACGCCAACAGACGCGATCAGATATCTGGGTACAACACCGTGTGTTCCCGAGAAAGGGCACGGTGAGGAGGATCATGGCATAAGCATGTGCACAATCATATGCATTTTACTGAGGTTGTGTGGACTCTATAATGTGGTATTGGACATGAGGAATTTGGTATGCTAGTTTTACTGTGGCTGTGTTATTCGTTAGAAGTTGTTCCGCTTGCCGAGATTACCCAATCTCACCCCCTTGTTATTTTGTTGTTTTCGTAGTTCTCATAGTCGTAAGCTTGAAGGGTGGGCTTAGTAGCACAATCAACCCTCTGGGGTCATCACGAATCACATGGACTAGTGCATTTATAATTCATTAGCTTGCTGAAATTTTATTAATCATAGACCCGTTGATGTCCTCTTTGGAGCTGTTTTACGCTTATGTTTGTTTTCTGGTTGATTTAGACTTGTTATCTCTAGTATTGATGCTTTTATGTTATTCCTGTTTATAATGGTTATTATGAATCTTGTTGTCGCCTGCTTTTGTCCTAATTTTAGGAGAGATGTCATTAAATTTTTCTTTGTATGACAGCTTTAGATTTGTAGGGTGTTACATTTGGTATCGTGAGCTGGTCAGAGGGTCCTTGGAATGTCTATTTTTAGTGTCATACTATAGGATACAACTAAAATGTGATGTGGAATAACTTAGAAACATGGCCTAGGTTTTAACTAAAATTTTGTCATAGGATAGCAACATTAAAACTTGTGTAAGTGGAATCACTAATTTAAAATTTGACACACATGGATGCCAAAGAGGAAAGGGTATGGGTATCGTTGCCTCATGCTTAAAGGTTGAATTTAAGCTTTGTTGTTGAATGCTACTTTTGATGATGTATAATGCTATATTTATGATAGATTTGATTGAGTTGCTTCATTTGTGATATAAAGTGTGTGGAGTTGTGGTGCCGAAGGGTTTCGGTCACCTTTTGTTTGTAGTGAGGCTGTGGTTTGACTCTGTGGCTGGGTAGAGTCACCACCGAAGAACTATTATACCCCTGTAGGGAAAGAGTGCTTATCCGTGTCTGGTCGAGATCGGGTAGTGACTGGAGTCAAATAGAAGAGGTTGGTGATGGATTCCTTCGATGTTCTTTACCGTGTCGACGGTCCGCTTTGGTTGGTTTTCCGGGTATGTGGTTGGTTCAAACCGAGGAAAATGCTTAGTTTTGAGCACTCGCTGATTTGTCCTTTTGGCGGTTTGTGGTTGTCTCCTTTGAGTGAAGACACGTAAGAAGAGTTCTACGTTATGGCGTCTTTTGGTCACAATTTTGCTTTGGCACTGATTTATTGTGATGGTATGTCGTTGGGAGGAAATTTCTGTGGTTGTTGTTTCCCGATTTTTTTTTAAAAAAGAAGGGGTTTGGAGTTTCTCCTGCTATGCAGAGCGGATGGAGCTAAGTTTGAATCTTTATCGGAAAATTTTAGTTGGACATTTGGTCTTCCCTTTGCATCCGTCTTCCTGAGTGGAAAGTGTAGGTTTTGGATTTCTTGAAGAGTTTTGGCTACTATGATTGGACATTTGAGGGTCGAGCTCTCTTGCATTTATGTTTGGATTTTGCTTTTCTTCCTTGCCTGAAAAGAAGAATTTTTATCGGTGTTTGTTCTTGATCTAGAACCTGGTTTGTTTTTTTTTAATGTTTGTGATTGCCTCCTGTTTGTCAAGGGTAGGTGTCGGGACCCTGAATTTGCAAATCCGACCCTCTGTGTATTCAACACTAGTCCAAGAACGCCGCTTAGTGCACACAGTCTTAACATCGGTAAATATCACAATCATACCATTCGATGCTAATAAAGTACTTTTATTTAAATAACTAAATCAAGTTACTCGACCTTATGGTCAAGTCACAAATGCACGCCTCAGGGCGTAAACTTATTAAGAGAGAAATAGTAGCAATGAAAATCAAAGAAGGTAACATCGTGGCGCCATCCAAGATACCACAGGCAATCGATCGGCTCGCCTCCTACGAGATCGATCCTCTTGGAGCTCCTCCTCCAAAGTCGGGCGTAGTCTCCTCTTCAACTGGTGTTGTGTTGAGGCAAGGGTGAGTACTTGGTACTCAAAGAAGTCATGCACATGTGCTAATATACTATATGCATGGCTTGGTACAAAGGAATAACTCAAGGTATATTTGCAGTAAATAGCATTGGACAAGTAATATAAGTAGATTCAAAGCAGATAGAAATAAGTAAAGCATAAATAACTTTTCAAGAAGTTTAGTAAACCTCTTTCCCATCCTCAACCACATTTCCATCAACTTCATTATTAATCCAAATTAACCTTTCAAAACCAAAGTTATTTTTGAGAAAATCTAACCCTTGATCAGAATTCCGAGCGATGTCCAATACCGCTGACACGGCTTATTCGAATAGATTCTAAACTCTACAGAGGTTATGCACTTTACCCACAAGATACAACAAACACCACAAAGGCGAGTTCCTCGCAACAAAGTCTTTCTGAAACTTCTAACAATACAAGTGGTCCTCCCTGCTATTGCACACTAACCCTTCCCTTAGCTTAGGCGAAGTCTAGGCCAATCAACCGTTAGATGGGTACCTGCCTCGGCCCAGATGCGCCTCCCGCACAACTTATACAAAGGGTGTAGTTGACCTCCCGAGGTCCCACAGCATGCGTTATTAGCAACTTAGTCAACTAGGTCCGTCCCATTACAGACATGTGGTTGCACGTTAGACCCGGTTCAAAGGCTTGCAAGGTTAAGTCCTTAGGGTGACCAGGGCAAGACTACCAAGAACCAAATCAACATCCCCAATGCCACAACTGGCCCACTGATTACTCTTGCCACATGCCCCTGGCCGAAAATTTATCAAACCCCGCTTGATTACCATGCACCACGTGCCATCAACATCACATGATACTTTTCCAAAACAGGTTCAATATGTCATTAAGTCAATATTAACATTTGATTATCCAAAATCATGTCATGAGCACGTGGCAGGTCTAAGCGTTATACTACAATCTAAGCCTAAACCCATGTTGGCAATTTAATAATGTCCAACTAGTAATCCACAACTAGGGTGACAAGGGGTCATGGCACATACTTAATAATCAAGGTGTCATACAGCAAATTGGTACTTATCTAATTCCCCATTTTTAAATAAAGTATTTTTCTATTTGAACTTAGCATGCAATAGGTTAAATCAAAATAAATTTCAAAATAGGATCAACATGGTCAAAGCACAACTTGCCTTCCAAAAGTACTTGTTCTTGGTCTTGAGTTGATCCCTGAGTCAATACTTCTCCTTCAATCCTTCCCTAAGACTTCAATGTCTACTGTAAAGCGTGCAAATAGCAAATACACGAATAAACAATAGGCAAAAAGTGTCCAAACATCCAAATAAAATCCATAAACAGAGAGAACATAATTTTATGAGTTTTTAGAAACTGAATCACAAATTTGGAGTTAAGACATAAAAAGTTATGATTATTTAAAGTTTAAATAATCAATTAAATAATTTTGCAGAGAAAAAATTTATTCCAAAAATTAAATAAAATTCATATTTAGGTAGATCTCAATTTTATACAAATTTAGAAATTTGAATCACTCAAATCGGAGTTGAAACGCAAAAGTTATAAGCGTTTGAAGTTTGAATCAAAATCAAATCATTATTTCGAATTAATAAATCATTTTCTTTTCGAAATTAATTATTACGCCGGCTGGACACGTGTCATCCTCGTGATTGGTCCGCGGTGACCTGCGACGCCACGCGACGAACGGCCTCCATGATGACGCCGCCAAGATGACGCCATCATGCCACGCGGCACCACTCGAGCCGCCACGTGTCCGGCCCATGGATCGGGTCCACGCGCGACACGGTCCCACGGATCGGGCGCGACGGCTTGGTGCGGTGACATGCGGCCCGCATGTCGGGCCGCCCACGCGGCGCTTACGCCGCGGGCGCGCCAGGTTACGTGGCAAGATCGTGTCCGCTGATTTGGAAATCAACGGCGCGATTAGATCCAGGTGGTTAACACGTTGAAAACTACTCGATGATCGTGGGCCGCTCGATCTAGATCGGACGGTCCAGATCTAACCCTACGATAATCTTGCTCACGGCCTGAGGTGATCGTGGGCCGTTGGATCTTGATCCAACGGTCCAGATCCAATCGGGTTTGGAAGCACGTGACTCACCGCTACCGTTCGATCGGAATCGGACGGTCCAGAAGCTTCGCACTGGTGATGGCGGCGCGGCGGGGCTCGGGCTACCGGAGACGAGGACGGCGACCTTCCGTGCGGCATTTCCGAGGGTCTCCGGCGAGGGGAATGGTGCGGTCCGATGCGCCTTGCTCGTGCGGTTCCAGATCTGGGCTTCAACACTACGTGAGACGGCTGATGGGCGCCAAGCGTGCGCACGAACCCGAAGCGAAACCCTAACCCTACTACGGCGAGCAATTCCTCGGCCAAGACGGCGGCTCGGGCGGTGTGGCTTGGGGAAAAAGGGGCGGCGTCGAACGACGATTCTCGGGGATGGGTCCACGCCTTAAATACTGCCTCGACGTGCGCGCAAATCGGAACCCTAACCATGTCCCGCTCGGTCACGGCGGAGCTCTCCGGCTGGGATTCGAGCGGAGGCGATGGTGAGGACCGCCCACGTGTCGCGATGAGCGCTACGATTGCTCACGCTGACCGGATCCGGCCGGACTCGGGCTCGAGCCGGCGGTCAATCCGGACCGTTGGATCCCGATCCAACGGTCGGGATCGATTGGGTTAGGAGTGGGTTTGGTCGAGTCGGACCGCTCTGGCCGGATGAACAAGAATCGACTTCGGTTTGATTTTCCAGCGATTTAATAATTAAAATAATTCCCAGAAATTCATTTAATTCATTAAAAATAGCAAAAGACTCAGAAAAATTCCAGAAAAATTCTGGAAAATATTTAGGGTATTTGGGACTCAAATAAAATATTTCCAACAAAATTTTATTTGCAGAGTTTAATTTTTTAATTATTTCAAAATGGAATAAATTCAAATAATTCCAAATAAATCCAAATAAATTCCAGAAAATTCCAAAAATTCACCAAAGTGCCAAATCACACATGAATTTAAGAAAAGCAAAATTTTGGGGTGTTACAGTAGGTGACCCATGACGGTGTTTAGAAATTTTATGTCTGTGTTACGTAGTATGTAACAATGTGGTTTATGGAATGATGTACTTCTATGTTAATTTGTGAGTTGAATCAATTAAAATGTAATTGTTATCTTTAGCTTGAGATTAAATAAACTTCTAGTATTGTAGATTGCTCTATAGCGATAATGATTGAATGTGTTAATGTGCATGCTTAGGATTTATTGCATTATTTTAATGTGCCCTTGACCATGGACAATGTTTAAAGCTTTAAATCTTGATGCGTAGTTAGAACATTACGATGATGTAAACTCTTTGTGAAGGTAATAGAAAATTAGTGGGTTATTTAGAGACATTTTAATATAAGGTCGGTAGAACAATTTAATTGTAATGGTGGACTACCGATATTGTTAAAGAAACCATGTCAAGTTGTTTAAAGATGTTCTAATTTAATCGTGTTGGCTAGTGACTTTAACTTGGAAATTGATTAGAGTTGATATTTATGACATTGCAAACTATTAGTTGATTCTAAGTATGCAGCTATGCTCCAATAATGCTAGTATCGATATCAATTGGGAAGACATCGCTTTTGCCATTGCCGTGAAGAGCTTTGTGATGATTTCACCTATTCATTCTACTTAAAAAAAGGCGGAGTATGTCTTGGAGTGGCAATTTTGCTATAACCGTGTATAGGGTAGCTAAAAAAATTAAAAAAATTTAAATTTAATTTAGCGTTGTTGTTATAAGAGCTTTGGATGGCTTAAATTATTCAATCTATTTTACATAGTTGGAGTATGTTGTGTAGTGACAGTTTGTCATAGCCTATGGATAGGGTAACTAAAAGCAATGTTGTTGTTTTACAATTATGCCAATTATTGATATTGATGACTCAGTAGTGGTGGTAATCGATTAGATTAATTGTTGAAAACCTTTGTTAAAATGGTGGAAATTGTAACATGTTGTGATGGAGTGAACCAGGATAGTTAGCATGACGCTGCGTGATTTTGTCCTTAATAAATGTATGTTTTAAACTTCTATTTATGATTGGTGCCTTGTTGAGATAATATTTACTTGTTGAGTCATCTTTTAGGTGAATAAATTTCCATTGTCGAGATGTTGACGCTGTATGTGGTATGGAATTTATAGGTTCATCATCTTTGAAAGACTTTTTGAAGCAATCGCTTTCAAATTTAGAATATGATGATATAGGTTAGGGCTCAGGTGGGGATCTTGATGAGGTAGTGTTGGTTGGATGTGTTTTTGATAAGCACTTGTGAACTTTATTTATAATTGTGGAAAAGGTAATAAGAGTACGAATTTGTTGTGTAGTTGTTGTTAAATCCTGATGGGCCTTCTCAATGAGTAAATAGGGAATATTGAAATCTAAATGGTAAGGGTAGTGGAATGCTATAGATGGCGGGAGTTATGCTGAACTTATGTTTAAAAATTCATATGGATTGGTTTGTTTGTTTGATATTTGGGTTGAATACTTTTCGGTCAAAAGTATTCTTTGTCTTGTGTTTGAGTTTCCCTAAACTTAGAATGATTACGCCAAATGTGGGTTAATTTTGAGGCTTAAAACAAGGATAAAAGAATGATTAACCTTGAAGTAATTTGTGGAGATTTTGGAATGTTATTCTATTAAATATCGTCATTCATTCATCTTTGATAAGAAAACTAGCTTAAGTTATGAATGCGACATTTATGTTCAAGGATGTATGCTTTGGCGTGTCCGTAGTTTTCAAGGTCGAGTTATCGGTTGCATTGTTGATCAAAAGAAGTAGCTAATCCAATGTAAGATTTGGAACTTCATGATCTCGGAAATATTTGTATTTCTATTTTGGGCTAGAGTTGTGTTGTGGTGTGAGGTGTTTGTGCTTTTGTTTAAGAGACGATTCTTCCGGGTTGTGACATGAATGATATTCGTGGTTGAAACAATTTTTCTGTTGGGAAGTGAGTTTGGTTCCTTTTTAAGGAAAAAGAGATGGTGGTTGTGTGGAAGCATTTAATTCCTTGATCGGTTTCTTTTTTCTGAATGGCTTGGCCTTGGATAAAAGTGAGATGATTTGTTTTGGTAAAAGTGAAATGCATTTGCAGAAGACTTTCGCGGTGTTTCTCTTTTGAATAGAGCTTCTCCCCGAAGAAATTTTTTTTGGTGTTTTTGGTTCTATGGAGTTCCTCTTCCAAGTTGAGTTCCCGTGTATGTGAATTTCAGCCCTTTGGTTTAAAGATGGTGATTGTCGTTCGTTGTGTTAGTGAGAATTAAGATTTCTTTTACGTTCAAGCTTGGGGGTAAGAAAATGAATGTTTATGTTATGGTTGAGTTTATTCAAGGATTGTACTCCTTGCCCTGGTCCTTGGGTGGAAGAATGTGAAGGCGAAACCTTCTTACAAGGGAAAACTAGTGTGGGTCGCTGATCGTAAGTAGTTTAAAAGTGAAGAGTAAAGGAAGGTTGTGTATGACTCAATTCAAACCTTTTTTGGAGAATTGTTTTCATTGATGTGTTCCTCGGTGGGGTTGCTTAATTTAGTAGTGGACAACTTGGAAGTTGCAGGTAATTACATTAATTTTTGGAACTTTTGTCATTTGGAGTTCGAGCGAGTTTGTGTCAACCGTAGTGATTCTGTTTGGTTGTTATTGTTTCTCTGATTCTACGGACCCTCGGTTGTAAAGTAGGCTATCTTTGTCGTTGGTAAGGGTGGATATTGGTTCTTTTGTAAAAGATCAATCACTTGTAGGAGATAGGAGTTTGTGTTTGGGTTGATTTAGAGACTTACCTAGAGCGTTGTGTCTCACATGGTTCGCGCCGTCTGCATCGCGCACGAACCGTGGTAGAGGAGTTGAGATTGGAATGCGGAGTTTCGCGATCGGGTTGAAGAGAGAAGTGGGAGTTGAGATTCCAGATCGATACCAGATTCACCTAATAGGTGTCCTTTATTTAATAGGGGAATAGTTCGTGTTAGTGTCCAATGAAAGATTTGTGGACCAATTAGTCTGAGCGGGATGCAACTTGGGAACTTGAGGACCAGATGCGGAAGAAGTATCCTACACTCTTTGAGGATGCTGAAGGTAAAGTGTTGATTACCATTTTGCCTCCCTTTTTTTAAGGTTCCGTAGCAAAGAGGAGTAGATTCGGGGACGAATCCTTTTAAGGAGGGGAGAATGTGATGCCTTAGAGCGTCAGAGCGATTCTAGGGTTCCTTTTCCTGGTTTTACTTCGGGAGATGAATGAAGGATTTGTCGGGGGATGAAATAATTGAAGTTTATCTGGTGTATTAATATTAAATTTGGAGTTGTCGGGCTAGAAACAGTGGGCCGAGGAAAACCTGGGCACAGGCTTGAATCCCTCCCCACCTCTCTCTCTTTTCCCCTAGTGGGCCTACCACCATATAAAAGGGGTGTCACCCCAAAAGCCCTAGGGCACCCCCTTCCTCCCCTAGCAGCCACACCACCCCTCCTCTTCCTCCCCTTGCGTGGTGGCTCAAGATCCACCGCGAAACGCGAAGGAGCAAGCGAGAAGAGGATCCGTGGAGGCGTGGAGGACGAGCAGATTTCCGTTTTTGTATGCCTCATAACTCTGTTCGGCTTGCATTTCGGATCTCTTCGAGTCGGTGCGGAACTTTCCCACGCAACGCGTGTAATGCGAAGCAGCATGCGTTAGAAAATGACGCAAGAAATGAAACTGAGTGTCAAGCACCCCAAATGGACTTCATCTGTTTACTAGCTCCTATTAGCATCAACATTGGGTGCCTCCGAATCGTTGCGAGACATGCACGATAAATGGTACTGTAAGCTTCGAGCGTGCTGGAATGGTGCACGAATCGGACACTGGTGCCAAGCAACCAGAATCGACTTCCTATGCGCCCTAGCTCATTTCGGCATGCATTTCGATTCCACGCGAGTCTGAGTCATGCCCTCCACCGCGACGGGTCCCAACCGTTACTTTGAGCTGCATGCGTATGAAGACGATGCACGAATGGGAACTCTGTGCCGAACCGCACGAATGGACTTTATATGCATTTTAGCCCATCCAAAATTCATTTCTGATCTGTCTGGGTTAGTGTGAAACATTACTCCACGACGGGTCGCAATGGGTGCTGCATGCTTATTTGCTTACAAAAACGACGCCCGAAACGAAACTGGGTGTCCAACACGCCGAATGGACTTCACACGTGCCCTAGCTCATTTCGGCAAGCATTTCGAAAGCACGCCGAGTTCGCGTTAAACATTCATCCACGTGGGACCCAAAATGGTGCCGTTAGCTATATACGTAACAGGCGTATGCCGCGAAAGCGAAACTTTCTTACAAACATGCCGAATGGGCCGTACATAGCCGTGGCACATTCGGCAATCATTAGGAATCCGTCTGAGTGTCTGTGAAGCATTCCTTCACGCCGTGCATGAACGAGTACTGTAGGGAGCGTCCGCACAAAAATGATGCAGAAATGAAACCGAGCTGCAAGCACGCCCAGTGGACTTCTCATGTGTCGTAACTCATTTCGTCAAGCATTTTGAATACGTCCAAGTCGGCGCGAAATATTCCACCAAGACGGGTTCCACGTTATCAGACATGCATTACAAAGCGAAAGCGATGCGCGAAATAAACTGAGTGCCCAAACACCGAATGAACTTACCATGTTCGCTTGTGCTTTCGGCTTTAGTTCGGTTCGACTCCAACCGGTGTGACACATTCCACTACGGCTGGTCCCTAACGGGCATCGCATCTCGCACTAAAGACGCAAACGAGTTACGTATGAAACTGAGTGCCAAACACCCCGAATGATCTTCTTGCTCGCCGTAGTCACTTTGGCAAGCATTTCAAAACCGTCCGAGTCGTTGTGGAACATTCCTCCACGGCAGGTCCCTACGGGTTCTCTAAGCTGCTTGCGTATGAAACTGATAAACGGAAGAAAACTACATGCGAAGCACCGCGAATGGACTTTGTATGCCTCGTAACTCTGTTCGGCATGCATTTCGGATCTCTTCGAGTCGGTGTGGAACTTTCCCACGCAACGTGTACAGTAAGCAGCATGCGTTAGAAAATGACGTAAGAATAAAACTGAGTGTCAAGCACCCCAAATGGACTTCATCTATTTACTAGCTCCAATTAGCATCAACTTTTGGTCCCTCCGAATCGTTGCGAGACATGCACGATAAAAGGTACTGTAAGCTTCGAGCGTCTTGAATGGTGCACGGATCGAACACCGGTGCCAAGCAACCAAAATCGACTTCCTATGCGCCTAGCTCATTTAAGCATGCATTTCGATTCGACCGAGTCTGAGTCATGCCCTCCACCGCGACGGGTCCCAACCGTTACTTTGAGCTGCATGCGTATGATGACGATGCACGAATGGGAACTCTCTCGCCGAACCGCATACGAATGGACTTTATATGCATTTTAGCCCATCCAAAATTCATTTACGATGCATGCAGGTCGGTGAAACATTACTCCACGACGGGTCGCAATGGGTGCTGCATGCTTATTTGCTTACAAAAACGACGCCCGAAACGAAACTGGGTGTCCAACACGCCGAATGGACTTCACACGTGCCCTAGCTCATTTCGGCAAGCATTTCGAGTACGCTCGAGTCTGCGTTAAACATTCATCCACGTGGGACCCAAAATGGTGCCGTTAGCTATATACGTAACAGGGCGTTGCACGAAACGAAATTTTCTTACAAACATGCCTAATGGGCCGTACATAGCCGTGGCACATTCGGCAATCATTAGGAATCCGTCTGAGTGTCTGTGAAGCATTCCTTCACGCCGTGCATGAACGAGTACTGTAGGGAGCGTCCGCACAAAAATGATGCAGAAATGAAACCGAGCTGCAAGCACGCCCAGTGGACTTCTCATGTGTCGTAACTCATTTCGTCAAGCATTTCGAATACGCCAAGTCGGCGCAAAATATTCCACCAAGACGGGTTCCACGTTACTGTACGCTGCGTACAAACGAAAGCGATGCGCGAAATAAACTGAGTGCCCAAACACCCCGAATGAACTTACCATGTTCGCTTGTGCTTTCCAGCTTTAGTTCCGGTTCTGACCCAACCGGTGTGACACATTCCACTACTACCGGGTCCCTAACGCATCGTGATCTGCACCAAAGACGCAAACGAGTTACAGAAGGAAACTAAGTGCCAAACACCCCGAATGATCTTCTTGCTCGCCGTAGTCACTTTGGCAAGCATTTCAAAACCGTCCGAGTCGTTGTGGAACATTCCTCCACGGCAGGTCCCTACGGGTTCTCTAAGCTGCTTGCGTATGAAACTGATAAACGGAAGAAAACAACAAGATAAGCACCGCGAATGGACTTTGTATGCCTCGTAACTCTGTTCGGCATGCATTTCGGATCTCTTCGAGTCGGTGTGGAACTTTCCCACGCAACGTGTACAGTAAGCAGCATGCGTTAGAAAATGACGTAAGAATAAAACTGAGTGTCAAGCACCCCAAATGGACTTCATCTATTTACTAGCTCCAATTAGCATCAACTTTGGGTCCCTCCGAATCGTTGCGAGACATGCACGATAAAAGGTACTGTAAGCTTCGAGCGTGCCGGAATGGTGCACGGATCGAACACTGGTGCCAAGCAACCAAAATCGACTTCCTATGCGCCCTAGCTCATTTCGGCATGCATTTCGATTCGACCCGAGTCTGAGTCATGCCCTCCACCGCGACGGGTCCCAACCGTTACTTTGAGCTGCATGCGTATGATGACGATGCACGAATGGGAACTCTCTGCCGAACCGCACGAATGGACTTTATATGCATTTTAGCCCATCCAAAATTCATTTCGATGCATGCGGGTCGGTGTGAAACAAGACTCACGACGGTCGCGAATGGGTGCTTTGCATGCTTATTTGCTTACAAAACGACGCTAAACGAAATCGAGTGTCCAACACGCCGAATGGACTTCACATGTGCCCTAGCTCATTTCTCGGGCAAGCATTTCGAGTACGCCGAAGTCTGCGTTAAACATTCATCCACGTGGGACCCAAAATGGTGCCGTTAGCTATATACGCAATGCGTTGCCGCTAAACGAAACTTTCTTACAAACATGCCGAATGGGCCGTACATAGCCGTGGCACATTCGGCAATCATTAGGAATCCGTCTGGAAAGTGTTCTGCGTGAAGCATTCCTTCACGCCGCGTACGAACGAGCATCGAGGGAGCGCCTGGCGACAAAAATGATGCAGAAATTAAACCGAGCTGTAAGCACGCCCAGTGGACTTCGCATCTGTCGTAACTCATTTCGTCAAGCATTTCGAATACGTCCAAGTCGGCGCGAAATATTCCCCCAAGACGGGTTCCACGTTATCGCACGCTGTGTACAAAGCGAAATCGATGCGCTAAACAAGCGAGTGCCCAAACACCCGAATGAACTTACGATGTTCACTTGTGCTGTCCAGCTTTAGTTCGGTTCGACCCAACCGGTGTGACACATTCCACTAACGGCCGGTCCTAACGGCACCGTGCATCTGCACCCAAAGACATAAACGAAGTTCTGAAGGAAATTGAGTGCCAAACACCCCGAATGATCTTCTTGCTCACCGTAGTCACTTTGGCAAGCATTTCAAAACCGTCCGAGTCGTTGTGGAACATTCCTCCACGGTAGCTCCCTACGGGTTCTGTAAGCTGCTTGCGTATGAAACTGATAAACGGAAGAAAACTACATGCGAAGCACCGCGAATGGACTTTGTATGCCTCGTAACTCTATTCGGCAAGCATTTCGGATCTCTTCGAGTCGTTGTGGAACTTTCCCACGAAACGTGTACAGTAAGCAGCATGCGTTAGAAAATGACGCAAGAAATGAAACTGAGTGTCAGGCACCCCAAATGGACTTCATCTGTTTACTAGCTCCTATTAGCATCAACTTTGGGTCTCTTCGAATCGTTGCGAGACATGCACGATAAATGGTACTGTAACCTTCGAGCGTGCCGGAATGGTGCACGGATCGAACACTGGTGCCAAGCAACCAAAATCGACTTCCTATGCGCCCTAGCTCATTTCGGCTTGCATTTCGATTCGACCCGAGTCTGAGTCATGCCCTCCACCGCGACGGGTCCCAACCGTTACTTTGAGCTGCATGCGTATGAAGACGATGCACGAATGGGAACTCTGTGCCGAACCGCACGAATGGACTTTATATGCATTTTAGCCCATCCAAAATTCATTTCTGATCTGTCTGGGTCAGTGTGAAACATTACTCCACGACGGGTCGCAATGGGTGCTGCAAATTTGCTTACAAAAACGACGCCCGAAACGAAACTGAGTGTCCAACACGCCGAATGGACTTCACACGTGCCCTAGCTCATTTCGGCAAGCATTTCGAGTACGCTCGAGTCTGCGTTAAACATTCATCCACGTGGGAGCCAAAATGGTGCCGTTAGCTATATACGCATGTGCATGCCGTACCTAAACGAAACTTTCTTACAAACATGCCGAATGGGCCGTACATAGCTGTGGCACATTCGGCAATCATTAGGAATCCGTCTGAGTGTCTGTGAAGCATTCCTTCACGCCGTGCAACGAGTATCAGAGGGAGCGCCCGCACAAAAATGATGCGTAAATGAAACCGAAGCCGCAAGCACGCCAGATGGACTTCTCGTGATGTGTCGTAACTCATTTCGTCAAGCATTTCGAATACGCCCAAGTCGGGCGCGAAATATTCCACCAAGACGGTTCCACGTTCGCAGACAGCTGCATTACAAACGAAAGCGATCTGTGAAACAAACCGAGTGCCCAAACACCCCGAATGAACTTACGATGTTCGCTTGTGCTTTCCAGCTTTAGTTCCGGTTACGACCGTACCGGTAGATGTGACACATTCCACTACGGTCCCAGTCCTAACGCATCAGATCTGCACCCAAAGACGCAAACGAAAGTGACGAAGGAAACTAAGTGCCAAACACCTTAATGATCTTATTGCTCGGCCGTAGTCACTTTGGCACGCCTTTCAAAACCGTCCGAGTCGTTGTGGAACATTCCTCGACGGCGGGTCCCAACGGGTTCGTAAGTCGCTTATGCGTATGAAACTCGATAAACGGAAGAAAACTACATGCGGCACCGCGAATGGACTTTGTATGCCTCGTAACTCTGTTCGGCACGCATTTCGGATCTCTAAAAGTCGGTGTGGAACTTTCCCACGCAATGTGTACAGTATGCAGCATGCTTTAGAAAATGATGCAAGAAATGAAACTGAGTGTCAAGCACCCCAAATAGACTTCATCTGTTTACTAGCTCCTATTAGCATCAACTTTGGGTCCCTCCGAATCGCTAAGCGAGACCAAAGACGATTAATGGTACCGTAAGCTTCGATCGTGCGAATGGTGCACGGATCGAACACCGGGTGCCAAGCAACCAGAATCGACTTCCTATGCGCCCTAGCTCATTTCGGCATGCATTTCGATTCCACGCGAGTCTGAGTCATGCCCTCCACCGCAACGGGTCCCAACCGTTACTTTGAGCTGCATGCGTATGAAGACGATGCACGAATAGGAACTCTGTGCCGAACCGCACGAATGGACTTTATATGCATTTTAGCCCATCCAAAATTCATTTCTGATCTGTCTGGGTCAGTGTGAAACATTACTCCACGACGGGTCGTAATGGGTGCTGCATGCTTATGTGCTTACAAAAACGACGCCCGAAACGAAACTGAGTGTCCAACGCGCCGAATGGACTTCACACGTGCCCTAGGTCATTTCGGCAAGCAGTTCGAGTACGCTCGAGTCTGCGTTAAATATTCATCCACGTGGGACCCAAAATGGTACCGTTAGCTACATACGTAACAGGGCGTTGCACGAAATGAAACTTTCTTCCAAACATGCCGAATGGGCCGTACATAGTTGTAGCTCATTCGGCATGCATTACGAATCCGTCTGAGTGTCTATGAAACATTCCTTCACGCCGTGCACGAACGAGTACTGTAGGGAGTGTCCGCACGAAAACGATGCAGAAAGGAAACCGAGCGGCCACCACACCCAGTGGACTTCGCATGTGTCGTAACTCATTTCGGCAGGCATTTCGAATCCGTCCGAGTCGGCGCGACATATTCCACCAAGACTGGTTCCACGTTACTGTACGCTGCATACAAACGAAAGCGATGCGCGAAACAAACTGAGTGCCCAAACACCCCGAATGAACTTACGATGTTTGCTTGTGCTTTCCAGCTTTAGTTCCGGTTCTGACCCAGCCGGAGTGACACATTCCACTACGGCTGATCCCAACGGGCACTTCATCTGCACCAGCACGCAAACGAGTGACAGAAGGAATCTGAGTGCCAAACACCCCGAATGATCTTCTTGCTTGCCGTACTCAGTTTGGCAAGCATTTCAAAACCGTCCGAGTCGTTGTGGAACATTCCTCCACGGCGGGTCCCAACGGGTTCTGTAAGTCGCCATGATGAAATCGATAAACGGAAGAAAACTACATGCGAGCAATCGCGAATGGACTTTGTATGCCTAGTAACTCTGTTCGCACGCATTTCGAGATCTCTAAAAGTCGGTGTGGAACTTTCCCACTAACGCGGTATTAAGAAGCGCTTGCGTTAGAAAATGACGCAAGAAATGAAACTGAGTGTCAAGCACCCCAAATGGACTTCATCTGTTTACTAGTTCCTATTAGCATCAACTTTGGGTCCCTCCGAATCGTTGCGAGACATGCACGATAAATGGTACTGTAAGCTTCGAGCGTGCCGGAATGTTGCACGGATCGAACACAGGTGCCAAGCAACTAGAATCGACTTCCTATGCACCCTAGCTCATTTCGGCATGCATTTCGATTCCACCTGAATCTGAGTCATGCCCTCCACCGCGACGTGTCCCGACCGTTACTTTGAGCTGCATGCGTATGAAGACGATGCACGAATGGGAACTCTGTGCCGAACCGCACGAATGGACTTTATATGCATTTTAGCCCATCCAAAATTCATTTCTGATCTGTCTGGGTCAGTGTGAAACATTACTCCACGACGGGTCGCAATGGGTGCTGCAAATTTGCTTCCAAAAATGACGCCCGAAACGAAACTGAGTGTCCAACACGCCGAATGGACTTCACACGTGCCCTAGCTCATTTCGGCAAGCATTTCGAAATGCGCCGAAGTCTGCGTTAAACATTCATCCACGTGGGAGCCAAAATGGTGCCGTTAGCTATATACGTAACAGGCGTTCCGCAACGAAACTTTCTTACAAACATGCGAATGGGCCGTACATAGCCGTGGCACATTCGCAATCATTAGGAATCCGTCACGAGTGTCTGTAAGCATTCCTTCAAGCCGCGTACCTAACGAGCATCGTAGGGAGCGTCCGCACAAAAATGATGCAGAAATGAAACCGAGCTGCAAGCACGCCCAGTGGACTTCGCATGTGTCGTAACTCATTTCGTCAAGCATTTCGAATTCGTCCAAGTCGGCGCGAAATATTCCACCAAGATGGGTTCCACGTTACTGTACGCTGCGTCCAAACGAAAGCGATGCGCGAAACAAACTGAGTGCCCAAACACCCCGAATGAACTTACGATGTTCATTTGTGCTTTCCAGCTTTAGTTCCGGTTCTGACCCAACCGGTGTGACACATTCCACTACGGCCGTCCCTAACGGCATCAGATCCGCATCTTCAAAGACGCAAACGAGTGACAGAAGGAAACTGAGTTACAAACACCCCGAATGATCTTCTTGCTCGCCGTAGTCACTTTGGCAAGCATTTCAAAACCGTCCGAGTCGTTGTGGAACATTCCTCCACGGTAGGTCCCTACGGGTTCTGTAAGCTGCTTTCCTATGAAACTGATAAACGGAAGAAAACTACATGCGAAGCACCGCGAATGGACTTTGTATGCCTCGTAACTCTGTTCGGCATGCATTTCGGATCTGTTCGAGTCGGTGTGGTACTTTCCCACGCAAAGTGTACAGTAAACAGCATGCGTTAGAAAATGACGCAAGAAATGAAACTGAGTGTTAAGCACCCCAAAGGGACTTCATCTGTTTACTAGCTCCTATTAGCATCAACTTTGGGTCCCTCCGAATCGTTGCGAGACATGCACGATAAATGGTACTGTAAGCTTCGAGCGTGCCGGAATGGTGCACGGATCGAACACTGGTGCCAAGCAACCAGAATCGACTTCCTATGCGCCCTAGCTCATTTCGGCATGCATTTCGATTCGACCCGAGTCTGAGTCATGCCCTCCACCGCGACGGGTCCCAACCGTTACTTTGAGCTGCATGCGTATGAAGACGATGCACGAATGGGAACTCTCTGCCGAACCGCACGAATGGACTTTATATGCATTTTAGCCCATCCAAAATTCATTTCTGATTTGCCTGGGTTAGTGTGAAACATTCCTCCACGACGGGTCGTAATGGGTGCTGCATGCTTATGTGCTTACAAAAACGACGCCCGAAACGAAACTGAGTATCCAACGCGCCGAATGGACTTCACATGTGCCCTAGCTCATTTCGGCAAGCTGTTCGAGTACGCTCGAGTCTGCGTTAAATATTCATCCACGTGGGACCCAAAATGGTACCGTTACCTACATACGTAACAGGGCGTTGCACGAAACGAAACTTTCTTACAAACATGCCGAATGGGCCGTACATAGCCGTAGCACATTCGGCAATCATTAGGAATCCGTCTGAGTGTCTGTGAAGCATTCCTTCACCCGTGCACTGAACGAGCATCTTGTAGGGAGCGTCCGCACAAAAATGATGCGTAAATGAAACCGAGCCGCAAGCACGCCCGATGGACTTCGCGTAATGTCGTAACTTATTTCGTCAAGCATTTCGAATACGCCCAAGTCGGGCGCGAAATATTCCAACAAGACGGGTTCCACATTCTTGTCGCTGGCGTACAAAGCGAAAGCGATCTGTGAAACAAACTGGGTGCCCAAACACCCGAATGAACTTACGATGTTCGCCAGTCTTTGTCCAGCTTTAGTTCGATTCGACCCAACCGGTGACACATTCCACTACTACCGGTCCCAACGGCATCGAGATCTGCATCGGACGCAAACGAAAGTGATAGAAGGAAACGAGTGCCAAACACCCGAATGATCTTCTTGCTCGCCGTAGTCACTTTGGCAAGCATTTCAAAACCGTCCGAGTCGTTGTGGAACATTCCTCCACGGCAGGTCCCTACGGGTTTTGTAAGCTGCTTGCGTATGAAACTGATAAACGGAAGAAAACTACATGCGAAGCACCGCGAATGGACTTTGTATGCCTCGTAACTCTGTTCGGCATGCATTTCGGATCTCTTCGAGTCGGTGTGGAACTTTCCCGCATAGCGTGTACAGTGATGCGCGACATGCGTTAGAAAATGACGCAAGAAATGAAACTGAGTGTCAAGCACCCCAAATGGACTTCATCTGTTTACTAACTCCTATTAGCATCAACTTTGGGTCCCTCCGAATCGTTGCGAGACATGCACGATAAATGGTACTGTAAGCTTCGAGCGTGCCGGAATTGCTGTGGACATCACTACCATGGATACGGCCATGTCTACAAACCCAATTGAAATCAACAATGTAATACAAGGGCCAATTACTCGAGCTCACGCACGTCAATTCAATTACCAGGTGAATGCGTTCCTCGGGTTGCATACAAATAATTTAATGAATGGAATGCTATTTAATCCTTGTGATGATTTTATTGTCCTTAGGAACCAAGGAGAAGGACTCCCAAACGTCAAGCATGAAGCCAATTCTTCCGGTGCACAAGTTCAACTCGGATTCGGCCTCCGGGATAGCACCAACTTCAAATGACCATAACTTCTGATCCACAAGGGTTTTTGAGGTCTATGAGTACTGGTTTGAAAGGTTTCGACGTCCTCTTTCCAACGGATCTGGTCCCACCTCCAAATTCCTTACGAGTCAACGGGAATCTGCAAAACAAGCTCAACTCGGATTCGGCCTCCAGGACAGCACCAACTTAAAACGACCATAACTTTTGATCCACAAGGGTGTTTGAGGACTATGAGTACTGGTTTAAAAGATTTCGACGTCCTCTTTCCAACGGATCTGGCCCCATCTCCAAATTCCTTACGAGTCAACGGGAATCTGCAAAACAAGTTCGGTCATCTTTCCAAATCCGAGTCAAAATAGGAATAGGAGTCCTACTCGGCCATGGAAGTGTTTTGGACGCCCCATGCCTGGTTTTGGCCTCCTATTTCTCCTATAAATAGCTAGGGAGTCCCCCAAAATAACTTGGGTTTTGGTTGTTTGATAGTTTAGCCTTTTGCTACTATTTGAGTCTTTTAGACGTGCTCAACGGCCGCCTAACAAGCTCCTTGTATCGGAACCCCATCTTTTTCTATACTTCATCTATATTTGCAATTTTAGATTGCTTTTGCCTTGTTCTTGCTTGTTCTTCGATTGCTTGCAGGAATTGATCTTCGTGATCAGGTTGATCGTGCCCACGGCAAGGTCAATAACCATCTAGAGTTGGTTTAGCGATTGCTAAGGCGCATCGTCGTTGTACGTTGTAGTCGGATCGTCAAAGTCGTCTCCACCCAAATCGAAGGTTATCATTCTCATCGAAAGATCGGGACACCCAGTGTTACATCAAGTGGTATCGAGCTTGATTGATCGGTGAGAATATCAGTGCCTTAGGTTAGTTTTTGATTTCTGTCCTAAATTGAAAACTACTCCACAAAAATTCAACCTTTAGTTTCAATCTGTTATTTTAGTGAGTTTTGTTAGGTTTTGATCCATTAGAGTCCATGTTTTAGTTGCTGATCTTTCCTTTCCTTCACGTAGCTTCAATTCTTCAATTCTGTCCAGTTTGGTATTTCGAGCATAACTTTCACATACAAACTCCAATTTTTGTGTTCTTGCACTCTATTGAAAGTTGAGGATATAAGCTTCAATTCCTTCCATAGTCAACCAATCAAATTCGGTGATCTTCAAACATTAATCTAGGCGACAAGTTTGCTGCCCTAGAAAAACATCAGTACACCTACCTTTGGGAACCAATTCATCCTTTGTGAACACTTTGATCCTATTTGAGACTAGCTTGTTGATATTGCTTAGGGCTGCTCTACTTGTGTAATATCCCGGGTATTTCTATACTCGAATCACTGTACATTTGTACTCAAGCACTGTTTAATAATACACTGCTCTTATGTATTTCTGTATTTTGAGATGAGTATACTTGATTGGCATCAAAAAGAGCCCTACAACTTATTTAACTTCGCTCAAAATCAATTTCCCATTTGATCGCGGTCATTAGACTACCCGACTAAATTAATTGCACTCTCATGAGTAATTGCAAATTGAGTTGGAAAGGTGTTAAATTGACCTAAAAACCTTCCTAAATATCTTAGAATCGATAAAAATCAACTTTGGAAGTTTAATTCTTCAAGATTTGTCACTTGACCATAATGCCCCTTGTAAGTGCATAGTGTCTTTATACCCTTTTATTGCCTCCTTGCCCCCAAAACCAACAGCCACTCCATTGCTCACCTCCCTCACATGCTAAGCAAAGAAGGAGAAGGAGAAAGAGAGGAAGAAGAAGGCAAGGAGCACCCAAATCCGGAGTTTGAGGGCGAATCGACCGACGAAACTTGATCCGGAGGCGGGAATCGACACCACCATCGCGTTCCCCACCTTCTGAACCCTCTCAAGTGAGTATTCCAACATCTCCCATGGATGTTTCCTTGAGCTTGCATGGGGTTTTTGAGTTCTAGGTTGATTTCTAAACTCCCGGGACTTCCCTCTAGCCATTGCTACGACTATCCCCATCGTAGCATCGCATTTCATCAAGTTCTTCTAAACCCTAGCCTAGGTCAAGTCTAGGTACCATGTGTTAGGAACATCGCATGGCAATTGTGCTTCAGAAACAAGACTCAGGTCATCGTTAGGTCCATTTAACTCTACTATCGACCTAGCATTTGACCACCTTCGAAATCTAGCAACCTAATGCTAGGTTTTCGATTTGTCGGAGTTCTAGTGGAGCAAAGCATGGATAGTAATTTTTGTGGGCACTTCGTAGCTAGAGACGCTATCGGAAGAATCGAATTCAATTACGATAAGCCGGATTTTATTTTATTTAATTAGGTGTTAAGTGTTTTCACAAAATACTAGGAGTCCGTAGCTTGAATCGACGATTCTATTAGCTCTTCCGATAGCCGTAGTCGCGATCGGAAGAGTCGAATTCAATTTGTCGCATCCTACACAAAGTTGTCAGCTCTAGGTCACTCTATTTGCGAAAAATCCTAGAGGTCCGATGACCGAATGGATAGCCCCTATAGCTTTCTAGCTAGTAGAAACCCCGATAAAAAAATACGGAGTTTAGTTTTGACCATTTTGCAGCATACTTTGCTGCTCTAGGTCTCAATTGGTTGAATAAAATCCTAGAGCTCCGGAGCACGAATCGACTTCACCATTAGTCTTCTTAGAGGCTAAAACAGTGGCTAAAAATGCTAGATTTGCATTTTAGCACTTCGCATTTTATTTTAATAATTAGAGGGCCCAAAGCCGTTCTTGGCTTTTCGCTTCAGTTCGCCTCGTTTAAGGTCCCTAAGTTTGAAAGCATGCTTCACGTGTGCTTTAGATCCCATTTTGGCCCTTTTCCGGATTTTTGTCGTGCCGAGGTAAATACCGGAGTTACGCGGACGTTTGATCAAAAGTCCGAGTAGGTTAAGTCAATTTTGGCGGTGATTGGCTCCGATAAGTCATTATTACCTCCAAGTGTCTGGCTGCGGGTCCAGAACGAAGTTTCACGACATTCTTGATCAAAACGACCTTCTGTCGGTTTTGATCGTTTTTGGTCGTTAACGGTCGTTTTAATCGTTTTGGCCGTTTTTGCGAATTCGATGCAAATTGCTAATCTACCGAGCATTTTAGTTAGGTGTTGAGTGTTCGAACCGTGCTCCGTGAACCCACACGCGATTCGATCGCGTTTGGACTCAATACGGACTCAAAAGCGGTTTTGTCGGAAATTACTCCGCGGTTTTCATTTTGATTCAATTTTGGTCAATTTCATTAGGAATTGCTTTGCAACCGATCCAACTAAGTCCTAAATATCTTGCTTTAGCTTGTTGCGTTGTCGGAAACCTGTTTTGCGCAAAAATCCGCAAAATTGGCCGTTTAACGGATTTCCGACAAAACGATCGCTTTAGACCCGTTTGACAAATTTGTCGCTTTTAGGGCCGAAAGGTTTTCTTCGATCTTTCGGCGCTTTAGCACCTAGTTATGTACCTGAGGCCATATTGAGGCTCCACATGCAAATTTAATTGCATTTGTCTTCAATTTGCGTATTTTTATTCACGTGAGTAAAGAATACGCCCGTTTTAAATGCGTTTTAGCTCCCGGTTGATCATTTCAACTTCAAACAAGTTCTAATAAGTCCCATTAGGTATGTTATACCTATTTTTAGGTATTTCACTAAGTTTAGTTGGGTTTTACTTCATTTTGCACGTTTTAATCCATTTTGTCACTTGTTCGGCCGAAATGGACATAAGAGGTCATAGTTTCACATTTTCTTCGTTTTCTTCATTTCTTTCTCCTTTAAATATTTAAGTGGGTCTTATTTGATGTTTAGTTGGCATTTGTGCATTTAAATCTTTCTTTTGCTAAGTTGTATTTCTTTTTGTCGTTTTTGTTGCTTTGACCGATTAGAGGCTAGCGAGTCGGGCTTCGCCTCGAACGACAGAACATCATCCTGACATCACCAAGTGCAACAAAAAGGCAAGCACCTCATTTGACCATCTTGAATCCTATATTTCACAATGTTTACTTTGATTTCTCAAACTAATATGCATCGTTTAAATTCAATAAAGCGCTAGTTTGTGGGAATGGTAGCTATAATCCAAATTGGTGGTTTTCCTTAATCTAATTTCCTTCCACACATTGATAACCCTAGTAGAGGTTAGACAACTTAATAAATGTCACTTGGGTATAAACGAACTAGTAATCAGCATATGCTTAGACATTGCAATAGAAGTGATTACAATGGCAGTCTTGTACCATACATTTTCAACTATGACATTTTTAAGTGGTTTTAGAAATGTGACATGAGAAAGTAATTTGGTAAAAATGTGAAGTGTCTAGTTGGTAATTAGACCGAGCGGGAGGTATAATATGTGCTAGTTAAACTGGTGGCGATTGGTTGACGAGTTAAGTGGAGTACCCGCTTAAGTCACTAGGAGAAAACTATAAGGACCAAGCCTTGAAACCATAATTCGATCGACATTACGCGGCAACCGCGCATGCTTTGGGATGGGGCAGCCGCAATTGAGTACTTGAAGTGTGAGGGTTTAGCTGCACTGTTGGTAGGCATTGTGTGGACCTTTTTCCCGTGATGAGCAAGTCAAGCGCGGTGTGAGTGTCCCCACGACCCGCCGTTTGCACCTTCGTGAGTGCGCTTGGTCTTAGCAGCGGGAAATCGCTTCCAGTGTCACATCGGGTGATACAACGGTGTACGCCTTGCTATGGGATAAGGGCCGCGGCACAGACTTACAGATTACCCGCCGTCACGAGAAGGTGGCCGCCTGTGTGTGCGGTTGGCTCCTTATCGCCATAGTGGTGGATATCGTCACCGGTGCTGGGGTGTGGCTAAAACCTCAACGATAGGAAAGAATGTGTTCCGGGCTTGTACAACGGGTACCTAGAGGATCAGATCCGGGAAGGACAGAAGGATGATGACAAGATCCGCAGGATTAAGTCCATCAAGGAGGAAGGCAAGGCAGAGGATTTCAAGTTGGATGAGCAAGGCACGTTATGGATGAAGGATCGCATTTGTGTGCCTAACAAGAAGGAGTTAAAGCAACTGATTTTGGAAGAAGCCCATGACTCCAAGTACTCAATTCATCCTGGAAGCGCCAAGATGTATCAGGATCTGAAGGAAAGATTCTGGTGGCCGAGCATGAAGCGTGAAGTAGCCGAGCATGTTGCATTGTGTGACGTATGCCAGAGAGTCAAGGCAATGCATCAGAGACCAGCAGGATTGCTACAGCCACTGAAAATACCTGAGTGGAAGTGGGAGGAAATCGGAATGGATTTCATTACCGGTTTGCCTAAGACTCAAGGAGGATATGACTCCATATGGGTTATAGTGGATCGCTTGACCAAAGTAGCCCATTTTATCCCCGTGAAGACCACTTACTCGGGGGATAAATTGGCAGAGTTGTACATGATCGAGGATCGCCTGTTTGCAGTGCCAAAGAGGATTGTATCATCGGACAGGTACCCAATTTACCTCAAGGTTTTGGAATAAGTTGCATGAAGCCATGGGAACCCGTTTGAACTTCAAGATGTGACCTATCATCCACGAGACGGACGGACAGACCGAAAGAGTCAACCAGATTCTGGAGGATATGTTAAGAGCTTGTGCATTGGCTTATGCTACCTCTTGGGATAAGAGTTTGCCGTATGCCGAGTTCAGTTACAACAATAGTTATCAGGCTAGTTTACAGATGTCACCTTTTGAGGCACTGTATGGTCGACCCTATCGGACGCCATTGAATTGGAATGAGACCGGCGAGCACCGTGTCTTCGGGCCAGATATTCTTCAAGAGGCTGAAGAGCAGATTGCCATGATTAGGGAAAGGTTAAAGATAGCCCAATCACGACAGAAGAGTTATGCTGACAACCGTCGCCGAGACTTGAGTTTTGAACCAGAGGACTTTGTATACCTCAGAGTTACGCCTCTCAGGGGAGTTAAGAGGTTCCATGCCAAAGGGAAACTCGCACCCCGTTATGTTGGACCATTTAAGATTTTGAGTCGCAGAGAAGTTGCTTATCACCGGAGTTGCCACGATCGTTAGCAGGAGTACATGACGTATTCCATGTGTCCCAGTTGAAGAAGTGTCTCCGAGTTCATGAGGAACAGACACCGCTAGAGTCAATTGAGTTGCAAGAGGATTTGACTTATAAGGAGCATCCCGTGAAGATTTTAGACACAATGGATCGAGAAACTAGAAACAAGTCAACCCGTTTCTGTAGAGTTCAGTGGAGCAACCATGCAGAGAGCGAAGCGACTTGGGAGCGCGAAGAGGATTTGAAGAAAGAGTTTCCAAACCTATTCTGTAGTAAGCCCTGAATCTCGGGGATGAGATTCTATTAAGGGGGGAGGTTTGTAACACCCCAAAATTTTGCTTTTCTTAAATTCATGTGTGATTTGGCACTTTGGTGAATTTTTGGAATTTTCTGGAATTTATTTGGATTTATTTGGAATTTATTTGAATTTATTCCATTTTGAAATAATTAAAGAATTAAACTTTGCAAATAAAATTTTGTTGGAAATATTTTATTTGAGTCCCAAATACCCTAAAATATTTTCCAGAATTTTTCTGGAATTTTTCTGAGTCTTTTGCTATTTTTAATGAATTAAATGAATTTCTGGAAATTATTTTAAATATTAAATCACTGGAAAATCGAACCGAGTCGGTTACTGTTCATCCGACCGAGCCCGAGTCAGACTCGAGTTCGAGTCCGACCCGAGCCACGTGATCCGGTCGAACCTTGATCGATCCGAACCGTTGGATCGAAATCAACTGATCGGAAATTGGCGCCGCCGATCCAACCGGATCCGGTCCGGATCCGTTGCGCCCGGGAAATCTGGGTCGTTGAGCGGGACGCGTGGACGGCCGTGATTGCGTCGTCTTCCCGTGACCGAGCCGGACTCCGCCGCCGCGTAGCTGCCGCGTCCGGTTAGGTTTCCGTTTTGTGCACACATGCCGAGGCCATTTAAGGCGTGGGTCATCGCCCGAGGACCGCCGTTTGTGTGCGCACCTGTTGCCCTAGTTTTCAACGCCCAAGCCGCAGCCGTCGTCTCACGATTTCTCGCCGAAGTTTGGGGTGTACCGCCGCGGTTTTCCTTCGTTTCGCAGATTCGTCATCCTCGCCCGGCGTTCGAGCCGGTCTGAGAACCTCGCGTCAAGGCGCACCTATTGGGTGCACTCACTTGGCGGAGAGCGCCCGAAGCGCCGTTCGTGTGGTCACCGTCCCTCGCCGGCAGCCCGCCACGCCGCCGCGTGCCATCGTCGTCCGCGAGCTCGGTGAACCGTTGGATCAAGATCCAACGCACGAGGTGAGGCCACGTCGCCCCGTTACTGTTCCCGTCCCTGATTAGATTTCAACCGTTAGATTTAGATCGTACGGCTGAGGTTAGTTGCGTTGTAGCTTTAGGGTTAGATCTGGACCGTCCGATCTAGATCGAACGGCCCAGATCGACGGTGCTGATTTAGAACGCGTAAATCCTAGATCTAATCGCGGCCGTTGATTTTCAAATCAACGGGCACGATCGAGCCACGTGTGCCTAGCCGCGCCACGCGCGCGTGAGCGCGTGTCTCTGACACGCGGGGCCCGCGTGTCAGCGGGACAACCGAACCGCACCATGACGTCACCGTTGACGTCACGGTGGGGCCCGCATGTCAGCGAGTTGGACCGCACGGGTTAATTGCGTGTGTGACACTGACATGTGGGGCCCACATGTCAGCGACACGTGGAGTCGTGGACCGAGTCCACGGTAGACCCGAGCCGAGCGTGGACCACGTCCATGGACCGGCTGACGTCAGCCAACCAATCAGAGGCTGCCACGTGTCGGTGGCGCAATAAATGATTTTCCGAAAAAGAAAATGATTTAATAATTCGGTTTAATAATTGATTTGAATTTCAAAACTTCAAACGCTTATAACTTTTGCGTTTCAACTCCGATTTGAGTGATTCAAATTTCTAAATTTGTATAAAATTGAGATCTACCTAATTATGAATTTTATTTAATTTTTGGACTAAAGTTGTTCTCTGTAAAATTATTTAATTGATTATATAAACTTTAAATAATCATAACTTTTGCATTTTAACTCCAAATTTGACGATTCCAGTTTCTAAAAATTCATAAAATTATGTTCTCTCTGTTTATGGATTTTATTTGGATGTTTGGACACTTTTTGCCTATTGTTTATTTGTGTATTGCTATTTGCACGCTTTACGAGTAGACGTTGAAGTGCCGGAAGGATTCGAAGGAGAAGTATTAACTCAGGATCCAACTCAAGACCAAGAACAAGTACTTTTTGAAGGCAAGTTGTGCTTTGACCATGTTGATCCTATTTTGAAATCTATTTTGATTTAACCTATTGCATGCTAAGTTCAAATAGAAAAATACATTATTTAAATATGGGGGATTAGATAAGTACCAATTTGCTGTATGACACCTTGATTATTTAAGTATGTGCCATGACCCTTTGTCACCCTAGTTGTGGTTTACTAGTTGGACATTATTAAATTGCCAACATGGGTTTTAGACCGTTGTAGTATCTTTGCTTAGACACGCTCGTGCTCATGACATGATTTTGGACAATCAAATGCTAATATTGACTTAATGACATATTGAACCTGTTTTGGAAAGGTATCATGTGATGTTGATGGCACGTGGTGCATGGTAATCAAGCGGGGTTTGATAAAGCTGATTTCGGCCGGGCATGTGGCAAGAGTAATCATTGGGCAGTTGTGGCATTGGGGATGTTGATTTGGTTCTTCGGGTAGTCTTGCCCTGGTCACCCTAAGGACTTAACCTTGCAAGCCTTTGAACTGGGTCTAACGTGCAACCACATGTCTGTAATGGGACGGACCTAGTTGACTAAGTTGCTAATAACGTACCTGTGGGACCTCAGGAGGTCAACTACACCCTTTGTGTAAGTTGTACGGGGGAGCGTACCGGGGCTGAGGCCAGGTACCCATCTAATGGTTGATTGGCCTAGACTTCGCCTTAGCTAAGGGAAGGGTTAGTGTGCAATAACCGGGGAGGACCACTTGTATTGTTAGAAGTTTCCGAAAGACTTTGTTACGGGAACTCGCCTTTGTGGTGTTTGACTGTATCTTGTGGGTAAAGTGCATAACCTCTGCAGAGTATAGAATCTATTCGAATAGCCGTGTCCGCGGTATTGGACATCGCTCGGGAATTACAGTCAAGGGGTAGATTTTCTGAAAATAACTTGGATTTGAAAGGTTGGGTTGGATTAATAATGATGTTGATGGAAATGTGGTTTAGGATGGGAAAGATGTTTGTTAAACTCCTTGAAAAGTTATTTATGCTTTACTCGTTTCTACTGCTTTCGAATCTACTTATACTACTTGTCAAATGCTGTTTACTGCAAATATACCTTGAGCTATTCCTTTGTATTAAGCCATGCATGTAGTATATTAGCTGCATTCTGTGCATGACTTGCTGAGTACCAAGTACTCACCCTTGCCACCCTACAACACCAGTTGAAGAGGAGACTACACCAGCTTTGGAGGAGGAGCTCCAAGAGGATCCGTCTACTTAGGGAGCGAGCCCAGTCAGTTGCCTGTGGTATACTGGATGGCGCCACGATGTTATCTTATTTGATTTTCCGCTGCTACTATTTATCTCTTAATAAGTTTCGCCCTACGAGGCGTACATTTGTGACTTGGCCATAAGGTCAAGTAACCAGTTTGCTTATTTAAATAAAAGTACTTTATTAGTATCGAATGGTATGATTGTGATATTTACCGATGTTAAGACTGTGTGCACTAGCGCGTTCCTGGACTAGTGTTGAATACACAGAGGGTCCGGATTTGCAAATTCGGGGTCCCGACAGACCCAAAATGGTACCGTTGGCTACATACGTAACAGGGCGTTGCACGAAATGAACTTTCTTCCAAACATGCCGAATGGGCCGTACATAGCCGTAGCACATTCGCCGTGCATTACGAATCCGTCTGAGTGTCTGTGAACATTCGTTCACGAACGAGTACTGTAGGGAGCATCCGCACGAAAACGATGCAGAAATGAAACCAAGCGCAAAGCACGCCCAGTGGACTTCGCATGTGTCGTAACTAATGTCGGCAGGCATTTCGAATACGTCCGAGTCGGCGCGAAATATTCCACCAAGACAGGTTCCACGTTCTTTATGCGCTGCGTGCAAGCGAAAGCGATGCGTGAAAGAAAGCGAGTGCCCAAACACCCGAATGAACTTACGATGTTCGCTTGTGCTTTCCGACTTTAGTTCCGGTTCGACCCGGTAGGTGTGACACATTCCACTACGGCTGGTCCCAACGGGCACTGCATTTGCACCAGCACGCAAACGAGTGACAGAAGGAAACTGAGTCCCAAACACCCCGAATGATCTTCTTGCAAGCCGTAGTCACTTTGGAGCGCCTTTCAAAACCGTCCGAGTCGTTGTGGAACATTCCTCCACGGCAGGTCCCTACGGGTTCTGTAAGCTGCTTGCGTATGAAACTGACAAACAGAAGAAAACTACATTCGAAGCACCGCGAATGGACTTTAATGCCTCGTAACTCTGTTCGGCATGCATTTCGGATCTCTTCGAGTCGGTGTGGAACTTTCCCACGCATAGCGTGTGCGATGTGAGAATGCATTAGAAAATGACGCAAGAAATGAAACTGAGTGTCAAGCACCCCAAATGGACTTCATCTGTTTACTAGCTCCTATTAGCATCAACTTTGGGTCCCTCCGAATCGTTGCGAGACCTGCACGATAAATGGTATGCGTAAGCTTGAGCGTCTTGAATGGTGCACGGATCGAACACTGGTGCCAAGCAACCAGAATCGACTTCCTATGCGCCCTAGCTCATTTCGGCATGCATTTCGATTCCACCCGAGTCTGAGTCATGCCCTTCACCGCGACGGGTCCCAACTGTTACTTTGAGCTGCATGCGTATGAAGACGATGCACGAATGGGAACTCTCTGCCGAACCGCACGAATGGACTTTATATGCAGTTTAGCCCATCCAAAATTCATTTCTGATCTGTCTGGGTTAGTGTGAAACATTCCTCCACGACGGGTCGCAATGGGTGCTGCATGCTTATTGTAACACCCCAAAATTTTGCTTTTCTTGAATTCATGTGTGATTTGGCACTTTGGTGAATTTTTGGAATTTTCTGGAATTTATTTGGATTTATTTGGGATTTATTTGAATTTATTCCATTTTGAAATAATTAAAGAATTTAATTTTGCAAATAAAATTTTGTTGGAAATATTTTATTTGAGTCCAAAATGATCCAAAGTATTTTCCAGAATTTTTCTGGAATTTTTCTGAGTCTTTTGCTATTTTTAATGAATTAAATGAATTACTGGGAATTATTTTAAATATTAAATCGCTGGAATTTCAACTCGGGTCAAGTACTGTTCATCCGACCGAGTCGGAACCCGAGTCGGACTCGAGTCCGACCCGAGCGATTGACTCGATCAAACCCGACTCAAAACCCTAATCAATCCCAACCGTTGGATCAAGATCCAGCGGTGAGATCCGCCCGTACCGGTTCGAGCCGTATCCGGCCCGGATCCGATCGCGCCCGTGCGATCGTGGCCGTTGATCGTGCCACGTGGACGGCTGTGCGTCGTCGTCTCCGCCGAGACCGAGCCGGACTCCGCCGCCGCGTCCGCCGCCGTGGGAAACTAGGTTTCCGTGTCCCGCACGAACGCCGAGGCTATTTAAAGCGTGAGACGTCCCCCGAGGTTGCCCTCATCCTTGCGCACCCGTTTCCCCGAGCCATCTCGCCTGAGCCGCCGCCAGTTGCCCGTGCGAGCTCGCCGTAGTTGGAGGAAGTGACCGCCGCGGTTTTTGCTCGATTCCGCCGCCGTCGTCTTCCGCCAGAAGGAGCCAGATCTGGAACCACCGTGACGAGGCGCACCGAAGAGACCCTTCACTTTGGCGAACGACCCGAGCGGCGCCCGTCGGGCTCGTCGTCTCCGCCTCCGGTGGCTGGAGCCTGCCCGCGTCGCCATCACCCTCGCGAGCTTGGTGAACCGTCGAGATCCGGTCGGACGGTTGAGGTGAGTTCACGTGGCCACACCCCGTTTGGATCGGGACCGTTGGATCAAGCTCCAACGGTTCACATGTGCCACGCGTCTTGGGAGTAGTGTTATTATAGGATTAGATCTGGACCGTCCGATCTAAATCGAACGGCCCACGATCAACGAGTAGTTTCAACGTGTTAACCCTGGATCTAATCCGCGCCGTTGATTTTCAAACCAACGGCCGAGATTGCGCCACGTGTCGGGAAGTTGGACCGACGCGGTCAGCGCCGTCCACGCGCGCGTGCGTGTGACGCTGACACGCGGGGCCCGCGTGTCAGAGGACCCACCTGTCAGCACCATGGGCTGAGCCCCGCTGACGTCAGCGATGACGTCACCCGAGTGGTCCCACATGTCAGTCTCACGTGGAGTCGTGGACCGAGTCCACGGTGGACCCGAGCCGAGCGTGGACCAAGCCCATGAGCCGGCTGACGTCAGCCAACCAATCAGAGGCTGCCACGTGTCCTTGCTGACGCAATAATTGATTTCCGAAAAAGAAAATGATTTAATAAATCGGTTTAATAATTGATTTGAATTTCAAAACTTCAAACGCTTATAACTTTTGCGTTTCAACTCCGATTTGAGTGATTCAAATTTCTAAATTTGTATAAAATTCAGATCTACCCAAATATGAATTTTATTTAATTTTTGGACTAAAGTTTTTCTCTGTAATATTATTTAATTGATTATTTAAACCTTAATAAATCATAACTTTTGCATTTTAACTCCGATTTGAACGATTCCAGTTCCTAAAAATCCAGAAAATTATGTTCTCTCTGTTTATGGATTTTATTTGGAGTTTTGGGATGTTTTTGCCTATTGTTTATTTGGGTATTTGCTATTTGCACGCTTTACGAGTAGACGTTGAAGTGCCGGAAGGATTCGAAGGAGAAGTGTTGACTCAGGATCCAACTCAAGACCAAGAGCAAGTACTTTTTGAAGGCAAGTTATGCTTTGACCATATTGATCCCATTTTGAAACCTATTTTGATTTAAACTATTGCATGCTAGTTCAATTAGAAAAATACTTGGTTTAAACATGGGGGTTAGATAAATACCAATTTGCTGTATGACACCTTGATTACTTAAGTATGTGCCATGACCCTTTGTCACCCTAGTTGTGGTTTACTAGTTGGACATTATTAAATTGCCAACATGGGTTTAGACCGATGTAGTACCTTTGCTTAGACAGCACGTGCTCATGACATGATTTTGGACAATCAAATGCTAATATTGACTTAATGATATATTGAACCTGTTTTGGAAAAGTATCATGTGATGTTGATGGCACGTGGTGCATGGTAATCAACTGGGGTTTGATAAACAGATTTCGACCGGGGCATGTGGCAAGAGTAATCAGGTGGGCCAGTTGTGGCATTGGGAGTGTTGTTTTGGTTCTTCGGGTAGTCTTGCCCTGGTCACTCTAAGGACTTAACCTTGCAAGCCTTTGAACTGGGTCATACTTGCAACCACATGGCTGGAATGGGACGGCCCTAGTTGACTAAGTCGCTAAGGACTCACTTGTGGAGCCTCAGGGTGTCAATTACACCGTTTGTGTGATTGTGCAGGGGCGTATCGTGGTCGTGGCCAGATACCCATCTAACGGTGTGTTGGTCCCATACTTCGCCTTGGCTAAGGGAAGGGATGGTGTAGAGCACGAACCAGGAGAGGACCACCTGTGTTGTTTGAGGCTTCCAAAGGCTTTATTACGAGAACTTCGCCTTTGTGGTGTTTGACTGTATCTTGTGGGTAAAGTGCATTACCACTGCAGAGTGTAGAATCTATTTAAATAGCCTAGTACACGGTACTGGACAATTCTAGGGAATTAGATTCAAGGGTTAGACTTTCTGAAAATAACTTGGATTTGAAAGGTTGGTCTGGTTTAATGATGAAATTGATGGAAATGTGGTTTAGGATGGGGAAAATGTTTATTAAACTTCTTGAAAAGTTATTTATGCTTTACTTATTTCTACTGCTTTGAATCTACTTATATTATTTGTCAAATGCTGTTTACTGCAAATATACCTTGAGCTATTCCTTTGTACCAAGCCATGCATGTAGTATATTAGCTTGCATTCTGTGCATGACTTGCTGAGTACCAAGTACTCACCCTTGCCTCAACACAATATCAGTTGAAGAAGAGAATGCACCAGCTATGGAGGAGGAACTCCAAGAGGATCCGTCTACTTAGGGAAGCGAGCCCAGTCAGTTGCCTGTGGTATACTGGATGGCGCCACGATGTTACTTTCGTTGTTTTTCCGCTGCTATTACTACTTTTCTCTGAATAAGTTTTGCCTTGCAAGGCATATATTTGTAACTTGGCCATAAGGTCAAGTAACCAGTTTGGTTATTTAAATAAAGTACTTTGATAATATCGATTGGTATGATTGTGATATTTACCGATGTTAAGACTGTGTGCACTAGCGCGTTCCTGGACTAGTGCTGAATACACAGAGGGTCCGGATTTGCAAATTCGGGGTCCCGACAGAGGTGGTATCAGAGCCATACTTGACTGTAGGCTCAACCCTAGCTAGAATGGTCGTAGTGAGGATAAAACCTATTTTCTAAAGCTAAAAGCTTGTCAAGACAAGAAATGACATCTCGACTTATCCCCTTCTCATTTCGGCAGGCATTTCGAATCCGTCCGAGTCGGCGCGAAATATTCCACCAAGACGGGTTCCACGTTCTTGTATGCACGTGTGGTACAAACGAATCACGATGCAAAAGAAACTGAGTGCCCAAACACCCGAATGAACTTACGATGTTCGCTTGTGATTTCCAGCTTTAGTTCGGTTCGACCAGTAGGTGTGACACATTCCACTACGATCGATCCCAACGGGCACTTCATCTGCATCGACGCAAATGAGTGATAGAAGGAAAGCGAGTGCCAAACACACCGAATGATCTTCTTGCTCGCCGTAGTCACTTTGGGCGCCTTTCAAAACCGTCCGAGTCGTTGTGGAACATTCCTCCACGGCGGGTCCCTACGGTTACGTAAGTCGCTGCGTATGAAAGCCCGACAAAGCAGAAGAAAACTACATGCGAAGCACCGCGAATGGACTTTGTATGCCTCGTAACTCGCTCGGCATGCATTTGGATCTCTTCGAAGTCGGTGTGGAACTTTCCCCGCATAGCGTGTACTGATGGCGGCATGCATTAGAAAATGACGCAAGAAATGAAACTAAGTGTCAAGCACCCCAAATGGACTTCATCTGTTTACTAGCTCCTATTAGCATCAACTTTGGGTCCCTCCGAATCGTTGCGAGACCTGTACGATAAATGGTACTGTAAGCTTCGAGAGTGCCGGAATGGTGCACGGATCGAACACTGGTGCCAAGCAACCAGAATCGACTTCCTATGCGCCCTAGCTCATTTCGGCATGCATTTCGATTCCACCCGAGTCTGAGTCATGCCCTCCACCACGACGGGTCCCAACCGTTACTTTGAGCTGCATGCGTATGAAGACGATGCACGAATGGGAACTCTCTACCGAACCGCACGAATGGACTTTATATGCATTTTAGCCCTTCCAAAATTCATTTTTGATGCATGCAGGTTAGTGTGAAACATTCCTCCACGACGGTCGCAATGGGTGCCGCATGCTTATGTGCTTACAAAACGACGCCCAAACGAAATCGAGTGTCCAACGCGCCGAATGGACTTCACACGTGCCCTAACTCATTTCGGCAAGCATTTCGAGTACGCTCGAGTCTGCGTTAAACATTCATCCAAGTGGGACCCAAAATGGTACCGTTAGCTACATACGTAACAGGGCGTTGCACGAAATGAACTTTCTTCCAAACATGCCGAATGGGCCGTACATAGCCGTAGCACATTCGGCATGCATTACGAATCCGTCTGAGTGTCTGTGAACATTCGTTCACGCCGTGCACGAACGAGTACTGTAGGGAGCGTCCGCACGAAAACGATGCAGAAATGAAACCAAGCGGCAAGCACGCCCAGTGGACTTCGCATGTGTCGTAACTAATGTCGGCAGGCATTTCGAATACGTCCGAGTCGGCGCGAAATATTCCACCAAGACAGGTTCCACGTTACTGTACGCTGCGTGCAAACGAAAGAGATGCGCGAAAGAAACTGAGTGCCCAAACACCCCGAATGAACTTACGATGTTCGCTTGTGCTTTCCAGCTTTAGTTCCGGTTCTGACCCAGCCGGTGTGACACATTCCACTACGGCTGGACCCAACGGGCACTGCATTTGCACCAAAGACGCATAAGCGAAAGTGACGTAAGGAAACCGAGTCCCAAACACCCGAATGATCTTCTTGCAAGCCATAGTCACTTTGGAGCGCCTTTCAAAACCGTCCGAAGTCGTTGTGGAACATTCCTCCACGGCGGGTCCCTACGGGTTACGTAAGTCGCCATGCGTATGAAATCGACAAAGCAGAAAACTACATTCAAGCACGCGAATGGACTTTAATGCCTCGTAACTCTGTTCGGCATGCATTTCGGATCTCTTCGAAGTCGGTGTGGAACTTTCCCGCATAGCGTGTGCGATAAGCGTAATGCATTAGAAAATGACGCAAGAAATGAAATCGAGTGTCAAGCAGCCCAAATGGACTTCATCTGTTTACTAGCTCCTATTAGCATCAACTTTGGGTCCCTCAGAATCGTTCGCGAGACACGCACGATAAATGGTACTGTAAGCTTCGAGCGTGCGTAATGGTGCACGGATCGAACATCGGTGCCAAGCAACCAGAATCGACTTCCTATGCGCCTAGCTCATTTCGGCATGCATTTCGATTCCACCGAGTCTGAGTCATGCCCTCCACCGCGACGGGTCCCAACCGTTACTTTGAGCTGCATGCGTATGAAGATGATGCACGAATGGGAACTCTCTGCCGAACCGCCGCGAATGGACTCTATATGCGCTTTAGCCCATCCAAAATTCATTTACGATGCATGCAGGTTAGTGTGAAACATTCCTCCACGACGGGTCGCAATGGGTGCTGCATGCTTATGTCCTTACAAAAACGACGACCGAAATGAAACTGAGTGTCCAACGCGCCGAAAGGACTTCACACGTGCCCTAGCTCATTTCGGCAAGCATTTCGATTACGCTCGAGTCTGCGTTAAACATTCATCCATGTGGGACACAAAATGGTACCGTTAGCTACATACGTAACAAGGCGTTGCACGAAATGAACTTTCTTCCAAACATGCCGAATGGGCCATACATAGCCGTAGCACATTCGCCGTGCATTACAAATCCGTCTGAGTGTCTGTGAAACATTCCTTCACGCCCGTGCACTAACGAGTCTTGTAGGGAGCGTCCGCCGCGAAAAGATGCAGAAATGAAACCGAGCGGCAAGCACGCCTAGTGGACTTCGCGTATGTGTCGTAACTCATTTGGCCAGGCATTTGAATCCGTCTCGAAGTCGGCGCAAAATATTCCACCAAGACGGGTTCCCGTTATTGTACGCAGCGCGTACAAGCGAAAGCGATCTTGTGAAAGAAACTGAGTGCCCAAACACCCCGAATGAACTTACGACGTTAAACTTGTGATTTCGACTTTAGTTCCGGTTTGACCCAGCCGGTGTGACACATTCCACTACGGTGGTCCCAACGGCACCAGATTGCCTGCACCAAGACACAAGCGAGTGATAGAAGGAAACTGAGTCCCAAACACACCGAATGATCTTCTTGCTACGCCGTAGTCACTTTGGAGCGCATTTCAAAACCGTCAGAGTAGTTGTGGAACATTCCTCCACGGCCCGGGTCCCTACGGTTTATAAGTCGCTTGTGTATGAAATCGATAAATCAAGAAAACTACCTGCGAAGCACCGCGAATGGACTTTGTATGCTTCGTAACTCTGTTCGGCATGCATTTCGTACCTCTTCGATTCGGTGTGGAACTTTCCCACGCAACGCGTACAGTAAGCAGCATGCGTTAGAAAATGACGCAAGAAATGAAACTGAGTGTCGAGCACCCCAAATGGACTTCATCTGTTTACTAGCTCCTATTAGCATCAACTTTGGGTCCCTCCGAATCGTTTGCGAGACCTGCACGATAAATGGTACTGTAAGCTTCGAGCATGCCAGAATGGTGCACGGATCGAACACTGGTGCCAAGCAACCAGAATCGACTTCCTATGCGCCCTAGCTCATTTCGGCATGCATTTCGATTCCACCTGATTCTGAGTCATGCCCTCCACCGCGATGGGTCCCAACCATTACTTTGAGCTGCATGCGTATGATGACGATGCACGAATGGGAACTCTCTCCCGAACACTTGCGAATGGACTTTATATGCATTTTAGCCCTTCCAAAATTCATTTTTGATCTGTCAGGTTAGTGTGAAACATTCCTCCACGACGGGTCGCAATGGGTGCGGCATGCTTATGTGCTTACAAAAGCGACGCCCAAACGAAATCGAGTGTCCAACGCGCCGAATGGACTTCACACGTGCCTAACTCATTTCGGCAAGCATTTTGAAATGCACGCCGAGTCTCGTTAAACATTCATCCAAGTGGGACCCAAAATGGTACCGTTAGCTACATACGTAACAGGCGTTGCCACGAGATGAACTTTCTTCCAAACATGCCGAATGGGCCGTACATAGCCGTAGCACATTCGCCGTGCATTACTGAATCCGTCTGCAGTGTCTGTGAAACATTCCTTCACGCCGCAGTACCGAACGAGTACTATAGGGAACGTCGCCCAAAACGATGCAGAAATGAAACCAAGCGGCAAGCACGCCCGATGGACTTCGCGTAATGTCGTAACTCATTTCGGCAGTATTTGAATCCGTCCGAAGTCGGAGCGAAATATTCCACCAAGACGGGTTCCACGTTCTTGCGACGCGTACAAACGAATGCGATGCGCGAAAAGAAACTGAGTGCCCAAACACCCGAATGAACTTACGATGTTAAGCTTGTGATTTCAGCTTTAGTTCGGTTCGACCCAGTAGGTGTGACACATTCCACTACGATCGATCCCAGCGGGCATCGCATCTGACATCGACGCAAAGCAGTGATAGAAGGAAACAGAGTGCCAAACACACCGAATGATCTTCTTGCAAGCCGTAGTCACTTTGGAGCGCCTTTCAAAACCGTCCGAGTCGTTGTGGAACATTCCTCAACGGCGGGTCCCTACGTGTTCTGTAAGCTGCTTGCGTATGAAACTGACAAACGTAAGAAAACTACATGCGAAGCACCGCGAATGGACTTTGTATGCCTCGTAACTCTGTTCGGCATGCATTTCGGATCTCTTCGAGTCGGTGTGGAACTTTCCCACGCAACGTGTACAGTAAGCAGCAAGCATTAGAAAATAACGCAAGAAATGAAACTGAGTGTCAAGCACCCCAAATGGACTTCATCTGTTTACTAGCTCCTAATAGCATCAACTTTGGGTCCCTCCGAATCGTTGCGAGACCTATACGATAAATGGTACTGTAAGCTTCGAGCGTGCCGGAATGGTGTACGGATCGAACACTGGTGCCAAGCAACCAGAATCGACTTCCTATGCGACCTAGCTCATTTTGGCATGCATTTCGATTCCACCCGAGTCTGAGTCATGCCCTCCACCGCGACGGGTTCCAACCGTTACTTTGAGCTGCATGCGTATGAAGACGATGCACGAATGGGAACTCTCTACCGAACCGCATTTAATGGACTTTATATGCATTTTAGCCCTTCCAAAATTCATTTTTGATCTGTCTGGGTTAGTGTGAAACATTCCTCCACGACGGGTCGCAATGGGTGCTGCATGCTTATGTGCTTACAAAAACGACGTCCGAAACGAAACTGAGTGTCCAACGCGTCGAATGGACTTCACACGTGCCCTAACTCATTTCGGCAAGCATTTCGAGTACGCTCGAGTCTGCATTAAACATTCATCCAAGTGGGACCCAAAATGGTACCGTTAGCTATATACGTAACAGGGCGTTGCACGAAATGAACTTTCTTCCAAACATGCCGAATGGGCCGTACATAGCCGTAGCACATTCGGCATGCATTACGAATCCGTCTGAAAGTGTTCAGGAACATTCGTTCACGCCAGGTGCCTGAACAAGTATCAGAAGGAGCGTCCGCACTAAAACGATGCAGAAATGAAACTAAGCGGCAAGCACGCCCGGATGGACCGCGTAATGTGTCGTAACTAATGTCGGCCAGCATTTGAATACGTCCGAAGTCGGGCGCGAAATATTCCACCAAGACAAAGCACGCGTTCTTATCAGCTGCGTGCAAACGAAAGCGATGCGCGAAAGAAACTGAGTGCCCAAACACCCCGAATGAACTTACGATGTTCGCTTGTGCTTTCCAGCTTTAGTTCCGGTTCTGACCCAGCCGGTGTGACACATTCCACTACGGCTGGTCCCAACGGGCACTGCATTTGCACCAGCACGCAAACGAGTGATAGAAGGAAACAAAGTCCCAAACACCCCGAATGATCTTCTTGCAAGCCGTAGTCACTTTGGAGCGCCTTTCAAAACCGTCCAAGTCGTTGTGGAACATTCCTCCACGGCGGGTCCCTACGGGTTCTGTAAGCTGCTTGCGTATGAAACTGACAAACAAAAGAAAACTACATTCGAAGCACCGCGAATGGACTTTAATGCCTCGTAACTCTGTTCGGCATGCATTTCGGATCTCTTCGAGTCGGTGTGGAACTTTCCCACGCAACGTGTACAGTAAGCAGAATGCATTAGAAAATGACGCAAGAAATGAAACTGAGTGTCAAGCACCCCAAATGGACTTCATCTGTTTACTAGCTCCTATTAGCATCAACTTTGGGTCCCTCCGAATCGTTGCGAGACCTGCACGATAAATGGTACTGTAAGCTTCGAGCGTGCCGGAATGGTGCACGGATCGAACACTGGTGCCAAGCAACCAGAATCGACTTCCTATGCGCCCTAGCTCATTTCGGCTTGCATTTCGATTCCACCCGAGTCTGAGTCATGCCCTCCACCGCGACGGGTCCCAACCGTTACTTTGAGCTGCATGCGTATGAAGACGATGCACGAATGGGAACTCTCTGCCGAACCGCACGAATGGACTTTATATGCAGTTTAGCCCATCCAAAATTCATTTCTGATATGTCTGGGTTAGTGTGAAACATTCCTCCACGACGGGTCGCAATGGGTGCTGCATGCTTATGTCCTTACAAAAACGACGATCAAACGAAATCGAGTGTCCAACGCGCGAAAGGACTTCACCACGTGCCCTAGCTCATTTCGCAAGCATTTCGAGTACGCTCTAGTCTGCGTTAAACATTCATCCAAGTGGGACACAAAATGGTACCGTTAGCTACATACGTAACAAGGCGTTGCACGAAATGAACTTTCTTCCAAACATGCCGAATGGGCCGTACATAGCCGTAGCACATTCGCCGTGCATTACGAATCCGTCTGAGTGTCTGTGAAACATTCCTTCACGCCGTGCACAAACGAGTACTGTAGGGAGCGTCCGCACGAAAAAGATGCAGAAATGAAACCGAGCGGCAAGCACGCCCAGTGGACTTTGCATGTGTCGTAACTCATTTTGGCTGGCATTTCGAATCCGTCCGAGTCGACGCAAAATATTCCACAAAGACGGGTTCCCGTTCTATCAGACTGCGATACAAGCGAAAGCGATCGCGAAAGAAACTGAGTGCCCAAACACCCCGAATGAACTTACGACGGCGTTAAACGCGGATTTCCATCTTTAGTTCGGTTTGACCCGGCCGGTGTGACACATTCCACTACGGCCGTCCCAGCGGGCATCGCATCTGCACTAAAGACGCAAACGAAAGTGATAGAAGGAAATCGGAGTCCCAAACACACCGAATGATCTTCTTGCTCGACGTAGTCACTTTGGAGCGCATTTCAAAACAGTCCGAGTAGTTGTGGAACATTCCTCCACGCGGGTACCTATGGAGTTACAGAAATCGCTTTGCGTATGAAATCGATAAATCAAGAAAACTACCTGCGAAGCACCGCGAATGGACTTTGTATGCTTCGTAACTCTGTTCGGCATGCATTTCGTACCTCTTCGATTCTGTGTGGAACTTTCCCACGCAACGCGTACAGTAAGCAGCATGCGTTAGAAAATGACGCAAGAAATGAAACTGATTGTCGAGCACCCCAAATGGACTTCATCTGTTTACTAGCTCCTATTAGCATCAACTTTGGGTCCCTCCGAATCGTTGCGAGACCTGCACGATAAATGGTACTGTAAGCTTCGAGCATGCCGGAATGGTGCACGGATCGAACACTGGTGCCAAGCAACCAGAATCGACTTCCTATGCGCCCTAGCTCATTTCGGATGCATTTCGATTCCACCCGAATCTGAGTCATGCCCTCCACCGCGACGGGTCCCAACCGTTACTTTGAGCTGCATGCGTATGATGACGATGCACGAATGGGAACTGTCGACGATCGGTTTCGCCGGCAATAAGATTTGTGATTCTAGGGGATTTGTGCGGGATCTGAGCTTGATGGTAACACAGGATACGGGGGCAATCTGTTTTAGACAGGTTCGGGCTCTCTCGGAGGAGATAATACCCTAGTCCTGTGTTCTTGGATGTATTGTGTGTGTTCAGGAGAGAGAGAGTCCTCCTCCTTGTTTTTTCCCTCCTCCCCTTACATACTGGGGGGAGAATCATGATAGATGGGCGCCACCGGGCCCTAAACATGGTGGCCTGGACGACATGTCCCTTGTCCTTATCCGCCTTCACGCTCTACGTCCTGGAGAGGAGGTTATGCTTTCTCCGACCCACGCCTGCCGCCTTGTCAGTTCGGCTTCCCGCAGGCTCGCGATGTCGGACCGCATGCTTCGTCCACTGGCGGGTTGTTAGGCGGGGCACGAAGCTTCCTTGAAGGACCAGGAGTTGTCTTGGGGAGCAAGTTGAAGGTCTCTCTCTGCAGGCCCGTCGTGGTGCTCCCGGGCTTTGGGCTTTCTATTCCGCTGTCAGGCCCGGTAGGCGTGGGTCCCTCTTGCGGGACCCCTGTCTCTCACATCCCACAGCAGCCCCCAAGTGCTTTAGGATCGACTTTCCGTCCCTTACCCTGTTATGAGGATTATGCGGGAGAGAGATCATAAAGAACTTGTAGTATGAAGCCACCGTGGTTGATTAGCTCGTGGCCGAGTGGTACCCGCGCCCGTTTACGGTGCACGGCAACCGGCTTGTCGCCCACCGACCCTCATGGGGCATACCTTGTTCTTTTTGGCTCGTGGCGGCGGTACCAGCGCTTGTTCACGGTCTTGTGACAACCGCTTGTCGCCGGCTGACCCTCATGGGGCATACCTTGATCTTTTTGGCTCGGGGCCGAGTGGTACCGCGCCCGTTCTGATCTTGTGACTTAGCCGGCTGTCGCTTCGGCCGACCCTCATGGGGCATACCTTGGTCTTAATGGCTCGTGGCAGAGTGGTAACAGCGCCCGATTACGGTGCGCGGCAACCGGCTTGTCGCTCGGTGACCCTCATGGGGCATACCTTGATCTTTTGGCTCGGGGCGAGTGGTACCCGCGCCCGCTTCACGGTCGCTGACAATCCGCTTGTCGCCGTACCGACCCTCATGGGGCATACCTTGGTCTTTTTGGCTGCGTGGTCGAGAGTGGTACCAGCGCTTGGTTACGGTCTTGTGGCAGCCGGCTTGTCGCTCGCTGACCCTCATGGGGCATACCTTGGTCTTTTTGGCTCGGGGCCGAGTGGTACCCGCGCCCGTTTACGGCGCGCGGCAACCGGCTTGTCGCTCGGTTGACCCTCATGGGGCATACCTTGGTCATACAGAGTAATGCCTGTGCCCACTTACGGCGCACTGCTTTAGACCCTCATGGGGCGCATTCTCAAGACCGTGTTGGTTGTAGATCCTCCGGCGACACCCAATCGCATTGTGAGACAGCGACCAGCAATTGACCCCAAATTATGGGGTGTGCCGTCGGAGGATGTTCGGAAAGTGCCCAGCCCCAAGCTTCCGTGGCGGCCGGCGTTCAGGCCCGTCGTGGGGCGCACTTTATCCCAAACTTCGGACCAGATTTGACACCTGGCCGCGTTTTGCGCGACGCAGCTATTGGCCCGTCATGGGACGTGCCCTGGATCTGGCCCAGAATTGAACAGGAGGGCCCTCGTTTCTTCCCACCGTAGGTGGAAATTGGGGCCCATTTCTTATAAGTCGGAAGGACCCTCGTTGGAGCAACGGCCTCCTCGCACCTTCTCCACCACGGCTGCGAAACCTTCAAACCTTCCTTGGCGATTTAGGGTTTTTGATTTCGCGCCCTTGGCTTGCGGCGGTTCTTTCCTCCAGGTCTTCTTTTTCGCCATGTCGTCTTCCTCATCATCGGAGGGTAGCACCGACCTGCGGCCGGTAGGGTGGGAGACTTCCATCACGACGATGTCCCGCTTGGAGGGGATGGTTGCCGCCCGGCCCTCCTCCTCCGCCGAGTTGATCTCCGCCGTCTCCGGGCCGCAGTGACCCTTACCCCACACCTCTAGAGAATGAGATTGTGGTGTTTGAGTCCTTCTTCTGGCGGGGACTTAGCATTCCCCGGGAGCGCCTTCTTCCGGGCTCCTCCACTTCTCTGAAATTGAGTTGATCAATTTGAACCCCAACTCGATTCTTCACATTGCCATCTTCGTCCAGCTCTGCGAGGCGTATCTTGGGATACGTCCTCATTTGGATTTGTTCCGCTCCTTCTATTGGCTGAAGCCTCATCCGAACCGGGCCGCTCCCAATGTCGTTGGGGCGGCAGGGCTCAGCTGAGGAGGGCTCAAGAAACAGTATTTTGTCGTTCCTCTCAAGACCTCCCTCAAAGGTTGGAGGCGGGAGTGGTTCTATTGTGCCAACGTTGATCCTTTCCTCGCCCCCTTTGCCGACCGCGCTCCTAAAGCTTCCCGATGCTGGAGCGACGGGCCAGACGGAGGAGGTTCGGGACAAATCCCCGAGCTTCTGGCATTGATTGACGATCTGAAGAACCGAGGGCTGACGGGTCCCGGGATCGCGATCAGTTTTGTGAAGCGCCGAGTGCAGCTCCTTGAAGGAGAGAGTCCATCCAGGTTCCAATACAACGGGCCTCTGGACCCACGCGGGAGCTCGGACGCGCCCTGTCGATGGAGGCGCCGGCAGACGGTAGTTGATCTCTTCGTGCTGGCACAATCATCACCAACAGGCTGCCCTCATAAATTTTCGACGGCAAGGCCTCCCTCCTGTGAGTGCGCTTATTCTCTCGAAAGGCTGTTCCATGATTTCTTTGGTCGACGTGTGATTCAAACAGGTGCGATCGTTCCTTTTTCAGAGCAGCGTCCTTCCCTTTTTCGGCGCTCAGGTTGTAGTCGGCCTCTCTGAAACACGCTGCGCTCGGAAGCGAAGCGAGTGGCGACACATCGGTCGGCAGCTGCGCCGGAAGTCGGCGGAGGAGAGGCGTCGGTCCTTAAATCGGCCGGGCCTTCGACCTCCGATGCACCCGGATCGCATAAGCGCCGGGCCACAATTCTTCGTCCCAAGGCAGCCCACGCAGCGCCAACTTCCCTCCGAGTGGTCTTTGGGTTTTGAATGAAACACGGAATGAAATTCAAGAAATCCAAAAGGTATTTTTGGGCGATCCTTGTCTTTTTATTCTGCTGTCTTGAGGTGTCTTCCTTTTGCCGATTCGGGACTCGCTATGGACGTCCGGTGGAGGGTCTCTGAAAAGGAGTCCCGAGCGAGGCTTCCCAAGGGAGCCCCGCCGCGTCGGCTAGGTCGCTGTCGCCGCCAAGCTGCCGGGCGTCGCCACCGGGCGCAGCGGTCCAACGATCGAACCATCCGGTGGTCCGTCCGCCGACGAGATCGACCGGCATCGTCTCCGGAGTGGAGGAAGTGCCTCGGAGAGCCACCGCCGCTGGTCCTCTGCGAAGCCCCGAATCGGACCGTATGGTGGGAAGGGGGTTCACCGGAAGGGATGGAAGAGGGCAGCGAGATGGAGAAAGCGGCTCGGACGGAGCTTTATGAGCTCACCGTCAAGTGTAGCACGCTCGTCGAGGGTGAGCTTCTTGTCTTCAATCACTGTCGCTCTTGACTTCTCCCTGAGATTCTACGCCTGTTACTTAGGACATGGGGGGCGCTCGGAGCAAAGGTCGCGGTTTTTCCCGGAAGGTGCTCCCAAAGCTCAAGGAGCGAAGCGATGCAGGACAAGCTCACGAGATCAGCGAGACGGATGGAAAGAAGTCCACGAGCTTGAGGCGAGTGTATGACGATCCGGGAGGAGAAGACGAAGCTTGAGCATATGCTCGAAGGTGAGATTCTCCCCTGAATTCGGTTCGTATGCTTTTTGGATGATGGTTGGAGAGGATGATGACACACTCGTGTTTCAGAGCACGACTCGACCGTTGCTAAGCTGAGGGCATTTGGAGGCTTGAGAGAATTCTGGCCTCAAGCTCGAGTCGACTGGAAAGGATGCAATGAGCTGAAGGGTAAATTTATTTGACTTGGGTTGAACATACTTGGCGTCGGGTGTGCTCTTGATGGCTGTTTGACTTTGTGGCGAGTGCAAGGAGAAGATGGCGGCCGCCGAGCAGGCGGATCCAGGCTGCGCGTCGCTGCGAGCCATCCTGCACCTTCTGCGCATTGAAGGAGCCACGCCGGGCCGAGGGGCGATCTTTGTTCCACTTCTCGGGAGGAGCCGACAGATCGAAGCTTACGCCAAAGAGTCCGCAGCAATGGCGCGAACCAGGCATTAGCGGTGGTCAAGTCTCATTATCCGAGAGTTGACCTCGGCCGTGGAAAGAAGGCTTCACTGCGTGATGAAGATAAGGCCAACGCGCTCCTCGAAGAGGTGTCTGGTGCATCGCAGGCCTTGTTGGAGAATCTAGAATTCTGACTTTGATGTGGGCCTTGATGCCGAGTGCTCGCCCTCCTTGTTTGAAATATTGTGTCTTCTTACTTCAATATGATTTTGTAACATCCCAAAATTTTGCTTTTCTTAAATTCATGTGTGATTTGGCACTTTGGTGAATTTTTGGAATCTTCTGGAATTTATTTGGATTTATTTGGAATTTATTTGAATTTATTCCATTTTGAAATAATTAAAGAATTTAATTTTGCAAATAAAATTTTGTTGGAAATATTTTATTTGAGTCCAAAATGATCCAAAATATTTTCCGTAGATTTTTCCGAATTTTTCTGAGTCTTTTGCTATTTTTAATGAATTAAATGAATTCATCGGAATTATTTTAAATATTAATTCGCTGGAAAAGGACCGACTGATTCGATTCTTTGTTCATCCGACCGAGCCCGAAGTCGGACTCGAGTTCGAGTCCGACCCGAGCAACGTGACTCGACCGAAACCACTCCTAACCCTAAACAATCCCAACCGTAGGATCAAGAACCAACGGTGAGATCACCAGACGGTTCGAGCCAGATCCGGCCGGATCCGATCGCGCCCGTCGCGATCGTGGCCGTCGATCGTGCCACGTGGGCGGCCACGATTTGTCGTCTTCGCCGAGTCCGAGCCGGACTCCGCCGCCGCGCCCGCCGCCGTAACGAACTAGGTTTCCGTCTAGGGCACGAACGCCGAGGCTATTTAAAGCGTGAGACGTCCCCCGAGGTTGCCCTCATCCTTGCGCACCCGTTTCCCCGAGCCATCTCGCCTGAGCCGCCGCCGTTGAGCCGCAATCGCCACGGAGTTGTCTCTTCCCTCCGCTGCGGTTTGCGCCGTTTTCCGCCGTCGTCCGTCGTCTTCCGCCGAGAAGGAGCCCAGATCCGGAGTCCCCGCGACGAGACGCACCCGAAGGGAGGTTTCATCTCGCCGGAGAAGCCCCGTGGCGCCGCGCCCTTGGTCGTCGTCCCCGTCTCCGGTCAAGCCAGCGCCGCCGTGAAACCATCGCCGTCCGCGAAGCTCGGAGGACCGTCAGATCCAGATCGAACGGTTGAGGTGAGATCACGTGTTCCAAACCCGATTAGATCTGGACCGTTGGATCAAGATCCAACGGTTCACAATCGCCACGTGCTGTAGCAGTGCGATTATAGGATTAGATCTGGACCGTCCGATCTAGATCGAACGGCCCATGATCATCGAGTAGTTTCAACGCGTTAACCCTGGATCCAATCCGCGCCGTTGATTTTCAAACCAACGGCCGAGATTGCGCCACGTGTCGGGAAGATGGGACCGGACGCGGCCGTCTGGCCCACGCGACGCTACGTGTGGCAGGGGCCCGACACGCCGGCCCGCGTGTCGAGGGCCCGCATGTCGCTGGCTAACCCAGCCAAGCGCCGACGCCACCCATGACGCCGTCTGATGGACCCCACTGCCGACACCATGGGCCGAGCCCGTCGACGCCGCCGATGACGCTACCCGAGCGGTCCCACATGTCGATCTCACGTGGAGTCGTGGACCGAGTCCACGCAGTAGACCCGAGCCGAGCGTGGACCGAGCCCATGGACCGGCTGGCGTCAGCGAGGCCAATCAGAGGCTGCCACGTGTCCATCTTGACGCAATAATTAATTTCGAAAAGAAAATGATTTATTAATTGAAACATTGATTCAAATTTAGATTCAAACTTCAAACGCTTTATAACTTTTGCGTTTCAACTCCGATTGGGCGATTCAAATTTCTAAATTTGTATAAAATTGAGATCTACCTAAATATAAATTTTATTTAATTTTTGGACTAAAAGTTTTTCTCTGCAAAATTATTTAATTGATTATTTAAACTTTAAATAATCATAACTTTTGCGTTTTAACTCCAAAATTGACGATTCCAGTTTCTAAAAATCCAGAAAATTATGTTCTCTCTGTTTATGGATTTTATTTGGAGTTTTGGGATGTTTTTGCCTAGTGTTTATTTGTGTATTTGATATTTGCACGCTTTTACGAGTAGACGTTGAAGTCTTGGGAAGGATTCGAAGGAGAAGTGTTGACTCAGGATCCAACTCAAGACCAAGAGCAAGTGCTTTTTGAAGGCAAGTTGTGCTTTGACCATGTTGATCCTATTTCAAAATCTATTTTGATTTAAACTATTGCATGCTAGTTCAATTAGAAGGATACTTTGTTTAAACATGGGGGTTAGATAAATACCAATTTGTTATATGACACCTTGATTATCTAAGTATGTGCCATGATCCCTTGTCACCCTAGTTGTGGTTTACTAGTTGGACATTATTAAATTGCCACCATGGGTTTAGATCGTTGTAGTATCTTTGCTTAGACACCTTACGTGCTCATGACATGATTTTGGATAATCAAATGCTAATATTGACTTAATGATATATTGAACCTGTTTTGGAAAAGCATCATGTGATGTTGATGGCACGTGGTGCATGGTAATCAACTGGGGTCTGATAAACGATTTTATTTCGGGCATGTGGCAAGAGTAATCAGGTGGGCCGGTGTGGCATTGGGAGTGTTGATTTGGTTTTTGGGTAGTCTTGCCCTGGTCACTCTAAGGACTTAACCTTGCAAGCCTTTGAACTGGGTCATACTTGCAACCACATGGCTGGAATGGGACGGCCCTAGTTGACTAAGTTGCTAAGGACTCACTTGTGGAGCCTCAGGGTGTCAGTTACACCGTTTGTGTGATTGTACGGGGGAGCGTATCGTGGCTGAGGCCAGATACCCATCTAACGGTGTGTTGGTCCCATACTTCGCCTTGGCTAAGGGAAGGGATGGTGTAGAAACCTGAGCAGGAGAGGACCACCTGTGTTGTTTGAGGCTTCCGAAAGGCTTTGTTACGGGAACTCGCCTTTGTGGTGTTTGACTGTATCTTGTGGGTAAAGTGCATAACCTCTGCAGAGTGTAGAATCTATTTGAATAGCCGAGTCCACGGTATTGGACATCGCTCGGGAATTACAGTCAAGGGTTAGATTTTCTGAAAATAACTTGGATTTGAAAAGTTGGGTTGGTTTAACAATGAAGATGATGGAAATGTGGTTTAGGATGGGAAAAATGTTTGTTAAACTTCTTGAAAAGTTATTTATGCTTTACTTATTTCTACTGCTTTCGAATCTACTTTTATTACTTGTCAAAAGTCATTTCTGCAAATATACCTGAGCTATTCCTTTGTACTAAGCCATGCATATAGTATATTAGCTTGCATTACATGCATGACTTGCTGAGTACCAAGTACTCACCCTTGCCTCAACACAATACCGCAGTTGAAGAGGAGATTACGCCACTTTGGAGGAGGAACTCCAAGAGGACCCGACTACTTAGGGATGCGAGCCCGATCAGGTTACTGTGGTATACTGGATGGCGCCACGAAGTTTATTTGATTTTCATTTGCTATTGTTTCTCTCTGAATAAGTTTAAGCCCCTCTGAGGCATACATTTGTAACTTGACCATGAGGTCAAGTAACGATTAGTTATTTAAATAAAGTACTTTGATAATATCGATTGGTATGATTGTGATATTTACCGATGTTAAGACTGTGTGCACTAAGCTGCGTTCTGGACTAGTGCTTTGAATACACGGAAGGGTCCGGATTTGCAAATTCGGGGTCCCGACAGAGGTGGTATCAGAGCCATACTTGACTGTAGGCTCAACCCTAGCTAGAATGGTCGTAGTGAGGATAAAACCTATTTTCTAAAGCTAAAAAAAAGTTGTCAAGACAAGAAATGACATCTCGACTTATCCCCTTCTCTCTTTTCTTGTCTCTTGCTGAAATTTTCCCTTACCTTGTCACAATTTAAAAATTCCGAGTTCTTACGTAAAGCACTCTTGTGACAGATGGAGGAAGAGTTCAACTACGTTGATCTGGGAGTTGGTCACGCTGCAGAACTTTGGCACATGCTACAAACTCTCGGAGATTTTGAGAAGCCCCAATATCAAGTGGAAGTGATCAGACAAGCGGGATTGATCAAGGCTTGTGACGTGAGGATTGAGGTACCTGCTAGGAAAAAGGGCCTGTGCAATCGCTCGATACACTGCTTTGCCAGAGATCTACAATGCGAGATGGGTATCCAAGAAGTATCACGACGAGCAATGCGGCACATTACCCGTATCTACGCCAGAGAATTTGAGAGTACGGTGTTCCGTTACCATCCGGCGCGGCGATAACCTTCTTGACCCGAAGGAGATTCGGAGATGAGGATGCCCGCGGTTACACGGTTGGCACGATTTGTCGTCGCCAGGAGGATGTACTAGATAATACAAGCAAGGAGCTCTGAAGGCCCGCCAAGGAGATCCACGGCGAGAGAAGAAACGAGATGGCGGGAAGCTCAAGAGTATGTGGCACATCTTCTCATGCGAAGGATTGACGAGTTGGAGATGACTTTGTACGGACCAGACTCCAGAGCCAAGATTGAGCTACATGAGCCAGATCCGTGAGGAGTCGGATCTCGATGAGGACCTTTGCTTCTTCGACTACCACAGAGGACACAGTTGCTGGACATGGCAATCGTTTCGCGCCTATGCCACAGCACCCGTACCCAGGCCGTGGAGGTTTTCTCGATGAGTGAGCATAGGTTCTATAGTGAGACTCCTTCGCCGAGTCATAGAATAAAGAGTCACCCTTTAGGCGTTAGATTCCAGAGTTAGTTCGATTTGGATTTGCTTTGTTTGCTGAGTGTGCAGTATGTGTTGCAAGGCCCTTAGGCATTATGGCAGCCATACCAAGTTATTAATAATAAAGATGGACCTTAAAGTTACCCCTTTCGCCCCGCATAAGTTCCATATTACTTGTCTATTCTTGTTTCCCTCTCATCTCTAAACCTAGAGCAAATCGACAGATGGTGAACACCCGTGGAAACCTTGGAAGCAATGGGAGTGGATCTCGCCCAGCAGAAAACCCCAATGATGGAGCACCAAGACCGCCCACTTGGATATGCAGAATTTGGAGCGTTTCTTGCTGCCTGGACTCGATTGATGCATGCTATGATGCAACAAATGCAGCAACGCCTTTGCTCAGGCCACTACTAATCAAGTTAATCGGGGACCACGCCTTGAATACAAGGTCGTCGAGTTCATGAGGACTCACCCACCCACTTTCTCTGGGAATGCCAATCCATTGGAGGCCGATGATTGGTTAAGATCAATTGAGAGGAAGCTACACATAGCTCAATGCATAGGAAATGAGAAGGTACTCTCACGCTTCTCATCAATTTGGAAGGAACAACAGCTTGAATGGTGGGAGAACTTCGTGCCACGCAGAGAACCCTCAAGATATCACTTGGGAAGAGTTCACGGTGCATTCCGGCGATATCACGTGCCTGAAGGAATCATGGACCTTAAGAAGGAGGAGTTCGAGCATCAAGCAAGGTAATCAGCCAGTGGCCGACTACTGAACAAGTTCACCACAGCTAGCACGCTACGCACCCGAGGATGTAGCGAAGCAGATAAATCCAGGCAGTCTCGTTTTATGAAGGGACTTAACTCAGATTGCAAGTTGGGTTGATCACCCACACCTTTCCAGATTTCCAAGAGTTGGTGAATAAGGCGCTTATTCTTGAGGACAAGCGCAAAGGAACTGGATGAGAACGAGAAGCGCAGGATGCAAATAAAGAAGGATCACGTCGAGGGGCGCAATAACGCTGAGAGTTGCACCAAATCAATTCTTGATTCCAACCACGAATCGACAAGGACACCATCCTCAAAGACCAAGACCTGCCAATCGTAACTACCAAACCCAGCCCCGCTTCGAAACGCTACCTCAGCAAATAAGAAGGAACAAAGTGAGACGCTAATCAAGCAACGAGCCAGACACTTTGCCAATCAGCTGTCCAAAGAAGATGTTAGGAGCGACCCCGGTTCGCTTCAATCTAGGAACCACCCAGCTAGGGACGCCAAGACCAGAGCCACACCCCGGATCGTGGTGAGAGGCCGAGTCAACCATGTCACCGCAGATGCACTGCGAGAATGCTACGGCGTCGTCTTGGGTAAGTTACTTGTTAACTTCGGATACACCTTGATTTTGTTTGACTCTGGAGCTTCGCATTCATTTGTTTAGCAAGGCTTTGCTACTAGAAATGATTTAAGGATTGCAAGACTTAAGTGCATGCTTTTAGTTCAAACCCTGGTTCCGAACTCCGAGCGGAAGTAGGATGTTCCGGTGAGAATACTAATAGATGGAATAGAGTTCCTGGCAAACCTTATAATTTTGGAGACCTGCACCTTAGATGTTATATTGGGAATGGATTGGTTATCCAAGCACAAGGTCTGTATTGGATTGTGGACGAAGGACTATCTCGATTGAGAGCCCGTGTGGGAAGAAAGTGGAATTTCAAGCCACTGCGAGTTAGAGATGGACAGTTGATGGTTAACTTGATGCCAAGGCAATCGGCATAGAGGATGTCCCGAGTGGTGAATGAGTACCGAGATGTTTTTCCCAAGGATCTACCCGGTATGCCGCCAGGCGAGGACATAGAGTTTGTGATAGAGCTTGTACAGTACAGCACCGATAGCAAAGAGACCCTATCGGATGTCCACCAGGAGTTGGTAGAAATGAAGAAACAACTAGAGGAGTTAATGGAGAAAGGATTTATCGGACCAAGTTCGTCGCCGTGGGGAGCACCGGTTTTGTTTGTCAAGAAGAAGGACGGAGTTTCAGGATGTGCATTGACTACCGTGCACTCAATGAAGTCACCGTGAAGAATAAGTATCCGCTACCCGTGATTGATGATTTGTTTGATCAGTTAAGAGGAGCCGGAGTTTTCTCCAAGATTGATCTCGAGATCGGGATACCATCGATTGAAGATCCGATCGAGAGGATATTCAAGGATCGCATTCTCGTCAAGATATGGACATTCTGAGTTCTGATTATGTCCTTTGGTGCAACGAATCGCCCGGCTTATTTCATGAATATGATGAATAAGGTGTTCATGGAATATCTGGACAAGTTTGTCGTCGTGTTCATAGACGATATCCTAATCTACTCCAAGGCGAGAGGATGAACATGCCGAACACTTAAGGCGAGTTTTGGAAAAGGCGAGGAACAGCAACTTTTCGCCAAGTTCAGCCAAGTGTGATTTTTGGAAGGACAAGGTGGAGTTTCTTGGACATGTAATGACCGCAGAGGAGTCATTTGTGGATCCAAGCAAAGTAGAAGCGGTGTTACATTGGGAGCGTAGAAGACTGTGACCCAGTTCGGAGTTTCCTTGGAATGGCGAGGATACTACCGCCCGTTTCATCGAAGGCTTTTCGACAATTACTTGCGAAACCTCTTACGCAATTGCTTTGAAGAAGGAAAAGAAGTTTGCATGGGCGCTTGAGAATGTGAGAAAGGATTTGAGAGCTGAAGAAGCGATTGACATCAGCACGGTGTTAGTTCTACCTGATGTTGCTCAAAGCTTCGATATTTATTGTGACACATCGCGCCAAGGACTTGGATGTGTCTTGTCTGAGAATGGAAAGGTAAATCGCTTATGCATCAAGGCGATTGAGGCCGCATGAGGAAAATTATCCGACACATGACTTAGAGTTAGCTGCCGTAGTGCATGCTTTGAAGATATGGCGTCACTATCTGATTGGAAACAGATGTGAAGTGTATACGGATCATAAGAGCCTTAAGTACATATTCACCCGATCGGATCTCGAATATGAGGCGAGAGGAGATGGTTAGAGTTGATCAAGGACTATAATGTTGGAATCCATTACCATCCGGGAAGGCCAGCGTAGTAGCCGATGCTCTGAGTCGGAAAAGCCATACCGTGAGTACGTTGCTAGCCACAAGTCAGGTTGAGTTATGTGAGGATTTTCAAAAGATGAAGATTGAGGTTGTACCTAGCGGATTCTTGGCCGCATTGGAAGTAAAGCCTACCTTAGAGGACCAGGATCAGGAAAGGGCCAGGAAGGATGATGACAAGATCCGCAGGATTAAGTCCATCAAGGAGGAAGGCAAGGCAGAGGACTTCAAGTTGGATGAGCAAGGCACGTTGTGGATGAAGGATCGCATTTGTGTGCCTAACAAAAAGGAGTTAAAGCAAGCGATTACGGAAGAAGCCCATGACTCCAAGTACTCAATTCATCCCGAAGCGCCAAGATGTATCGAGGATCTCAAGGAGAGATTACGGTGGCGAGTATGAAGCGAAGTTGCCGAGCATGTTGCATTGTGCGACGTATGCCCGGAGAGTCAAGGCAATGCATCGTAGACCAGCGAGGATTGCTACAACGCTGAAAATACCGAGTGGAAGTGGGAGGAAATCGGAATGGATTTCATTACCGGTTTGTCAAGACTCAAGGAGGTTATGACTCCATATGGGTTATAGTGGATCGCTTGACTAAAGTAGCCCATTTTATCCCCGTGAAGACCACTTACTCGGAGATAAATTAGCGAATTATACATGATCGGGATTGTTTGTTTACACGGAGTGCCAAAGAGGATTGTATCGGACAGAGGTACCCAATTTACCTCAAGGTTACGGAATAAGTTGCATGAAGCCATGGGAACCCGTTTAAACTTCAAGATGTGACTTATCATCCACAGACGGATGGACAGACCAAGAAAGAGTCAACCAGATTCTGGAAGATATGTTGAGAGCTTGTGCATTGGCTTATGCTACCTCTTGGGATAAGAGTTTGCCGTATGCCGAGTTTAGTTACAACAATAGTTATCGAGGCTAGTTCTGAGATGTCACCTTTTGAGGCCTTTGTATGGTCGACCACTGTCGGACGCCATTGAATTGGAATGAGACCGGCGAGCGCGCGTGTCTTTGGACCTGATATTCTTCAAGAGGTGAAGAGCGGTCGCCATGATTAGGGAAAGGTTGAAGATAGCCCAATCTCGGCGAGAAGAGTTATCTTGACAATCGCCGCCGAGATTTGAGTTTTGAACGAGAAGACTTTGTATACCTCGAGTTACGCCTCTCGAGGGAGTTAAGAGGTTCCATGCCAAAGGGAAACTTGCACCCGTTATGTTGGACCATTTAAGATTTTGAGCAGCGAGGCGGTTGCTTATCGGCTAGAGTTGCCACAATCGTTAGCGAGGAGTACATGATGTATTCCATGTGTCCCGAGTTGAAGAAGTGTCTCCGAGTTCTCGAGAAAGCATAATCACTGGAGTCAATTGAGTTGCAAGAGGATTTGACTTATAAGGAGTATCCCGTGGGATTCTAGACACAATGGATCGAGAAACTAGAAACAAGTCAACCCGTTTACGTAGAGTTCGATTGGAGCAACCATGCAGAGAGCGAAGCGACTTGGGAGCGCGAAGAGGATTTGAAGAAAGAATTTCCAAACCTATTCCTTTAGTAAGCCCTGAATCTCGGGGACGAGCTTCTATTAAGGGGGGGAGGTTTGTAACATCCCAAAATTTTGCTTTTCTTAAATTCATGTGTGATTTGGCACTTTGGTGAATTTTTGGAATCTTCTGGAATTTATTTGGATTTATTTGGAATTTATTTGAATTTATTCCATTTTGAAATAATTAAAGAATTTAATTTTGCAAATAAAATTTTGTTGGAAATATTTTATTTGAGTCCAAAATGATCCAAAATATTTTCCAGAATTTTTCTGGAATTTTTCGAGTCTTTTGCTATTTTTAATGAATTAAATGAATTATCGGGAATTATTTTAAATATTAATTCATTTGAAAAGGACCGGCCAAGATTGCATCTTGTTCATCCGACCGAGCCCGAAGTCGGACTCGAGTTCGAGTCCAGGCCCGAGCCAATGACTCGGCCGAACCCACTCCTAACCCTAATCAATCCCAACCGCTGGATCAAGATCCAGCGGCTGAGATCGGCCCGTCTTGGGTTCGAGCCGTGATCCGGCCCGGATCCGATCGCGCCCGTCGCGATCGTGGCCGTCGATCGTGCCACGTGGGCGGCCACGATTCGTCGTCTTCGCCGAGTCCGAAAGCCGGACTCCGCCGCCGCCACTTGCGCCCCGTAACGAACTGGGTTTCCGTCTAGGGCACGAACGCCGAGGCTATTTAAAGCGTGAGACGTCCCGAGGTTGCCCTCATCCTTGCGCACCGTTTCCTCGAGCCATCTCGCCTGAGCGCCGCCCGTTGAGCCGCAATCGCTCGCCGGAGTTGTCTCTTCCCTCCGCTGCGTTTGCGCCGTTTTCGCCGTCGTCCGTCGTCTTCCGCCGAGAAGGAGCCCAGATCCGAGTCCCCGCGACGAGACGCGCACTCAAGGCGAGGTTTCATCTCGCCGAGAAGCCCGTGGCGCCGCGCCCTTGGTCGTCGTCCCGTCTCCGGTCAAGCCAGCGCCCAGTGAAACCATCGCCGTCGCGAGCTCGGAGGACCGTCGGATCCAGATCGAGCGGTTGAGGTGAGATCACGTGTTCCAAACCCGACAGATCTGGACCGGTTGGATCAAGATCCAGCGGTTCACAATCGCCACGCGTCGTAGCAAAGTCGCGATTATAGGATTAGATCTGGACCGTCCGATCTAGATCGAACGCCCATGATCATCGAGTAGTTTCAACGCGTTAACCACCTGGATCCAATCCGCGCCGTTGATTTTCAAACCAACGGCCGAGATTGCGCCACGCGTGTCGGGAAGATGGACCGACGCGGTCGGTAGCGCCTGGCCCACGACGCGTGCAGTGTAGCCGACACGCTGAGGCCCGGCGTGTCGAGGGGCCCGCATGTCGCTGGCTAACCCAGCCAAGCGGCGTCACCCATGACGCCACAGGTGGACCCCACTGTCGGCCGACCATGGGCTGAGCCCGCCGACGCCGGCGATGGCGTCACCCGAGTGGTCCCACATGTCGGGCCTCACGTGGAGTCGTGGACCGAGTCCACGGTGAGACCCGAGCCGGCGTGGACCGAGCCCATGGACCGGCTGGCGTCAGCAGGCCAATCGAGAGGCTGCCACGTGTCCATGCTTTGACGCAATAATTAATTTCCAAAAGAAAATGATTTATTAATTCGAAACATTGATTCAAATTTAGATTCAAACTTCAAACGCTTATAACTTTTGCGTTTCAACTCCGATTGAGCGATTCAAATTTCTAAATTTGTATAAAATTGAGATCTACCTAAATATAAATTTTATTTAATTTTTTGGACTAAAGTTTTTCTCTGCAAAATTATTTAATTGATTATTTAAACTTTAAATAATCATAACTTTTATGCGTTTTAACTCCAAAATTGACGATTCAGTTTCTAAAAATCCAGAAAATTATGTTCTCTCTGTTTATGGATTTTATTTGGAGTTTTGGGATGTTTTTGCCTAGTGTTTATTTGTGTATTTGCTATTTGCACGCTTTACGAGTAGACGTTGAAGTGCCGGAAGGATTCGAAGGAGAAGTGTTGACTCAGGATCCAACTCAAGACCAAGAGCAAGTGCTTTTTGAAGGCAAGTTGTGCTTTGACCATGTTGATCCTATTTCGAAATCTATTTTGATTTAAACTCTTGCATGCTAGTTCAATTAGAAAGATACTTTGTTTAAACATGGGATTAGATAAATACCAATTTGTTATATGACACCTTGATTATCTAAGTATGTGCCATGATCCCTTGTCACCCTAGTTGTGGTTTACTAGTTGGACATTATTAAATTGCCAACATGGGTTTAGATCGTTGTAGTATACTGCTTAGACCTGCTACGTGCTCATGACATGATTTTTGGATAATCAAATGCTAATATTGACTTAATGATATATTGAACCTGTTTTGGAAAAGTATCATGTGATGTTGATGGCACGTGGTGCATGGTAATCAACTGGGGTTTGATAAACATTTTCGGCGGGGCATGTGGCAAAATGTCAGGTGGGCGGTGTGGCATTGGGAGTGTTGATTTGGTTTTTCGGTAGTCTTGCCCTGGTCACTCTAAGGACTTAACCTTGCAAGCCTTTGAACTGGGTCATACTTGCAACCACATGGTCGGAATGGGACGGCCCTAGTTGACTAAGTTGCTAAGGACTCACTTGTGGAGCCTCGGGTGTCGATTACACCGCTTTGTGTGATTATGCGGGGAGCGTATCGTGGCTGTGGCCAGTACCCATCTAACGGTGTGTTGGTCCCATACTTCGCCTTAGCTAAGGGAAGGGATGGTGTAGAGCACGAACCTGAGAGGACCACCTGTGTTGTTTGAGGCTTCCAAAGGCTTTGTTACTGAACTCGCCTTTGTGGTGTTTGATTTGTATCTTGTGGGTAAAGTGCATAACCTCTGCAGAGTGTAGAATCTATTTGAATAGCCGAGTCCACGGTACTGGACAATGCTCGGGAATTACAGTCAAGGGTTAGATTTTTCGAAAATAACTTGGATTTGAAAAGTTGGGTTGGTTTAATAATGAAGATGATGGAAATATGGTTTAGGATGGGAAAAATGTTTGTTAAACTTCTTGAAAAGTTATTTATGCTTTACTTATTTCTCTGCTTTGAATCTACTTATATTACTTGTCAAAAGGCACATTTCTTTGCAAATATACTGAGCTATTCCTTTGTACTAAGCCATGCATATAGTATATTAGCTTGCATTCTGCATGACTTGCTGAGTACCAAGTACTCACCCTTGCCTCAACACAATACCGATTGAAGAGGAGATTACGCCCGGCTTTGGAGGAGGAACTCCAAGAGGACCCGACTACTTAGGGATGCGAGCCCGGTCGGTTGCCTGTGGTATCTTGGATGGCGCCACGAGTTTATTTGATTTTCCGCTGCTATTGTTTCTCTCTGAATAAGTTTCGCCCTACGAGGCATACATTTGTAACTTGACCATGAGGTCAAGTAACCAGTTTGGTTATTTAAATAAAGTACTTTGATAATATCGATTGGTATGATTGTGATATTTACCGATGTTAAGACTGTGTGCACTAGCGCGTTCCTGGACTAGTGCTGAATACACAGAGGGTCCGGATTTGCAAATTCGGGGTCCCGACAGATTTGCCTGTATTATCTTCCGCTGAGTGGTCTTCAGACCCGAATATAGGCCCGTAGCCTTTTGGATCCTGTTGTGCCTTTCCGGGTGGGCTTCAGCCGACTGGTATGGCTTCCAAACGCCAGGGCCTTGGCCCGTGGCTTTCTTGCCCCGGACACGCTTTTCCGAGAGGCTGGCGTGCAGCTCGGCGTCGGGACTTACGTTGTGGCCACCTGGCCGAGTGGTTTAGCCCCAGCGCTTGCATCACTTGCTAGCTCTCCGGCCCGGGCTTTTGCGCTAATCTGGTGTAATTAAGCGAGGAAGCCGAATGAGCTTGAACCGCTTACAACACGTGTCTGGTGAAATTCTCCTTGATTTTGTTCAATGCGCCGATCTTCTTGGTATTTGCACTGCCGCTTCGCTTTCGCGCTTCATTGATTGTGAGGTGGCGCGTTTTGATTGCCTTTGAGATGCTTCAATTTCCGAGGTGGGGTGGCTTATAAATGGGCGCCACCGCTTAATGAGCGATCGCCCGTTTCTTCTTGCCTTGTCCTTCGCCTTCCTCTTCCGCTTCCTTCCATGTCTATTACGGGAGGTTCGTTGGTCCCCTCTGCAGCGTTGTTTCGCCATCGATTCTTCGGGATGTTGCACAACCGGGAGGAGGCGGAAGCATGGGAAGACCTTGACTTTTTCACACCGAGGCGGAGGCGGAGGACGGAGCGGCGAGGACGCCGCCGCGGGCTACCTTGTTGGAGGTCGCACCGGCTCCACGAGGTGGCGGAGATCATCCTCGAGATGGTTGGTCACGATCGTCGCGACGACCTTGCCGTCAGGGCCCTCGTCCGCATTGTACCCCCCTTGTGGGTGGTTGACGAGGAGAGTTTGGCGGCTTTGGGTCGCGTGGGTCGCGACTAACCTCAGCGATCTCGCCTCCGGGTCTCCCAACAAGGCCAAGATCAAAGAAGACCCACGGCAGGAGTACCAGAAGACCGAGCACCAAAGCGACAGAGTTTTTTTTTTTTTTTTTTTTTTAGCGCGAGAAAAAGAAAAAAGAAAATTAGCAATGTAAATTATTAACATTATGGAATGAAATGCAATTTTATCCAGTTCGTGCCTATCACATTTAACCCGAACTTAGTGGTTCCGCTGATCAACTCATTCTAGTCATTGCTCCAAAGCCGATAACGAGGGGTCAGGCTCGAGCTTTTGACTGCTAGAAATTCGCGATCGTGCAAATCTTGGTTAAATTCTGCGCCGCGAATTGCAGTCCCGAGTGGTTAGTGCTTTCTACCCGTTCAGCGCTGTGGTATAAACCGCCGAGGCTTTGTGCTCATCGTGGTTTGTTATTTCCGTGCATTCTATATCGGCACGACCAGGGTTAGGCGCTACAGCGATCGGGTAATAACCACTCGGGCTAGCATTACACGTAACTTCGTAAAATAAGACGAACCACTATTTTATTTAATGTGTAAGAGTGGGATACATAACTCATGCGTAGAAGCCGACGAGCTGTTCGGCGTTCAAGTATTCGCTAACCTCGCCGTCTTCTCGTCTGAGTCGATAAGCACCTGGCCGGGTTGTCTTCGCACGATGTATGGACCTTCCCAAATTGGAGAGAGCTTGTGCTCGCTTTTAGTTCCTCCTCGTGACCAGATCTCCTTCCAAAGGTTCTATTTACTCGACGCGAGAGTGGTAGCGCGAAGTCCCTGGAGGTACTTAGCCGACCGAGGGCGACAACGTTCGAGCCTCCTCGAGTTGATCAAGCTCCACCATTCGGCTTCCCTCGGACTCGGCCGTTGTAGTTCAACCCTCGGGGATTCGAATCCCACTCGATCGGCAGAACCGCCTCTGCGCCATAGACCGAAAAAAGGGGTTTGGCGATCGCTCGGTGGGAGTGGTTCTTGAGTCCCCAGAGTAATCGACAGCTCCTTCACCCATCGAGCGGCGTATGGTTTGAGGCGGTCGAAGATCCCGCCTTGAGGCCTTGAAGGACCAGACCGTTAGCTCGCTCGACCTGCCCATTGCTTCGTGGGTGAGCCACCGAGGCGAAGCAGATCTTGATCCCGACGCCTTCGCACCATTCTTGGAATTCTTCACTCCTGAACTGGGTGCCGTTGTCCGTGATGATCCGGTTGGGCACTCCGAATCTGACTACAATATCCTGGAAGAACTCCTTGGCCTTAACTGCAGTGATAGTTACAACTGGCTTGGCTTCGATCCACTTGGTGAACTTGTCAATGGCCACGAAGAGGTAAGCGAAACCGCCTTGAGCCTTCTTGAGCGGGCCCACTAAGTCGAGCCCCCAGACTGCGAAAGGCCAAGAAATGGGTATAGTCTGTAGCTACTTTGCAGGCAAGTGTGTCTGTCTTGCATAGAATTGGCAGCCCTCGCAGGTTCGAACTATCTCCTTGGCATCCGTTACCGCCGTTGGCCAGAAGAAACCCTGTCGGTAGGCTTTCCCAACCAAGGCGCTTGACGCCGCGTGATGGCCACACATTCCCGAATGGATTTCTTGGAGCAGCTCTCTTCCCACTTGTCCCGAAATGCACCGCCTGAGGACACCCGAGGCACTTTTTCGGAAGAGCTCGTCGCCCACCACCACGTAGGATTTGGCTTGTCGGGAGATGCGCTCCGCGAGTGGTTGCTTCCGGAGTTTGTCCTTCGAGAGATAATCAAGGTACGGTAGTCGATCTGGATCGATGAGCAGGACCCGGTTCCTGTGACCCTCGCTTGGCTTTTGCCGCTTTGTAGCAGTTGGCTCGTGAAGATCCTGTGCGAAGATATCACTTGGGACATCTGCCCGAGTTGCTCCCATCTTAGCCAACTCGTCTGCTGCCTCATTATTGCGGCGGAGGACATGAACCAGCCTCGCATCACAAACTTGCCTTCCAATTCTCGGACTTGGCGGGCAGATGTCGCCATATTACGATCCACGCACAACCATCCTTCAGACTTGATTCACCACCAATCGAGTCGCCGAATCACAAATTAGTCGGATTCCGAAAGTGATGTGGCGTCTGAAGCCCATGGATGAGGGCCTCGTACTCCAGCGGCATTGTTTGAGGCCTGAAGTGAATCCGAAGGACATACTTCACCTGTCACCCTTAGGCGAGATAAGGAGGATTCCCGCCCTGCTTCCTCCAAGCATGAGAGACCCGTCGAAGTGCATGACCCAATATTCTCGTACTTCTTCCGTGCGAAGTGCAGGATTCGATTCCACTGGCCAGTAAAGTCGACCAAAGCCTGAGATTTGGCGGCTGTGGCTTGAATGAGATGTCGAAAGCTCCAAGCTCGGCTGCCCACTTTGAAATTCTTCCAGAGCTTCCCGACACGGAGGACCTCTCCCACGGGAAAGAAGTGACTCATCAAATCGAATGTCCTTGGAAATAATGCTTCACTTCCGTGACGAGATCAAAATGGCGATGCAGCAGCCTTCCTCGATTGGAGGATATCTTGTCTTGGATTCGCCAAGATTACCGATTTAAATAAATCAAGGCGTTGCACACCGTAGCGGTGTCAGATTCCTCCCGCTTCCACAACTATCCACGGCACTTACTACATGAGATGTTGCCGCTATGTAGAGCAGAAGAGGTTCACCTGGCGCCGGCGAGACTAAGACTGGGGGAGTGGAGAGAAACACCTTGAGTTCTTCGAAGGCCTGCTGCGCCTCTGCCGTCCAATCAAAGCGATCTTGCTTCTTAAGGAGCTTGAAGAAAGGCATTCCCCGGACCCCCAATCGTGAGATAAACCTGCCAAGCGCTACCATGCATCCGGTGAGCTTTTGGACCTCCTTTGGTCGGGTAGGCGGGCCATTTTCATAATGGCTCCAATTTTCTCCTGTTCGGCTCGATCCCACGACGGAGACGATGAACCCGAGTAGTTCCTGAAGACACTCCAAAACGCACTTCTCTGGGTTTAGCCTCATCCGAACGTCTTGGACTTGCGAACGCCTCGGCCAGATCGGAGGTGAGGCTGTCCTCTGTCATGCGTTTAACTACCACATCATCCACATAAGCTTCCACATTGCGCCCGAGCCGATGGTGAAAGCACAAGACCTACGCCCGTACGCTATGCGCCGCATTCTTGAGCCCGAGCGGCATAGTGATATAGCAATATGCTCGAATGGAGTGATAAACGAAGTCTTCTCGCATCTTCCTCTCTCGGCCGAATCGATGATAGCCTGAATAGGCGCCCGTAAAGCCGAGTAACCGAGATCCGCAGTGGAGTCTACCACGGTGATCGATACGAGGGAGACCAAAGGGATCTTTCGGACAAGCCTTGTTGAGGTCGGTGTAATCAACACACATGCGCCGACTTTTATTCTTCTTCTGGCCGAGTACGAGGTTCGCCAACCATCGGGATGATACACTTCTTTGATGAAACCCGCGGCTAGCAACTTTGTGATCTCCTCTCCGATGGCTTCTCGACGATCTTGAGCAAACCGTCGTAACCTTTGCTTGACGGGCCTGGCGGATTGGTTTACATTTAGTGCGTGCTCGATCACCTCCCTGGGAACCCCGGGCATGTCGGACGGCTTCCAGGCAAAGACGTCTTGGTTTGCCCGCAGAAAGGTGACGAGCGCGCCTTCCTATTCATCCCCGAGCCTTGTCCCGATCGAAACGGCTCGAGCCGGATCGGACGAGTCGAGGAGGATCCTTTTGGTGCCTTCCTCGGGGCTGATCCCGAAGTTCTGCGGCTTGCGGGTAGGGATATCGCCTTCCGGCTTGTCGAAATCCGCCTCTTGACGAATTCTTTCCCGGCCCGCCCAGCGCCTCCAGAGACTTCGGCCATTTCGCAGCTCTCCTGTCGCAAGAGAAAGATCGTTAACGCCGCCACAGCAGAGTGATAATACCACTCGGACCGGCATTTTCAGCATTAGATACGCCGTAGTGGGGCACCACCATGAACTTGGCTAGCGCTGGCCTCCCCAAGATGGCATGATACGTCGCGAAATCTGCCACCTCGGCTAAGGCTCTCCGTCCGTGTAGTTGTCCCTTGCGCTCGAAACGTGGTAGTAGAGTGATTTGTCCGAGTGGTATCGCCGACGTTAAGGTATCACTCCATGAAAAGGTGACGACCGCGCTTGAGGTCGACCGCGGGATCCCCATATCATCGAAAGTGTCTTCACGAAGAGGGCGTTGAGCCCGCTCCCACCGCCAATCAACACCCTTTTGAGCTTGATGCGCGGACAACCGGCGCCAAGACCGGCGGGTATCTGTAGGGAATGGGATCGCGATCTGGGTGATCCGTGCGGTCGTAAGTCATTGCGACCTCGGACCACCGAACATATCGGGGGTCTCGGCTCTCTGCATAGATGTCCCGAGCGGTGAGCTTTGCTTCCGCTTGGACTCATATGCGGTGAACCCCGAATATGTAGTTAAGCTCGAGGTCGACTTCACGATAGTCTTCCTCACTGTGGGAGGCGGTTTTGTCGGCATGACCACTCGGACCTTGTCCAAATTGCCTCTTGCTCTCGCTGAGCGAACCTCTTTAGGGTGAAACAATCCTTGGCGGCATGCCTCCCTTTGGATGGAAAGGGCAGAGTGAGTTCATGACCTTATCATATCCATCCTCTTTGAGAGCGCGAGGATGAGTTGGCGGCTGACCGCCACTAGCTCTTCGCCCCTTGCGCTTCTTTTCTTTCCGCCGAGGGGTTCAGATCGATCCTTCCCTTCATCACGTTGTTCCGCCAGAGCCTCGGAGGCTGAAGCGTAACGGTCCGCTAGGGCGAACAGCTCCCGGACCGACGTGGGTGGCTTCCGGACATCTTCTTGATGAGGTCGGGTCGCCGACTCTTCTCGAAGGCAGCTATCACAACCGCATCTGTGACGTCCCGAATCGGTGCTTTTCCTGCTCATGAAGCGCTTGACGAACTCCCTGAGGGATTCGTTCCTCCTTTGGTGTAGCTGGTATAGGTCCCAAGGGGTGCCTGGCGCTCGTAAGTGCCTTGAAATTTGAGATGAATCGCTCACACAGATCTCCCCAGGAATCTATAGAGTTCGGCTGAAGTCCAGTGAGCCATGCTTGGGCCAGGCGAGGAGTAACCGTGCAAGTAGTTTGCCATTACTGATCCCTCTGCGGCCCTCGACGCTGCAGAGCGTATACTTGTAGCCAAGCTCTCCGGTCTCTCTCACCGTCAAACCTAGTGATGCCTTTAGGATTAAATCCATCAGGCCAAACCACTCGGCGTAGGTGAGGGGTAAACGCACGACCCTTCGATGACTCGCGATACCCCGGGAGGTGATCGACGCGAGGGGATCGCGCTTGGCGTATTTCGTGGCCTCGCGGAAGGATGCCGGCGCTCATATTAAATCGGCTTGACGGTGTTGTTCCTCCTTTCTCGGTCGCGCGCGCTGGCGTCGAGGTCTGAACGGAGAAGTCGCGGTGATGCTATGTCGCAAGTCGTCTCCGGGGTAGAACATGATGTATCGGACGGGCTTCCCGACTGGCCATTCTGTTGGTGTGCAGGTCCTCGCCGGACCACGTGGATGACTCCTTCGCCGGGTCGGTTTGAGTATCTTTGGATAGTGCCGCGTCACCATGGCCTTTACTTGGGCCATGATCGGGCAACTGGATCATCTCGCCTCAAGATAGGGTCGTGGTATCCAGGAGTGTCTTGGAGGCGGCGATATTCTCATTGTAAGTACGAAAAATAGCCTGGTCCCCATCTTGGCTTGCAGAATGTCTTCATTGACAGCCGGGCGCGCGATCCGGAGTACGCGCCACAGCGTCAGGCTGATCCACTCGGCCTCCTTCCAAATCGGGCGGCGATCGAGGTGTCAAAGCGGCTAACTGCGAATCTGCCGCGAGCCTTCGATCACCACAGACTCTACGGAAATTCCAGCAGCTCTCTAGGCTTTCTTCGACTTCGGCGAGGTGGGTGAGTCCGAGAAGACAAACCTAGGCGCTCGGGGTGCCGAGTGGCTTGGCGGTGAGAACTCCCACCCTTCGTGCCTCGGCGTCCTCGAGCCTCGACTCATGGTGAACGGGTCTTCGGATCCCCGCTCGGTACTTTAGAGTACGAGGCAGGGGACCTTCCGATCGGCGCGAAGTCGTGACGATGGATCGCCGGAAACCTCACCTTGCTGAGCGCTTCCCATAGAGAGAGAGGCTTCCGAGGTCGTTGGAGATGAAGGTCAAGCTTAAAGCGGAAGACCTGGCGGGAAGAAGACTGTGGAGACTTCGCTCGTCGCAGCCCATCAAGCTTGACGAAGATGTTGACACAAGCCCCCTACTCGGGCGCGCCAACCCCGACGATCGGTTTAGCGGCAATAAGATTTGTGATTCTAGGGGATTTGTGCGGGATCTGAGCTTGATGGTAACACAGGATACGAGGGCAATCTGTTTTAGACAGGTTCGGGCTCTCTCGGAGGAGATAATACCCTAGTCCTGTGTTCTTGGATGTATTGTGTGTGTTCCAGAGAGAGAGAGAGAGTCCTCCTCCTTGTTTTTCCCTCCTCCCCTTACATACTGGGGGGAGAATCATCATAGATGGGCGCCACCGGGCCCTAAACATGGTGGCCTGGACGACATGTCCCTTGTCCTTATCCGCCTTCACGCTCTACGTCTGGAGAGGAGGTTATGCTTTCTCCGACCCACGCCGCCGCCTTGTCGTTCCGGCTTCCGCAGCTCGAGCGATGTCGATCGCGCATGCTTCGTCCCTGGCGGGTTGTTAGAAGCGGGCACGTAAGCTTCCTTGAAGGACCGGAGTTGTCTTGGGGAGCAAGTCGAAGGTCTCCTCTGGGCCCGTCGTGGTGCTCCTGGGCTTTGGGCTTTCTATTCCGCTGTCGAGGCCAGTAGGCGAGGTCCTCTTCTTGGGACCCACAGCCTCGACATCCCACATTAGCATCCCACATTAGAAATGAAACTGATTGTCGAGCACCCCAAATGGACTTCATCTGTTTACTAGCTCCTATTAGCATCAACTTTGGGTCCCTCCGAATCGTTGCGAGACCTGCACGATAAATGGTACTGTAAGCTTCGAGCATGCCGGAATGGTGCACGGATCGAACACTGGTGCCAAGCAACCAGAATCGACTTCCTATGCGCCCTAGCTCATTTCGGCATGCATTTCGATTCCACCCGAATCTGAGTCATGCCCTCCACCGCGACGGGTCCCAACTGTTACTTTGAGCCGCATGCGTATGATGACGATGCACGAATGGGAACTTCTCCCGAACCGCACGAATGGACTTTATATGCATTTTAGCCCTTCCAAAATTCATTTTTGATCTGCAGGTTAGTGTGAAACATTCCTCCACGATGGGTCGCAATGGAGTGCGGCATGCTTATGTGCTTACAAAACGACGCCGAACGAAACTGAGTGTCCAACGCGCCGAATGGACTTCACATGTGCCCTAACTCATTTCGGCAAGCATTTCGAGTACGCTCGAGTCTGTGTTAAACATTCATCCAAGTGGGACCCAAAATGGTACCGTTAGCTACATACGTAACAGGGCGTTGCACGAAATGAACTTTCTTCCAAACATGCCGAATGGGCCGTACATAGCCGTAGCACATTCGCCGTGCATTACGAATCCATCTGAGTGTGTGTGAAACATTCCTTCACGCCGTGCACGAACGAGTACTGTAGGGAGCGTGCGCCCGAAAACGATGCAGAAATGAAACCGAGTGGCAAGCACGCCCAGTGGACTTCGCATGTGTCGTAACTCATTTCGGCAGGCATTTCGAATCCGTCCGAGTCGGCGCGAAATATTCCACCAAGACGGGTTCCCGTTCTTGTCATCGCACGCGTACAAACGAAAGCGATGCGCGAAAGAAGCGAGTGCCCAAACACCCGAATGAACTTACGGCGTTAAACGCTTGTGATTTCCGACTTTAGTTCGGTTACGACCCGGTAGGTGTGACACATTGCACTACGGCTGGTCCCAACGGGCACTGCATCTGCACCAGCACGCAAACGAGTGATAGAAGGAAACTGAGTCCCAAACACACCGAATGATCTTCTTGCTCGCCGTAGTCACTTTGGAGCGCATTTCAAAACCGTCCGAGTAGTTGTGGAACATTCCTCCACGGCGGGTCCCTACGGGTTCTGTAAGCTGCTTGCGTATGAAACTGATAAACTGAAGAAAACTACCTGCGAAGCACCGCGAATGGACTTTGTATGCTTCGTAACTCTGTTCGGCATGCATTTCGTACCTCTTCGATTCGGTGTGGAACTTTCCCACGCAACGCGTCTGATGCAAAGATCGCGTTAGAAAATGACGCAAGAAATGAAACTGAGTGTCGAGCACCCCAAATGGACTTCATCTGTTTACTAGCTCCTATTAGCATCAACTTTGGGTCCCTCCGAATCGTTTGCGAGACCTGCACGATAAATGGTACTGTAAGCTTCGAGCATGCCAGAATGGTGCACGGATCGAACACTGGTGCCAAGCAACCAGAATCGACTTCCTATGCGCCCTAGCTCATTTCGGCATGCATTTCGATTCCACCTGATTCTGAGTCATGCCCTCCACCGCGATGGGTCCCAACCATTACTTTGAGCTGCATGCGTATGATGACGATGCACGAATGGGAACTCTCTCCCGAACCGCACGAATGGACTTTATATGCATTTTAGCCCTTCCAAAATTCATTTTTGATCTGTCTGGGTTAGTGTGAAACATTCCACCACGACAGGTCGCAATGGGTGCTACATGCTTATGTGCTTACAAAAACGATGCCCGAAACGAAACAGAGTGTCCAACGCGCCGAATGGACTTCACACGTGCCCTAACTCATTTCGGCAAGCATTTCGAGTACGCTCGAGTCTGCGTTAAACATTCATCCAAGTGGGACCCAAAATGGTACCGTTAGCTACATACGTAATGTATGCTGCACAAAATGAACTTTCTTCCAAACATGCCGAATGGGCCGTGACATAGCCGTAGCACATTCGGCATGCATTACTTAATCCGTCTGAGTGTGCAGTGAACAATCGTTCACGCCGTACGAACGAGCATCTGTAAGCGCGTCGCACGGCGATGTCGAAATGAAATCGCTTACAGTATTTTACGCCAGGGTACCCACTCCCCCCGCAATGAATAAATACGGTCGCCAGGCGGGCAGGGCGCGTCCGGGCCCACCGCCACGGCGAGCAGTAGACCCCCGGCCCGGGCGCCCAGTGGACAGGTGGCGATCAGGCCGCACCACTGGGCGCCCAGCAAGGTGGTCGCCCAGTGGACAGGTGGCGATCAGGCCGCACCACTGGGCGCCCAGCAAGGTGGTCGCCCAGTGGACAGGTGGCGATCAGGCCGCACCACTGGGCGCCCAGTAAGTGAAGGGTTTCGTAGCATGGAAAACAAAAATTTTTCCTACGATTGCAACCAAACACCAAGATCATATCTAGGAGATGCAAGTAAACGGTTTCAGAAGGACTCACCTCGTGAGACCGAAGCGGGAATAACGTTCCCGCAAACAAGCGTGGTTGATGTAGAGGTACACTCGACTTCAAAGTCGCGAAGATGAGCGCCACAAGCGGCAGCGCCTCCGTACTTGGTCACACGCGTGCGGATCAACGATGACCTCCAATCCCTCGTTCAGCGGGCAGCGGAAGTAGTGGATCCCTAAAACTCCAACAACACTACTTAGTGGTGGTGGTGGTGAAGAAATAATTTCAGCAGCTTCGCTTAAGCCACAAAAAAACGGATCAGCGAGGAGGAGGGAGAATGGACCAACCAAAGGGTCATGGATGAACACCAAAGAGAGGAGCTCCTCCTCCCTTTTATAGGAGGAGGAGGAGGCATGCCAAGGGGTGGGGTGGCCGGGCGCATGGGGGCTGCCCCTTGCCCTCCTCTCTTCATGTGAGTGATCTCTCCACTCACAAATTAACCACTTTGATTTCCATTAAAACCCCACTCAAGAAAATGAAAGGTTTTCTCCCATAAACATTTTTATTTCAGATTTAATATTTGTTAATTCTTTTAATTAACAAACATTAACATATACCCCCTTTAACTATTCCGATATCCCGAAACTATTCCGGCGATACTCGAAAAACAGTCCCTGCATCTTGTCCATATTTTTCTCCTGTGTGTCGTATCCACTCAAATGCATCGATGAACCTTAAGTGTGTCACCCTACGGTTCGTGAATAAAATGGACATGATTGAGACTCCTCTCAGATCAATAATCATCAGCGGGATCTGGAGATCCATAATGACTCCCATTCACTCAACGATGAACTAGTGATCGCGTAAACCAGAAAACGACATAACCAATTCCTTTTGTCTCACGATATTTTACTTGTCCGGGATCCGATCATCAGTATCAACTATACCTAGTTCGATCCCGTTACCGACAAGTACTCTTTACTCGTTCCGTGATATAACATTCTTGTGACCTAGTCACATGCTTGCAAGCGATGTCAATGTGATATCACCGAGAGGGCCCAGAGTATATCTCTCCGTCATCTGGATGGACAAATCCCACTCTTGATGCATGAGCCTCAACTAATACTTTCATAGTACCCAAATCCATCTTTATAGTCACCGTGTTACGGAGTGACGTTTGATGTCATCAAAGTACTCTTCCAGAATTAGTGATTGACATCATCTCATGGTCTAAGGAAAAGAGCTATTTCGAATGTGTTTGATACAAAGAACAAACTAAATGACTTGATCGTATTTGCTATACCAACTTGGGTGTGTGTTCATCACATCATTCTTCTAATGACATGACCCCGTTATTAATAACATCCAATGTTCATGATCAGGAAACCTTGATCATCAGTTAATCAACGAGCTAGTTTAAAAAGAGGCTTTACTAGGAACCTTTTTTGTTTATTAAACACACATGTATTAACGTTTCTGATTAATACAATTTTAGCATGAGAAATAAACATCTATTATAAACATGGAATATGATAATAAACAATTTATTATTGCCTCTCGGGCATATTCCCTTCAGTCTCCCACTTGCACTAGAGTCAATAATCTAGATTACATTGTGATGATTCTAACACCCATTGAGTTCTGGTGTTGATCATGTTTTGCCCTTGGGAGAGCTTTAGTCAACGAGTCTGCCACATTCAGATCCGTGTGCACTTTGCAAATCTTTATATCGCCATCCTTGACATGTTCACGGATGGAGTGAAACCGACGCTTAATATGTTTGGAATTCTTGTGTGACCTTGGTTCTTTAGCATTGGCTATGGCACCATTGTTGTCACAATAGATAACCATCGGGTCCAACGCACTCGGAACCACACCTAGTTCGGATATGAACATCTTCATCCAAACCCGCTTCCTACTGTGCGCTTCAAGCAAGCAATATATTCCGCCTCTGTTGAAGATCCTGCCACCACAGATTGCTTGGAACTTCTCCAGCTCACTGCTCCTCCATTCATTTCAAAAATGTACCCGGATTGAGACTTAGAGTCATCCGGATCAGTGTCAAAGCTAGCGTCGACGTAACACTTTGTGCATTTGAGCTCTTCTTCACCACCATATATGAGAAACATATCCTTAGTTCTTCTTAAGTACTTAAAGATATTCTTGATCATTGATCCAGTGTTCAAAACCTGGATCAGACCGTACACTGCTTAGTCAAACTAATAGCATGTGCCACATCCGGTCTTGTACACAACATAGCATACATGATAGAGCCTATGTGTGAAGCATAGGGAATCTTATTCATTACTTCTCTATCTTCTGCTGTAGCTGGACTCTGAGTCTTACTCAACGTCTTGCCTTGCATCATAGGTAAGAACCCTTTCTTACTTTCGTCCATTCTAAACTTCTTTAGAATCTTGTCAAGATATGTACTTTGTGATAGCCCAATTAAGCGTCTCGATCTATCTCTATAGATTTTGATGCCTAAAATATATGCCGCTTCACCAAGGTCCTTCATTGAAAACTTACTGTTTAAGTAATCTTTTACACTTTTCAAAAGTTCTATATCATTTCCTATCAACAATATGTCATCCACATATAATATCGAAATGCTATAGAGCTCCCACTCACTTTCTTGTAAACACAAGATTCTCCGTAAGTTTGGACAAATCCAAAACCTTGATTACCTCATCAAAACGAGATTCCAACTTCGTGATGCTTGCTTCAGTCCATAAATGGATCGCTGAAGTTTGCATACCTTATTAGCATCCTTAGGATCAACAAAACCTTTGGGTTGTATCATATACAACTCTTCCTCAATGTTTCCATTAAGGAACGCAGCTTTGACATCCATCCGCCAGATTTCATAATCGAAAAATGCAGCAATTGCTAACATAATCCTAACAGACTTTAGCATCGCTACGGGTGAGAAAGTCTCATCGTAGTCAACTCCTTGAATTTGTCGAAAACCCTTTGCGATAAGTCGAGCTTTATAGACGGTCACATTACCATCGGCGTCTATTTTCTTTTGAAAATCCATTTGTTCTCAACGGCCTTACGGTCATTGGGTAGGTCCACCAAAGTCCATACTTGGTTTTCATACATGGATCCCATTTCGATTTCATGGCTTCTAGCCATTTGTCTAATCTGGGCTCATCATCGCTTCATCATACGTCGCAGGGTCATTATTCTCAACTACCATGACATTCATAGTAGGAACATAAAAGTCGAGCGATATGCGCTCTTGTTGACTGCGAGGTGCGGTAGTGTTCTCTTTCTGAGTTTCATGATCCTTATCATTAGTTCCCTCTTCATTTGGTGAAGTCAACTCGAAACAACTTCCGCGCCGCTGCACTTGCCATTCCATGAAGAGAAGGTTCAACAACCTCGTCGAGTTCTACCTTCCTACTACTCACACCTTTCGAGAGAAACTCTTTTTCCAAAAGGATCCATTCTTGGCAACGAAAACCTTGCCCTCGGATCTGTGATAGAAGGTGTACCCAATTGTTTCTTTAGGGTATCCTATGAAGACGCATTTTTCCGCTTTGGGTTCGAGTTTATCGGGTTGAAGTTTCTTCACATAAACATCGCATCCCCAAACTTTTAGAAATGATGCCTTAGGTTTGTTGCCAAACCATAATTCATACGGTGTCATTTCAACGGATTTAGATGGTGCCCTATTTAAAGTGAATGCACTGCTTTCTAGTGCATGACCCCAAAATGAAAGTGGCAAATCTGTAAGGGACATCATAGATCGAACCATATCCAATAAAGTACGATTACGACGCTCGGATACACCATTACGCTGTGGTGTTCCAGCAGAGTGAGTTGTGAAACTATTCCACATTGTTTCATGTGTGTGCCAAACTCGTAACTAAGATACTCTCCTCCACGATCAGATCGTAGAAATTTGATCTTTTGTTCACGATGATTTTCTACTTCACTCTGAAATTCTTTGAACTTTTCAAATGTTTCAGACTTGTGTTTCATTAAGTAAATATATCCATATCTACTCAAATCATCCGTGAAAGTAACAAAGTAACGATATCCACCACGCTACCGACACACTCATTGGACCACACACATCGGTATGTATGATTTCCAATAAGTCGGTTGCCCGCTCCATTGTACCGGAAAAGCGGGGTTCTAGTCATCTTGCCCATGAGGCATGGTTCACATGTCTCAAATGATTCATAATCAAGTGATTCTAGTAGTCCATCGTAATGGAGCTTCTTCATGCGTTTAACACCAATATGACATAAGCGGCAATGCCACATATATGCAGCAATATCATCATTCAACTTAATTCTTTTGGCATTCACATTATGAACATGTGTACTATTATCAAGATTCAAAATAAACAAACCATTCTTTTCGGTGCATGACCATAAAAGATATTATTCATATAAATTGAACAACCATTGTTCTCGTGACTTGAATGAATAACCGTCTCGCATTAAACAAGATCCAGATATGATGTTCATGCTCAACGCAGGCACTAAATAACAATTATTTAGGTTTATAACTAATCCGATGGTAATTGGATAGGTAGCGTCCGACGGCGATCACATCAACTTTTGATCCATTGCCGACGCCGCATCATTACCTCATCCCTTGCTAGTTGTCGCTTATTCCTTAGCTCTGCTTTGAGTTACATATGTTAGCAACCGAACCGGTATCAAATACCCAGGCACTACTGCGAGTACTAGTAAGGTACACATCAATAACATGTATATCATATATACCTTTGCTCACTTTCCGTCCTTCTTATCACCGAGATATTTTGGGCGATTCGCTCAGTGCCAGTGCCCTTGCAATAAAAACATTCAAGATGTCGACTTAGGGCCAGCCTTGGTCTTCTTTCTCAGATGTAGCAACAGACTTGCCCTTCTTCTTGAAGTTTCCTTAGACTTACCTTTCTTCTTGAAACTGATAGTCTTTTGGACCATCAACACTTGATGTTCCTTCTTGATCTCCACTTCATAGCTTTTAGCATTGATGTAAGTTCGGGAGAGACTTCTTCATGCCCTGCATGTTGTAGTTCATCACAAAGCTCTTGTAGCTTGGTGGCGGACTGAGAACACGATGAATTCCTAGCTCAATGGGGATCGTTATTCCCAAAGCTATGAGTTTATCGGCGTGCACTGAACATTTTGAGTACGTGCTCACTAACGGAGTCGTTTTCCTCCATCATGCAGCTAAAGAAATTTTCTGAAGCTTCATAACTCTCTACTGCGGCATGGGTGTCGAAGATCATTTTCAACTCCCTCATAGTATCAAAAGCATTCTTTGTGCTCGAAGCGTTTTTCTGCAGCTCGGGCTCAAGTACATACAAAATGACGAATTGAACTAAAATGTGGTCCTCCTTGCGAGTCAATAAAACATATTTCTCCTACTCGGTGGCATCATCAGCGGGAGGGTCACCTATCGGTGCTTCTAGCACATAGATCCTTTGAGCCACTGAGGAGAATCCTCGAGTTAAGGGCCCATTGGTAAAGTTGCTACCATTGGTGGCTAGTTTCTCTTTCTCCATGAACAGATTGAAATTGAAAATAGGGGGTGCCATCTACAACATATTTGCAAAGTTATTTAGACTAAGTTCATAATAGATTAAGTTCAATGTTAATTCAAAATTAATACGAGAACTCCCACTCAAAACAACATCCCTCTAGTCATTTTTAGTGATTACATGAACCAAATTCACTATACCGAACCGATCATCACGTGAGACGGCATAGTTTCAAAGGCGAACATCAATATGTTCATCATATCATCCATATGACTCATGCTTTACCTTTCGGTTCGTGTTAGAGGCCATGTCTGTACATGCTAGGCTCGCCAAGTAGAACCAAAGTATTTGCATGTGTAAATCTGGCTTACACCCGTTGTATGCGAGCGTAGAGTCTATCACACCCGATCATCACGTGGTGCTTGAAGCAAACGACGAACTTTCTTAACGGTGCATACTATGGAAGAACACATTATTATCTTGATATTAATTTGGAGGATCATCTTATAGTGCTATCGACGTGATCATAATCAAGCAAAATAAGATGCATAAAAGGATTAACATCACATGCATGAATAAAGTGATATGATATGGTCCTTTCAAAGACTTGATCTCCATCTTGTGCGACATGGTATGATCTCCATCATTCCACCGCATGGCACCAAGGTCCATGATGCTGCCATCTTGATTGTCTTCCTCCATTACAATATATCACATGGACATATATTTAGCACGCAGCCATAAAAGAAAAACAACCAAATGGCTCCTCGCGGTTGTCTAAATTTACAATAAATTTCATTTCATACAACAATCTTTGTATCAATGACCATATCACATCACAAGCCCTGCAAAAACAAGTTAGACGCCTCTAATTTATTTTTGCATATTTTACGTGGTTTTGGGCTTTCTAGGAAAAACTATTCTTACCTACGAACAAGAACCACAACGGTGATAAAACATTATTAGCAAACAGTTGTAAATTAGATCATGACTATAGTAGGAGAAATAGACACCCGCAAAGCCACTTATGCAATACTAGTTGCATGTCGAGCGTGGAACAAGTCTCATGTGCGAGGACATGTAAGGTTAGTCCGGCCGCTTCAAATCCCACTATGCCACCATGATCCAAAATACACGAAAGTATGCAATAACATGATCATCAACGCCCACATCCACATGTGTTTTAAACCGTACAAAACATCTACGCATAGACACGGCTCTGATACCACTGAAGGGTTTCGTAGCATGGAAAACAAAAATTTTTCCTACGATTGCAACCAAACACCAAGATCATATCTAGGAGATGCAAGTAAGCGGTTCAGACGGACTCACCCTCGTAGACCGAAAGCGGGAATAACGTTCCCGCAAACAAACGTGGTTGATGTAGAGGTACACTCCCGACTTCAAAGTCGCGAAGATGAGCGCCACAAACGGCAGCGCCTCCGTACTTGGTCACACGTACGGATCAACGATGACCTCAATCCCTCGTTCAGCGGGGCAGCGGAAGTAGTGGATCCCGGAAAACTCCAACAACACTACAGCCTTAGTGGTGGTGGTGGTGAAGAAATAATTTCAGAATGGCGCCGGCTTAAGCCACAAATAAAACGGATCAGCAGGAGGAGGGAGAATGGACCAACCAAAGGGTCATGGATGAACACCAAAGAGAGGAGCTCCTCCTCCCTTTTATAGGAGGAGGAGGAGGCATGCCAAGGGGTGGGGTGGCCGGCGCATGGGGGGGCTGCCCCTTGCCCTCCCTCTCTTCATGTGAGTGATCTCTCCACTCACAAATTAACCACTTTGATTTCCATTAAAACCCCACTCAAGAAAATGAAAGGTTTTCTCCCATAAACATTTTTATTTCAGATTTAATATTTGTTAATTCTTTTAATTAACAAACATTAACATATACCCCCTTTAACTATTCCGATATCCCGAAACTATTCCGGCGATACTCGAAACAGTCCCTGTACTGTCCATATTTTTCTCCGGTGTTTCGTATCCACTCAAATGCATCGATGAACCTTAAGTGTGTCACCCTACGGTTCGTGAATAAAATGGACATGATTGAGACTCCTCTCAGATCAATAATCATCAGCGGGATCTGGAGATCCATAATGACTCCCATTCACTCAACGATGAACTAGTGATCGCGTAAACCAGAAAACGACATAACCAATTCCTTTTGTCTCACGATATTTTACTTGTCCGGGATCCGATCATCAGTATCAACTATACCTAGTTCGATCCCGTTACCGACAAGTACTCTTTACTCGTTCCGTGATATAACATTCTTGTGACCTAGTCACATGCTTGCAAGCGATGTCAATGTGATATCACCGAGAGGGCCCAGAGTATATCTCTCCGTCATCTGGATGGACAAATCCCACTCTTGATGCATGAGCCTCAACTAATACTTTCATAGTACCCAAATCCATCTTTATAGTCACCGTGTTACGGAGTGACGTTTGATGTCATCAAAGTACTCTTCCGGAATTAGTGATTGACATCATCTCATGGTCTAAGGAAAAGAGCTATTTCGAATGTGTTTGATATAGCAACAAACTAAATGACTTGATCGTATTTGCTATACCAACTTGGGTGTGTGTTCATCACATCATTCTTCTAATGACATGACCCCGTTATTAATAACATCCAATGTTCATGATCGAAACCTTGATCATCGGTTAATCAACGAGCTAGTTTAAAAGAGGCTTTACTAGGAACCTTTTGTTTATTAAACACACATGTATTAACGCTTACGATTAATACAATTTTAGCATGAGAAATAAACATCTATTATAAACATGGAATATGATAATAAACAATTTATTATTGCCTCTCGGGCATATTCCCTTCTAGAAGGTGGTCGCCCGGTGGGCGGTGGCGTCAGGGCACCAACTGGGCGACGATAAGGTGGTCGCCAATGACAGTGGCAATCGAGCCGCACCACCGGGCGCCCGGCAAGGTGGTCGCCCGGTGGACACGCGTGGCGTCAAGGTGCCACTCCTGGCGCTCACCCGGCCATGCGGTCAAGGACATTTAATGCGGTAGTGCGATTAAATGCAAAGCGTCGCAGGCTGCGATATGGCGGCGCGCCTTCCCAGTGTGCATTAATTACGGAGAGCGTCCACGACTACACCTCACCCCATGACGGAGCAGGCGGCGTTGGTGGACATGGGGCCCGAGGCGGGATTGTGGCGGCTGGCGGCCAGACATTAATGGGATGTAAGAACAGTGACGGGCGCATTTATTGCGCCGAGGCAGATGTAATAAGTCGCCTTACCGTGTAAGTCTCCAGACGCCCAGCCGCCAAGTATAAAAGGGAACTGGGGTGCATGGGAGAAGGGTTCGATCCTTTGGCGATGGGCTTCGTTTCTCCAAGCAAGAACACAAGCAATACCAAGGAAAGCAGGACTAGGGCTATTACTCTCCTGAGGGCCTGAACCTGGGTAAAATTTTTTTATGCGTCCCTCATGGCTTTGAGCCTCCCAGACTCGGTCGTCTCCGTCTTCCATTCCCAGGCGATTGCCCGAAAGCCCCGTCGGGACCTCATAAGCACCGTCTCGGAGGTGCCTGTTGGCTAATCTGCCCGATAGTGCGCGCGCCAGGTAGGGGCTATCTATGGTTAGATCGCCCCTTTCTCCCGTTTCGTGAGAGGCTCAGCCCAGTAAGGCGTTTGTCTTCATGGCGGATTCGCACTCCAAAGCGTAGCAATCTGCCGGCGGCGCCCGTAGTCGGTCCAGGCATTCAGGGAGGGAGCCGGCTATCCCGGGTCCCTCCGCCGCAAGAGAGGCGCGCGTGACTCCCATGCACGGGGTCGACATCGTCGGCGCTTGGCGCTGAGGATGACACTCAGCGCGAAGCCTTCATGCGCGCCCGGCTTCTTCTCAATCATCCCCGATATGGCTGGGAAACACCAGCCACTCGTGGCTGCGGGATATCGTCCACCTGGTGGGCGTCGCTGCAAACAAGTTGAAGCGCGACCCGGCCGGGGCTTCCGGCGTGGCGGCGAGGAACGTCTTGGCGCTGGCGTGCCAGGTTCCAGCCGCCACACGACGACCCCTCCCGGTATCAAGGTCGGGACAAGGGGAAGGGAGTCCTGGTTGCAACCCCCTCTGTAACGGGGGGACGGGCACGTTGTGAAATCATGTGCTGAAAAATTGGCTTTGAACTAAAAAATTAACTTAGAATTGGTTTTGCAAAATGTGCTTGTGCATGTGTTTGACAATTTGACAAGAAAGCGATAAGTTTCGTTTTTCTGTATGAGACCAAGTTCTTAAAAGGCAAGAAGTTTTACATGTACGCCAGACCAAATTTTTTGGTCCGTCGTGAATGGCTTTTGCTCGATTAGGGTTTGTGCAAATTTGGACTTTGAATTTTGATTTGTTTTTGAGATTATGAAATTTGTGAGAATTTCATGATGCTTGAAGTGGACTTTATGCAATGCTCATGTGAGTAGTTGCATGGATTGACATTGAGTCAAGTCGTGGACTTGTGCTCGGATTTGTTTTGTGGTTTGTTCATGTGCAGGTATTGCTCGAAGACGAATGTGGTCGATGACGGGACCGGAACTAGGTTCATGGAGGAACTGAGGTTCGGGACTAGGTTCGAGGAGGAACCGAGGTCTTGGTGGTCAAGGATGTCATGCGGGACGTTCGGGCTAAGAGAATGGTGCACATGAAGAATGGTTAGTCACGTGAGAATGGCGGGAGGTCATTCGGCGTGCAAAGTGTTAGTCACGTGAGTATGGCAGGTGGCCATACGGCAGTGCAAAGTGTTAGTCACGTGAGTATGGTAGGGTTGCCATGCTGGCGTGCTAGAGTTTTACTCGGCCTGGTTGGGCCAAGTAGAGTTGAGTTGGATCACGGATTCCTTCTAGGAATAGGAATCGTATTCGTAACTCCTTGTGGGTTGGTGCTTTAAATAGGTGGGGGGTCTCCTGTTGAAAGACACCAAGTAGAGCTGAGCGCATCAAGCTTTGAGCTTGGTTTTAGGGTTTGTACTCTTTTGATGAGAGTATTTTAGACAAGAAATAAAGATCAATTCTTCCAAGATTTTTGGCGTGCTACAGATAACCACGTCGCTACAGTATTTTCTGTTTTGGTTCTTGTTTGCATGCTTGTTCTAGTTCTAGATTGGTTTTGTTCTTCAAGTTTTATCTTGATTTGATCCATCAAAAACCTCTCTAGGGTATTGATCTAGTGTTTCTCAAAGTCTAGTTGATCAATCTTTTGTCGTTCTTGTTTAATCTTGAAGTTTTGATTAGATTGATTCTCGTCAAGTTCTGGATCAGCAAGCTTGCGAAGCTCATAACTTTTGATCCGTAAGTTCGATCGAGCTGATTCTTTTTGGGTTCGATTCCTATTGGAATCTAGTTTCTTGTGTCCAAATTTCAGATCGTTTCGACGGTTGGCTCTCCGGGAATTCTCGTTTTACCAAACCTCTGTCATTCTGTTTTTGTCGAAAACGAGGCAATCATTTGGATTACTGTTTTGGGGTGAACTTTTAATAGGTCAAGAATTTGGTTTTAGCTTCCGCACAATCATTCACCCCCTCTGATTGCTATATTCGTATACTTCGATCCTACAAGTGAGTATCGAGCAAGGTTTCTCTAATCTATCTTAACCGGTGATTAGATCAATGGATCGTTATTCGACAAAACCATGTGTGTTCGATGGTGTTGATTTTCAGTTTTGGAAGGCCAAGATGGAGGCGTTCATCCAAGCACAGGGCTTCACAATTTGGGAGAAGGTCTACAAGCCATATGAAGTCACCTGCAAGCGACAACGTCAACAACACCAATCGCACACATGTTGAAGCAAATAGCAAGGCGCGCAACTTGATCATCCAAGGCTTGGGACGGCTGACTTTGATCGTGTGGTTCATCTTCGATCCGCATATGAGGTATGGAAATCTCTTTGTGATTACCATGAGGGTTCTAACACCTTGTCAAAGAGGTTCGCCAAGAGAGTTACAAAAAAGAATCCATGCGTTTTGAGATGACACCTAGTGACTCGGTAGATGACTTCTTTGCACGTTTCCATAAAATTCTTCGCAATCTCCGTGCTGTTGGCGGTAGCTACACTGATGCTGAAAATGCTCGACACTTGCTTAGTGCTTTGGACATGTCAGTGTGGGAGATGAAAGTAACATCTATACAAGAATCTACTACCATGAGCACACTCACATTAGATGTTCTTTACTCTAAGTTGAAAACTCATGAGTTGGATGTTCTTGCCAGGAAGGGTAACATTAAATCAATTGCTTTGATCTCTAACCCTAACATGTCAAATGCAAATTCTTCTTCTAGCTTTGCCTTGTCTTCCATGTCTTCTTTAACAGGATGAGCAACTTGAAGAGTTTCTGAAGAAGATCGGCACTACTCTCTTCTCGCTTTAACAAAGCTTTGCGAGAATGTGAGAATGAGAAAGAGAGGTGGTCCTCCAAGATGCTATGAGTGTGGTGACCTCAACCATATTCGCACAAATTGTCCTAAGCTTGCAGGAAAAACATCAAAGGAGGAGAAGGACAACGATGTAAGGAATGAGAAGAAAAGGTTCTCACAAATGATAGGAAGAAGAAGAAGCTTCATCAACGCAAGGTGGTTCACTGAGTTCTTTCCGCTCTTGAACAAGTCAATTTGAGCGATGTGGACTCGGAGAGCAGCGAAGATGATGCAACTCCAAGCAAGCATGATTTGATAGGACTATGTCTCATGGCAAGCAGCAAGGATAGCCTCACCGAGAACGATCACGACAGCGACTTCAATGAGGTAGATCCCTCTTATGATGAATTAGCTATTCTTTGTTGCTCGTCTTGGAAAATTGCTTGACAAACGTGATAAGAAAATTAAGAAACATGATTTCATTATTGAATCATTGAATGTGAAATTGCTAGACTTAAGACTTTGATTCCTAGTGATGATACTTGCAAATCATGTGACTTAATTTACAATGAGCTCACCTTGCTTAGGAAAGAACATGCTCTTTTGTTGCATCTAAATGAGAAAAATGAGAAACATGTTGTACATGCTAGCTGTTCCTTGATGATTTGCATAGTTCAACTTCTTGTTCTAAATGCTCAACTCTTGAATTAAAATTGAAAGATGCAAATGCTAGGGTTTCTCAATTAACTGATAATTTGCTTTCACATGAAATTCTCTCATGCTCAACTTATGCGCAAACAAAAGGAAAAGTAGATGTTCCTGCAATAATTGTTTAACTCTTGCTAAGAAAGTTGATTACTTGCAAAATTCTTTGGAGCGTTTCACTAATGGCAAGAAGAAGTTGAACATGATTTTGGATCAATCTAAGGTTAGCACAAACAAGAGAGGTTTAGGTTTTGATCCTTATGCCACATATGAAACTAAACCTCATGAGCATTGTTCGGGCTCCTTGCAAAATTGAGTTATCTAATGAGCCTAAGAAAATTGCTTTTCAATCTGCTGGTTTTTATCTTCTACTATGATGAATGCAAAATGTGCTTTTCTTGTTAAAGCTAAACATCATGTCAAGTACACTTGCACTCATTGTGGTAGAGATGGACACTTAGTAGATTTTGCTTTAGACTAGCCAAACAAAGACAAAAGAAGGAAAGAACTAAGGCTAGGTCAAATTTCAGCAAAGCACATTTTTATGCGCCTAGAGTGATGAAAACACCTTCTGTTCCTACAAACATGGGAAAAGGCAAATCTGATTTTGTGCATAAAAATTATCGTGTTGTGCCTCTCTTGTTGTGCGTCGTGTGTCTCGATCTGGATTCCCAAAAATCTCATTCCTAACCCCAAGATCTTGAGACCTCGACATGTTTTGTTGCTATGTAGGCTTCTCGCGCGAGGAAGGAGAACATATGGCTAGTGGATTCGGATGCTCATGCCACATGTCCGGTAATAAGAATTGGTTCTCCTCCTCACTCTCGTGCATCTCGTCTGAAAGTGTTACTTTTGGAGATGCTTCTTCCTCTTCTGTTGTGGCAAAAGGTACAATAAAGGTAAGTGACAAGTTTATGTTCAAAGATGTGGCTCTTGTTGAAAATTTGAAATATAACTTGCTTTCTGTCTCACAAATGCTTGATGAAGATCTTGAGATAAGCTTTAAGAAAAATGAATGCAAAGTGCTAGATGCTTCAGGTGATCTTGTGTTCAAAATTTCTCGTTTTGGAAGAGTCTTTAAAGCTGATTTTGATGCATCACCTTCTTCTAAGCATAGGTGTCTAATCGCCAATGTTTCTAAAGATTTATTCTTTTGGCATCGTAGACTTGGTCATGTTGGTTTTGATCATCTTACTCGTATAAGTGGTTTAGATCTTATACGTGGCTTGCCTAAGCTTAAGAGTGATAGCAATCTAGTATGTTCTTCTTGTAGACATGGTAAGATGATTGCAGGTGATGACAAACGCTCCAGGACAGCTTCTACATCTTGATACAGTTGGACCATCTCGAGTTCAATCCTTTGGAGGCAAATGGTATGTGCTTGTGATTGTTGATGATTTTTCTAGATACTCTTGGGTATACTTTATGGCATCTAAGGATGAGGCTTTTAGTCATTTTAGAAGTCTTGTTCTTAGGCTTTCTATTGATCATCCAGGAGCTCTCAAAGCTATTAGAAGTGATAATGGAACTGAATTCAAAAATGCTTCTTTTAATCACTTTTGTCTTGAAAAGGAATTGATCATCAATTTTCATCACCTAGAGTGCCTCAACGAGAATGGTATAGTTGAAAGGAAAAAGCAGAACATTGGTTGAGATGGCTAGAACCATGTTAGATGAATATCACACTCCTAGGAACTTTTGGGCTGAAGCTATTTCAACTGCTTGTTATGTTTCAAACCGTGTGTTTTTGAGATCAAAATTGGGTAAGACTCCATATGAGCTTCGGTTTGGACATAGACCTTCTGTTTCTCACTTTGAGTTTTTGGATGCAAATGCTTTGTCTTGAAATCTGGAAATCTTGATAAATTTGAAGCTAGATCAATGGATGGTTTTCTTGGATATCCTGCTCATACTGCGTGGCTATCGTGTGCTTGTTTTGGAGACTAACAAAATTGTGGAAACTTGTGAAGTTACTTTTGATGAGGCTAGTCCAGGCACTAGTCCAAGTGATGCGAGTCTGAGCGCATACATTCGAGGGAGAAAATCTTTGAAGATGATGATGATGTTGAAGATGAGGTCTTGACTCTTCCTAATGCACAACAAGATGTAGCACCTTTGGCACCTACTACTACATCACCTACAACTAACCATCCTCAAGCTACAACATCATCTGTACATGCTGAAAATGAAGAAGGAGAAGGAGAAGTCTCAAAAGCCAATGCTCCTTGTACATTCAAAAAATGCATCCATCTGAACAAATGATTGGAGACCTAAATGAGAGAGTCACTTTCGATCCAGGTTTATTCATTACGACACTCATGCTCATTCCGCTTTAGTTGCTTCTTTTGAACCCAAAGATATATCTCATGCATTATCTCGACGAATCTTGGATCAATGCCATGCATGAAGAAATAGAGAATTTTGAGCGAAATAAAGTTTGGAAACTTGTCTCACCTCCTCCAGATTTTAATGTTATTGGAACTAGATGGGTTTTCAAAAATAAACAAAGTGAGGATGGTGTTGTTGTTAGAAACAAGGCTAGATTGGTTGCTCAAGGTTACACTCAAATTGAAGGCTTAGATTTTGATGAAACCTTTGCTCTGTTGCTAGAATTGAAGCCATTAGAATCCTTTTAGCTTTTGCTGCATCCAAAGGTTTCAAATTGTATCAAATGGATGTGAAAAGTGCTTTTCTTAATGGCTACATAAATGAGGAGGTTTATGTCAAGCAACCACCTGGTTTTGAAAATCCAAAGTTTCCAAATCATGTGTTCAAACTATCAAAAGCTTTGTATGGTTTGAAACAAGCACCTAGAGCATGGTATGATAGGCTAAAAACCTTTTTACTTGAAAAAGGCTTTTTAATGGGAAAGGTTGACAAAACTCTCTTTTTACTCAAGCAAGGCAATGATCAACTATTCGTTCAGATTTATGTTGATGATATTATCTTTGGTGGTTCATCTCATGTTTTAGTGTCTAAGTTTTCAGAAACAATGAGGAAGGAGTTTGAGATGAGTATGATGGGTGAGTTGACATACTTTTTGGGATTTCAAATCAAGCAAGCGAAGGATGGTACTTTTGTACATCAAAGCAAATACACGAAAGACTTGCTACATCGCTTTGGAATGGAAAGCGACAAGCCGATCATGACACCCATGTAGAGCACTTGCGCACTTGACCATGATGAAGATGGTGAGCCGGTTGATCAAAAGGAATATAGAAGTATGATAGGTTCACTTTTGTACCTCACTGCATCAAGGCCGGATATACAATTTGCTGTATGCTTGTGTGCTCGTTTTCAAGCTTCCCCACGTGCTTCACATCGACAAGTTGTCAAAAGGATTTTCGAGGTATCTTCATGGAACTCAAGATTTTGGCATTTGGCTTTCTGCTTCCTCATGCATTAGTTTGAGATCTTTTTCTGATGCTGATTTTGGAGGATGTAGAATTGATAGGAAAAGCACTTCTGGTTCATGTCACTTCTTGAGAAATTCTCTCATTGCATGGTCATCTAGAAAGCAATCTTCTGTTGCACAATCAACTGCTGAATCTGAATATGTGGCTGCTGCTAGTTGTTGTTCTCAAATTCTTTGGATAGTAGCTACACTAAAAGATTATGGGGTTAATTTGGATAGTGTTCCTCTTTTGTGTGATAACACTAGTGCAATTTGCATTGCTAAGAACCCCGTGCAACACTCTAGAACAAAACACATTGACATCAGATTTCACTTTCTTAGAGATCATGTTGAAAAAGGCAACATTGTGCTTCACCATGTGGATACTGAACATCAATTGGCAGACATTTTCACAAAACCTTTGTCTTCTTCTCGTTTTGCTTTTATTCGGGGAGAACTTGGAATTGTTCATCCAATGGGATTGTTTTGAGGGGAGTTTCTTTGCCAAGTTCTTTCACTTGATGAGCTCACTTTATCATATTTCTTTATATGTTATGTAATTGAGCTAATATATGATAATCTAATTGTCTCACTTGAACTAAAAATGACATTGTGGAATTCCCTGGGTGATTACCTATAGCTAAATACTCTGTGATATCTTACTCTTCTAGGCTTGATATTGAATCCTCTTGACAAATTTGGGCTATGAAGCAAGTGTGGTTTCAACTTTACTCTTTCATAAGACCTTTTAATCACTTTTGCATGTTTATAATCAAAGAAAAATGAAAAGAAAGGGAATCAATAAAAGGGGTTGTTAAAAGCAAAAACCTCAAGTTATGTGCTTGAGGTGCTTTCCTAAAAGATAAGATGTATGCTTCAAGCATGCCATTCCCTCAAAGATAAGATGTATGCTTCAAGCATGCCACTCCTAGAAAATAAAAGAAGTATGCTTCAAGCATGCCACATGCAACTTATTGATTAAAGATTAAATTGGTCTACTAGATTGGAGTTGAAACTACTTGCTCGCCCTAAGTTGTTAGTTGCTTCGATTTTTAAAGTCTTGCTTTTTCTGCTAAGATCTTGCTTAGTACTTGGCTATAGTTGACTAAATTGAGGTTGAGATGCATGTCATTCCCTAACTTGTTAAAATCACATCAAGATCATGTATTTTGCATATTATGTGATATATAAGGTTATATGATCGAATGAGCTCATCTTTTCCTATCTTGGCACTCCCTTGTTTCTCTTGGTGAAATCATTGTTTCAGGAAAAATTTTGAACCTGTTCTCTCTTTTACTCTTGATGAATCCATTGTCAAAGGGGGAGAAATTTGGAAATCTTTCTTTGAAAAGTTTAAAGAAAAAGGGAGAGTTGTATTTGGAAATTTGAGAAGTTTGGGAGAAGTTTGGAGAATTTTGGAATTTTTGGGCACATTGCACATTCACACACATGTTCCTTCTCAGGGGGAGATTTTGTTTTGCTTTTTGGTCAAAGGGGGAATTCTGTGTTTTCTTACTTTGGTCCTTGATCCTTTCGATTTCAAAATCTTTTGTAAAGTGAAAGCCAAATGTTCAATTCTAAGTGGTGTTGCCAATGTTTTCATCAAGGGGGAGATTGTGAAATCATGTGCTGAAAAATTGGCTTTGAACTGAAAAATTAACTTAGAATTGGTTTTGCAAAATGTGCTTGTGCATGTGTTTGACAATTTGACAAGAAAGCTTGATAAGTTTACGTTTCTGTACGCGGGACCAAGTTCTTAAAAGACAAGAAGTTTTACATGTCGCCGGACCAAATTTTTTGGTCCGTCGTGAATGGCTTTTTGCTCGATTAGGGTTTGTGCAAATTTGGACTTTGAATTTTGATTTGTTTTTGAGATTATGAAATTTGTGAGAATTTCATGATGCTTGAAGTGGACTTTATGCAATGCTCATGTGAGTAGTTGCATGGATTGACATTGAGTCAAGTCGCGAACTTGTGCTCGGATTTGGTTTGTGGTTTGTTCATGTGCAGGTATTGCTCGAGGGCGAATGTGGTCGATGATTGGACCGGAACTAGGTTCATGGAGGAACTGAGGTTTGGGACTAGGTTCAGGGAGGAACTGAGGTCTTGGTGGTCAAGGATGTCATGCGGGACGTTCGGGCTAAGAGAATGGTGCACATGAAGAATGGTTAGTCACGTGAGAATGGCAGGAGGTCATTCGCGTGCAAAGTGTTAGTCACGTGAGTATGGCAGGTGGCCATACGGCGTGCAAAGTGTTAGTCACGTGAGTATGGTAGGGTTGCCATCACAGCGTGCAAGAGTTGTACTCGGCCTGGTTGGGCCAAGTAGAGTTGAGTTGGATCACAGTTCCTTCTAGGGAATAGGAATCGTATTCAGAACTCCTTGTGGGTTGGTGCTTTAAATAGGTGGGGGTCTCTGTTGAAAGACACCAAGTAGAGCTGGCGCATCAAGCTTTGAGCTTGGTTTTAGGAGTTTGTACTCTTTTGATGAGAGTATTTTAGACAAGAAATAAAGATCAATTCTTCCAAGATTTTTTGCGTGCTCACAGTAACCACGTCGCTCTGATATTTTCTGTTTTGGTTCTTGTTTGCATGCTTGTTCTAGTTCTAGATTGGTTTTGTTCTTCAAGTTCTATCTTGATTTGATCCATCAAAAACCTCTCTAGGGTATTGATCTAGTGTTTCTCAAAGTCTAGTTGATCAATCTTTTGTCGTTCTTGTTTAATCTTGAAGTTTTGATTAGATTGATTCTCGTCAAGTTCTGGATCAGCAAGCTTGCGAAGCTCATAACTTTTGATCCGTAAGTCCGATCGAGCTGATTCTTTTTGGGTTCGATTCCTATTGGAATCTAGTTTCTTGTGTCCAAATTTTAGATCGTTTCGACGGTTGGATCTCCGGGAATTCTCGTTTTACCAAACCTCTGTCATTCTGTTTTTGTCGAAAACGAGGCAATCATTTGGTTCTGTTTTGGGGTGAACTTTTAATAGGTCAAGAATTTGGTTTTAGCTTCCGCACAATCATTCACCCCCCCTCTGATTGCTATATTCGTATACTTCGATCCTACACACGTGACTCCGCTTCTTCTCGCGGTCCCCCCGAATCAAGGGGGAACCGCGAAGACCTTCGATCGCGCCTTGATGAGAGGCGGCGTCAGCGCGACGGTGACCTGCGTCGTGTCCTCCGCGAATGTCGCGAGGGTGCAAGGCTGGGGGCTCCTCCCTCGGACTGCGGGAGAGGCGCGGTCGCACTCCTCATCCTCTCCTCGGGATCGAGGGTGTGGCGAGCACGCTGCTCCCCTACAACGTTGGATGCCGGGCGTTCTCTCCGCCTTCGACAGCGACATGGCCGGAGAGATTCCGCCCGCCTCCATCGAGAAGTATGACGGTACCACCAACCGGAGGAGTTCCTGCAAATCTACACCACGGTGAGTACGTGCGGCGAGAGGGTCCGAAGGTCATGGCCAACTACCTCCCGGCGTCAGCGGCGGGCTCTGCCTCGTCATGGCTATTTAACCTCCGCGAGGCTCGTGAGCTCGTGGGAGGAGGCTATCTTGTTTATTTTGTCGCCAACTTTCAGGGCTCCTATGCTCAACCAGGCGTGGAGGATGACCTCCACGCTTTGGAGCAGGCAGAGGGGGAGTCCCTGAGAGATTTCATCCGGCGGTTCAGCCCTTTGCCGCACACGATCCCCGGATCTGAAGCGGATCGGTGATTATTGCCTTCCGGAGAGGGTTCGAGACCGGAAGATGCGGGGAAAAGATGGCTACGCCGCGTCATCTCAATCACGTCTGAGTTGTTCTCCCTGGCGCACAAGTGCGCCCGGCGGCCAGCTTCCGGAAGTGCGCGACGAGACCTTCGACTCGGCGGCCCGGCACCTCGAAGTCCTCCAAACCGCAAGAATAAAAAGAAATAGCGGAGGGAGGCAGCCGCTAGGGAGGTCCTGGTGGCCGAGCCGGAACCCAAATCCCGGTGTCATGATGATCAGGACCAAGCGGAGACGGCAGCGCCGAGATAAGCGCGGCGACGCGAGGACCGTCGCTCGCCGCTTGGCCCAACGATGGCGGCAAGCCCTATTGCCCCATCCATCGAACAAGTGGACCACGACTTGGAGGACTACCAAGTCGTGTCCAAAGCTGGTCGACAAGCGCTCAAGAAGCGCGCGAGAAAGATCACGAAGACGAAGACGACGAAGATGCGGCTCGCTAGCCTTCCAAAGAAAGCGGAGGCGTATGGTGGCGTTCATACACGGCGGCTCCGCCACCTACTCATCGAACTCGCAGTACAAGCGGGATCTGAGGCAGGTGTGTGCCACCACGTCATCCTCCGGGGCGGGCCGGCCGCTGAAGTGGTCGGAGCAGCCGATCACTTTCAGTCGGGCTGACCACCCGGAGAACACCTCCGGCCCTGGCCATCTCCTGATCGTGGTGTCTCCCACAGTCCGCAATGCGAAGCTGGGGCTGGTTCTGGTTGATGGAGGTAGTGCCATCAACCTGCTGTCCATTGGGGCGTACCAGGCGCTCCAAATCCCGTACGAGGAACTGCGTCCGGCCCCACTCTTTTACGGAGTTGCCCCCGGGGTGGGCCTCTTACCCCTGGGACAAGTCCGGTTGCCGGTTACGTTCGGAAGTTCGGAAAACTTCCGATCGGAGCTGGTGGATTTCGAGGTCGCTGATTTCGACCTCCCCTACAATGCCTTGCTCGTACCGGCCTGGTCAAGTTCATGGCGGTGGCCCATTACGCCTACATCTTTGGTGAAAATCCCGGGGCCTGGGGATCCGATTCTGATGAAGGTGGATAGGCCCGGAAGCCTGCGCCTCGGCAGCGGTGCCGAGATCTGCCGGCACCACCTTTCGGCGCGACAAAGGCGACAACCCGGGCTCCCCTCGGCCAAGACCAGCGCTCGCCCCAGGCCCTCGGGCGAGGCAAAGCGGTCCCGTGGGCGAGGATGGCTCGGGCAAGGTCATCAAGATCGGCACCGACCTCGGCGCCAAATAGGAAGACGCTCGTCACCTTCCTCGGTCTAACCTGGATGTGTTCGCCTGGGAACCATCGAGAAATGACCAGGAGTCCCCAGGAGGTGATCGAGCACCGATTGGCAACGCTCCCTGGAGCGCACCCGGTTCGGCAAAAGATCCGACGGCAGGCGCCAGAGCGACAGGATGCCATTCGGGACGAGGTGGGGAAGCTTTTATCTACCAAGATTGTGCGGGAGGCCACCTATCCGGAGTGGCTGGCCAACCCCGTGCTCGTGAGGAAGTCCAACGGAAAGTGGCGAATGTGCATCGACTTCATCGACCTCAACAAAGCCTGCCCCAAGGACCTGTACCCCTTGCCGCGGATAGACCTTGTCGTCGACTCCACGGCGGGGTGCGAAGCTCTGTGCTTCCTCGACGCCTACTCCGGTTATCACCAGATCAGTATGGCGCTGGAAGACAAAGAGAAGACCGCCTTTGTGACTCCCCTCGGTGTATATTGCTACGTCAAGATGCCCTTCGGGCTGAAAAACGCTGGTGCCACCTATCAGCGGGCCATGCACATTGTGTTTCGGCCCCAAATAGGGAGGAACCTCGAAGTGTATGTTGATGATCTGGTCGTAAAAACAAAGAAGGCCGATGAGCTTGTACATGACCTTGAAGAGACCTTCTCTCGCCTCAGAAACTACTGTCTGAAGTTGAATCCCGAGAAGTGCGTGTTTGGTGTCTCATCCGGAAAGTTGCTCGGTTTCCTGGTCTCCAGCCGTGGAATCGAAGTCAACCCGGAGAAAATAGAAGCAATCGAGCGGATGCAACCGCCTACCCGGCTCAAACAACTGCAATGCTTGACTGGCCGGCTAGCCTGTAACACCCCAAAATTTTGCTTTTCTTAAATTCATGTGTGATTTGGCACTTTGGTGAATTTTTGGAATTTTCTGGAATTTATTTGGATTTATTTGGAATTTATTTGAATTTATTCCATTTTGAAATAATTAAAGAATTTAATTTTGCAAATAAAATTTTGTTGGAAATATTTTATTTGAGTCCAAAATGATCCAAAGTATTTTCCAATTTTTGGAATTTTTACGAGTCATTTGCTATTTTTAATGAATTAAATGAATTACTAGGAATTATTTTAAATATTAAATCGCTGGAAAATCAAACTCGGGTCAAATCTTGTTCATCCGACCGAAGTGAACCGAAGTCGGACTCGAGTCCAGACCGAGCCACGTGACTCGACCGAACCCATCTAACCCTAATCAATCCCAACCAGTTGGATCAAGATCCAACGGTGAGATCCGCCCGGACCAGAAAGCCGTGTCCGGACCGGACCGGTCGCGCCCGTCGCGATCGTGGCCGTTGATCGTGCTGCGATGTCACTGACTCTCCGTCGTCGTCTCCGCCCAGTCCGGCCGGACTCCGCCCGCCGCGGTCATCGCCGTAGAAAACTAGGTCTCCGTTTTCTGACACGCCGAGGGCTATTTAAAGCCAGGGCATACCGAGACCGCCGTGATCCGCGCCCTCCCTTCTCTACTTCACCGAGGCAAAGCCGCCGCCCGTTTAAGCCGTGCGAGCTTCGCCGTAGTTGCGCGCCCGCTCCATGCAGTCTTTGCCGTTCCGCCGCCGTCCGCCGTCCCTGCGCCCGTTGACCTCGAATCCGGACTCACCGCGACGAGCGCACTCGAAGGACATCTCACTTCGCCGGAGGAAGGCCGCAAAGCGCCGTTGGCGTGTCGCCGTCCCCTCGGCCGGCCAGCTCCGCCGCCGCGCCATCGCCGTCGCTCGAAGCTTCTTCGCCGTCGATCAAGATCCAACGTCCCAGATTGTGCCCACGTCACATACGGTGAGATCCGTCAAAATTCGAGATCTAATCTCGGCCGTCGGATCTAGATCCAGCGGTCGAATCAAACGCGTTAACTCAAGCGCGTGAAACCGAATCTAATGCGGGCGTCGATTTTCAAATCAGCGGCCAAGATTGCGCCACGTGTCGGGAAGCCGACCGCATGGCCGCGTGTAACGTGTGTAGACGCCGCACGCCAGCGTGTCGGCCGGCGTAACCGAACCGCACCATGATGTCATCTTTGGCGTCATGGCGGGCCCGCATGTCGGCCGTATCTCGGCCGGCGCCGACGTCACCCATGGCGTCATCGATGGGACCCACTGTCGGCACTGCGTGGTGAGCCCGTGACGGCGTCGGCGATGACGCGTCACGAGTGGGCCCACATGTCGGATCTCACGTGGAGTCGTGGGCCGAGTCCACAGTGGACCCGAGCCGGCGTGGACCAAGTCCATGGACCGGTGGCGTCGGCCGGCCAATCGAGGCTGCCACGTGTCCTTTGGCGCAATAATTAATTTCGAAAAGAAAATGATTTATTAATTCGAAATATTGATTCAAATTTAGATTCAAACTTCAAAGCGCTTATAACTTTTGCGTTTCAACTCCGATTTGAGTGATTCAAATTTCTAAATTTGTATAAAATTGAGATCTACCTAAATATAAATTTTATTTAATTTTTGGACTAAAGTTTTTCTCTGTAATATTATTTAATTGATTATTTAAACTTTAATAAATCATAACTTTTGCGTTTTAACTCCAAATTTGACGATTCTAGTTTCTAAAAATCCAGAAAATTATGTTCTCTCTGTTTATGGATTTTATTTGGAGTTTTGGGATGTTTTTGCCTAGTGTTTATTTGTGTATTTGCTATTTGCACGCTTTACGAGTAGACGTTGAAGTCTTGGGAGGATTCGAAGGAGAAGTATTAACTCAGGATCCAACTCAAGACCAAGAGCAAGTACTTTTTGAAGGCAAGTTGTGCTTTGACCATGTTGATCCTATTTCGAAATCTATTTTGATTTAAACTATTGCATGCTAGTTCAATTAGAAAGATATTTTGTTTAAACACAGGGGTTAGATAAATACCAATTTGCTATATGACACCTTGATTACTTAAGTATGTGCCATGACCCTTTGTCACCCCTAGTTGTGGTTTACTAGTTGGACATTATTAAATTGCCAACATGGGTTTAGATCGTTGTAGTATCTTTGCTTAGACACACTACGTGCTCATGACATGATTTTGGATAATCAAATGCTAATATTGACTTAATGATATATTGAACCTGTTTTGGAAAAGTATCATGTGATGTTGATGGCACGTGGTGCATGGTAATCAAGCCAGGTTTGATAAGCGATTTCGGCCGGGGCATGTGGCAAGAGTAATGTCAGGTGGGCAGTTGTGGCATTGGGGATGTTGATTTGGTTTTTCGGGTAGTCTTGCCCTGGTCACTCTAAGGACTTAACCTTGCAAGCCTTTGAACTGGGTCATACTTGCAACCACATGGCTGGAATGGGACACCCCTAGTTGATTAAGTCGCTAAGGACTCACTTGTGGAGCCTCGGGTGTCGATTACCTTTGTTTGTGTGATTATGCGGGGGGCGTGTCGTGGCTGTGGCCGGATACCCATCTAACGGTGTGTTGGTCCCATACTTCGCCTTAGCTAAGGAAGGGATGGTGTAGAGCCTGAGCAGGAGAGGGCCACCTGTGTTGTTTGAGGCTTCCGAAAGGCTTTGTTACGAGGAACTCGCCTTTGTGGTGTTTGGTTGTATCTTGTGGGTAAAGTGCATAACCTCTGCGTGTAGAATCTATTTGAATAGCCGAGTCCACGATCTTTGGACAATGCTCGGGAATTACAGTCAAGGGTTAGACTTTCTGAAAATAACTTGGATTTGAAAAGTTGGGTTGGTTTAGTAATGAAGTTGATGGAAATGTGGTTTAGGATGGGAAAAATGTTTGTTAAACTTCTTGAAAAGTTATTTATGCTTTACTTATTTCTACTGCTTTCGAATCTACTTTTATTACTTGTCAAAAGCTGTTTACTGCAAATATACCTTGAGCTATTCCTTTGTACCAAGCCATGCATATAGTATATTAGCTTGCATTCTGTGCATGACTTGCTGAGTACCAAGTACTCACCCTTGCCTCAACACAATACCAGTTGAAGAGGAGATTACGCCAGTTTCGGAGGAGGATTTCCAAGAAGACCCGTCTACTTAGGGATGCGAGCCCGATCGGTTACTGTGGTATCTTTGGATGGCGCCACGAAGTTATTTGTTTTTCCGCTGCTGTTATTTCTCTTTTAATAAGTTTCGCCTTGCGAGGCATATATTTGTACCTTGGCCATAAGGTCGAGTAACCCTTTGATTATCTAAATAAAGTACTTTGATAGTATCGTTTGGTATGATTGTGATATATACCGATGTTAAGACTGTGTGCACTAGCGCGTTCCTGGACTAGTGCTGAATACACGGAAGGTCGGATTTGCAAATTCGGGGTCCGGCAGAGGTGGTATCGAGCCATACTTATTTGTAGGCTCAACCCTAGCTAGAATGGTCGTAGTGAGGATAAAACCTATTTTCTAAAGCTAAAAATTTGTGAAGACAAGAAATGACATCTCGACTTATCCCCTTCTCTCTTTTCTTGTCTCTTGCTGAAATTTTCCCTTACCTTGTCACAATTTAAAAATTAGGGTTCTTACGTAAAGCACTCTTGTGACAGATGGAGGAAGAGTTCAACTCGTTGACACAGGAAGTGGTCACGCCCAGCGGAACTTTGGCATATGCTCTGAGACTCTCGGAGATTTTGAGAAGCCCCAATACCAAGTAGAAGTGATCGGACAAGCGGGATTGATCAAAGCTTGTGATGTGAAGATTGAGGTACTGCTAGGAAAAGGGCCAGGCAATCGCGCGATACAACTGCCTTGCCAGGAGATCTACAATGCGGATGGGTATCCAAGAAGTATCACGACGCCGCAATGCGGCACATTACCCGTATCTACGCGAGAGTTGGAGAATGCGGTGTTCGTTACCATCCGCGCAGCGATAACCTTCGACCGAAGGAGATTCGGGATGAGGATGCCACGGTTACCTGATTGGCACGATTAAGTCGTCGCCCAGGAGGATGTACTAGATAATACAAGCAAGGAGCTACGAAGGCCCGCAAGGAGATCACGGCAGAGAAGAGCAGATGGCGGGAAGCTCAAGAGTATGTGGCACACCTTCTACGAAGGATTGGCGAGTTGGAGATGACCTTATGCGGACCGGACCGAGGCGATTACTCGAGCTACGAGCGAGATCCGGAAGAGTCGAGATCTCGATGAGGACAACGCTTCTTCGACTACCATAGAGGACACGATTCTTTGGACATGGCAATCATTTCGCGCCTATGCGCGACACCGTACCAGGCCGTGGAGGTTTTCTCGATGAGTGAGCATAGGTTCTATAGTGAGACTCCTTGGCAGAGTCGAGTCATAGAATAAAGAGTCACCCTTTAGGCGTTAGACTCGTAATTAGTTCGATTTGGATTTGCTTTGTTTGCTGAGTGTGCATTATGTGTTGCAAGGCCCTTAGGCATTGTAAGCAGCCATACCAAGTTATTAATATCAATAATAAAGTTGGACCTTAAAGTTACCCCTTTAAGCCCGCATAAGTTCCATATTACTTGTCTATTCTTGTTTCCCTCTCATCTCTAAACCTAGAGCAAATCGGCGGATGGTGAACACCCGTGGGAACTTTGGAAGCAATGGGAGTGGTTCTCGCCCGAAAACCCCAATGATAGAGCACCGGCACCGCCTTTGGATATGCAGAATTTGGAGCTTTTCTTGCTGCCCAGACTCGATTGATGCATGCTATGATGCAACAAATGCAGCACGTCCTTTGCTCAGGCCACGCTAATCAAGTTAATCGGGGCCACACGAGAATACAAGGCTGTCGAGTTCATGAGAACTCACCCACCCACTTTCTCTGGGAATGCCAATCCATTGGAGGCCGGCGATTGGTTAAGATCAATTGAGAGGAAGCTACACATAGCTCAATGCATAGGGAATGAGAAGGTACTCTCGCTTCTCATCGGTGGAAGGAACATTGCCGAATGGTGGGAGAACTTACGTGCCACGCAGAGAACCCTCAAGATATCACTTGGGAAGAGTTCACAATGCATTCCGGCGGTATCACGTGCTGAAGGAATCATGGACCTTAAGAAGGAGGAGTTCGAGCCTTTGAAGCAAGGTAATCGACCCGATGGCCGACTACGAACAAGTTCACACAGCTAGCACGCCTCGCTTTTTGAGGATGTAGCGACGGATAAATCGAGGCAGTCTCGTTTTATGAAGGGACTTAACTCGGGATTGCAAGTAGGGTTGATCACCCACACCTTTCAGATTTCCAAGAGTTGGTGAATAAGGCACTTATTCTTGAGGACAAGCGCAAGGCTGGATGAGAACGAGAGCGCCAGGATGCAACGGCAAGGATCACGCCCGAGAAGCGCATTGGCGCTTGAGAGTTGCACCAAATCAATTCTTCATATTCCAACCACAGAATGCAACAAGGACACCATCCCGGCACCAAGACCTGCCAATCGAACTACCAAACCCCAGCCCCGCTTCGCTACTCGAGCGATCGGCAAGGAAACGGTGGCGTGCACAAGCGCAACGAGCCAGGACACTTTGCCAACTGATTGTCCGAAGAAGACAGCGAGGCGACCCGATTCGCTTCAATCTAGGAACCACCCCAGCTAGGGCGCCCGGCACCGAGAGCCACACCCAGGCCGTGGTGAGAGGCCGAGTCAACCATGTCACCCGCAGATACCTTTGCAAAATGCTACGACGTCGTCTTGGGTAAGTTACTTGTTAACTCGATACACTGCAGATTTTGTTTGACTCTGGAGCTTCGCATTCGTTTGTTTATGAAGGCTTTGCTACTAGAAATGATTTAAGGATTGCAAGACTTAAGTGCATGCTTTTAGTGCAAACCCACAGTTCCGAACTCCGAGCGAAAGTAGGATGTTCGGGTGAGAATACTAATAGGTGGAATAGAATTCCTAGCAAACCTTTTGATTTTGGAGACCCAAACCTTAGGCGTCATATTGGGAATGGATTGGTTATCCAAGCACAAGGCCGTATTGGATTGTGGGCGAAGGACTATCTCGATTGAGAGCCCGTGTGGGAAGAAAGTGGAATTTCAAGCCACTTTGCGATTAGAGATGGACGAGTTGATGGTTAACAGATACCAAGGCAATCAGCATAGAGGATGTCCCAAGAGTGAATGAGTACCCGATGTTTTTCAGAAGATCTACGGTATGCCGCCAGGCGAGGACATAGAGTTTGTGATAGAGCTTGTACAAGATGCGGCACCGATAGCAAAGAGACCCTATCGGATGTCTACCGAGGAGTTGGTAGAGATGAAGAAACAGCTAGAAGAGTTAATGGAGAAAGGATTTATCAGGCCAGTTAAATGCGCCGTAGGGAGCACCGATTTTGTTTGTCAAGAAGAAGGGCGGGAGTTTCGGGATGTGCATTGACTACCGTGCACTCAACGAAGTCACCGTGAAGAATAAGTATCCGCTACCAGGATTGATGATTTGTTTGATCAGTTAAGAGGGGCGGAGTTTTCTCCAAGATTGATCTGAGATCGGGATACCATCGATTGAAGATCCGATCGGAAGATATTCAAGGCGCATTCTCGTCAAGATATGGACATTACGAGTTCCACGATTATGTCCTTTGAAATTTGGCGAATCGCCCGACCTATTTCATGAATATGATGAATAAGGTGTTCATGGAATATTTGGACAAGTTTGTCGTCGTGTTCATAGACGATATCCTAATCTACTCCAAGACAAAGGATGAACATGCCGAACACTTAAGGCGAGTTTTGGAAAAGGCGAGGAACAGCAACTTTTAGCCAAGTTCAGCAAGTGTGATTTTTGGAAGGACAAGGTGGAGTTTCTTGGACATGTAATGACCATGAGAGGAGTCGCCGTGGATCCAAGCAAAGTAGAAGGTGTGTTACATTGGGAACAACCAAAGGCGGTGACCCAGTTCGGAGTTTCCTTGGAATGGCGAGGATACTACCGCCCGTTTCATTGAAGGCTTTTCGACAATCGCGAAACCTCTTACGCAATTCTTTGAAGAAGGAAAAGAAGTTTGCATGGGCGCGAGAATGTGAGAAAGGATTTGAGAGCTGAAGAAGCGATTGACATCGGCACCGGTGTTAGTTCTCTGGATGTTGCTCAAAGCTTCGATATTTATTGCGACGCCGTCGCGCCAAGGACAGGATGTGTGCTAATGCAGAATGGAAAGGTAAATGCGCCTATGCATCAAAGCGATTGAGGCCGCATGAGGAAAATTATCCGACACATGACCTAGAGTTAGGCTGCCGTAGTGCATGCTTTGAAGATATGGCGTCACTATCGATTGGAAAGCAGATGTGAAGTATATACGGATCATAAGAGCCTTAAGTACATATTCACCCAGTCGGATCTGAATATGAGGCAAAGGAGATGGCTAGAGTTGATCAAGGACTATAATGTTGGAATCCATTACCATCCGGGAAGGCCAGCGTAGTAGCCGATGCTCTGAGTCGGAAAAGCCATACCGTGAGTACGTTGCTAGCCACAAGTCGAGGATGAGTTATGTGAGGATTTCCGGAAAATGAAGATTGAGGTTGTACCTAGCGGATTCTTGGCCGCATTGGAAGTAAAGCCTACCTAGAGGATCGGATCCGAAGGGACGGAAGGATGATGACAGGATCCGTAGGATTAAGTCCAAAAGGAGGAAGGCAAGGCGAGAGGACTTCAAGTTGGATGAGCAAGGCACGTTGTGGATGAAGGATCGCATTTGTGTGCCTAACAAAAGGAGTTAAAGCAACTGATTTTGGAAGAAGCCCATGACTCCAAGTACTCAATTCACCCTGAAGCGCCAAGATGTATCGAGGATCTGAAGGAGAGATTACGGTGGCCGAGTATGAAAGCGTGAAATTGCCGAGCATGTTGCATTGTGCGGCGTATGCCAGAGAGTCAAGGCAATGCATCGAGAGACCAGCGGGATTGCTACAACCGCTGAAAATACGAGTGGAAGTGGGAGGAAATCGGAATGGATTTCATTACCGGTTTGCGAAGACTCAAGGAGGTTATGACTCCATATGGGTTATAGTGGATCGCTTGACTAAAGTAGCCCATTTTATCCCGTGAAGACCACTTACTCGGGAGATAAATTAGCGAGAATTATACATGATCAGGATTGTTTGTTTGCACGAGTGCCAAAGAGGATTATGTATCGGACGGAGGTACCCAATTTACCTCAAGATTACGGAATAAGTTGCATGAAGCCATGGGAACCCGTTTAAACTTGATCTGACTTATCATCCACACAGACGGATGGGCGAGGCCGAAAGAGTCAACCAGATCTCGAGGATATGTTGAGAGCTTGTGCATTGGCTTATGCTACCTCTTGGGATAAGAGTTTGCCGTATGCCGAGTTCGATTACAACAATAGTTATCGAGGCTAGTTCTGAGATGTCACCTTTTGAGGCCTTTGTATGGTCGACCTGTCGGACGCCATTGAATTGGAATGAGACCGCGTGGCGCCCGTGTCTTTGGGCCTGATATTCTTCAAGAAATTTGAAGAAGCGGTCGCCATGATTAGGGAAAGGTTGAAAATAGCCCAATCTCGGCGGAAGAGTTATCTTGACAATCGTCGTCGAGATTTGAGTTTTGAACCGAAGACTTTGTATACCTCGAGTTACGCCTCTCAGGGAGTTAAGAGGTTCCATGCCAAAGGAAACTTGCACCCGTTATGTTGGACCATTTAAGATTTTGAGCAGCGAGGCGAAGTTGCTTATCATTTGGAGTTACGCGATCGTTAAGCGGAGTGCATGATGTATTCCATGTGTCCCGATTAAAGAAGTGTCTCAGAGTTCACGAGGAGCAGACAGATTAGAATCAATTGAGTTGCAAGAGGATTTGACTTATAAGGAGTATCCGTGAGGATTCTAGACACAATGGATCGAGAAACTAGAAACAAGTCAACCCGTTTTTGTAGAGTTCGATTGGAGCAACCATGAAGAAAGCGAAGCGACTTGGGAGCGAAGAGGATTTGAAGAAAGAATTTCCAAACCTATTCCTTTAGTAAGCCCTGAATCTAGGGACGAGATTCTATTAAGGGGAGGTTTGTAACACCCCAAAATTTTGCTTTTCTTAAATTCATGTGTGATTTGGCACTTTGGTGAATTTTGGAATTTTCTGGAATTTATTTGGATTTATTTGGAATTTATTTGAATTTATTCCATTTTGAAATAATTAAAGAATTTAATTTTGCAAATAAAATTTTGTTGGAAATATTTTATTTGAGTCCAAAATGATCCAAAGTATTTTCAAGAATTTTTGGAATTTTTACGAGTCATTTGCTATTTTAATGAATTAAATGAATTACTAGGAATTATTTTAAATATTAAATCGCTGGAAAATCAAACTCGGGTCAAATCTTGTTCATCCGACCGAAGTCGAACCTGGAAGTCGGACTCGAGTCCGACCCGAGCCACGTGACTCGGCCAAACCCACTCCTAACCCTAATCAATCCCAGCCGTTGGATCAAGATCCAGCGGTGAGATCCGCCGAGCCAGGCCCGAGCCGTGTCGGACCGGACCGTCGCGCCCGTCGCGATCGTGGCGTTGATCGTGCTGCGTGTACGGCTCTCCGTCGTCGTCTCGCCCGAAGTCCGAGCTGGACTCCGCCGCCGTGTCATGTAGTGGAAAACTAGGTCTCCGTTTTACGCCGCAGGCGCGAGGCTATTTAAAGCGAGGCATACCTCGAGACCGCCGTGATCCGCGCCCTCCCTTCTCTACTTCACGAGGCAAAGCCGCCGCCGTTTAAGCCGTGCGAGCTTCGCCGTAATTGCGGCGCCGCTCGCCCACGGTCTTTGCCCGTTCGCCGCCGTCGCCGTCCCCTGGCCCGTTGACCTCAGATCCGGACTCACCGCGACGAGGAGCGCTTTTAGAAGGGACATCTCACCAGCCGGAGGAGGCCGCAACGCCGTTGGCGTGTCGCCGTCCCGGCTCGGCCGGCCGGCTCCGCCCGCCGCGCCATCGCCGTCGCTCGAAGCTTCTCCGCCGTCCGATCAAGATCCAACGTCCCGGTTGTGCCACGTCACCGCCGCGGTGAGATCCGTCAAAATTCGAGATCTAATCTCGGCCGTCGGATCTAGATCCAACGGTCGAATCAAACGCGTTAACTCAAGCGCGTGAAACCCGAATCTAATCTGGGCGTCGATTTTCAAATCAGCGGCCAAGATTGCGCCACGTGTCGGGAAGCGACCACGCATGATCGGCGCACCGTCGTGTAACGGCCACGCAGCGGGCCAGCGTGTCGGCGGCGTGTTGAACCGCACCATGATGTCATCGCGGCGTCATGGCGGGCCCGCATGTCGGTATTTGTCTCGGCCAGCGGCGTCACCCATGGACGTCATCGGTGGGACCACACTGCCGACTGCGGTGAGCCCACCGACGCCGTCGGCCGATGACGCGTCACCCGAGTGGGCCCACATGTCGATCTCACGTGGAGTCGTGGGCCGAGTCCACGCAGTGGACCCGAGCCGTGGACCAAGTCCATGGACCGGTAGCGTCGGTACCGCCAATCGAGGCTGCCACGTGTCCTTCGGCGCAATAATTAATTTCGAAAAAGAAAATGATTTATTAATTCGAAATATTGATTCAAATTTAGATTCAAACTTCAAACGCTTATAACTTTTGCGTTTCAACTCCGATTTGAGTGATTCAAATTTCTAAATTTGTATAAAATTGAGATCTACCTAAATATAAATTTTATTTAATTTTTGGACTAAAGTTTTTCTCTGTAATATTATTTAATTGATTATTTAAACTTTAATAAATCATAACTTTTGCGTTTTAACTCCAAATTTGTGATTCAGTTTCTAAAAATCCAGAAAATTATGTTCTCTCTGTTTATGGATTTTATTTGGAGTTTTGGGATGTTTTTGCCTAGTGTTTATTTGTGTATTTGCTATTTGCACGCTTTACGAGTAGACGTTGAAGTCTGGGAGGGATTCGAAGGAGAAGTATTAACTCAGGATCAACTCAAGACCAAGAGCAAGTACTTTTTGAAGGCAAGTTGTGCTTTGACCATGTTGATCCTATTTGAAATCTATTTTGATTTAAACTATTGCATGCTAGTTCAATTAGAAAGATATTTTGTTTAAACACTCGGGGTTAGATAAATACCAATTTGCTATATGACACCTTGATTACTTAAGTATGTGCCATGACCCTTTGTCACCCTAGTTGTGGTTTACTAGTTGGACATTATTAAATTGCCAACATGGGTTTAGATCGTTGTAGTATCTTTGCTTAGACACACTCGTGCTCATGACATGATTTTGGATAATCAAATGCTAATATTGACTTAATGATATATTGAACCTGTTTTGGAAAAGTATCATGTGATGTTGATGGCACGTGGTGCATGGTAATCAAGCTGGGTTTGATAAACAAATTTCGGCGGGGCATGTGGCAAGAGTAATCAGTGGGCAGTTGTGGCATTGGGGATGTTGATTTGGTTTTTCGGGTAGTCTTGCCCTGGTCACTCTAAGGACTTAACCTTGCAAGCCTTTGAACCAGGTCATACTTGCAACCACATGGCTGGAATGGGACGGCCCTAGTTGATTAAGTCGCTAAGGACTCACTTGTGGAGCCTCGAGTGTCGATTACACCGTTTGTGTGATTATGCGGGGAGGCGTATCGTGGTGTGGCGAGATACCCATCTAGCAGTGTGTTGGTCCCATACTTCGCCTTAGCTAAGGGAAGGGATGGTGTAGAGCACGAACCAGGAGAGGGCCACTGTGTTGTTTGAGGCTTAGAAGGCTTTATTCTGAGGAACTTCGCCTTTGTGGTGTTTGACTGTATCTTGTGGGTAAAGTGCATAACCTCTGCAGTGTAGAATCTATTTGAATAGCCGAGTCCACGATCTTTGGACAATGCTCGGGAATTACGATCAAGGGTTAGACTTTACGAAAATAACTTGGATTTGAAAAGTTGGGTTGGTTTAGTAATGAAGTTGATGGAAATGTGGTTTAGGATGGGAAAAATGTTTGTTAAACTTCTTGAAAAGTTATTTATGCTTTACTTATTTCTCTTGCTTTGAATCTACTTTTATTACTTGTCAAAAGTCATTTCTTTGCAAATATACCTTGAGCTATTCCTTTGTACCAAGCCATGCATATAGTATATTAGCTTGCATTACATGCATGACTTCTTTGAGTACCAAGTACTCACCCTTGCCTCAACACAATACCAGTTGAAGAGGAGATTACGCCGATTTCGGAGGAGGATTTCCAAGATGACCCGTCTACTTAGGGATGCGAGCCCGGTCAGTTGCACTGTGGTATCTTGGATGGCGCCACGAGTTATTTGTTTTCATTCTTTGTTATTTCTCTTTTAATAAGTTTCGCCTTGCGAGGCATATATTTGTACCTTGGCCATAAGGTCGAGTAACCCTTTTGATTATCTAAATAAAGTACTTTGATAGTATCGTTTGGTATGATTGTGATATATACCGATGTTAAGACTGTGTGCACTAGCGCGTTCCTGGACTAGTGCTGAATACACAGAGGGTCCGGATTTGCAAATTCGGGGTCCCGACATAGCCTCCCAGGGCCGGTTCATATCCCGGCTAGGGGAGAAAAGTTTGCCGCTGTTCAAGCTGTTGAAGAAGACCAACTCATTTGAATGGACCCCAGAAGCCCAGCAAGCATTTGAAGATCTGAAGAAGTACCTCTCTTCCCCCCCCAGTGCTGGTCGCCCCGAGAGGCGAGCCGTTCTTTCTTGTATGTGGCGGCTAGCCCCTTTGTAGTGAGCGTGGCGCTGGTGGCGGAACGGGAAGGTGTCCAACGGCCGGTCTACTACATCGACAAAATGCTCCACGGCCGCAGAGACAAGGTACCCTCGAGGCTCGAGAAGATGGTCTATCTTTGTGGTGGTAGCATCGAGAAAGTTGCGGCACTATTTTCAAGGGAGGAGATCACAGTGGTCTCCTCATATCACCTGCGTGAAATCCTCCACAACCGAGAAGCGAGAGGGCCGCATCGCCAAAATGGTCCGTCGAGTTGGGGAGTTCGGGGTCAAGTTCGCTCCTCGTCTGCAATAAAGAGTCAAAGGTGGCGGACTTAGTCGTCGAGTGGACCCGGCCAGTCCGGAGCATTTGCAGCTCCAGCGCCCTCCCCACTGGGCGCTCTTCTTCGACGGATCATTCAGGTGGAAGGCGGCGGGTGAGTCCTCCTAGTCTCCACGATTGGGGACCTCCTCAAGTATGTGGTCATCCTCGACTTCAAGGCTACCAACAATGTCGCCGAATCACGAGGGCTTCTTTGGTGGGCTCAGGCGCCGCGACCATCGGTGTCCGGCGCTTTGCAAGTAAAGGGCGATTCCCTCACGGTGCGTCAATCAAGCAAGGAAGGATTTCTCCAGTCCTGACCCCATCATGGCGGCGTACCTGGCGGAGGTCAGGAAATTGGAGCGGCACTTCGAAGGATTGGGATATACTCACATCCCACGGCGCGACAACCATCTGGCAGACGAGCTCACCCAGCTCGCCTCAACCAGATCTCCTGTACCGGTCGGGGTATTCGAAGAAAGGCTTCCGCGACCGTCCATCGCAGCCCCCGTTTTTGGTGGGGACGATGGTGATGCCGCTTCAGCCCTTGCCTCTAGAGGGAAAGTGGTTCCGGTAGAAACGCCTGGCGGCGGAGTGCCAGGCGGCCACTTCGTGGTCGCCAGTACTTGGACCGGGAAGGCACATGGATGGATCCGATCCTGGCCTACCTACGGGATCAAGTGTGCCCGACGATGATCGTCGGCGAAGAAGGTAGCACGAAGGCCAAGTGCTATACCCTGGTGGCGGGGACTGTACTGCCGGGGTAAGAACGAATTCTTCAAGTGCATCACTCGGGAAGAGGGGGCGATTTGCTCTCGGATATCCATGGAGGCGTGTGTGGGAGCCATGTGTCGGATGAGCGATGGTGGGAAAAGCTTTCCGTCAAGGGTTCTATTGGCCAACCGCCCTCCGGGATGCTTGCGGTGGTGAGGAGATGTGAAGCGTGCGATTCCGCCATGGCAGATCCACCAACCAGCCAGGCCACCGCAAACTATCCGCTCTCTTGGCCCTTCGCGGTGCAGGGCTGGATATCTGAGCCCGTTCGCGGGCCATAGGGGCTACACCCACCTGTTCGCCGCCATCGACAAGTTCACCAAGTGGGTGGAAGCCGAGGCGATAAGATCCATCACCGCCGGTGTAGTCAAGTTCATGCAAGGGATTTTCGCCCACTTTGGGGTCGCCAACCGCGTCATCACCGACAGCGGCACGCAGTTCACCAGCGCAGCCTTCTTGGACTTCTGCAAAGAGATGGGCACCAAGGTCTGCTTTGCCTCGGTCGCCCACCCCAAGAGCAACGGCCAGGCCGAGCGGGCCAACGCGCTGGTGCTGAAGGGCCTCAAGACTCGGGCGTTTGACCGACTCCATAAGCGTGGCGCCCGGTGGACCGAAGAGCTCCCAGCTGTGTTGTGGTCACTTCGGACCACCCCTAGCCGGGCTCTGGAAACCCCTTTCTTCCTGGTCTCTGGCGCGAAGCTATTCTCCCTTCGAGCTGAGGCCAGGGTCACCCGCATTCTGCATTTATGGAAGTAGACCAGGAGGAGGCTGGCCGAGGCAGCGTCAACCTCTTGGAAGAAGCGCGGGATCGAGCGACTTTGCGTCTTTGCAAAGTACCAGCAAAGTCTCAGGCGGTACCACGCCTCCGGGTCAATGAGAGAACAGCGGTGGGCGACCTGGTCTTCTTGAAGAATCGATCGCATGCCGGGTCGCATAAACTGTCTCCCCAGTGGGAGGGACCCTTCAAAGTGGTCTCGGTCTCTCGTCCCGGGGCGATCAGGCTGGCCACTGAAGACGGCGAGGAGCTAGCGAACTCCCAGAATATAGAAAACCTGCGCAAGTTCTACCCTTGATCGGTTGTAAGTCCCGGGCTCCGTTCCCCGACCGGCCGGAGTGTGTCTTCCTCTCCACCGCTGGTCGGGGGAGGCCCTCTGTTTGAAATTAAATCTTCACTTTCTTTATCCGAAATATTTGTTCTTTCTACCCCTTTTCGGTCTTTTGCCCACTGCTGGGCAGCGCCAGGACACTTGCCCCTAGTACCCTTCCGCCTTGCAAAAGCCCAGTAGCAAAGGCGGAATCGCTAAGTGAGAGCGGCGTGCAGGAGTGGGCGGTTGGACGGCTGGTTCAGCACGACCCCCAGCACGGCCATGACACTCCGGGTGTCCCCGTGGGGGTCGGCGACTTGAGCACCTTTGCCAAAAACCCAAGGTCCTGCCACGACTCACTAAGTGTTCATTCCCTAGAGGCTATCTGGGAGGCAAATTTTGCTAAGGCGAGGGGTTTGAGGGCCGAGGTCCCACGGCGCAAGACTTTAAGTCTTTAAGCGATTATGTGCTTGTTCGTGCGGAACCGGAAAAGATTACGGCGAAAGCGAATTTTTAAAGCAACTTAGCAGGAAGCTTACACTTCTGCTCCATTCGAAATGATTAATGTCTAAAGTTTTGCAGACAAAGGCCAAAAGAAAAAAAACTACACTACTGGCGGAGCTGGGGGATCCTCCTCATCTTCCGCTGCCGCCACAGCAGCCGCCACGTCCTCCTCGACCGGGCCAACGTCCAGCTGCATCGCCACGTCCTCTGCTGCCGCCTCCACCTGGGGGTTCTCCATCGCCAACTGTGCGGCAACCTGCTCGGAGGCGTCGTGGACCCGCTCCTCCGCCTGTGCCCAGTCGCCCTCAGCCCCCTGGACGGCAACTGTGGGGTCGAAGTTGGCGTCACGGCGCGAAGAAAGCCAAAGACGCATTGCCGTCGTGGCCGCGCAGAATCGCGCCCCTCTTGGACGGACCGGGCGGTGAGGGCGGCAGGCAGGTGCGTGAGGAAGTCCGCGGTTCGGCAGAGGCGTATGGCGTAATCTGCGGCCTTTCCTCCCGTGTGGTCAGCTCGGCCCAGCTCAACGAGCAAGGCCGCCACCGCCCAGCCTGGTGGCGTGCCGCAAGATCTCAAGGTGTCCTCCTCCGGCCAGGACCCGATCAACCCTCTCGCCTCCAACTCCGCGGAGAGCTTCGTCTGCGCGGCCGCTTTGCTCAGCTCTCGCTCGCTCCGCCGCGATTCAGCTCCAGCCCGTCCCGCTCGCGCAAGTCCTCCACCTCCTTGCGGAGGCGGTTGACTTCGACTGCTGCCTCTGCCGGCGCTCCACTGCTTGTCGCCCAGGCAGGCTGCTCGCATTGGAGTAGAGCTCGCCGAGAGCCACCAGTGAGCGTCTGCGTCGGTGAAGGAACATAGGCGGGGGGGCTCGGGGTAGGCGCAGGGCGGCGGGCTGGAGTCTGAGCAGCGAGTGCGGCATCGACCAAGCGAGGTCGCCTCCCTCCTTGCTCGACTAGGGGCTCGGCGACCCGGCCGGCACAACCTTCGTAATCGCAGCGCCACAGTAACCGCCCGGCAGGCGGCGGGCATCGGCGAGAGTCCTGGGGGTAGGAAAGGAACGAGGGTAAGACACTACCTGAAGAGACTAATACCTAGGTGATGGCCTCGGGAATCGGGGCACACTCGGAGCGAGAACCGGCCCCGGCGGCCTGCGGACCGGCGTCGGCGGTGGAGAAAGAACCGCCGCTGCTGGCGGCGGCGGCGGCCGTTGCCCTGTCATCGGAGCCGGCGGAAGAACCGCCCGCTACTAGTGGCGGCGGAGGAGGCGGCCGTAAGCGTTGTCGCCGAAACCGGCGGCGGAGCCGCCGTCGTCGGGCAGCGGAGGCGGAAGAAGAGTCGGCGCCGGAGGGTCCTCCGTCACCACCACAACAGGAGCGAGGGAGGACGAGGTCCCGCCGGTCGATGAACCTCCCGTCGCCATTGCGGAGCCTACCGTCGCAACCGAAGAAGTCCCCGCGGCCGCCGTGGAAGATCCCGCCCCGGCCGGTCCTAGGAGGCGAGGCCTCTGGGAAGGCCCGCCGGTGCCATCGTCATCGTCTGGGCGCCTACGTCTCCCCTGACCCCCGGCAGGCGGAGGGTCCCGAATTGTCAGGGGCGCCCGGCGTATCACAACAGGTGTGCCCATGGCGTCCATCGACGGCATGGCGCGGATTATCGCCCCAGCGACCCCTGGTGATAACCGGCAAAAGCGGGACCCGCGCCCTCCGAGGAACGGGGGCGGGACCGAGAAACCGATTCGCCATCCACTGTCTATCCTCACGCCAAGAACTGGCCCCACAACCGGGCAGACCTAAAGGGAAAGGAAACCCACTGGAAGCGAGAACGCAGTCGAGACCAAGTCAAGTTGAGCAAAAAAAAAGAGAGAGAAGGAAAGGAATGAAGGGGATGGTCACCTCCAGTAATGCTCCGGGTCCCATCGTCTGGCCCATGTACTTGCCCGGTAGGCCGAACACGACAGCCAGAGGGCACAGCCTCGGGAGATGAAGTCTCGGATAACCATGGGCCCGTCGGGACCGCCGTCCATGAGATGGTCGGCAGCGGGCTAGCATTGCCGAGAGCTCCGGCGTCTCGGTCACTTGGGCCCCCGATCGGGGTTGCTAACCGGCCGAGTGGGCCGGAGGTCCAACACCTCAATGCCGCTGTCGTCCTCAACGTCTGACCACTCTTCGCGCCAATTTCTCCGGTGGATCGGCAATCCGGTGGAATGTAGCGCGATACTGATCCCGTCTCGGGCCGCGGTGGCAGCTCCGGTGGCGAGGCGAGTTGCCGCCAGCGACACGAAGAGTGTAGAAGAAGCGAACGAGAAGGAGGTTAGGAGCACTCCTACGAACATCTCGCAGAAGTGGCGAAGGCGAGAAGAAGGATAGCGGAATTGGGAGGAAGGTGGATGTGGTGAATGACGTAGAAATTAAGAACGAGAAAGATAAAAATCGGAATCAAGGCGGCGTCGGGCGAAGCTGCCATCCAAAGAAGATCACCTCCTCCGCAAGAATGGGGCTCGGCAGTCCGACGCGAGGGCGCCTGCAGTAATGTTCTGGGAGAGACTGGAGGCAAGCTCCACCTCGACGGACGAGGAAGGGAGGACCGGAGCCATCAAGCACAGCCGAGTGCTGGAAGCGCGTCGAAGAAGAAGCAGGAAGAAGCAGTCGGAAGGTAGAAGAACCGCTCCCCCTCGGTCAAGCCTCTTATAGGGCAACAAAGGAAGGCTCGGTGGGAAAACCGAAAGGGTGCGGCGGTTGGAGCAAAGGGAGTTCAAGAGCCCCATAAAGAGGGCGCGCCCCGAGGGCCGTACGACGGTTTCAAAAGCGGGAATAACTGCACAAACCGCCTTGGAAACCGGAGGAGACAAAAAACCTCTTGAAGGCTGCGGGGCGTGTAGGCTTTTTATGGTCCCACTCAGGACGTTTAAAAAAGGAGTGGAAGACCAAAAAGCGCTCCTGGGTCGGCCTGGGGGCTACTGTCGGCGTATTTTACGCCAGGGTACCCACTCCCCCGCAATGAATAAATACGGTCGCCAGGCGGGCAGGGCGCGTCCAGGCCCACCGCCACGGCGGCGATGAGACCCGGCGGCGCCCGGTGGGCGTGTGGCGTCGAGGCCGCTGCTGGCGCCCAGCAAGGTGGTCGCCCAGTGGACGAGTGGCGATCGAGCCGCACCAGCAAGCGACGGCAAGGTGGTCGCCCGGTGGATAGGTGCAATCGAGCCGCACTGCTGGCGCCCGATAAGGTGGTCGCCCGATGGACACGCGTGGCATGCGAGCCACTCCTGGCGCTCACCCGGCCACGCCGGTCAAGGACATTTAATGCGGGTAGTGCGCATTAAATGCAAAGCGTGAAAGGCTGCATTCTGGCGGCGCGCCTTCCCAGGTGTGCATTAATTACGGGAGACGTCACGACTACACCTCACCCCATGACGGAACGGGCGGCGTTGGTGGACATGGGGCCTGAGGCGGGATTGTGACAGCTGCGGTAGACATTAATGGGATGTAAGAACAGTGACGGGTGCATTTAATGCGCCCGAGGCAGTGTAATAAGTATGCCTTACCGTGTAAGTCTCCCAGGGACCCCGGCCGGCCCAAGTATAAAAGGGAACTGGGTGCATGGGAGAAGGGGTTCGATCCTTTGGCAGTAGGTTTTCGTTTCTCCAAGGAAGAACACAAGCAATACCAAGGAAAGCAGGACTAGGGCTATTACTCTCCGGAGGGCCTGAACCTGGGTAAAACTTTTTGTGTCCCCCCGTTGGCCTGAGCCTCCCGGTACTCCGGTCGTCTCCGTCTTCCATTCTCAGGCGATTGCCCCAAAAGCCCCCCGTCAGGACCTCATAAGCACCCATCTCGGAGGTGCCTGTTGGCTAGTACGCCGACAGAAACCAAGCGGCAAGCATGCCCAGTGGACTTCGCGTAATGTCGTGAACTAATGTCGGCCAGGCATTTGAATCCGTCCGAGTCGGCGCGAAATATTCCACCAAGGCGGGTTCCACGTTCTTTGTCGCTGCGTGCAAGCGAAAGCGATGCGTGAAAGAAAGCGAGTGCCCAAACACCCGAATGAACTTACGATGTTAAGCTTGTGCTTTCCGGCTTTAGTTCGGTTCGACCCAGTAGGTGTGACACATTCCACTAATTTGGTCCCAGCGAACGGCATCTGCATCAGACCGCATAAGCAGTGATAGAAGGAAACTGAGTGCCAAACACACCGAATGATCTTCTTGCTCGCCGTAGTCAATTTGGAGTGCCTTTCAAAACCGTCCGAGTTGTTGTGGAACTTTCCTCCACGGCGGGTCCCTACGGGTTCTGTAAGTCGCTGCGTATGAAAGCCCGACAAAGCAAGAAAACTACATGGCTTGCCATGAATGGACTTTGTATGCCTCGTAACTCTGTTTGGCATGCATTTCGGATCTCTTCGAGTCGGTGTGGAACTTTCCCACGCAACGTGTACAGTAAGCAGAATGCATTAGAAAATGACGCAAGAAATGAAACTGAGTGTCGAGCACCCCAAATGGACATCATCTGTTTACTAGCTCCTATTAGCATCAACTTTGGGTCCCTCCGAATCGTTGCGAGACCTGCACGATAAATGGTACCGTAAGCTTCGGCGTCTTGAATGGTGCACGGATCGAACACTAGTGCCAAGCAACCATAATCGACTTCCTATGCGCCCTACCTCATTTCGGCATGCATTTCGATTGCACCCGAGTCTGAGTCATGCCCTCCACCGCGACGGGTCCCAACCGTTACTTTCAGCTGCATGCGTATGAAGGCGATGCACGTGTGGGAACTCTCTCTGAACCGCATGAATGGACTTTATATGCATTTTAGCCCTTCCAAAATTCATTTTTGATCATGCAGGTTAGTGTGAAACATTCCTCCACGACGGTCGCAATGGAGTGCTGCATGCTTATGTGCTTACAAAAACGACGCCCGAAACGAAACTGAGTGTCCAACGCGCTGAATGGACTTCACACGTGCCCTAACTCATTTCGGCAAGCATTTCGAGTACGCTCGAGTCTGCGTTAAACATTCATCCAAGTGGGACCCAAAATGGTACCGTTAGCTACATACGTAACAGGGCGTTGCACGAAATGAACTTTCTTCCAAACATGCCGAATGGGCCGTACATAGCCGTAGCACATTCGGCATGCATTACGAATCCGTCTGATTGTCTGTTAACATTCGTTCACGCCGTGCATGAACGAGTACTGTAGGGAGCGTCCGCACGAAAATGGTGCAGAAATGAAACCAAGCGGCAAGCACGCCCAGTGGACTTCGCATGTGTCGTAACTAATTTCGGCAGGCATTTCGAATCCGTCCGAGTCGGCGCGAAATATTCCACCAAGACGGGTTCCACGTTACTGTACGCTGCGTGCAAACGAAAGCGATGCGCGAAAGAAACTGAGTGCCCAAACACCCCGAATGAACTTACGATGTTCGCTTGTGCTTTCCAGCTTTAGTTCCGGTTCTAACCCACCCGGTGTGACACATTCCACTACGGCTGGTCCCAATGGGCACTGCATCTGCACCAAAGACGCAAACGAAAGTGATGTATGAAACCGAGTCCCAAACACCGAATGATCTTCTTGCTCGCCGTAGTCACTTTGGAGCGCATTTCAAAACCGTCAGGAGTAGTTGTGGAACATTGCTCCACGACGGGTCCCTGAGTTACGTAAGTCGCTTGCGTATGAAACTGATAAAGCAAGAAAACTACATGCGAAGCTTAGCGAATGGACTTTGTATGCCTCGTAACTCTGTTCTGCAAGCATTTCGTACCTCTTCGATTCGGTGTGGAACTTTCCCACGCAACGCAGCGTCTGATGCGCGACATGCGTTAGAAAATGACGCAAGAAATGAAACTGAGTGTCGAGCACCCCAAATGGACTTCATCTGTTTACTAGCTCCTATTAGCATCAACTTTGGGTCCCTCCGAATCGTTGCTAGACCTGCACGATAAATGGTCTTTGTAAGCTTCGGGCGTCTTGGGAATGGTGCACGGATCGAACACTGGTGCAAAGCAACCAGAATCGACTTCCTATGCGCCCTAGCTCATTTCGGCATGCATTTCGATTCCACCCGAGTCTGAGTCATGCCCTCCACCGCGACGGGTCCCAACCGTTACTTTGAGTTGCATGCGTATGAAGACGATGCACGAATGGGAACTCTGTGCCGAACCGCACGAATGGACTTTATATGCAGTTTAGCCCATCCAAAATTCATTTCTGATCTGTCTGGGTTAGTGTGAAACATTCCTCCACGACGGGTCGCAATGGGTGCTGCATGCTTATGTGCTTACAAAAACGACGCACCAAACGCAGCGAGTGTCCAACGCGCGAATGGACTTCACACGTGCCCTAGCTCATTTAAACAAGCATTTCAAATGCGCTCGAGTCAGCGTTAAACATTCATCCAAGTGGGGCGCAAAATGGTACCGTTAGCTACATAAGTAACAAGGCGTTGCCGCGAAATGAACTTTCTTGAAACATGCCGAATGGGCCGTACATAGCCGTAGCACATTCGCCATGCATTACGAATCCGTCTGAGTGTCTGTGACTCATTCCTTCACGCGTCGTGCCTGAGCAATCTTGTAGGGAGCGTCCGCATGAAAAAGATGCAGAAATGAAATCGAGCGGCAAGCACGCCCAGTGGACTTCGCATGTGTCATAACTCATTTCGGCAGGCATTTCGAATCCGTCCGAGTCGGCGTGAAATATTCCACCAAGACAGGTTCCACGTTACTGTACGCTGCGTACAAACGAAAGCGATGCGCGAAAGAAACTGATTGCCCAAACACCCCGAATGAACTTACGATGTTCGCTTGTGATTTCCAACTTTAGTTCCAGTTCTGACCCAGCCGGTGTGACACATTCCACTACGACTGGTCCCAGCGAACCTTGCATCTGCATCGACGCAAGCAGTGATAGAAGGAAACCGAGTGCCAAACACACCGAATGATCTTCTTGCTCGCCGTAGTCACTTTGGGCGCCTTTCAAAACCGTCCGAAGTCGTTGTGGAACATTCCTCCACGCAGCGGGTCCCTACGGGTTCTGTAAGTCGCTTGCGTATGAAACCGACAAACAGAAGAAAACTACATCTGGCACCGCGAATGGACTTTGTATGCCTCATAACTCTGTTCGGCATGCATTTCGGATCTCTTCGAGTCGGTGTGGAACTTTCCCGCATAGCGTGTCTGATGGCGGCATGCATTAGAAAATGGCGCAAGAAATGAAACTGAGTGTCAAGCACCCCAAATGGACTTCATCTGTTTACTAGCTCCTATTAGCATCAACTTTGGGTCCCTCCGAATCGTTCGCGAGACCTGCCACGACAAATGGTACCGTAAGCTTTGAGCGTCTTAGAATGGTGCACGGATCGAACACCGGTGCCAAGCAACCGTAATCGACTTCCTATGCGCCTAGCTCATTTCGGCATGCATTTCGATTCCACCCGAGTCTGAGTCATGCCCTCCACCGCGACGGGTCCCAACCGTTACTTTGAGCTGCATGTGTATGAAGACGATGCACGAATGGGAACTCTCTCCCGAACCGCACGAATGGACTTTATATCCATTTTAGCCCATCCAAAATTCATTTTTGATCTGTCTGGGTTAGTGTGAAACATTCCTCCACGACGGGTCGCAATGGGTGTTGCATGCTTATGTGCTTACAAAAACGTGCCGAATGGACTTCACACGTGCCCTAACTCATTTCAGCAAGCATTTCGAGTACGCTCGAGTCTGCGTTAAACATTCATCCAAGTGGGACCCAAAATGGTACCGTTAGCTACATACGTAACAGGGCGTTGCACGAAATGAACTTTCTTCCAAACATGCCGAATGGGCCGTACATAGCCGTAGCACATTCGGCATGCATTACGAATCCGTCTGAGTGTCTGTGAACATTCCTTCACGCCGTGCACGAACGATCTTGTAAGGGGCGCGCCGCGAAACGATGCAGAAATGAAACCAAGCGGCAAGCACGCCCAGTGGACTTCGCATGTGTCGTAACTAATGTCGGCAGGCATTTCGAATACGTCCGAGTCGGCGCGAAATATTCCACCAAGACGGGTTCCACGTTACTGTACGCTGCGTGTAAACGAAAGCGATGCGCGAAAGAAACTGAGTGCCCAAACACCCCGAATGAACTTACGATGTTCGCTTGTGCTTTCCAGCTTTAGTTCGGTTCGACCCGGTAGGTGTGACACATTCCACTACGGTTTGGACCCAACGGGCACCTTGCATTTGCACCATCGCAAACGAAAGTGACGGAAGGAAACCGAGTCCCAAACACCGAATGATCTTCTTGCTCGCCGTAGTCACTTTGGAGCGCATTTCAAAACCGTCAGAGCCGTTGTGGAACATTCCTCCACGGCGGGTCCCTCTGATTACATAGCTGCTTGCGTATGAAACTGATAAACAGAAGAAAACTACATTCGAAGCACCGCGAATGGACTTTAATGCCTCGTAACTCTGTTCGGCATGCATTTCGGATCTCTTCGAGTCGGTGTGGATCTTTCCCACGCAACGTGTATAGTAAGCAGAATGCATTAGAAAATGACGCAAGAAATGAAACTGAGTGTCAAGCACCCCAAATGGACTTCATCTGTTTACTAGCTCCTATTAGCATCAACTTTGGGTCCCTCCGAATCGTTGCGAGACCTGCACGATAAATGGTACTGTAAGCTTCGAGCGTGCCGGAATGGTGCATGGATCGAACACTGGTGCCAAGCAACCAGAATCGACTTCCTATGCGCCCTAGCTCATTTCGGCAAGCATTTCGATTCCACCCGAGTCTGAGTCATGCCCTCCACCGCGACGGGTCCCAACCGTTACTTTGAGCTGCATGCGTATGAAGACGATGCACGAATGGGAACTCTGTGCCGAACCGCACGAATGGACTTTATATGCAGTTTAGCCCATCCAAAATTCATTTATGATCTGTCTGGGTTAGTGTGAAACATTCCTCCACGACGGGTCGCAATGGGTGCTGCATGCTTATGTGTTTACAAAAATGACGACCGAAACGAAACTGAGTGTCCAACGCGCCGAATGGACTTCACACGTGCCCTAGCTCATTTCGGCAAGCATTTCGAGTACGCTCGAGTCTGCGTTAAACATTCATCCAAGTGGGACCCAAAATGGTACCGTTAGCTACATAAGTAACAAGGCGTTGCACGAAATGAACTTTCTTCCAAACATGCCGAATGGGCCGTACATAGCCGTAGCACATTCGCCGTGCATTACGAATCCGTCTGAGTGTCTGTGAAACATTTCTTCACGCCGTGCACGAACGAGTACTGTAGGGAGCGTCCGCATGAAAAAGATGCAGAAATGAAACCGAGCGGCAAGCACGCCCAGTGGACTTCGCATGTGTCGTAACTCATTTCGGCAGGCATTTCGAATTCGTCCGAGTCGGCGTGAAATATTCCACCAAGATGGGTTCCACGTTACTGTACGCTGCGTACAAACGAAAGCGATGCGCGAAAGAAACTGAGTGCCCAAACACCCCGAATGAACTTACGATGTTAAGCATGATTTCCAGCTTTAGTTCGGTTCGACCAGCCGGTGTGACACATTCCACTAAGATCGTCCCAGCGAACTGCATCTGCATCGACAAGACGCAAAGCAGTGATAGAAGGAAAGCGGAGTGACAAACACACCTAATTATCTTCTTTCTCGCCTTAGTCACTTTGTACCTCATTTCAAAACCGTCCGAGTCGTTTTGGAACATTCCACAACGGCGGGTCCCTACGGGTTCTGTAAGCTGGCTGCGTATGAAAGCCCGACAAAGCAGAAGAAAACTACATGCGAAGCACCGCGAATGGACTTTGTATGCCTCGTAACTCTGTTCGGCATGCATTTCGGATCTCTTCTAGTCGGTGTGGAACTTTCCCACGCAACGTGTACAGTAAGCAGCATGCATTAGAAAATGACACAAGAAATGAAACTGAGTGTCAAGCACCCCAAATGGACTTCATCTGTTTACTAGCTCCTATTAGCATCAACTTTGAGTCCCTCCGAATCGTTGCGAGACACCTTGCGATAAATGAATCAGTAAGCTTCAACCGTCTTTAATGGTGCACGGATCGAACACTGGTGCCAAGCAACCAGAATGGACTTCCTATGCGCCCTAGCTCATTTCGGCATGCATTTCGATTCCACTCGAGTCTGAGTCATGCCCTCCACCGCGACGGGTCCCAACCGTTACTTTGAGTTGCATGCGTATGACGATGCACGAATGGGAACTCTGTGCCAAACCGCCGCGAATGGACTTTATATGCAGTTTAGCCTATCCAAAATTCATTTACGATGCATGCAGGTTAGTGTGAAACATTCCTCCACGATGGGTCGCAATGGGTGCTGCATGCTTATGTGCTTACAAAAACGACGACCGAAACGAAACTGAATGTCCAACGCGCCGAATGGACTTCACACGTGCCCTAGCTCATTTCGGCAAGCATTTCGAGTACGATCGAGTCTGCGTTAAACATTAATCCAAGTGGGACCCAAAATGGTACCGTTAGCTACATAAGTAACAAGGCGTTGCACGAAATGAACTTTCTTCCAAACATGCCGAATGGGCCGTACATAACCGTAGCACATTCGCCGTGCATTACGAATCCGTCTCAGTGTCTGTGAAACATTTCTTCACGCCGTGCACGAACGAGTACTGTAGGGAGCGTCCGCATGAAAAAGATGCAGAAATGAAACCGATCGGCAAGCACGCCCAGTGGACTTCGCATGTGTCGTAACTCATTTCGGCAGGCATTTTGAATCCGTCCGAGACGGCGTGAAATATTCCACCAAGATGGGTTCCACGTTCTTTATGCAGCTGGCATTACAAGCGAAAGCGATCTTGTGAAAGAAAGCGAGTGCCCAAACACCCCGAATGAACTTACGATGTTCGCTTGTGATTTCCGGCTTTAGTTCGGTTCGACCCGGTAGGTGTGACACATTCCACTACGATCGTCCCAGCGGCACCGCATCTGCATCGCCAAGCAAAGCGAGTGATAGAAGGAAGCTGAGTGCCAAACACACCGAATGATCTTCTTGCTCGCCGTAGTCACTTTGGAGCACCTTTCAAAACCGTCCAGAGTCGTTGTGGAACATTCCTCCACAGCGGGTCCCTACGGTTCTGTAAGTCGCTATGTATGAAACCGACAAGCAGGAAAACTACATGCGGCAGCGAATGGACTTTGTATGCCTCGTAACTCTGTTCGGCATGCATTTCGGATCTGTTCTAGTCGGTGTGGAACTTTCCCCACGCGGCGTGTCTGATGCGCGACATGCATTAGAAAATGACACAAGAAATGAAACCGAGTGTCAAGCACCCCAAATGGACTTCATCTGTTTTACTAGCTCCTATTAGCATCAACTTTGGCTCCCTCCGAATCGTTCGCGAGACACCTTGCGATAAATGGTGCTGTAAGCTTCAACCGTCTTGGGAATGGTGCACGGATCGAACACTGGTGCCAAGCAACCAGAATGGACTTCCTATGCGCCCTAGCTCATTTCGGCATGCATTTCGATTCCACCCGAGTCTGAGTCATGCCCTCCACCGCGACGGGTCCCAACCGTTACTTTGAGTTGCATGCGTATGACGATGCACGAATGGGAACTCTGTGCCGAACCGCACGAATGGACTTTATATGCAGTTTAGCCTATCCAAAATTCATTTCTGATCTGTCTGGGTTAGTGTGAAACATTCCTCCACGATGGGTCGCAATGGGTGCTGCATGCTTTTGTGCTTAAAAAAACGACGACCGAAAGCAATCGAGTGTCCAACGCGCCGAATGGACTTCACACGTGCCCTAGCTCATTTCGGCAAGCATTTCGAGTACGATCGAGTCTGCGTTAAACATTAATCCAAGTGGGACCCAAAATGGTACCGTTAGCTACATAAGTAACAAGGCGTTGCACGAAATGAACTTTCTTCCAAACATGCCGAATGGGCCGTACATAGCCGTAGCACATTCGCCGTGCATTACGAATCCGTCTCAGTGTCTGTGAAACATTTCTTCACGCCGTGCACGAACGAGTACTGTAGGGAGCGTCCGCATGAAAAAGATGCAGAAATGAAACCGATCGGCAAGCACGCCCAGTGGACTTCGCATGTGTCGTAACTCATTTCGGCAGGCATTTTGAATCCGTCAGAGGCGGCGTGAAATATTCCACCAAGATGGGTTCCCACGTTCTTATGTCGCTGCGTACAAGCGAAAGCGATCTGCGAAAGAAACTGAGTGCCCAAACACCCGAATGAACTTACGATGTTCGCCATGATTTCGGCTTTAGTTCGGTTACGACCCGGTAGGTGTGACACATTCCACTACGATCGTCCCAGCGGGTAACCTGCATCTGCATCGACACAAAACGAGTGATAGAAGGAAACTGAGTGCCAAACACACCGAATGATCTTCTTGCTCGCCGTAGTCACTTTGGAGCACCTTTCAAAACCGTCCGAGTCGTTGTGGAACATTCCTCCACGGCGGGTCCCTACGGGTTCTGTAAGTCGCTATGCGTATGAAAGCCCGACAAAGCAGAAGAAAACTACATGCGAAGCACCGCGAATGGACTTTGTATGCCTCGTAACTCTGTTGGCATGCATTTCGGATCTCTTCTAGTCGGTGTGGAACTTTCCCCATAGCGTGTCTGATGGCGACATGCATTAGAAAATGACACAAGAAATGGCCGAGTGTCAAGCACCCCAAATGGACTTCATCTGTTTACTAGCTCCTATTAGCATCAACTTTGGGTCCCTCCGAATCGTTGCGAGACCTGCACGATAAATGGTACTGTAAGCTTCGAGCGTGCCGGAATGGTGCACGGATCAAACACTTGTGCGAAGCAACCAGAATCGACTTCATATGCGTCCTAGCTCATTTCGGCATGCATTTCGATTCCACCCGAGTCTGAGTCATGCCCTCCACCGCGACGGGTCCCAATCGTAACTTTGAGCTGCATGCGTATGAAGACGATGCACGAATGGGAACTCTCTCCCGAACAGCACGAATGGACTTTATATGCATTTTAGACCTTCCAAAATTCATTTTTGATCTGTCTGGGTTAGTGTGAAACATTCCTCCACGACGGGTCGCAATGGGTGCTGCATGCTTATGTGCTTACAAAAGCAGCCTTGAAAGCAGGCGAGTGTCCAACGCGCCGAATGGACTTCACACGTGCCCTAACTCATTTCGGCAAGCATTTCGAGTACGCTCGAGTCTGCGTTAAACATTCATCCAAGTGGGACCCAAAATGGTACCGTTAGCTACATACGTAACAGGGCGTTGCACGAAATGAACTTTCTTCCAACCATGCCGAATGGGCCGTACATAGCCGTAGCACATTCGCCGTGCATTACGAATCCGTCTGAGTGTGTGTGAAACATTCCTTCACGCCCGTACGCGAACGAGCATCTTGTAGGGAGCGTCCGCAGCGAAAACGATGCAGAAATGAAACCGGCGGCAAGCACGCCCGATGGACTTCGTAATGTGTCGTAACTCATTTCGGCCAGGCATTTGAATCCGTCCAGTCGGCGCGAAATATTCCACCAAGACGGGTTCCACGTTCTTGTCAGACGAGTGCAAGCGAAAGCGTCTGTAGAAACTGAGTGCCCAAACACCCGAATGAACTTACGATGTTCGCTTGAGCTTTCGGCTTTAGTTCGGTTCGACCCGGCCGGTGTGACACATTGCACTACGGTGGTCCCAACGAGCACTTTGCATCTGCACCTGACGCATAAGCGAATGATAGAAGGAAACGGAGTCCCAAACACACCGAATGATCTTCTTGCTCGCCGTAGTCACTTTGGAGCGCATTTCAAAACCGTCCGAGTAGTTGTGGAACATTCCTCCACGGCGGGTCCCTACGGGTTCTGTAAGTCGCTTGCGTATGAAATCGATAAATGAAGAAAACTACTGCGAAGCACCGCGAATGGACTTTGTATGCTTCGTAACTCTGTTCGGCATGCATTTCGTACCTCTTCGATTCGGTGTGGAACTTTCCCATAGCGTCTGATGCGCGACATCGTTAGAAAATGACGCATGAAATGAAACTGAGTGTCGAGCACCCCAAATGGACTTCATCTGTTTACTAGCTCCTATTAGCATCAACTTTGGGTCCCTTCGAATCGTTGCGAGAAATGCACGATAAATGGTACTGTAAGCTTCGAAGCGTCTTAATGGTGCACGGATCGAACACTGGTGCCAAGCAACCAGAATTGACTTCCTATGCGCCCTAGCTCATTTCGGCATGCATTTCGATTCCACCCGAATCTGAGTCATGCCCTCCACCGCGACGGGTCGCAACCGTTACTTTGAGCTGCATGCGTATGAAGACGATGCACGAATGGGAACTCTCTCCCGAACCGCACGAATGGACTTTATATGCATTTTACCTCTTCCAAAATTCATTTTTGATCTGTCTGGGTTAGTGTGAAACATTCCTCCACGACGGGTCGCAATGGGTGCTGCATGCTTATGTGCTTACAAAAACGATGCCCGAAACGAAACTGAGTGTCCAACGCGCCGAATGGACTTCACACGTGCTCTAACTCATTTCGGCAAGCATTTCGAGTACGCTCGAGTCTGCGTTAAACATTCATCCAAGTGGGACCCGAAATGGTACCGTTAGCTACATACGTAACAGGGCGTTGCACGAAATGAACTTTCTTCCAAACATGCCGAATGGGCCGTACATAGCCGTAGCACATTCGGCATGCATTACGAATCCGTCTGAGTGTCTGTGAACATTCGTTCATGCCGTGCACGAACGAGTACTGTAGGGAGCGTCCGCACGAAAACGATGCAGAAATGAAACCAAGCGGCAAGCACGCCCAGTGGACTTCGCATGTGTCGTAACTAATGTCGGCAGGCATTTCGAATCCGTCCGAGTCGACGCGAAATATTCCACCAAGACGGGTTCCGCGTTCGTCATGCAGCTGCGTGCAAGCAGCGTCTGTGAAAAGAAAGCGGAGTGCCCAAACACCCCGAATGAACTTACGATGTTCGCTTGAGCTTTCCAGCTTTAGTTCTTGTTCTGACCCAGCCGGTGTGACACATTGCACTCCGGCTGGTCCCAACGGGCAATGCATCTGCACCAGCACGCAAACGAGTGATAGAAGGAAATTGAGTCCCAAACACACCGAATGATCTTCTTACTCGCCGTAGTCACTTTGGAGCGCCTTTCAAAACCGTCCGAGTCGTTGTGGAACTTTCCCCCACGGCGGGTCCCTACGGGTTCTGTAAATTTGCTTGCGTGAAAGCCCGACAAAGCGAGAAAACTACATGCGAAGCACAGCGAATGGACTTTGTATGCCTCGTAACTCTGTTGGCATGCATTTCGGATCTCTTCGAGTGCATGTGGAACTTTCCCACGCATAGCGTGTACGATGGCGAGAATGCGTTAGAAAATGACGCAAGAAATGGCGAGTGTCGATGTCGGGACCCGAATTTGCAAATCCGGACCCTCTGTGTATTCAGCACTAGTCGAGAGCAGCTAGTGCACACAGTCTTAACATCGGTAAATATCACAATCATACCAATCGATATTATCAAAGTACTTTATTTAAATAACCAAACTGGTTACTCGATCTTATGGTCAAGTTACAAATATATGCCTCGCAAGGCAAAACTTATTAAAGAGAAATAATAGCAGCGGAAAATCAAATAAGGTAACATCGTGGCGCCGTCCAGTATACCACAGGCAACTGACTGGGCTCGCTTCCCTAAGTAGACGGATCTTCTTGGAGTTCCTCCTCCAAAGCTGGTGTAGTCTCCTCTTCAACTGGTGTTGTATTGAGGCAAGGGTGAGTACTTGGTACTCAGCAAGTCATGCACAGAATGCAAGCTAATATACTACGTGCATGGCTTAGTACAAAGGAATAGCTCAAGGTATATTTGCAGTAAACAGCATTTGACAAGTAATATAAGTAGATTCGAAAGCAGTAGAAATAAGTAAAGCATAAATAACCTTTCAAGAAGTTTAATAAACACTTTTCCCCATCCTAAACCACATTTCCATCATCTTCATTATTAAACCAACCCAACCTTTCAAACCAAAGTTATTTTTGAGAAAATCTAACCCTTGACTGTAATTCCCGAGCGATGTCCAATACCGCGGACACGGCTATTCGAATAGATTCTAAACTCTGCAGAGGTTATGCACTTTACCCACAAGATACAGTCAAACACCACAAAGGCGAGTTCCCGTAACAAAGTCTTTCGGAAACCTCTAACAATACAAGTGGTCCTCCCCGGTTATTGCGCACTAACCCTTCCCTTCGCTAAGGTGAAGTCTAGGCCAATCAACCGTTAGATGGGTACCTGGCCTCAGCCCCGGTACGCTCCCCCGTACAACTTACACAAAGGGTGTAGTTGACCTCCTGAGGTCCCACAGGTACGTTATTAGCAACTTAATCAACTAGGTCCGTCCCATTACAGACATGTGGTTGCACGTTAGACCCAGTTCAAAGGCTTGCAAGGTTAAGTCCTTAGGGTGACCAGGGCAAGACTACCCGAAGAACCAAATCAACACTCCCAATGCCACAAGCTGGCCCACTGATTACTCTTGCCACATGCCCGAAATCAGCGTTTATCAAACCCCAGTTGATTACCATGCACCACGTGCCATCAACATCACATGATACTTTTCCAAAACAGGTTCAATATATCATTAAGTCAATATTAACATTTGATTATCCAAAATCATGTCATGAGCACGTAGCAGGTCTAAGCAGTATACTACAACGGTCTAAACCCATGTTGGCAATGTAATAATGTCCAACTAGTAATCCACAACTAGGGTGACAAAGGGTCATGGCACATACTTAAGTAATCAAGGTGTCATACAGCAAATTGGTATTTATCTAACCCCATGTTTAAACAAAGTATCTTTCTAATTGAACTAGCATGCAATAGTTTAAATCAAAATAGATTTCGAAATAGGATCAACATGGTCAAAGCACAACTTGCCTTCAAAAAGTACTTGCTCTTGGTCTTGAGTTGGATCCTGAGTTAATACTTCTCCTTCGAATCCTTCCGGCACTTCAACGTCTACTCGTAAAGCGTGCAAATAGCAAATACACAAATAAACAATAGGCAAAAAGTGTCCAAACATCCAAATAAAATCCATAAACAGAAAGAACATAATTTTATGGATTTTTAGAAACCGGAATCGTCAAATTTGGAGTTAAGACGCAAAAGTTATGATTATTTAAAGTTTAAATAATCATTTAAATAATTTTGCAGAGAAAAACTTTAGTCCAAAATTAAATAAAATTTATATTTAGGTAGATCTCAATTTTATACAAATTTAGAAATTTGAATCACTCAAATCGGAGTTGAAGCATAAAAGTTATAAAGCGTTTGATTTTTGAAACAAAATCTGAAATAATTATTTCTAATTAATAATTCATTTTCTTTTTCGGAAATTAATTATTGCGTCAGCATGGACACGTGGCAGCCTCTGATTGGCTGGCTGACGTCAGCCGGTCCATGGACTTGGTCCACGCTCGGCTCGGGTCTACCGTGGACCGGTCCACAGCTCCATGTGAGACTGACATGTGGGACCACTCGGATAGCGTCATCGGCCCGGCGTCGGTAGGGGCTCGGCCACGGTCTTTGGCAGTGGGACCCACTGTGACGTCATGGGTGACGTCAGCGCTTGGCTGGGTTAGCCGCTGACATGCGGGCCCCCTGACACGCGGGCCCCGCGTGTCAGCGTCTACGCACTGCCAGCGTGGCCGGCCGCGTCGGTCCAACTTCCCGACACGTGGCGCAATCTCAATCGTTGATTTGAAATTCAACGGCGCGATTAGATCCGGGGTTAACACGTTGAATCTACTTGATGATCGTGGGCGTTCGATCTAGATCGGACGGTCCAGATCTAATCCTATACTAATCTCTACTACGGCACGTGGCAATTGTGAATCGTTGGATCTTGATCCAACGGTCCAGATCTAATCGGGTTTGGAACACGTGAACTCACCTCAACCGCACGATCAAGATCGGACGGCGCCTGAGAGTTCGCGACGGCGATGGCGACGCCTTGGCGGGCTGCAGCCACCGGAGACGGAGACGACGACGGCGAGCTCGGCAGCGCTCGGTCGTTCGGCGAAGTGGATGGTCTCTTGGTGCGTCTCGGCGGGACTCGGATCTGGGCTCCTTCGGCGGAAGGCAGCGGGCGGCGAGGCAGAGGCAAAAACCGCGGCGGAGTGGCGCTCAACCAGCCGAGCTTCGCACGCGAACAAGCAGCGGCGGCTCGGCGAGATGGCTCGAGGAACGAAGTGCGCAAGGATGAGGGCAACCTCGGGCGTGACGAGGGCTTTAAATAGCCTCGGCGTTCGTGCGAGGCGAAACCCTAATTCTACATGGCGGCGGGCGCGGCGGCGGAGTCCGGCTCGGACTCGGCGGAGACGATGACGCTCAGCCGTCCACGTGGCACGATCAACGGCCATGATCGCGTGGGCGCGATCGGATCCGGGCCGGATGCGGCTCGAACCGGTACGGGCGGATCTCAGCCGTTGGATCTTGATCCAACGGTTGGGATCGATTAGGGTTTTGAGCTGGTTTGATCGAGTCACGTGGCTCGGGTCGGACTCGAGTCCGACTCGGGTTCCGACTCGGTCGGATGAACAGTACTCGACCCGAGTTGAATTTCCAGCGATTTAATATTAAAAATAATTTCCAGTAATTCATTTAATTCATTAAAAATAGCAAAAGACTCGAAAAATTCGGAAAAATTCTGGAAAATACTTTGGATCATTTTGGACTCAAATAAAATATTTCCAACAAAATTTTATTTGCAAAATTAAATTCTTTAATTATTTCAAAATGGAATAAATTCAAATAAATTCCAAATAAATCCAAATAAATTCCAGAAAATTCCAAAATTCACCAAAGTGCCAAATCACACATGAATTTAAGAAAAGCAAAATTTTGGGGTGTTACAAACCTCCCCCCTTAATAGAATCTAGTCCCAGAGATTCGGGGCTTACTAAAGGAATAGGTTTGGAAACTCTTTCTTCAAATCCTCTTGTGACTCCCAAGTCGCCGCTCTCTGCATGGTTACTCCTTTGAATCCTCTGAAGCGGGTTGACTTATTTACGGTTTCTCGATCCATTGTGTCTAGAATCCTCACGGGATGTTCCTTATAAGTCAAATCCTCTTGCAACTCAATTGACTCTAGCGGTGTATGCATTCCTCGGGAACTCGAAGACACTTCTTCAAGCTGGGACACATGGAATACATCATGCACTCCTGCCAACGATTGTGGCAACTCCGGTAGTAAGCAACCGCCTCTGCGACTCAAAATCTTAAATGGTCCAACATAGCAGAGTCTGAGTTTCCCTTTGGCATGGAACCTCTTAACTCCCCTGAGAGGCGTAACTCTGAGGTAAACAAAGTCTTCTGGTTCAAAACTCAAGTCTCGGCGACGATTGTCGGCATAACTCTTCTGTCGAGATTGGGAGATCTTCAACCTTTCCATAATCATAGCGATCTGCTCTTCAGACTCTTGAAGAATATCAGGCCCAAAGACACGGCTCTCGCCGGTCTCATTAAAATTCAATGGCGTCCGATAGGTCGACCATCTGATGCCTCAAAGGTGACATCTGTAAACTAGCCTGATAACTATTGTTGTAATCGAACTCGGCATACGGCAAACTCTTATCCCAAGAGGTAGCATAAGCCAATGCACAAGCTCTTAACATATCCTCCGTAACCTGATTGACTCTTTCGGTCTGTCCATCCGTCTGTGGATGATAGGGTACATCTTGAAGTTCAAAGCGGGTTCCCATGGCTTCATGCAACTTATTCCGAACCTTGAGGTAAATTGGGTACCTCTGTCCGATACAATCCTCTTTGGCACTCCGTGCAAACAGACAATCCCGATCATGTACAATTACGCTAATTTATCTCGAGTAAGTGGTCTTTACGGGAATAAAATGGGCTACTTTAGTCAAGCGATCCACTATAACCCATGTGGAGTCATAACCTCCTTGAGTCTTGACAAGCCGGTAATGAAATCCATTCCGATTTCCTCCCACTTCCACTCGAGTATTTTCAGCGGTTGTAGCAATCCTGCGGTCTCGATGCATTGCCTTGACTCTCTGGCATCGTCGCACAATGCAACATGCTCGGCAACTTCACGTTTCATACTCGGCCACGAGAATCTCTCCTTGAGATCCTGATACATCTTGGCGCTTCGGGATGAATTGAGTACTTGGAGTCATGGGCTTCTTCGAGAATCGATTGCTTTAACTCCTTTTTGTTAGGCACACAAATGCGATCCTTCATCCATAACGTGCCTTGCTCATCCAACTTGAAGTCCTCTGCCTTGCCTTCCTCCTTGATGGACTTAATCCTGCGGATCTTGTCATCATCATACATCCTTCTCGGATCTGATCCTCTAGGGTAGGCATTACTTCTAATGCGGCCAAGAATCCGCTAGAGTACTACCTCAATCTTCATTTTCTGAAAATCCTCACATAACTCATCGACTTGTGGCTAGCAACGTACTCACGGTATGGCTTTTCCGACTCAAGGCATCGGCAACTCGTTGGCCTTCCGGGATAGTAATGGATTCCAACATTGTAGTCCTTGATTAACTCTAACCATCTCCTCTGCCTCATATTCAGATCCGATTGGGTGAATATGTACTTAAAACTCTTATGATCCGTATACACTTCACATCTGTTTCCAATTAGATAGTGACGCCATATCTTCAAAGCATGCACTACGGCGGCTAACTCTAAGTCATGTGTCGGATAATTTTCCTCATGCGGCCTCAAGCGCCTTGATGCATAGCGGCGACCTTTCCATTCTGCATCGGCACACATCCAAGTCCTTGGCGCGATGCGTCACAATAAATATCGAAGCTTTGAGCAACATCCGGTAGAACTAACACTGGTGCCGATGTCAATCGCTTCTTGATTCCTGAAATCCTTTCTCACATTCAAGCGTCCATGCAAACTTCTTTTCCTTCTTCAGCGATTGCGTAAGAGGTTTCGCAATTGTCGAGAAGCCTTCGATGAAAGCAGCGGTAGTATCCTGCCATTCCAAGGAAACTCCGAATGCAGGTCACAGTCTTCGGCTGCTCCCAATGTAACACAGCTTCTACTTTGCTTGGATCTATGGCGACTCCTTCTGCGGTCATTACATGTCCAAGAAACTCCACCTTGTCCTTCCAAAAATCACACTTGCTGAACTTGGCGAAAAGTTGCTGTTCCCTCGACTTTTCCAAAACTTCGCCTTAAGTGTTAAGCATGTTCACTCTGTCTTGGAGTAGATTAGGATATCGTCTATGAACACGACGACAAACTTGTCCAAATATTCCATGAACACCTTATTCATCATATTCATGAAATAAATTTGGCGCATTAAATCGAGTCCAAAGGACATAGCGTAAACTCGTAATGTCCATATCTTGGCGAGAATGCGATCTTGAATATCTTACGATCGGATCTTCAAGCGATGGTATCCCGATCTCGAGATCAATCTTGGAGAAAACTCCGGCTCCTCTTAACCGATCAAACAAATCATCAATCACAGGTAGCGGATACTTATTCTTCACGGTGACTTCATTGAGTGCCACGGTAGTCAATGCACATCCTGAAACTCCCGTCCTTCTTCTTGACAAACAAAGCTGGTGCTCCCCACGGCGACGAACTCGATCCTGATAAATCCTTTCTCCATTAACTCTTCTAATTTGTTTCTTCATTTCTACCAACTCCTCGGTGGACATCCGATAGGGTCTCTTTGCTATCGGTCTTGTACATTACAAGCTCTATCACAAACTCTATGTCCTGTCTGGCGGCATACCAGGTAGATCTTCGGGAAAAACATCTGGGTACTCATTCACTCTTTGGGACATCCACTATGCTGATTGCCTTGATGCTGTTAACCATCAAGCTGTCCATCTCTAGCTGCGGTGGCTTGAAATTCCACTTTCTTCCCACACGGGCTCTCAATCGAGATAGTCCTTCGTCCACAATCCAATACGGCCTTGTGCTTGGATAACCAATCCATTCCCAATATGACGTCTAAGGTGCAGGTCTCCAAAATTATAAGGTTTGCTAGGAACTCTATTCCATCTATTAGTATTCTCACCCGGAACATCCTACTTTCGTTCGGAGTTCTAACCAGGGGTTTGAACTAAAAGCATGCACTTAAGTCTTGCAATCCTCAAATCGTTTCTAGTAGCGAAGCCTTGCGAAACAAGCGAATGCGAAGCTCTAGAGTCAAACAAAAGCATTGCAGTCTTGAGTTAACAAGTAACTTACCCGGATCTGACGTCAGTAGCATTCTGCGGTGCATCTGCGGTGACATGGTTGACTCGGCCTCTCACCACGATGCAGGGTGTGGCTCCTGATCTTTGGCGTCCTAGCTGGGGTGGTTCCTAGATTGAAGCGGCGGGGTCACTCTCGATGTCTTCTTTGGACAAGCTGTTGGCAAAGTGTCTGGCTCGTTGCGATTGTAGCGGCGTCTCACTGTTCCTTCTTTGGCTGCACGGAGTAAGCGTTTCTAGCGGTGGGTGCAGTAGTTCGATTGGCGAGTCTTGGTCTTTGAGGATGGTGTCCTTGTTGCATTCTGCGCTTCCTGTTCTCATCTAGTTCCTTGCGCTTGTCCTCAAGAATAAGCGCCTTATTTACCAACTCTTGGAAATCTGGAAAGGTGTGGGTGATCAATCCTACTTGCAATCCTGAGTTAAGTCCCTTCATAAAAGCGAGGTATGCGGATTTATCCGTCGCTACATCCTCAGTGCGTAGCGTGCTAGCTGTGTGAACTTGTTCGTAGTCGACCTTTGGTGATTACCTTGCTTGATGCTCTGAACTCCTCCTTCTTAAGGTCCATGATTCCTTCAGGCCACGTGATCTTGTCGGAATGCAAATTGTGAACTCTTCCCAAGTGATATCTTGAGGGTTCTCTTGCGTGGCATGAAGTTCTCCCACCATTTGGCGGCTGTTCCTTCCAGCTGATGAGAAGCATAGAGTACCTTCTCATTTCCTATGCATTGGGCGATATGTAGCTTCCTCTCAATGGATCTTAACCAATCATCGGCCTCTAATGGATTGGCATTCCCGAGAGAAAGTGGGTGGGTGAGTCCTCATGAACTCACGATAGTCTTGTATTACGGCGTGGTCCCCGATTAACTTGATTAGCGATGGCCTGGCGATGGCGTGCTGCATTTGTTGCATCATAGCATGCATCAACCGAGTGCAGGCGACAAGAAAAGCTCTGAAATTCTGCACCTCCGGTGGCGGTCTTTGGTGCTCCATCATTGGGGTTTTACTGTGGCGAGAACCACTCCCATTGCTTCCAAAGTTTCCACGGGTGTTCACCATCTGTCGGTTTGCTCTAGGTTTAGAGATGAGAGGGAAACAAGAATAGACAAGTAACATGGAACTTATGCGGGCAAAAGGGGTAACTTTAAGGTCCAATTTTATTATTAATAACTTGGTATGGCTGCTTACAATGCCTAAGGGCCTTGCAACACATACTGCACACTCAGCAAACAAAGCAAATCCAAATCAAACTAACTCTGGAGTTTAATGCCTAAAGGGTGACTCTTTATCCTATGACGCGACTCGGCGAAGGAGTCTCACTATAGAACCTATGCTCACTCATCGAGAAAACCTCCACGGCCTAGGTAATGCAGGTCTTTGTGGCATAAGCGCCATAACGATCGCCATGTCCGGCCCATTGTGTCCTCTATGGTAGTCGAGGAAGCGATGTCCTCATCGAGTCGACTCCTCCGGATCTTGCTCGTGTATCTCAGTGCGGCTCTGGAGTGCAGTCCGTACAAGGTCATCTCCAACTCGTCAATCCTTCGTAGAAGGTGTGCCACATACTCTTGAGCTTCCCGCCATCTGTTCTTCTCTGTCGTGATCTCCTTGCGGGCCTTCTGTAGCTCCTTGCTTGTATTATCTAGTACATCCTCTTGGGCGACGATAAATCGTGCCAAGCGTGTAACCGTGGCATCATCATCCTGAATCGCCGGGTCAAGAAGGTTATCGCTCTTGTGCGGATGATAACGGAACACCGTGCTCTCAACTCTCTGGCGTAGATCGTAATGTGTGCGCATAGCTCGTCGTGATACTTCTTGGATACCCATCTGCATTGTAGATCTCCTGGCGGTCTGGTGTATCGAGGCGATTGCCTGGCCCTTTTTCCTAGCGGTACCTCAATCCTCACGTCACAAGCCTTGATCAATCCCGCTTGTCCGATCATTTCCACTTGGTATTGGGGCTTCTCAAAATCTCCGAGTCAGTAGCATATGCCAAAGTTCTCAAGGGCGTGACCAACTCCCGAGATCAACATAGTTGAACTCTTCCTCCATCTGTCACAAGAGTGCTCTTCGTAAGAACTCGGAATTTTTAAATTGTGATAAGGTAAGGAAAATTTCAGCAAGAGACAAGATAAGAGAGAAGGGGATAAGTCGAGATGTCATTTCTTATCTTGACAAATTTTTAGCTTTTAGAAAATAGGTTTTATCCTCACTACGACCATTCTAGCTAGGGTTGAGCCTCACAATCAAGTATGGCTCACGATACCACCTCTGTCGGGACCCGAATTTGCAAATCCGGACCCTCTGTGTATTCAGACTAGTCCAGGAGCGCTAGTGCACACAGTCTTAACATCGGTAAATATCACAATCATACCAATCGATATTATCAAAGTACTTTATTTAAATAACCAAACTGGTTACTCGACCTTATGGTCAAGTTACAAATATATGCCTCGCAAGGCAAAACTTATTAAAGAGAAATAATAGCAGCGGAAAATCAAATAAGGTAACATCGTGGCGCCATCCAGTATACCACAGGCAACTGACTGGGCTCGCTTCCCTAAGTAGACGGATCTTCTTGGAGTTCCTCCTCCAAAGCTGGTGTAGTCTCCTCTTCAACTGGTGTTGTATTGAGGCAAGGGTGAGTACTTGGTACTCGACCAAGTCATGCCTGAGAATGCAAGCTAATATACTACATGCATGGCTTAGTGCAAAGGAATAGCTCAAGGTATATTTGCGATGCTTGACATTTGACAAGTAATATAAGTAGATTCGAAAGCAGTAGAAATAAGTAAAGCATAAATAACCTTTCAAGAAGTTTAATAAACACTTTTCCCCATCCTAAACCACATTTCCATCATCTTCATTATTAAACCAACCCAACCTTTCAAACCAAAGTTATTTTTGAGAAAATCTAACCCTTGACTGTAATTCCCGAGCGATGTCCAATACCGCGGACACGGCTATTCGAATAGATTCTAAACTCTGCAGAGGTTATGCACTTTACCCACAAGATACAGTCAAACACCACAAAGGCGAGTTCAGTAACAAAGTCTTTCTAAACCTCTAACAATACAAGTGGTCCTCCCGGTTATTGCGCACTAACCCTTCCCTTCGCTAAGGCGAAGTCTAGGCCAATCAACCGTTAGATGGGTACTGGCCTCGGCCGATGCGCTCCCGCACAACTTACACAAAGGGTGTAGTTGACCTCCTGAGGCCCCACAGTGCGTTATTAGCAACTTAGTCAACTAGGTCCGTCCCATTACTGGACATGTGGTTGCACGTTAGACCCAGTTCAAAGGCTTGCAAGGTTAAGTCCTTAGGGTGACCAGGCAAGACTACCCGAAGAACCAAATCATCACTCCCAATGCCACAAGCGGCCCACCTGATTACTCTTGACACATGCCCAGGTCGAAAAATGTTTATCAAACACCAGTTGATTACCATGCACCACGTGCCATCAACATCACATGATACTTTTCCAAAACAGGTTCAATATATCATTAAGTCAATATTAACATTTGATTATCCAAAATCATGTCATGAGCACGTAGCAGGTCTAAGCAGTATACTACAACGGTCTAAACCCATGTTGGCAATGTAATAATGTCCAACTAGTAATCCACAACTAGGGTGACAAAGGGTCATGGCACATACTTAAGTAATCAAGGTGTCATACAGCAAATTGGTATTTATCTAACCCCCATGTTTAAACAAAGTATCTTTCTAATTGAACTAGCATGCAATAGTTTAAATCAAAATAGATTTCGAAATAGGATCAACATGGTCAAAGCACAACTTGCCTCAAAAAGTACTTGCTCTTGGTCTTGAGTTGGATCCTGAGTTAATACTTCTCCTTCGAATCCTTCCGGCACTTCAACGTCTACTCGTAAAGCGTGCAAATAGCAAATACACAAATAAACAATAGGCAAAAAGTGTCCAAACATCCAAATAAAATCCATAAACAGAAAGAACATAATTTTATGGATTTTTAGAAACCGGAATCGTCAAATTTGGAGTTAAGACGCAAAAGTTATGATTATTTAAAGTTTAAATAATCATTTAAATAATTTTGCAGAGAAAAACTTTAGTCCAAAAATTAAATAAAATTTATATTTTGGTAGATCTCAATTTTATACAAATTTAGAAATTTGAATCACTCAAATCGGAGTTGAAACGCAAAAGTTATAAGCGTTTGAAGTTTGAAAAAAAATCTGAAATCATTATTTCGAATTAATAAATCATTTTCTTTTTCGGAAATTAATTATTGCGTCAGCATGGACACGTGGCAGCCTCTGATTGGCTGGCTGACGTCAGCCGGTCCATGGACTTGGTCCACGCTCGGCTCGGGTCTACCGTGGACCCGGTCCACAGCTCCATGTGAGACTGACATGTGGGACCACTCGGATGACGTCATCGGCCCGGCGTCGGTAGGGGCTCGGCCACGGTCTTTGGCGAGTGGGACCTTGTGACGTCATGGGTGACGTCAGCGCTTGGCTGGGTTAGCCGCTGACATGCGGGCCCCCTGACACGCGGGCCCCGCGTGTCAGCGTCACTGCCTGCCAGCGTGGCGGCCCGGCCGCGTCGGTCCAACTTCCCGACACGTGGCGCAATCTCAACCGTTGATTTGAAATTCAACGGCCGCGATTAGATCCAGGGTTAACACGTTGAATCTACTTGATGATCGTGGGCCGTTCGATCTAGATCGGACGGTCGAATCTAATCCTATAATAATCTCTACTACGACGCGTGGCAATTGTGAATCGTTGGATCTTGATCCAGCGGTCGAATCTAATCGGGTTTGGAACACGTGAACTCACCTCAACCGCGCGATCAAGATCGGACGGCGCCTGAGTTCGCGGCGACGGCGATGGCGACGCGGCGGGCTGCAGCCACCGGAGACGGAGACGACGACGAGCTCGGCGGCGCTCGGTCGTTCGGCGAAGTGGATGGTCTCTTGGTGCGTCTCGGCGGGCACTCGGATCTGAGCTCCTTCTCGGCGGAAGACGACGGACGGCGGCGAGCGAGGCAAAAACCGCGCGGAGTGGCGCTCAACCAGCGAGCTCGCCGGGCAAAGCAGCGACGGCTCGGCGGCGAGATGGCTCGAGGAACGGGTGCGCAAGGATGAGGGCAACCTCGGGCGTGACCAGGGCTTTAAATAGCCTCGGCGTTCGTGCGAGGCGGAAACCTAATTCTACATGGCGGCGAGCGCGGCCGGCGAGTCCGGCTTCCAGGTTCGGCGGAGGCGACGCTCGGCCGTCCGCATTAGCGATCAGCGGCCCACGATCGCGTGAAGCGCGATCGGATCCGGGCGGATGCGGCTCGAACGTGCAGGCGGATCTCGGCCGTTGGATCTTGATCCAACGGTTGGGATCGATTAGGGTTTTAATTTGGTATGATCGAGTCACGTGGCTCGGTCGGACTCGAGTCCGACTTCAGGTTCCGACTTCGATCGGATGAACAGTACTCGACCCGAGTTGAATTTCCAGCGATTTAATATTAAAAATAATTTCCAGTAATTCATTTAATTCATTAAAAATAGCAAAAGACTCAGAAAAATTCCAGAAAAATTCTGGAAAATACTTTGGATCATTTTGGACTCAAATAAAATATTTCCAACAAAATTTTATTTGCAAAATTAAATTCTTTAATTATTTCAAAATGGAATAAATTCAAATAAATTCCAAATAAATCCAAATAAATTCCAGAAAATTCCAAAAATTCACCAAAGTGCCAAATCACACATGAATTTAAGAAAAGCAAAATTTTGGGGTGTTACAGTCGAGCAGCCCAAATGGACTTCATCTGTTTACTAGCTCCTATTAGCATCAACTTTGGGTCCATCCGAATCGTTGCGAGACCTGCACAATAAATGGTACTGTAAGCTTCAAGCGTGCCGGAATGGTGCACGGATCGAACACTGGTGCCAAGCAACCAGAATCGACTTCCTATGCGCCCTAGCTCATTTCGGCATGCATTTCGATTCCACCCGAGTCTGAGTCATGCCCTCCACCGCGACGGGTCCCAACCGTTACTTTGAGCTGCATGCGTATGAAGACGATGCACGAATGGGAACTCTCTCCCGAACCGCACGAATGGACTTTATATGCATTTTAGCCCATCCAAAATTCATTTTTGATCTGTCTGGGTTAGTGTGAAACATTCCTGCACGACGGGTCGCAATGGGTGCTGCATGCTTATGTGTTTACAAAAACGACGCTCGAAACGAAACTGAGTGTCCAACGCGTTGAATGGACTTCACACGTGCCCTAACTCATTTCGGCAAGCATTTCGTTTACGCTCGAGTCTGCGTTAAACATTCATCCAAGTGGGACCCAAAATGGTACCGTTAGCTACATACGTAACAGGGCGTTGCACGAAATGAACTTTCTTCCAAACATGCCGAATGGGCCGTACATAGCCGTAGCACATTCGCCGTGCATTACGAATCCGTCTCGATTAATGCGTGAAACATTCCTTCACGCCGTGCGCAGCGAATCTTGTAGGGAGCGTCACGCCGCAACGATGCAGAAATGAAACCGAAGCGGCAAGCACGCCCGATGGACTTCGCATGTGTCGTAACTCATTTCGGCAGGCATTTGAATCCGTCAAGTCGGCGCGAAATATTCCACCAAGGCGGGTTCCACGTTCTTTATGCAGCTGCGTGCAAGCGAAACCGATCTTGTGAAAGAAAGCGAGTGCCCAAACACCCCGAATAAACTTACGATGTTAAGCTTGTGCTTTCCATCTTTAGTTACGGATTACGACCCGGTAGGTGTGACACATTGCACTCCGGTTGGTCCCAACAGGCAATGCATCTGCACCCGACGCATAAGCAGTGATAGAAGGAAATTGAGTCCCAAACACACCGAATGATCTTCTTGCTCGCCGTAGTCACTTTGGAGCGCCTTTCAAAACCGTCCGAGTCGTTGTGGAACTTTCCCCCACGGCCCGGGTCCCTACGGGTTACGTAAGCCGCTATGCGTATGAAGCCCGACAAGCAGAAGAAAACTACATCACGGCTTTGCGAATGGACTTTGTATGCCTCGTAACTCTGTTCGGCATGCATTTCGGATCTCTTGAGTCTGTGTGGAACTTTCCGGCATAGCGTGTCTGATGGCAGAATGCGTTAGAAAATGACGCAAGAAATGAAACTGAGTGTCGAGCACCCCAAATGGACTTCATCTGTTTACTAGCTCCTATTAGCATCAACTTTGGGTCCATCCGAATCGTTGCGAGACCTACACAATAAATGGTACTGTAAGCTTCAAGCGTCTTAGGAATGGTGCACGGATCGAACAACTCGTGCCAAGCAACCGTAATCGACTTCCTATGCGCCTAGCTCATTTCGGCATGCATTTCGATTCCACCCGAGTCTGAGTCATGCCCTCCACAGCGTCGGGTCCCAACCGTTACTTTGAGCTGCATGCGTATGAAGGCGATGCACGAATGGGAACTCTCTCGAACCATACGAATGGACTTTATATGCATTTTAGCCCATCCAAAATTCATTTTTGATGCATGCAGGTTAGTGTGAAACATTCCTGCCTGACGAATTACGCAATGGGTCTTTGCATGCTTATGTGTTTACAAAAGCGACGCCTTGAAAGCAGCGAGTGTCCAAGCGCGCAGAATGGACTTCACACGTGCCTAACTCATTTCGGCTAGTATTTCGATTACACTCGAGTCTGTGCAAAACATTCATCCAAGTGGGACCCAAAATGGTACCGTTAGCTACATACGTAACAGGGCGTTGCACGAAATGAACTTTCTTCCAAACATGCCGAATGGGCCGTACATAGCCGTAGCACATTCGCGTGCATTACGAATCCGTCTCGATTAATACGTGAAACATTCCTTCACGCCGTGCCTGACGAGTCTTGTAGGGAGCGTCCGCCGCAACGATGCAGAAATGAAACCGGCGGCAAGCACGCCTAGTGGACTTCGCGTAATGTCGTAACTCATTTCGGCCAGGCATTTGAATCCGTCCGAAGTCGGCGCGAAATATTCCACCAAGGCGGGTTCCACGTTACCGTCGCTGCATTACAAACGAAAGCGATCTGGCGAAGAAGCGAGTGCCCAAACACCCGAATGAACTTACGATGTTCGCTTGTGCTTTCCGGCTTTAGTTCAGTTCGACCCGGTAGGTGTGACACATTGCACTCTACGGCTGGTCCCCACGAACCTTTGCATCTGCACCAACACGCATAACGAGTGATAGAAGGAAACCGAGTGCCAAACACACCGAATGATCTTCTTGCTCGCCGTAGTCACTTTGGAGCGCATTTCAAAACCGTCAGAGTAGTTGTGGAACATTCCTCCGGCGGGTCCCTACGGGTTACGTAAGTCGCTTGCGTATGAAGCGATAAACAGAATAAAGCAACATGCGAAAGCACCGCGAATGGACTTTGTATGCCTCGTAACTCTGTTCGGCATGCATTTCGGATCTCTCGAGTCGGTGTGGAACTTTCCCAGGCAACGTGTCTGATGGCGAATCGCGTTAGAAAATGACGCAAGAAATGAAACTGAGTGTCGAGCACCCCAAATGGACTTCATCTGTTTACTAGCTCCTATTAGCATCAACTTTGGGTCCATCCGAATCGTTGCGAGACCTGCACGATAAATGGTACTGTAAGCTTCAAGCATGCCGGAATGGTGCACGGATCGAACACTGGTGCCAAGAAACCAGAATCAACTTCCTATGCGCCCTAGCTCATTTCGGCATGCATTTCGATTCCACCCGAGTCTGAGTCATGCCCTCCACCGCGACGGGTCCCAACCGTTACTTTGAGCTGCATGCGTATGAAGACGATGCACGAATGGGAACTCTCTCGCGAACCGCACGAATGGACTTTATATGCATTTTAGCCCATCCAAAATTCATTTTTGATCTGTCTGGGTTAGTGTGAAACATTCCTCCACGACGGGTCGCAATGGGTGCTGCATGCTTATGTGTTTAAAAAAACGACGCCCGAAACGAATCGATCAGCCCAACGCGCGAATGGACTTCACACGTGCCTAACTCATTTCGGCAAGCATTTCGAAATGCGCCGAGTCTGCGTTAAACATTCATCCAAGTGGGACCCAAAATGGTACCGTTAGCTACATACGTAACAGGGCGTTGCACGAAATGAACTTTCTTCCAAACATGCCGAATGGGCCATACATAGCCGTAGCACATTCGGCATGCATTACGAATCCGTATGAGTGTCTGTGAACATTCCTTCACACCGTGCACGAATGAGTACTGTAGGGAGCGTCCGCACGAAAACGATGCAAAAATGAAACCAAGCGGCATGCGCCCGATGGACTTCGCGTAATGTCGTAACTCAATGTCGGCCAGGCATTTCGAATCCGTCTGAGTCGGTAGCGAAATATTCCACCAAGGCGGGTTCCACGTTCTTTGTCAGCTGCGTGCAAGCAGCGATGTGCAAAGAAAGCGAGTGCCCAAACACCCGAATGAACTTACGATGTTAAGCTTGTGCTTTCCAGCTTTAGTTCCGGTTCGACCACCGGTGTGACACATTCCACTACGGTGGTCCCAGCGAGCCTTTGCATCTGCACCAGACGCAAATGAGTGTGAAGAAGCTGAGTCCCAAACACCCCGAATGATCTTCTTGCTCGCCGTAGTCACTTTGGAGCGCATTTCAAAACCGTCCGAGTAGTTGTGGAACATTCCTCCACGGCGGGTCCCTACGGGTTCTGTAAGCTGCTTGGGTATGAAACTGATAAACTGAAGAAAACTACATGCGAAGCACCGCGAATGGACTTTGTATGCCTCGTAACTCTGTTCGGCATGCTTTTCTTACCTCTTCGATTCGGTGTGGAACTTTCCCATGCAACGCGTACAACAGTAAGCAGCATACGTTAGAAAATGACGCAAGAAATGAAACTGAGTGTCGAGCACCCCAAATGGACTTCATCTATTTACTAGCTCCTATTAGCATCAACTTTGGGTCCCACCGAATCGTTGCGAGACCTGCACGATAAATGGTACTGTAAGCTTCGAGCGTGCCGGAATGGTGCACGGATCGAACGCTGGTGCCAAGCAACCAGAATCGACTTCCTATGCGCCCTAGCTCATTTCGGCATGCATTTCGACTCCACCCGAGTCTGAGTCATGCCCTCCACCGCGACGGGTCCCAACCGTTACTTTGAGCTGCATGCGTATGAAGACGATGCACGAATGGGAACTCTCTGCCGAACCGCACGAATGGACTTTATATGCAGTTTAGCCCATCCAAAATTCATTTCTGATCTGTCTGGGTTAGTGTCAAACATTCCTCCACGACTGGTCGCAATGGGTGCTGCATGCTTATGTGCTTACAAAAACGACGCTCGAAACGAAACTGAGTGTCCAACGCGCCGAATGGACTTCACACGTGCCCTAACTCATTTCGGCAAGCATTTCGAGTACGTTCGAGTCTGCGTTAAACATTCATCCAAGTGGGACCCAAAATGGTACCGTTAGCTACATACGTAACAGGGCGTTGCACGAAATGAACTTTCTTCCAAACATGCCGAATGGGCCGTACATAGCCGTAGCACATTCGGCATGCATTACGAATCCGTCTGAGTGTCTGTGAACATTCGTTCACGCTGTGCATGAACGAGTACTGTAGTGAGCGTCCGCACGAAAACGATGCAGAAATGAAACCGAGCGGCAAGCACGCCCAGTGGACTTCGCATGTGTCATAACTAATTTCGGCAGGCATTTCGAATCCGTCCGAGTCGGCGCGAAATATTCCACCAAGACGGGTTCCACGTTACTGTACGTGAAGGATCGTTATTTTTGATCCATTTGATTTTGATGATGAGTATTTGAAAAAGATTTGAAACCAGTTTGATATTTCGACAAGATTTATTTTTTGGTTTCTTTATTTGAAAAGATCTGAAATCAGTTTGATTATTTGAAAAGCTTTTTGATTTTTGCAAAGGTTTTTGTTCGTGTTTTGAAATCGTGTTCTTAGAATATTTAATGCAATGCACTCCTGTGAGTAGTTGCAAGGTTTAATGTGAGTCAAGTCGCGGACTTGTGCTCGGAATCGTTTTGTGGTTTGTTCATGTGCAGGTATTGCTCGAGGGCGAATGTGGTCGATGACGGGACTGGAACTAGGTTCATGGAGGAACTGAGGTTCGGGACTAGGTTCAGGGGGAACTGAGGTCTTGGTGGTCAAGGATGTCATGCGGGACGTTCGGGCTAAGAGAATGGTGCACATGAAGAATGGTTAGTCACGTGAGAATGGCAGGAGGTCATTCGCGTGCAAAGTGTTAGTCACGTGAGTATGGTAGGGTTGCCATACGCGTGCAAGAGTTGTACTCGATCAGGTTGGGCCAAGTGGAGTTGTGTTGAATACATACTCTTTCTAGGATTAGGAGTGGGATTCCCTTTTAGGATTAGGAATCCTTCTAGAATTAGGACTCCTTCTAGGATTAGGTGTGTTTTCCTTCTTTAAATAGAGGGGTTGCCTCCTGTTGAAGGCAATTAAGCTTTGAGCAAGCTTTAGGGTTGTACTCTTTTGTTTGGAGTATTTTAGACAAAAAAAGGAGAAATAAAGATCAAGTTCATCAAATCTTTCGGCGAGCTACAATTCTAGTTAGATTTATTCTCGCCATCTTCTAGAATAGCAAGCTTGCGAAGGTCATAACTTTTGATCCGTAAGTCTGATTGAGCTGATTCTTTTTGGGTTTGATTCGTATTGGAATCTAGTTTCTTGTGTCCAAATTTTAGATCGATCGGACGGTTGGATCTCCGGGAATTCGCGTTTTACCAAACCACTGTCATTCTGTTTTTTCGAAAACGAGGCAACTATTTGGTTCTATTTTGGGGTAAACTTTTAATAGATCAAGAATTTGGTTTTAGCTTCCGCACAATCATTCACCCCCCCCCTCTGATTGCTATATTCGGTCCTACAAGTGGTATCAGAGCTTGGCTCTACTAATTCATCTTAACAGGTGATTAGTAAACGGTAAGTTATGGCAAAAGAGATATACTCGAACAAGCCGCCAATCTTCAATGGCACAGACTTTCCCATTTGGCGGTCGGATGATTGCATACCTTCAAGCTCAAGGTAACGCTATTTGGCGCAAGGTAAAGATTCCATCTGAGCTTCCTTCAAATGATGATATTGATAAAATCGAGTTTGAAAAGATGTTGAAAACAATAATAGAGCTAGAAACATATTGCTTCAAGGACTTGCTAGAAAAGAATTCGATAGAGTTCATCATTTACTCACTTTGCTCATGAAATTTGGAAATCTCTTCAAGATTATCATGAGGGCAATCGACTCTGTAAAAGAAGCTAGGCAAGATCAAATTAAAAAGGAATACACTAGATTTGAAATGAACTACGGAGAATCTCTAGATGATTGTTTTGCTCGCTTTATGAGAATCTTAAACAATCTTAGAATTTGTAGATATAAAGTACCTTGACTCTGAAAATGCTAGACATTTCCTATCATCTCTTGATCTTAAAATCTGGCAAATGAAAGTGACTACTTTTAGGGAAGCTCACAAGATGAGTGAAATGACTTTGGATAAACTATATTCTAGTCTCAAGACTTTTGAGATAGACATTGTTTCAAGAACATCCAATGATAACTCTATGGCTCTTAATGCTAATTCCTCTTCATATGATAATGCTACTAGTTCTTCATCATCATATTCCATTACTGCTTTGAGTGCTCTTAGTGATGAACAGCTAGATCAAATACCAGAAGATACACTTGCTCTTCTTTCCAAAGCGTGTCAATGCAGCTTACATGAGATCAAGGGAAAGAAAAGGAGCCTCCATCCTTTGCTACAAGCTGCGGCAAGGCGGGGCACATCCGTGCTAAATGTTTCAAGAACAAAGATAGAGAGGAGAAGGAGCAAAGCAACTCCTCCAAGTCCTTCCGCCAAGAGAGCAAGGATAAAAATAAGCAACGGACGAAGAAGATGCTCAACAAAGTCTTCGAGGCAATTGGTCGCTTAGACTTAGCGACATTGATGACTCAAGCGAAGATGAGAAGGAAGCGAAGCAAGCGAAGCTGAATGAGAAGGATTTCACCGGATTGTGCTTCATGGCAAAAGGGAACACTAGTGATTCTAGTGACAACGACAAGACCTCCAAATGACGGTGATGAGGTAATGCCTTCAGATGATGAGCTTTGTGAAGTTTTAGTCATATTGAGAAAATCTTTAAGAAAATCTTCACTTAAAAATAAAAACTTAGAAAAGATCTATCCATGCTAAAATCTGAAAACTTTGATCTTAGAAATTCAAATTCTGAAAATATTTGTGATACTTGCTTAGATCTCAAATTTGAAATTAAGTCTCTAAAAGAGGAACATGTCATTAAACTAGAACAAGTTTGTGCTTAGAACAATTGAAAAATGAAAACTTGTGAAAAATATTGGTTGCTCTCTTGATAGTTTACATGATCAAATTGCTTGCTCTAAATGTTCAATTCTTGAGTTGAAATTAAAAGATGCAAATTGTAGAGTTACACAATTAACAAATGACATGTTCACTCATGAAATTAACTCGTGTTCAAATTGCCGTAAATGAAAGCTAAAATTGACACTCCTTGTGATAATTGTTTAAATCTTGCTAAAAAAGTTGATTACTTGCAAAATTCTTTGGAACGTTTCACTGATGGCAAGAAAAACCTAAACATGATTTTGGATCAATCAAAAGTCAGCACTCAGAACAAAGGTTTAGGTTTTGATTCTTATGCTCATCATAAATCACATGCTCCCACTGTTGTCAAAACACTTGAAAGTGGAAAATTTAAAATTGTCAATGAGCCTAAGAAAACTGTCTTTAAATCTGCTGGTCTTTTATCTTTTACTATGATGAATGCAAAATGTGCTTCTACTGTTAAAGCAAAACATCATGTTAAGTACACTTGCACTCATTGTGGTAGAGATGGACATTTAGTAGACTTTTGCTTTAGACTAGCTAAACAACAAAAGAGAGAAAGGTTTAATGCTAGGTCTAATTTCAGACAGGCACGTTTCATTTCTCATTATGTGCCTAGGATGATGCAAACACCTCTTGTTGCTAAGAACACGAGAAAAGACAAATCTGCTTTTATGCATAAGAATGCTCGTGTTGTGCCAATTGTTGTGCGTCGTGTGTCTCAAGATCTTGGATTCCTAAACATCTTATTTCTAACCCTTGATGCGAGACATCGACACTTTACTGCTTCTATGTAGGCTTCTCACGCGAGGAAGGAGAACATATGGCTAGTGGATTAGGATGCTCACGCCACATGTCCGATGATAAGAATTGGTTCTCCTCCTTCACTCGTGCATCTCGTGCTAAAAGTGTTATTTTTCAAGATGCTTCTTCCACCTCTGTTTTTACTTAAAGGCACTAGTCCAAATAGTGCAGGTACAGGTGCATATGTTTAGGGGGAGAGTATCTTTGTTGATGAAGATGATGATGATCTTTGTTGAGGATGAGATAATTGGAGTTCTTTGTGTGCTTGTGTGCTCGTTTTCAAGCTTCCCCGCGTGCTTCACATCGACAAGCTATCAAGAGGATTTTAAGGTATCTCCGTGGTACTCAAGATTTTGGCATTTGGCTTTATGCTTCTTCACGCATTAGTTTAAGACCTTTCTCTGATGCTGAATTTGGAGGATGTGGAATTGATAGAAAAAGTACATCTGGTTCATGCCACTTCTTGAGTAATTCTCTTTCTTGGACACATTGACATCAGATTTCATTTTCTTAGAGATCATGTTGAAAAAAGAGCTATTGAACTGAAATTTGTTGATTCGGGTGCTCAACTTGCTGATATTTTCACTAAACCGCTTGATTTTTCTTGTTTTGCTTTCTTACGGTGAACTTGGGATCATTCATCCCCATGGGTTGATTTGAGAAGTCTTGAGTTTATCTCTTTTTGGGTTACTTGACTTTGGTTCCTAGAAGTGATTTTTATATAAGTGGTATTTTGACTTTACACCTCAAGTAAAAACCCTGTTTACATTGCATCATGTAGTACAAAGCTTTGGTGATTATTCTTGTGTATATAGCCAAGTTAATGCTCAATGCTTTACTTATCACTAAAAGGCTAAAATAATTCAATTTGAGATGCTTTTGAGAATATTTTGGCTCTTGCTCATTATGGTATTGCATTTGTGAAATAGGCTTAAAAGTTTCTTGTCATCTGTTGAAAGGCTAGAGCTGATTAGAAACTATGTGTGAGTTTTTGTTGGACTTCAAATGATCATTATGAGTCTCAAGCAAAATCAGTGTTTTAATGTTAAAAGCAAGTTGAAAAGATGCAAGCAAAAGCTACTTGGCTAAACACAAGTTTAGTACAATGTGCAGACTTCCTTGCCAGGATTTAAATGCAAAAGATGCAAGAAAAGGCTACTTGTCTAAACAAAAGTTCAGAACAATGTGAAGCCACTTGCCAATTTAAAGCGAGAAAGATACAAGAAAGAACTACCTACTCATACACAAGTATGGGCTAGTGTGCAGTTACTTGTCATCCCTGTTGATCACAAAGCAAAATTGTCAAACTTGCTAAAAGAGAAAAAGGAAATTCAAATGGTTGAAAAAGGCTTGAGACAAATATTAGTGAATTTGAAAGTCTCTCTATGCTCATGATAGATTTCTTTTTCGCTTTGGCAAAATCAGTTTATGACATTTTACTTGTTTGCTCTAATTTGCTTATGCAATAACATTCTATGTGTTAGAGCCTCCATATTCTCACAATTTGCTTTCTCATTGGATAATTTGATACAAAATGAGAAAGTTCTCCTAAAAACTCTTCAAATGCTTTACTTTGATTATATACCTTGAATATACTTCAAAGCTTGAGATACTGCATTCATTAAGGGGGAGTTTTGAGATCGTGATGACTATTTTGTCAAAAAGAGGGAGAACAAGTCAAGGAGGTTTTTGAATTGGGATTATTTGGTCTTTTGGTTCTTGCTCAATCTCTTGTCAAATCTTATATTGTGTTTTGTCAAATTACTCATCAAGGGGGAGATTGAAGGATCGTTATTTTTGATCCATTTGATTTTGATGATGAGTATTTGAAAAAGATTTGAAACCAGTTTGATATTTCGACAAGATTTATTTTTTGGTTTCTTTATTTGAAAAGATCTGAAATCAGTTTGATTATTTGAAAAGCTTTTTGATTTTTGCAAAGGTTTTTGTTCGTGTTTTGAAATCGTGTTCTTAGAATATTTAATGCAATGCACTCCTGTGAGTAGTTGCAAGGTTTAATGTGAGTCAAGTCGCGGACTTGTGCTCGGAATCGTTTTGTGGTTTGTTCATGTGCAGGTATTGCTCGAGGGCGAATGTGGTCGATGACGGGACTGGAACTAGGTTCATGGAGGAACTGAGGTTCGGGACTAGGTTCAGGGGGAACTGAGGTCTTGGTGGTCAAGGATGTCATGCGGGACGTTCGGGCTAAGAGAATGGTGCACATGAAGAATGGTTAGTCACGTGAGAATGGCAGGAGGTCATTCGCGTGCAAAGTGTTAGTCACGTGAGTATGGTAGGGTTGCCATACGCGTGCAAGAGTTGTACTCGATCAGGTTGGGCCAAGTGGAGTTGTGTTGAATACATACTCTTTCTAGGATTAGGAGTGGGATTCCCTTTTAGGATTAGGAATCCTTCTAGAATTAGGACTCCTTCTAGGATTAGGTGTGTTTTCCTTCTTTAAATAGAGGGGTTGCCTCCTGTTGAAGGCAATTAAGCTTTGAGCAAGCTTTAGGGTTGTACTCTTTTGTTTGGAGTATTTTAGACAAAAAAAGGAGAAATAAAGATCAAGTTCATCAAATCTTTCGGCGAGCTACAATTCTAGTTAGATTTATTCTCGCCATCTTCTAGAATAGCAAGCTTGCGAAGGTCATAACTTTTGATCCGTAAGTCTGATTGAGCTGATTCTTTTTGGGTTTGATTCGTATTGGAATCTAGTTTCTTGTGTCCAAATTTTAGATCGATCGGACGGTTGGATCTCCGGGAATTCGCGTTTTACCAAACCTCTGTCATTCTGTTTTTTCGAAAACGAGGCAACTATTTGGTTCTATTTTGGGGTAAACTTTTAATAGATCAAGAATTTGGTTTTAGCTTCCGCACAATCATTCACCCCCCCCTCTGATTGCTATATTCGGTCCTACAGTACGCTGCGTGCAAACGAAAGCGATGCGCGAAAGAAACTGAGTGCCCAAACAACCCGAATGAACTTATGATGTTCGCTTGTGCTTTCTAGCTTTAGTTCCGGTTCTGACCCAGCCGGTGTGACACATTCCACTACGGCTGGTCCCAACGGGCACTGCATCTGCACCCGACGCATAAGCAGTGATGACGTAAGGAACCGAGTGCCAAACACCCGAATGATCTTCTTGCTCGCCGTAGTCACTTTGGCACGCCTTTCAAAACTGTTTGAGTCGTTGTGGAACATTCCTCCTGGCGGGTCCCAGCGGGTTCGTAAGGTACGCTTGCGTATGAAACTGATAAACGGAAGAAAACTACATGCGAAGCACCGCGAATGGACTTTGTATGCCTCGTAACTCTGTTCGGCATGCATTTCGGATCTCTTCGAGTTGGTGCGGAACTTTCCCACGCATAGCGTGTACAAGATGCGCGACATGCGTTAGAAAATGACGCAAGAAATGAAACTGAGTGTCAAGCACCCCAAATGGACTTCATCTGTTTACTAGCTCCTATTAGCATCAACTTTGGGTCCCTCCGAATCGTTGCGAGACCTGCACGATAAATGGTACTGTAAGCTTCGAGCGTGCCGGAATGGTGCACGGATCGAACACTTGTGCCAAGCAACCAGAATCGACTTCCTATGCGCCATAGCTCATTTCGACATGCATTTCGTTTCCACCCGAGTCTGAGTCATGCCCTCCACCGCGACGGGTCCCAACCGTTACTTTGAGCTGCATGCATATGAAGACGATGCACGAATGGGAACTCTCTGCCGAACCGCACGAATGGACTTTATATGCATTTTAGCCCATCCAAAATTTATTTTTGATGCATGCAGGTTAGTGTGAAACATTCCTCCACGACGGGTCGCAATGGAGTCTTTGCATGCTTATGTGCTTACAAAACGACGCTCGAAAGCAGGCGAGTGTCCAACGCGCCGAATGGACTTCACACGCGTGCCTAACTCATTTCGGCAAGCATTTCGAGTACGTTCGAGTCTGCGTTAAACATTCATCCAAGTGGGACCCAAAATGGTACCGTTAGCTACATACGTAACAGGGCGTTGCACGAAATGAACTTTCTTCCAAACATGCCGAATGGGCCGTACATAGCCGTAGCACATTCGGCATGCATTACGAATCCGTCTGAGTGTCTGTGAACATTCATTCACGCCGTGCATGAACGAGTACTATAGGGACCGTCCGCCGCAACGATGCAGAAATGAAACCGGCGGCAAGCACGCCCGATGGACTTCGCATGTGTCATAACTAATTTGGCAGCATTTGAATCCGTCAAAGTCGTGCGCGAAATATTCCACCAAGGCGGGTTCCACGTTCTTTATGCAGCTGCGTGCAAAGCGAAAGCGTCTGTGAAAAGAAATCGAGTGCCCAAACAACCCGAATGAACTTACGATGTTCGCTTGTGCTTTCCGGCTTTAGTTCGGTTCGACCTGGCGGTGTGACACATCCCTCTACGGCTGGTCGAGCGAACCTTTGCATCTGCACCCGACGCATAAGCAGTGACAGAAGGAAGCGAGTGCCAAACACCGAATGATCTTCTTGCTCGCCGTAGTCACTTTGGCACGCCTTTCAAAACTGTTTGAGTCGTTGTGGAACATTCCTCCACTGGCCCGGGCCCCAACGGGTTCTGTAAGTCGCTTGCGTATGAAACCGATAAGCGGAAGAAAACTACATGCGAAGCTTATCGCGAATGGACTTTGTATGCCTCGTAACTCTGTTGCGACATGCATTTCGGATCTCTTCGAGTCGGTCGCGGAACTATCCCATAGCGTGTCTGATGCGCGACATCGTTAGAAAATGACGCAAGAAATGGCGAGTGTCAAGCACCCCAAATGGACTTCATCTGTTTACTAGCTCCTATTAGCATCAACTTTGGGTCCATCAGAATCGTTGCGAGACACTGCCACGATAAATGGTCTTGTAAGCTTCGGCGTGCGGAATGGTGCACGGATCGAACACTTGTGCCAAGCAACCAGAATCGTCTTCCTATGCGCCATAGCTCATTTCGGCATGCATTTCGTTTCCACCCGAGTCTGAGTCATGCCCTCCACCGCGACGGGTCCCAACCGTTACTTTGAGCCGCATGCGTATGAAGGCGATGCACGAATGGGAACTCTCTGCCGAACCGCACGAATGGACTTTATATGCATTTTAGCCCATCCAAAATTCATTTCGATGCATGCAGGTCGGTGTGAACCATTCCTCCACGACGTGTCACAATGGGTGCTTTGCATGCTTATTTGCTTACAAAATGATGCCCGAAAGCAGCGAGTGTCCAACACGCCGAATAGACTTCACACGTGCCTAGCTCATTTCGCAAGCATTTGATGCGGCCGAGTCTGCGTTAAACATTCATCCACGTGGGACCCAAAATGGTGCCGTTAGCTACATACGTAATCGGGCGTTGCAAGCGAAACATTCTTCCAAACATGCCGAATGGGCGTACATAGCCGTAGCACATTCGGCATGCATTACTGATTCGTCTGAGTGTGCGTGAACATTTGTTCACGCCCGTGGACCCGAGCAATCTTGTAGGAAGCGTCCGCGCAACGATGCGAGAAATGAAACCAAGCGGCAAGCACGCCCGGATGGACTTCGCGTGTGTCGTAACTAATTTCGGCAGGCATTTCGAATCCGTCAGAGTCGGCGCGAAATATTCCACCAAGACGGGTTCCACGTTCTTTATGCAGCTGCGTGCAAGCGAAAGCGTCTGTGCGAAACAAACTGAGTGCCCAAACACCCGAATGAACTTACGATGTTCACTTGTGCTTTCGACTTTAGTTCGGTTACGACCCGGTAGGTGTGACACATTCCACTATGGCTGGTCCCAATGGGCATTGCATCTGCACCAACACGCAAACGAGTGACAGAAGGAAACTGAGTCTCAAACACCCCGAATGATCTTGCTCGCCGTAGTCACTTTGGAGCGCATTTCAAAACCGTCCGAGTCGTTGTGGAACATTCCTCCACGGCGGGTCGCTACGGATTCTGTAAGCTGCTTGCGTATGAAACTGATAAACAGAAGAAAACTACATGCGAAGCACCGCTAATGGACTTTGTATGTCTCGTAACAATGTTCGGCATGCATTTCGTACCTCTTCGATTCGGTGTGGAACTTTCCCGCATAGCAGCGTCTGATGCAGCATGCGTTAGAAAATGACGCAAGAAATGAAACTGAGTGTCGAGCACCCCAAATGGACTTCATCTGTTTACTAGCTCCTATTAGCATCAACTTTGGGTCCCTCGAATCGTTCGAGACACCTGCACGATAAATGGTCTTTGTAAGCTTGAGCTTGCCGGGAATGGTGCACGGATCGAACAACCGTGCCAAGCAACCGAATCGACTACCTATGCGCCTAGCTCATTTTAAGCATGCATTTTGATTCCACCAGTCTGAGTCATGCCCTCCACCATGACAGGTCCCAACCGTTACTTTGAGCTGCATGTGTATGAAGGCGATGCTCGAATGGGAACTCTCTGCCGAACCATGCGAATAGACTTTATATGCATTTTAGCCCATCCAAAATTCATTTCTGATGCATGCAGGTTATTGTGAAACATTCCTCCTGACGGGTCGCAATGGGTGTTGCATGCTTATGTGCTTACAAAAATGACGCTTGAAACGAAATCGAGTGTCCAACGCGTAGAATGGACTTCACACGTGCCTAGCTCATTTCGCAAGCATTTGAAACGCCGAGTCTGCGTTAAACATTCATCCAAGTGGGACCCAAAATGGTACCGTTAGCAACATACGTAACAGGGCGTTGCACGAAATGAACTTTCTTCCAAACATGCCGAATGGGCCGTACATTGCTGTAGCACAATCGCCGTGCATTACAAATCCGTCTGAGTGTCTGTGAAACATTCCTTCACGCCGTGCACGAACGAGCATCTTGTAGGGAGCGTCATGCAAAACGATGCAAAATGAAACCGAAGCGGCAAGCACGCCAAGTGGACTTCGCATGTGTCGTAACTCATTTCGGCCGGGCATTTGAATCCGTCCGAAGTCGGTCGCGAAATATTCCACCAAGACGGGTTCCACGTTCTTTATCAGACAATGTACAAGCAGCGACGAAAAGAAATCGAGTGCCCAAACACTCGAATGAACTTACTATGTTCGCTTGTGCTTTCGACTTTAGTTCCGGTTCGACCCGGTAGGTGTGACACATTCCACTACGATCGGTCCCTACGGCATCAGATTCGTGCATCGGACGCAAACGAAAGTGATAGAAGGAAGCGGAGTGCCAAACACACGAATGATCTTCTTGCTCGCCGTAGTCACTTTAGAGCGCCTTTCAAAAACGCCCGAAGTCGTTGTGGAACATTCCTCCACGCGGGTCCCTACGGTTCGTAAGTCGCTTGCGTATGAAACCGACAAACGTAAGAAAACTACATGCGAAGCACCGCGAATGGACTTTGTATGCCTCGTAACTCTGTTTGGCATGCATTTGGATCTCTTCGAGTCGGTGTGGAACTTTCCCACGCAGCGTGTACTGATGCGCGACATGCGTTAAAAAATGAAGCAAGAAATGAAAGCGAGTGTCAAGCACCCCAAATGGACTTCATCTGTTTACTAGCTCCTATTAGCATCAACTTTGGGTCCCTCAGAATCGCTTGCGAGGCTGCCGCGATAAATGGTGCTGTAAGCTTCGGCGTGCCGAATGGTGCGGATCGAACACTGGTGCCAAGCAGCGAGAATCGACTTCCTATCGCCCTAGCTCATTTCGGCATGCATTTCGATTCCACCCGAGTCTGAGTCATGCCCTCGGTAAACGGGTCCCAACTGCTACTTTGAGTGCATGCGTATGAAGGCGATGAACAAAGGGAACTCTCTGCGAACTTACGAATGGACTTTATATGCATTTTAGCCCATCCAAAATTCATTTCTGATCTGTTTGGGTCAGTGTGAAACATTCCTCCACGACGGGTCACAATGGGTGCTGCATGCTTATTTCCTTACAAAACGACGCCGAAAGCGAATCGAGTGTCCAACACGCCGAATGGACTTCACACGTGCCCTAGCTCATTTCGGCAAGCATTTCGAGTACGCTCGAGTCTGCGTTAAACATTCATCCACGTGGGACGCAAAATGGTGCCGTTAGCTTCATACATAACAGTTGGCAAAGTGTCCTGGCTCGTTCTGCGGCATCTCCTTCTGCGGTCATTACATGTCCGAGGAATTCTACCTTATCCTTCCAAAAATCACACTTGCTGAACTTGGCGAAAAGTTGCTGTTCCCTCAGCTTTTCTAAAACTCGCCTTAAGTGTTCGGCATGTTCATCCTCCATCTTGGAGTAGATTAGGATGTCATCTATGAACACGACGACAAACTTGTCCAAATACTCCATGAACACCTTATTCATCATATTCATGAAATATCTTTGGCGCATTAAATCGATCCAAAGGACATAATTGTAAACTCGTAATGTCCATATCTTGGCGAGAATGCAGATCTTGAATATCTTCAGATCGGATCTTCAAGCGATGGTATCGATCTTAGATCAATCTTGGAGAAAACTCTGGCTCCTCTCGGTGATCAAACAAATCATCAATCACTGGTAGCGGATACTTATTCTTCATGGTGACTTCATTGAGTGCACGGTAGTCAATGCACATCCTGAAACTCCGTCCTTTTTCTTGACAAACAAAGCGGGTGCTCCCCATGGCGGCGAACTCGGTCTGATAAATCCTTTCTCCATTAACTCCTCTAGCTGTTTCTTCATCTCTACCAACTCCTCGGTGGACATCCGATAGGGTCTCTTTGCTATCGGTCTTTGTGCAGTACAAGCTCTATCACAAACTCTATGTCCCTGTCTGGCGGCATACCAGGTAGATCTTCAGGAAAAACATCTGGGTACTCATTCACTACGGAGACATCCTCTATGCTGATTGCCTTGGTGCTGTTAACCATCAACTGTTCTTCTCTAACGGCAGTGGTTTGAAATTCCACCTTCCTTCCACACGGGCTCTCAACTGAGATAGTCCTTCATCCACAATCCAATACGGCCTTGTGCTTGGATAACCAATCCATTCCCAAAATAACGTCTAAGGTCTGGGTCTCCAAAATAATAAGGTTCGCTAGGAACTCTATTCCATCTATTAATATTCTCACCCCGGAACATCCTACTTTCGTTCGGAGTTCGGAACCAGGGGTTTGAACTAAAAGCATGCACTTAAGTCTTGAAATCCCCAAATCATTTCTAGCAGCAAAGCCTTGCGAAACAAACGAATCTGAAGCTCGAGTCAAACAAAAGCATTGCAGTGCGAGTTAACAAGTAACTTACCCGATCACGACGTCAGTAGCATTCTGCGGTGCATCTGCGGTGACATGGTTGACTCGGCCTCTCACCACGGTTTGGGATGTGGCTCCTGGTCTTTGGCGTCCTAAGCGGGGTGGTTCCTAGATTGAAGCGAATCAGGGTCACTCCTGCTTTGTCTTCTTCGGACAAGCTGTTGGCAAAGTGTCACGGCTCGTTGCGATTGTAGCGGCGTCTCACTTTGTTCCTTGCTAACTACTTGGAGGCGGCGTTTCTAGCGGGGGTGAGTGCAGTAGTTCTGATTTACGGGTCTTGGTGCTGGTGGCGGTGTCCTTGTAGCATTCTCGTGGTGGAATCTGAAAAAGCTGATTTGGTGCAACTCTCGAGGCCATTTGCTGCGTTCACTGGCGTGATCCTGCTTTGTTGCATCCTGCGCTTCTGTTCTCATCCGGTTCCTTGCGCTTGTCCTCAAGAATAAGCGCCTTATTCACCAACTCTTGGAAATCCGGGAAGGTGTGGGTGATCAATCCTACTTGCAACCCTGAGTTAAGTCCCTTCATAAAAGCGAGGTATGCGGCTTTATCTGTCGCTACATCCTCGGTGCGTAGCGTGCTAGGCTGTGTGAACTTGTTCGGGTAGTCGACCCCTTTGGCTGATTACCTTGCTTGATGCTCTGAACTCCTCTTTCTTAAGGTCCATGATTCCTTCAGGCACGTGATCTTGTGAAAGCGCAATGTGAACTCTTCCCAAGTGATATCTTGAGGGTTCTCTTGCGTGGTACGAAGTTCTCCCACCATTCGTGAATGTTCCTTCCAAGCGATGAGAAGCGTAGAGTACCTTCTCATTTCCTATGCATTGAGCTATGTGTAGCTTCCTCTCAATTGACCTTAACCAATCATCGGCCTCCAATGGATTGGCATTCACGAGAGAAAGTGGGTGGGTGAGTCCTCATGAACTCGGCAGTCTTGTATTACGGCGTGGTCACGATTAACTTGATTAGTAGTGGCCTGGCGGTGGCGTGTTGCATTTGTTGCATCATAGCATGCATCAAGCGAGTCTGGCAGCAAGAAATGCTCCAAAATTCTGCATATCAATGGCGGTCTTTGGTGCTCCATCATTGGGGTTTCTGTGGCGAGAACCACTTATTGATTCCAAGGTTTCATGGTATTCACCATCTGTCGATTTGCTCTAGGTTTTAGAGATGAGAGGGAAACAAGAATAGACAAGTAATATGGAACTTATGCGGGGCGAAAGGTGTACTTTAAGGTCCAACTTTATTATTGATATTAATAACTTGGTATGGTTGCTTACAATGCCTAAGGGCCTTGCAACACATCTTGCACTTGAGCAAACAATGAAAATTCAAATCGAACTAACACTTTGAGTCCTAACGCCTAAAGGGTGACTCTTTATTCTATGACGCGACTCGGTGAAGGAGTCTCACTATAGAACCCTCGGCTCACTCATCGAAAACCTCCACGGCACTGAGTACGGATGCTTTGCGGCATAGGCGCGAAAGCTTGATTGCCATGTCCGGCAAGCGTGTCATCTGTGGTAGTCGAAGAAGCGGTGTCCTCATCGAGATCGACTCCTCGGATCTGGCTCGTGTAGCTCAATCTTGCTGGCTCTGGTTACAGTCCGTACAATGCCGTCTCTAACTCTCAATCCTTTGCGGAAGGTGGGACACGTACTCTTGAGCTTCCCGCCATCTGTTCTTTTACGTCGTGATCTCCTTGCGGGCCTTCAGCAGCTCCTTGCTTGTATCATCAAGTACATCCTCCTGGCGACAACAAATCGTGCCAAGCTGTGTAACCATGGCATCCTCATCCTGAATCGCCTTGGGTCAAGAAGGTTATCGGCTGCGCGGATGATAACGGAACACCGTGCTCTCAACTCTCTAAGCGTGAATACGGGTAATGTGCCGCATTCCTCGTCGTGATACTTCTTGGATACCCATCTGCATTGTTGACCTCCTGGCAAGCACGGTGTATCGAGGCGATTACAGGCCCTTCTTCCTAGCAGGTACCTCAATCTTCACGTCACAAGCCTTGATCAATCCTGCTTGTCTGATCACTTCCACTTGGTATTGCGGCTTTTCAAAATCTCCGAGAGTCTGAAGCATATGCCAAAGTTCCGCGGCGTGACCAACTCCCAGATCAACGTAGTTGAACTCTTCCTCCATCTGTCACAAGAGTGCTTACGTAAGAACTCGAATTTTAAATTGTGACAAGGTAAGGAGAAATTCAGCAAGAGACAAGAAAAGAAAGAATGGGATAAGTCGAGAAGTCATTTCTTATCTTGACAAATTTTTAGCTTTAGAAAATAGGTTTTATCCTCACTACGACCATTCTAGCTTAGGGTTGAGCCTACGGTCAACCTGGCTCTGATACCACCTCTGTCGGGACCCCGAATTTGCAAATCCGGACCCTCTGTGTATTCAGCACTAGTCCGAGGCAGCGCTAGTGCACACAGTCTTAACATCGGTAAATATCACAATCATACCACTCGATACTAATAAAGTACTTTTATTTAAATAACCAAACTGGTTACTCAACCTTATGGTCAAGTTACAATATACGCCTCACAGGGCGAATCTTATTAAGAGAGAAATAGTAGCAGCGGAAAATCAAATAACTTCGTGGCGCCATCCAGTATACCACAGGCAACTGACTGGGCTCGCTTCCCTAAGTAGACGGATCCTCTTGGAGTTCCTCCTCCAAAGCTGGTGTAGTCTCCTCTTCAACTGGTGTTATATTGTGGCAAGGGTGAGTACTTGGTACTCAGCAAGTCATGCACAGAATGCAAGCTAATATACTACATGCATGGCTTGGTACAAAGGAATAGCTCAAGGTATATTTGCGATGCTTGACATTTGACAAGTAATATAAGTAGATTCGAAAGCAGTAGAAACAAGTAAAGCATAAATAACTTTCAAGAAGTTTAACAACCATCTTCCCATCCTAAACCACATTTCCATCAACATCATTATTAATCCAACCCAACTTTTCAAACCAAGTTATTTTTGAGAAAATCTAACCCTTGACTGTAATTCCCGAGCGATGTCCAATACCAGCGGACACGGCTATTCGAATAGATTCTACACTCTGCGAGAGGTTATTCACTTTACCCACAAGATACGAGTCAAACACCACAAAGGCGAGTTCTCGTAACAAAGTCTTTCTAAACCTCTAACAATACAAGTGGTCCTCCCGGTTATTGCGCACTAACCCTTCCCTTAGCTAAGGCGAAGTCTAGGCCAATCAGCAGATTAGATGGGTACCTGGCCTCGGCCGATGCGCTCCCCGTACAACTTACACAAAGGGTGTAGTTGACCTCCCGAGGTCCCACAGTGCGTTATTAGCAACTTAGTCAACTAGGTCCGTCCATTACTGAGACATGTGGTTGCACGTTAGACCAGTTCAAAGGCTTGCAAGGTTAAGTCCTTAGGGTGACCAGGGCAAGACTACCCGAAGAACCAAATCAACATCCCCAATGCCACAACTGGCCCACTGATTACTCTTGCCACATGCCCGTCGAGCGTTTATCAAACCCGATTGATTACCATGCACCACGTGCCATCAACATCACATGATACTTTTCCAAAACAGGTTCAATATATCATTAAGTCAATATTAACATTTGTTTGTACAAAATCATGTCAGGAGCACGTAGCAGGTCTAAGCAGTTTACTACAACGGTCTAAAACCCATGTTGGCAAGTTAATAATGTCCAACTAGTAAACCACAACTAGGGTGACAAGGGTCATGGCACATATTTAAATAATCAAGGTGTCATACAGCAAATTGGTGTTTATCTAATCCCCCATATTTAAATAAAGTATTTTCTACTTGAACTAGCATGCAATAGGTTAAATCAAAATAGATTTCAAAATAGGATCAACATGGTCAAAGCACAACTTGCCTTCAAAAAGTACTTGCTCTTGGTCTTGAGTTGGATCCTGAGTCAATACTTCTCATTTGAATCCTTCCAGCACTTCAACGTCTACTCGTAAAGCGTGCAAATAGCAAATACACAAATAAACAATAGGCAAAAAGTGTCCAAACATCCAAATAAAATCCATAAATAGAGAGAACATAATTTTATGAATTTTTAGAAACATGAATCGTCAAATTTGGAGTTAAAACGCAAAAGTTATGATTATTTAAAGTTTAAATAATCAATTAAATAATTTTACAGAGAAAAACTTTAGTCCAAAAATTAATTAAAATTCATATTTAGGTAGGCCTCAATTTTATACAAATTTAGAAATTTGAATCACTCAAATCGGAGTTGAAACGCAAAAATTATAAGCGTTTGAAGTTTGAATCAAAATCTGAAATCATTATTTCGAATTAATAAATCATTTTCTTTTTCGGAAACTAATTATTGCGTCATCAAGGACACGTGGCAGCTTCTGATTGGCCTGCTAACGTCAGCCGGTCCATGGACGTGGTTCACGCTTGGCTCGGGTCCACCGTGGACACGGTCCACGAATCCATGTGTCGCTGACATGTGGGTCCACCTCGGGTAGCGTCGCTGGCGGCGTCGGCGGGGCTCGGCCGCAGTCGGCAGGTGGGTCCCATGGGTGGCGTCATTCTTGGCGTCGGCGCTTGGCTGGACGGCGGCCCGACATGCGGACCCGCCATGGCGTCGGCGTGGCGTCATGGTGCGGTTGGTCACGTCGGCCGACACGCGCGGGCGGCGTGTCGCCGTCTGACTGCGAGGCCGCGGCGGTCAGGCTTCCCAACACGTGGCGCAATCTTGGCCGTTGATTTGAAATTCAACGGCCACGATTAGATCCACGGTTAACACGTTGAAAACTACTCGATGATCGTGGGCCGTTCGATCTAGATCGGACGGTCCAGATCTAATCCTACATTAACACTACTACGGCGCGTGGTGATCGTGAGCCATTGGATCTTGATCCAGCGGTCCAGATCTAATCGGGTTTGGAAACACGTGAACTTCACCTCAACCGCACGATCAAGATCGGACGGCGCCTGAGCTTCATGCGGACGGTGGCGGCAACCACGGCGGGCAGGGGCCACCGGAGGCAACGGCAGCCCGACGGGCGTTTGAGGTCTCTCCGTGAGTGAGAGGTACCCAGTGCGCCTTGGCTTGAGGGCTCGGGCCCAGGCTCCAACTCGCGGAAGACGGCGGACGGCGGCGGGATGAAGCAAAACCGTGGCGGAGCGGCGCTCAACTTCTGGCGAGCTATCGCGGCTAAGCGGCGGCGGCTCTGCCTTGGTGAGTAGGGGCTCACAGTGCGCAAAGGTCAAGGCCGACCTCGGTGTGACCGGGCCTTAAATAGCCTCGGCGTTCGTGCGGCCGGAACCCTAGATCTGGCGGCGGAGTCCGGCTTTCGGTCTCGGCGGAGAGACGACGCGCACAACCGATCCGCGTGGCACGATCGGCCAGTCACGATCGCGTGGCGCGATCGGATCCGACCAGACTTCGGCTTCGAGCAAGTGCGGTCCAATCTGGACCGTTGGATCTCGATCCAACGGGATCGAATGGGGTTCGGTCAAGTCACGTGGCTCGGGTCGGACTCGAGTCGGACTCGGACTCGGGTCCGGTCGGATGAACAGTACTTGACCCGACTTGATTTTCCAACGATTTAATATTTAAAAATAATTCCCAGAAAATCATTTAATTCATTAAAAATAGCAAATGACTCAGAAAAATTCCAGAAAAATTCTTGAAAATATTTTGGATCATTTTGGACTCAAATAAAATATTTCCAACAAAATTTTATTTGCAAAATTAAATTCTTTAATTATTTCAAAATGGAATAAATTCAAATAAATTCCAAATAAATCCAAATAAATTCCAGAAAATTCCAAAAATTCACCAAAGTGCCAAATCACACATGAATTTAAGAAAAGCAAAATTTTGGGGTGTTACACATTACTCCACGACGGGTCGCAATGGGTGCTGCATGCTTATTTGCTTACAAAAACGACGCCCGAAAAGAAACTGAGTGTCCAACACGCGGAATGGACTTCACACGTGCCCTAGCTCATTTCGGCAAGCATTTCGAGTACGCTCGAGTCTGCGTTAAACATTCATCCACGTGGGACCCAAAATGGTGCCGTTAGCTACATACGTAACAGTGCATTGCACGAAATGAAACTTTCTTCCAAACATGCCGAATGGGCCGTACATAGCCGTAGCACATTCGGCATGCATTACGAATCCGTCTGAGTGTCTGTGAAACATTCATTCACGCCGTGCACGAACGAGTACTGTAGGGAGCGTTCGCACGAAAACGATGCAGAAATGAAACCGAGCGGCAAGCACGCCCAGTGGACTTTGCATGTGTCGTAACTAATTTCGGCAGGCATTTCGAATCCGTCCGAGTCGGCGCGAAATATTCCACCAAGATGGGTTCCACGTTACTGTACGTTGCGTGCAAACGAAAGCGATGCGCGAAAGAAACTGAGTGCCCAAACACCCCGAATGAACTTACGATGTTCGCTTGTGCTTTCCAGCTTTAGTTCGATTCGACCCAGTAGGTGTGACACATTCCACTACGGCTTGTCCCAACGGGCACTGCATCTGCACCAGCACGCAAACGAGTGACAGAAGGAAACTGAGTGCCAAACACCCCGAATGATCTTCTTGCTCGCCGTAGTCACTTTGGCACGCCTTTCAAAACCATCCGAGTCGTTGTTGAACATTCCTCCACGGCGGGTCTCAACGAGTTTTGTAAGCTGCTTGCATATGAAACTGATAAACGGAAGAAAACTACAAGCGAAGCACCGCGAATGGACGTTGTATGCCTCGTAACTCTGTTCGGCATGCATTTCGTACCTATTCGAGTCGGTGTGGAACTTTCCCACGCATAGCGTGTACGATGGCGACATGCGTTAGAAAATGACGCAAGAAATGAAACAGAGTGTCAAGCACCCCAAATGGTGATGTAACACTGAGTGTCCCGATCTTTCGATGAGAATGATAACCTTCGATTTGGGAGGAGACGACTTTGATGATCCAACTACAACGTACAACGACGATGCGCCTTAGCAATCGCTAAACCAACTCCAGAGGGTTATTGACCTTGCCGTGGGCACGATCAACCTGATCACGAAGATCAATTCCTGCAAGCAATCGAAGAACAAGCAAGAACAAGGCAAAAGCAATCTAAAATTGCAAATATAGATGAAGTATTGAAAAGTTGGGGTTAGATACAAGGAGCTTGTTAGGCGGTGTTGAGCACGTCTAAAAGACTCAAATAGTAGCAAAAGGCTAAACTATCAAATAACCAAAACCCAAGTTATTTTGGGGACTCCTAGCTATTTATAGGAGAAATAGGAGGCCAAAACCAGGATTGGGGCGTCAAAACACCCCATGGCCGAGTAGGACTCCTATTCCTAGTTTGACTCGGATTTGGAAAGATAGCCGAACTTGTTTTGCAGATTCCCGTTGACTCGTAAGGAATTTGGAGGTGGGGCCAGATCCGTTGGAAAGAGGACGACGAGACCTTTCAAACCAGTACTCATAGACCTCAAACACCCTTGTGGATCAAAAGTTATGGTCGTTTGAAGTTGGTGCTGTCCCGGAGGCCGAATCCGAGTTGAAGTTGTTTTGCAGATTCCCGTTGACTCGTAAGGAATTTAGAGGTGGGGCCGGATCCGTTGGAAAGAGGACGTCGAAACCTTTCAAACTAGTACTCATAGACCTCAAACACCCTTGTGGATTGAAAGTTATGGTCGTTTGAAGTTGGTGCTGTCCCGGAGGCCGAATCCGAGTTGAACTTGTGCACCGGAAGAATTGGCTTCATGCTTGACGTTTGGGAGTCCTTCTCCTTGGTTCCTAAGGACAATAAAATCATCACAAGGATTAAATAGCATTCCATTCATTAAATTATTTGTATGCAACCCGAAGAACGCATTCACCTGGTAATTGAATTGACGTCTTGCGAGCTCGAGTAATTGGCCCTTGTATTACATTGTTGGCTTCAATTGGGTTTGTAGGCATGGCCGTATGCATGGTAGTGATGTCCTCATCATCCTCCCCTTCTTGCATTTGAGTCGCCCTCGACTCAAGTTCATCATCTTCTCCCAAGTTTGTCTTTAGATCTGATAATTCATTTGACGGGCTCGAGCTCGAGTCAATGGTCCTTGAACCGACGAAGATGTAGAAGGATGGCCAAGGTGGGGGTCGATAAAGCCATGTAGATGGAGCCATCGTAGTAGTTGTATACGAAGTAGAGGATCTTTGTGAAGTGTCGCCAACTTAATGGTCCTGGCCAAGGTGGGGTCGATGAAACCATGCAGTTGATATAAGCTGTAGCAATACTTGGTGATGACCATATGTATGCAGTGTTAGTTCTGTCCATGATGAGCATGGTCTCATCATCCTCCCTTTCTTGAAGTGGAGTCGTCCTCGACTCCATCATATTGTCCTGTGAAATGTTAGTAATGACAGGAAACAAAGCAATATGCACATTTGCAATGAAATCAATGGATCGAGAATTTCTATCAACCGCATCCTCCCTTTCTTGAAAACTATCATGTGACTTGTGAATGGAACCAAATGTACTTGGTCTGACATGATTAGTGATATGGCAATTATTAAATTGATGACATTGTTGCATTGCAAACGGAGGTTTAAAATCTGAACAAATGTAAACTCGATGTGCTTTATATTCTCCTTTCTCACTATTTTTGCCAATAACATAAAAGATATTTACGCAATAACCATGACAAATCAGAATGTACAAAAAGGCTCTCCTCTAAATAATTCAGATCACAAGGAACATCAAATTCAATGTAGCCTAATGCATATAAAGAAGACATCAATTGCAACTCATCATTTTCGCTTGTGATGTGAATGACATTTTTATTTTCAGCATAAGTTTCTAGTGTGTTAACAAAGGTGACATGTCCATTTGCTAGTTGTGTCATTAATATAAGTGAAGTATTATCACACAACTCTTCTTTATCACAAGAAATAGCAAGCAAATCATCTTGTAACAAAGCAAAATCAGCAATTGGTTCCACTATTAGTTGCTCTACGATAGCATGATTTGTGGATAGGTTTTGCTCTTCAAAATTATCTTCTCCATGTGTAAAGTCCATACCTGTTACATTACCTTGTAAGTTCTCATCAGCTGTTGTAGGTGTTTCTTCAACTATTATCTCTTCACATATACATGGGGTAGTACTGATCGTTTCTTTCTCCATATGCTCTTCTACATCATTCTCTCGATGGTGCTCACTTTTCTGCAAAATATTAGCTACAAAAGACGGTGCAACAATGGGCGCCTCAAATGAAGCTAATGATTCTTTCAAGGATTCAGCAAGCATATTTTCAACTCTATAAGGACATACAACCAATTCTGAAAGAGAACTATATGTTTCATCAATAAGAGCATCTTGAATTTCTTGATTAAGTCCACGTATGAACCTAAGCTCTGTTGCTTCTTCACCTTCATCTAAACCACAACGCAATAAATGATTTTGCAATCGTTCATAGTATTCCTTAACGCACTTATTTCCTTGTTTCAAGCATTGGAGTCTAGTATATAAAAATTCAGTATGATATTCAGGAACATAATCAATTCTCATAAGTCTTTTCATGGCCTTCCAATTTTTAGGTTTTCTCTCTTTTCTACAAATATGTTTCCACCATGTTAATGCATATTCATTTAGCACACTAGCAGCAATCCTAATCTTTTCATTTTCAGACAAATCATTCTGGCCAAATTCTATGCCTACTGCTATCTCCCAATTAATATAGGCATCAGGATCATAATGACCATTAAAAGGTGGAATGGCGAATTTAACCTTATCTAGGGAATCATCATCAACATGTACCTGAGCATGTAGTATACCATTTTTGTTACTTAGAAGATGAGGTAGAGGATTGGAAGTTCCGGGGGCAATACCTGCAAGCGTATCAAGTCTAGACAAAATAGTAGCAAGATTAGTGTTAGCAACTCTCTGAGTGGTCTCGATAGACCGGAGGCGGTCTTCTTGCAGTGACATTCTAGCAACAATTCCCTTTGCGCGTGGAGAGTGATGCATCGAATCCTCATCACCTAACATGGTTAGTAGAAGACAAGAAAACAATATAACAAGCATAATGTTCCTATCAACTACAAGGAGGTGGTGGCAATTCTCTCAACATTCAAGCCTATAACCAAAGCTCTTACAAGTTCTTACATGCAGCAAGTGTTGACGGCCGTTGGCGTGGTCAAAAGTTCTCGAAGCTTGGATAAGCGATTGCCAAGGGACCGAACAAATGTACGAGGTTGGATGTGGAGCTTGGATAGGCAATATTTATTTCCTATGCAATCTGATAATTCTAGTTATTGTAATGATAAGTAATGATCCAAACTAGAATTCACAAGCCCTAGTTGCCGATCTCAAAGATATAAGTGAATTTGAAGGCACCACACGCGCATAAAGATAATGGCACTTATGCAATCAAGGAATGAGCTATAAAATATAAGTGATGCACCAAAAGCTCTATTGCATAAGTCGTAGAGAGACGCTAACTTATTGCTTTGAGAAAGTAAAAAGGGCACAAGATTGCTCACTAATTAATAAATTGCACAATATAAAAAGTAACAAACACAAATTAGGGTTTTGCTCAATGTAGTGTGACCGGCCATAATTTTCTTTTTCTTTTCCTTTTTTTAGCCTTTTGGCTCTTTCTCTTTTCTTTCTTTTGGTGACTTTCGGCCAACACTAGTATGAACAAAGTTTTGAAATCCCTAACTTGGTGTCACAAGATAATATGATATGATAACTGAAGATTGTGCAATGTATCAAGTAGAGCAGCCCTAAGCAATATCAACAAGCTAGTCTCAAATAGGATCAAAGTGTTCACAAAGGATGAATTGATTCCCAAAGGTAGGTGTAGTGTTGTTTTTCTAGGGCAGCAAACTTGTCGCCTAGATTAATGTTTGAAGATCACAGAATTTGATTGGTTGACTATGGAAGGAATTGAAGCTACGCGAAGGAAAGGAAAGATCAGCAACTAAAACATGGACTCTAATGGATCAAAACCTAACAAAACTCACTAAAATAACAGATTGAAACTAAAGGTTGAATTTTTGTGGAGTAGTTTTCAATTTAGGACAGAAATCAAAAACTAACCTAAGGCACTGATATTCTCACCGATCAACTGAAGCTCTGATACCACTTGATGTAACACTGAGTGTCCCGATCTTTCGATGAGAATGATAACCTTCGATTTGGGAGGAGACGACTTTGACGATCCGACTACAACGTACAACGATGCGCCTTAGCAATCGCTAAACCAACTCGAGAGGGTTATTGACCTTGCCGTGGGCACGATCAACCTGATCCACGAAGATCAATTCCTGCAAGCAATCGAAGAACAAGCAAGAACAAGGCAAAAGCAATCTAAAATTGCAAATATAGATGAAGTATTGAAAAGTTGGGGTTCCGATACAAGGAGCTTGTTAGGCGGCTGTTGAGCACGTCTAAAAGACTCAAATAGTAGCAAAAGGCTAAACTATCAAATAACCAAAACCCAAGTTATTTTGGGGGACTCCCTAGCTATTTATAGGAGAAATAGGAGGCCAAAACCAGGATTGGGGCGTCCAAAACACCCCCATGGCCGAGTAGGACTCCTATTCCTAGTTTGACTCGGATTTGGAAAGATAGCCGAACTTGTTTTGCAGATTTCCGTTGACTCGTAAGGAATTTGGAGGTGGGGCCGGATCCGTTGGAAAGAGGACGACGAGACCTTTCAAACCAGTACTCATAGACCTCAAACACCCTTGTGGATCAAAAGTTATGGTCGTTTGAAGTTGGTGCTGTCCCGGAGGCCGAATCCGAGTTGAAGTTGTTTTGCAGATTCCCGTTGACTCGTAAGGAATTTAGAGGTGGGGCCGGATCCATTGGAAAGAGGACGTCGAAACCTTTCAAACTAGTACTCATAGACCTCAAACACCCTTGTGGATTGAAAGTTATGGTCGTTTGAAGTTGGTGCTGTCCCGGAGGCCGAATCCGAGTTGAACTTGTGCACCGGAAGAATTGGCTTCATGCTTGACGTTTGGGAGTCCTTCTCCTTGGTTCCTAAGGACAATAAAATCATCACAAGGATTAAATAGCATTCCATTCATTAAATTATTTGTATGCAACCCGAAGAACGCATTCACCTGGTAATTGAATTGACGTGCGCGAGCTCGAGTAATTGGCCCTTGTATTACATTGTTGGCTTCAATTGGGTTTGTAGGCATGGCCGTATGCATGGTAGTGATGTCCTCATCATCCTCCCCTTCTTGCATTTGAGTCGCCCTCGACTCAAGTTCATCATCTTCTCCCAAGTTTGTCTTTAGATCGATAATTCATTTGGCGGGCTCGAGCTCGAGTCAATGGTCCTTGAACCGACGAAGATGTAGAAGGATGGCCAAGGTGGGGTCGATAAAGCCATGTAGATGGAGCCATCGTAGTAGTTGTATCTACAGTAGAGGATCTTTGTGAAGTGTCGCCAACTTAATGGTCCTGGCCAAGGTGGGGTCGATGAAACCATGCAGTTGATATAAGCGTAGCAATACTTGGTGATGACCATATGTATGCGGTGTTAGTTCTGTCCATGATGAGCATGGTCTCATCATCCTCCCTTTCTTGAAGTGGAGTCGTCCTCGACTCCATCATATTGTCCTGTGAAATGTTAGTAATGACAGAAACAAAGCAATATGCACATTTGCAATGAAATCAATGGATCGAAATTTCTATCAACCGCATCCTCCCTTTCTTGAAAACTATCATGTGACTTGTGAATGGAACCAAATGTACTTGGTCCTGACATGATTAGTGATATGGCAATTATTAAATTGATGACATTGTTGCATTGCAAACGGAGGTTTAAAATCTGAACAAATGTAAACTCGATGTGCTTTATATTCTCCTTTCTCACTATTTTTGCCAATAACATAAAAGATATTTCGCAATAACCATGACAAATCAGAATGTACAAAAGGCTCTCCTCTAAATAATTCAGATCACAAGGAACATCAAATTCAATGTAGCCTAATGCATATAAAGAAGACATCAATTGCAACTCATCATTTTAAGCTTGTGATGTGAATGACATTTTTATTTTCAGCATAAGTTTCTAGTGTGTTAACAAAGGTGACATGTCCATTTGCTAGTTGTGTCATTAATATAAGTGAAGTATTATCACACAACTCTTCTTTATCACAAGAAATAGTAAGCAAATCATCTTGTAACAAAGCAAAATCAGCAATTGGTTCCACTATTAGTTGCTCTACGATAGCATGATTTGTGGATAGGTTTTGCTCTTCAAAATTATCTTCTCCATGTGTAAAGTCCATACCTGTTACATTACCTTGTAAGTTCTCATCAATTTGTTGTAGGTGTTTCTTCAACTATTATCTCTTCACATATACATGGGGTAGTACTGATCGTTTCTTTCTCCATATGCTCTTCTACATCATTCTCTCGATGGTGCTCACTTTTCTGCAAAATATTAGCTACAAAAGACGGTGCAACAATGGGCGCCTCAAATGAAGCTAATGATTCTTTCAAGGATTCAGCAAGCATATTTTCAACTCTATAAGGACATACAACCAATTCTGAAAGAGAACTATATGTTTCATCAATAAGAGCATCTTGAATTTCTTGATTAAGTCCACGTATGAACCTAAGCTCTGTTGCTTCTTCACCTTCATCTAAACCACAACGCAATAAATGATTTTGCAATCGTTCATAGTATTCCTTAACGCACTTATTTCCTTGTTTCAAGCATTGGAGTCTAGTATATAAAAATTCGAAGATGATATTCGGGAACATAATCAATTCTCATAAGTCTTTTCATGGCCTTCCAATTTTTAGGTTTTCTCTCTTTTCTACAAATATGTTTCCACCATGTTAATGCATATTCATTTAGCACACTAGCGGCAATCCTAATCTTTTCATTTTCGGACAAATCATTACGGCCAAATTCTATGCCTCTGCTATCTCCCAATTAATATAGGCATCAGGATCATAATGACCATTAAAAGGTGGAATGGCGAATTTAACCTTATCTAGGGAATCATCATCAACATGTACCTGAGCATGTAGTATACCATTTTTGTTACTTAGAAGATGAGGTAGAGGATTGGAAGTTCCGGGGGCAATACCTGCAAGCGTATCAAGTCTAGACAAAATAGTAGCAAGATTAGTGTTAGCAACTCTCTGAGTGGTCTCGATAGACCGGAGGCGGTCTTCTTGCAGTGACATTCTAGCAACAATTCCCTTTTGGCGTGGAGAGTGATGCATCGAATCCTCATCACCTAACATGGTTAGTAGAAGACAAGAAAACAATATAACAAGTATAATGTTCCTATCAACTACAAGGAGGTGGTGGCAATTCTCTCAACATTCAAGCCTATAACCAAAGCTCTTACAAGTTCTTACATGCAGCAAGTGTTGACGGCCGTTGGCGTGGTCAAAAGTTCTCCGAAGCTTGGATAAAGCGATTGCCAAGGGACCAGAACAAATGTACGAGGTTGGATGTGGAGCTTGGATAGGCAATATTTATTTCCTATGCAATCTGATAATTCTAGTTATTGTAATGATAAGTAATGATCCAAACTAGAATTCACAAGCCCTAGTTGCCGATCTCAAAGATATAAGTGAATTTGAAGGCAACACACATAAAGATAATGGCACTTATGCAATCAAGGAATGAGCTATAAAATATAAGTGATGCACCAAAAGCTCTATTGCATAAGTCGTAGAGACGCTAACTTATTGCTTTGAGAAAGTAAAAGGGCACAAGATTGCTCACTAATTAATAAATTGCACAATATAAAAAGTAACAAACACAAATTAGGGTTTTGCTCAATGTAGTGTGACCGGCCATAATTTTCTTTTTCTTTTCCTTTTTTTTAGCCTTTTGGCTCTTTCTCTTTTCTTTCTTTTGGTGACTTTCGGCCAACACTAGTATGAACAAAGTTTTGAAATCCCTAACTTGGTGTCACAAGATAATATGATATGATAACTGAAGATTGTGCAATGTATCAAGTAGAGCAGCCCTAAGCAATATCAACAAGCTAGTCTCAAATAGGATCAAAGTGTTCACAAAGGATGAATTGATTCCCAAAGGTAGGTGTAGTGTTGTTTTTCTAGGGCAGCAAACTTGTCGCCTAGATTAATGTTTGAAGATCACAGAATTTGATTGGTTGACTATGGAAGGAATTGAAGCTACGCGAAGGAAAGGAAAGATCAGCAACTAAAACATGGACTCTAATGGATCAAAACCTAACAAAACTCACTAAAATAACAGATTGAAACTAAAGGTTGAATTTTTGTGGAGTAGTTTTCAATTTAGGACAGAAATCAAAAACTAACCTAAGGCAGCGATATTCTCACCGATCAAGCTGAAGCTCGATACCACTTGATGTAACACTGAGTGTCGATCTTTCGATGAGAATGATAACCTTCGATTTGGGAGGAGGCGACTTTGGCGATCCGACTACAACGTCATTACAACGACGATGCGCCTTAGCAATCGCTAAACCAACTCCAGAGGGTTATTGACCTTGCCGTGGGCACGATCAACCTGATCACGAAGATCAATTCCTGCAAGCAATCGAAGAACAAGCAAGAACAAGGCAAAAGCAATCTAAAATTGCAAATATAGATGAAGTATTGAAAAGTTGGGGTTCCGATACAAGGAGCTTGTTAGGCGGTACATTGAGCACGTCTAAAAGACTCAAATAGTAGCAAAAGGCTAAACTATCAAATAACCAAAACCCAAGTTATTTTGGGGGACTCCCTAGCTATTTATAGGAGAAATAGGAGGCCAAAACCAGGCTTGGGGCGTCCAAAACACCCCCATGGCCGAGTAGGACTCCTATTCCTAGTTTGACTCGGATTTGGAAAGATGGCCGAACTTGTTTTGCAGATTCCCGTTGACTCGTAAGGAATTTGGAGGTGGGGCCGGATCCGTTGGAAAGAGGATGACGAGACCTTTCAAACCAGTACTCATAGACCTCAAACACCCTTGTGGATCAAAAGTTATGGTCATTTGAAGTTGGTGCTGTCCCGGAGGCCGAATCCGAGTTGAAGTTGTTTTGCAGATTCCCGTTGACTCGTAAGGAATTTAGAGGTGGGGCCGGATCTGTTGGAAAGAGGACGTCGAAAACTTTCAAACTAGTACTCATAGACCTCAAACACACTTGTGGATTGAAAGTTATGGTCGTTTGAAGTTGGTGCTGTCCCGGAGGCCGAATCCGAGTTGAACTTGTGCACCGGAAGAATTGGCTTCATGCTTGACGTTTGGGAGTCCTTCTCCTTGGTTCCTAAGGACAATAAAATCATCACAAGGATTAAATAGCATTCCATTCATTAAATTATTTGTATGCAACCCGAAGAACGCATTCACCTGGTAATTGAATTGACGTGCGCGAGCTCGAGTAATTGGCCCGTGTATTACATTGTTGGCTTCAATTGGGTTTGTAGGCATGGCCGTATGCATGGTAGTGATGTCCTCATCAAATGGACTTCATCAGTTTACTAGCTCCTATTAGCATCAACTTTGGGTCCCTTCGAATCGTTGCGAGACACCACGATAAATGGTCTTGTAAGCTTGGCGTCTTAGGAATGGTGCACGGATCGAACACTGGTGCCAAGCAATCTGAATCGACTTCCTATGCGCCCTAGCTCATTTCGGCATGCATTTCGATTCCACCCGAGTCTGAGTCATGCTCTCGGCCAAAGACGACGGGTCCCAGCAGATTACTTTGGTGCATGCGTATGAAGACGATGCACGAATGGGAACTCTCTGCCGAACCGCACGAATGGACTTTATATGCATTTTAGCCCATCCAAAATTCATTTCTGATCTATCTGGATCAGTGTGAAACATTCCTCCACGACGGGTCACAATGGGTGCTGCATGCTTATTTCCTTACAAAAGCAGCGCCCAAAAGCAGGCGAGTGTCCAACACGCCGAATGGACTTCACACGTGCCCTAGCTCATTTTGGCAAGCATTTCGAGTACCCTCGAGTCTGCGTTAAACATTCATCCACGTGGGACCCAAAATGGTGCCGTTAGCTACATACGTAACAGGGCGTTGCACGAAATGAAACTTTCTTCCAAACATGCCGAATGGGCCGTACATAGCCATAGCACATTCGGCATGCATTACGAATCCGTCTGAGTGTCTGTGAACATTCGTTCACGCGCCGTACCTGAGCAATCTTGTAGGGAGCGTCGCACGAAAATGATGCAAATGAAACCAAGCGGCAAGCACGCCCGATGGACTTCGCATGTGTCGTAACTAATTTGGCGGGCATTTCGAATCCGTGCGAAGTCGGTAGCGAAATATTCCACCAAGGCGGGTTCCACGTTCTTATGCAGCTGCGTACAAGCGAAAGCGATCTGTGAAACAAAGCGAGTGCCCAAACACCCCAGAATGAACTTACGATGTTAAGCTTGTGCTTTCGGCTTTAGTTCAGTTCGACCCAGTAGGTGTGACACATTCCACTACGGCTGGTCCCAGCGAGCACCATCTGCACCCGCACGTAAACGAGTGACAGAAGAAGCGAGTGCCAAACACCCGAATGATCTTCTTGCTCGCCGTAGTCACTTTGGGCGCATTTCAAAACCGTCTGAGTCGTTGTGGAACATTCCTCCACGGCGGGTTCCTCTGAGTTCTATAAGCCGCTTGCGTATGAAAGCGATATCTGAAGAAAACTACATGCGAAGCTTGCGAATGGACTTTGTATGCCTCGTAACTCTGTTCGGCATTCATTTCGGATGTCTTCGATTCGGTGTGGAACTTTCCCGCATAGCATCTGATGGCTTGACATGCGTTAGAAAATGACGCAAGTAATGAAACCGATTGTCAAGCACCCCATATGGACTTCATCTGTTTACTAGCTCCTATTAGCATCAACTTTGGGTCCCTCAGAATCGTTGCGAGACACCTTACGATAAATGGTACTGTAAGCCGAGCGTGCGAATGGTGCATGATATATGCAGGTGCCCGATCTTTCGGTGGAGTGATAACTATCGATTGGTATTGGAGAAGACTCTCACGATCGACTACGCACGAACAAGTCGATGGCGCCTTAGCAATCATTGAACCTACTCAGCGTGGTTATTGATCCTGCTAGGTAGCCGAGATCAACCTGAACACAGTTCAATTCTTGTTGGTAATCGAAGAACAAACAAGAACAAGTAAAACAATCTGAAGTATGAGAGATGGTGGAAGCAATTGAGATTCTATTAATGTCTTCACAAGGTGGCTATCTAGCACAACTTGAAGAAGAAAGTTTGCACACGGCTAAACTTAATCAACAAAATCTGAGTTCTAAGGGAGGGACGGCAGGGGTATATAAAGGGGAGAAGTGGAGGGTTGAGGGAGGCGCCCATATGGCAGCCAAGGGGAGAGGGCGCAGATGCAGCCCAAAGCAGGAGGAAAATCCACCTCCTTTCCTTCTTAACATAGCTTCCTAAAATACAAAAGGAAAGAAATAAACGAGATTTGTCATGGCGCCTTGATCTGATTTCGGGCTTCCAAAAAGAAAGGAAACTCCTTCCTTCCTTCCTTCTTGCTAGTGTTTCTCATGTGCTCGTTTTCCTCTTTGATTTTGTCTTCTGGATCCTGCGCATATGATGACCGAGCTTGATCTTCTCCTTCGTTCCTAAGAACAACGAAGTCATCACAAGAATTAAATAGCAATCCATTCTGTGAATTAATCGTATATAAACTTAGAAACGAGTTGACCTGATAATTGGTGGCGTGCTTTGGCACGAGTAATTGGTCCTTGCACAGATCGCTTATTTGTGTTCATGGAAGAGATGTCCTCATCAGTGCACGAATCGAACACTAGTGCCAAGCAACCAGAATCGACTTCCAACGCGCCCTAGCTCATTTTGGCATGCATTTCGACTCCACCCGAGTCTGAGTCATGCCCTCCACCGCGACGGGTCCCAACCGTTACTGTGAGCTGCATGCGTACGAAGACGATGCACGAATGGGAACTCTCTGCCGAACCGCACGAATGGACTTTATATGCATTTTACCCCATCCAAAATTCATTTCTGATCTGCCTGGGTTAGTGTGAAACATTCCTCCACGACGGGTCGCAATGGGTGCTGCATGCTTATGTGCTTACAAAAACGACGCCCGAAACGAGTGTCCAACGCGCGAATGGACTTCACACGTGCCTAGCTCATTTCGGCAAGCATTTGATGCGGCTCGAGTCTGCGTTAAACATTTATCCAAGTGGGACCCAAAATGGTACCGTTAGCTACATACGTAACAGGGCGTTGCACGAAATGAACTTTCTTCCAAACATGCCGAATGGGCCGTACATAGCCGTAGCACATTCGGCATGCATTACGAATCCGTCTGAGTGTCTGTGAACATTCGTTCACGCCGTGCATGAACGAGCATCTTGTAGGGAGCGTCGCGCGAAAGCGATGCGAGAAATGAAACCAGCGGCAAGCACGCCCGATGGACTTCGCGACGTGTCGTAACTAATTTCGGCCAGGCATTTGAGTCCGTCCGAGTCGGCGCGAAATATTCCACCAAGGCGGGTTCCACGTTCTGTGCAGCTGCGTGCAAGCGAAAGCGATCTGTGAAAGAAACTGAGTGCCCAAACAACCGAATGAACTTACGATGTTAAACTTGTGCTTTCGGCTTTAGTTCGGTTCTAACCCACGGTGTGACACATTCCACTACGGTGGTCCCAATGGGCACCTTGCATCTGCACCCGACGCATAAGCGAGTGACGAGAAGGCGAGTGCCAAACACCCGAATGATCTTCTTGCTCGCTGTAGTCACTTTGGCACGCCTTTCAAAAGCTATGCAGTCGTTGTGGAACATTCCTCCTGGCGGGTCCCAACGGGTTCTGTAAGTCGCTTGCGTATGAAGCGATAAGCGGAAGAAAACTACATGCGAAGCAACTTCGCGAATGGACTTTGTATGCCTCGTAACTCTGTTCGGCATGCATTTTGGATCTCTTCGAGTCGGTGTGGAACTTTCCCGCATAGCGTGTCTGATGGCGACATGCGTTAGAAAATGACGCAAGAAATGGCGAGTGTCAAGCACCCCAAATGGACTTCATCTGTTTACTAGCTCCTATTAGCATCAACTTTGGGTCCCTCAGAATCGTTGCGAGACACCTTACGATAAATGGTACTGTAAGCTTCGAAGCGTCTTGGGAATGGTGCATGGATCGAACACTTGTGCCAAGCAACGAATCGACTTCCTATGCGCCATAGCTCATTTCGGCATGCATTTCGTTTCCACCAGTCTGAGTCATGCCCTCCACCGCGACGGGTCCCAGCAGATTACTTTGAGCTGCATGCGTATGAAGACGATGCACGAATGGGAACTCTCTGCCGAACCGCACGAATGGACTTTATATGCATTTTAGCCCATCCAAAATTCATTTCTGATCTGTCTGCGTTGGTGTGAACCATTCCTCCACGACGGGTCACAATGGGTGCTGCATGCATATTTGCTTAAAAAATGGCGCGAAAGCAGGCGAGTGTCCAACACGCCGAATAGACTTCACACGTTCCCTAGCTCATTTCGGCAAGCATTTCGAGTACGCTCGAGTCTGTGTTAAACATTCATCCACATGGGACCCAAAATGGTGCCGTTAGCTACATACGTAACAGGGCGTTGCACGAAACGAAACTTTCTTCCAAACAAGCCGAATGGGCCGTACATAGCCGTAGCACATTCGGCATGCATTACGAATCCGTCTGAGTGTCTGTGAAACATTCGTTCACGCCGTGGACGAACGAGCAATCTTGTAAGGAGCGTCGCCGAAAGCGATGCAGAAATGAAACCGGCGGCAAGCACGCCCGATGGACTTCGCATGTGTCGTAACTCATTTACGCACGCATTTGAATTAGTCCGAGTCGGTAGCGAAATATTCCACCAAGGCGGGTTTCACGTTCTTATGCGCTGCGTACAAGCGAAAGAGATCTGTGAAAGAAGCGAGTGCCCAAACACCCTGAATGAACTTACGATATTAAACTTGTGCTTTCCGGCTTTAGTTCGGTTCGACCCGGTAGGTGTGACACATTCCACTACGACTGGTCCCAGCGGGCACTACATCTGCATCGACGCATAAGCAGTGATAGAAGGAAACTTAGTGCCAAACACACGAATGATCTTCTTGCTCGCCGTAGTCACTTTGGGCGCCTTTCCAAACCGTCAAGTCGTTGTGGAACATTCCTCCACGGTGGAGTCCCTCGTTCTGTAAGCTGCTTGCGTATGGCCCGACAAGCGAAGAAAACTACATGCGAGCACCGCGAATGGACTTTGTATGCCTCGTAACTCTGTTCGGCATGCATTTCGGATCTCTTCGAGTCGGTGTGGAACTTTCCCCGCATAGCGTGTCTGATGGCGACATCGTTAGAAAATGACGCAAGAAATGGCCGAGTGTCAAGCACCCCAAATGGACTTCATCTGTTTATTAGCTCCTATTAACATCAACTTTGGGTCCCTCAGAATCGTTGCGAGACACACACGATAAATGATCTTGTAAGCATCGGCGTGCCGGAATGGTGGGCGGATCGAACACTGGTGCCAAGCAACCAGAATCGACTTCCTATCGCCCTAGCTCATTTCGGCATGCATTTCGATTCCACCGAAGTCTGAGTCATGCCCTCCGGTAGCGACGGGTCCCAACGGGTACTTTGAGCTGCATGCGTATGAAGGCGATGCCTGAATGGCAACTCTCTGCCGAACCATACGAATGGACTTTATATGCATTTTAGCCCATCCAAAATTCATTTACGATCTATGCAGGTCGATTGTGAAACATTCCTCCTGACGGGTCACAATGGGTCTTCTTTGCATGCTTCTTTCCTTATAAAAGCGATGCGAAAGCGAAACTTAGTGTCCAACACGCCGAATGGACTTCACACGTGCCCTAGCTTATTTCGGTAAGCATTTCGAGTACGCTCGAGTCTGCGTTAAACATTCATCCACGTGGGACCCAAAATGGTGCTATTAGCTAAATACGTAACAGGGCGTTGCACGAAATGAAACTTTCTTCCAAACATGCCGAATGGGCCGTACATAGCTGTAGCACATTCGGCATGCATTACGAATCCGTCTGAGTGTCTGTGAACATTCCTTCACGCCGTGCACGAACGAGTACTGTAGGGAGCGTCCGCACGAAAACGATGCAGAAATGAAACCAAGCGGCAAGCACGCCCAGTGGACTTCGCATGTGTCGTAACTAATTTTGGTAGGCATTTCGAATCCGTCCGAGTCGGCGCGAATTATTCCACCAAGACGGGTTCCGCGTTCTTTATGCAGCTGCGTGCAATCAGCGTCTGCAGCGAAACAAAGCGAGTGCCCAAACTCCCGAATGAACTTACGATGTTAAACGCTTTCGGCTTTAGTTCCGGTTCGACCCGGTAGGTGTGACACATTCCACTCTGGTGGTCCCAGCGAACCTTTGCATCTGCACCCGACATAAGCGGGTGATGAAGGAAAGCGGAGTCCCAAACACCCCGAATGATCTTCTTGCTCGCCATAGTCACTTTGGAGCGCATTTCAAAACCGTCCGAGTCGTTGTGGAACATTCCTCGACGACGGATCCCTACGGGTTCTGTAAGCTGCTTGCGTATGAAACTGATAAACAGAAGAAAACTACATGCGAAGCACCACGAATGGACTTTGTATGCCTCGTAACTCTGTTCGGCATGCATTTCGTACCTCTTCGATTCGGTGTGGAACATTCCCATAGCAGCGTCTGATGCTTGACATGCGTTAGAAAATGACGCAAGAAATGAAACTGATGAGGACATCACTACCATGCATATGGCCATGCCTACAAACCCAATTGAAGCTAACAATATAATACAAGGGCCAATTACTCGAGCTCGCGCACGTCAATTCAATTACCAGGTGAATGCGTTCCTCGGGTTGCATACAAATAATTTAATGAATGGAATGCTATTTAATCCTTGTGATGATTTTATTGTCCTTAGGAACCAAGGAGAAGGACTCCCAAACGTCAAGCATGAAGCCAATTCTTCCGGTGCACAAGTTCAACTCGGATTCGGCCTCCGGGACAGCACCAACTTCAAACGACCATAACTTTTGATCCACAAGGGTGTTTGAGGTCTATGAGTACTGGTTTGAAAGGTTTCGATATCCTCTTTCCAACAGATCCGGCCCCATCTCCAAATTCCTTACGAGTCAACGGGAATCTGCAAAACAAGTTCGGTCATCTTTCCAAATCCGAGTCAAACTAGGAATAGGAGTCCTATTCGGCCATGGAAGTGTTTTGGACGCCCCAAGCCTGGTTTTGGCCTCCTATTTCTCCTATAAATAGCTAGGGAGTCCCCCAAAATAACTTGGGTTTTGGTTATTTGATAGTTTAGCCTTTTGCTACTATTTTGAGTCTTTTAGACGTGCTCAACGGCCGCCGAACAAGCTCCTTGTATCGGAACCCCAACTTTTCAATACTTCATCTATATTTGCAATTTTAGATTGCTTTTGCCTTGTTCTTGCTTGTTCTTCGATTGCTTGCAGGAATTGATCTTCGTGATCAGGTTGATCGTGCCCACGGCAAGGTCAATAACCACCTGGAGTTGGTTTAGCGATTGCTAAGGCGCATCGTCGTTGTACGTTGTAGTCGGATCGTCAAAGTCGTCTCCACCCATTTCGAAGGTTATCATTCTCATCGAAAGATCGGGACACCCAGTGTCACATCAGAAACTGAGTGCCGAGCACCCCAAATGGACTTCATCTGTTTACTAGATCCTATTAGCATCAACTTTGGGTCCCTCCGAATCGTTGCGAGACCTGCACGATAAATGGTACTGTAAGCTTTGAGCGTGCCGGAATGGTGCACGGATCGAACACTGGTGCCAAGCAACCAGAATTGACTTCCTATGCGCCCTAGCTCATTTCGGCATGCATTTCGATTCCCCCCGAGTCTGAGTCATGCCATCCACCGCGACGGGTCCCAACCGTTACTTTGAGCTGCAAGCGTATGAAGATGATGCACGAATGGGAACTCTCTGCCGAACCGCACGAATGGACTTTATATGCAGTTTAGCCCATCCAAAATTCATTTACGATGCATGCAGGTTAGTGTGAAACATTCCTCCACGACGGGTCGCAATGGGTGCTGCATGCTTATGTGCTTACAAAAACGATGACCGAAACGAATCTGAGTGTCCAACGTGCCGAATGGACTTCACACGTGCCCTAGCTCATTTCGGCAAGCATTTCGAGTACGCTCGAGTCTGCGTTAAACATTCATCCAAGTGGGACCCAAAATGGTACCGTTAGCTACATACGTAACAGGGCGTTGCACGAAATGAACATTCTTCCAAACATGCCGAATGTGCCGTAAATAGCCGTAGCAGATTCGCTGTGCATTACGAATCCGTCTAAGTGTCTGTGAAACATTCCTTCACGCCGTGCCTGAGCAATCTTGTAGGGGCGTCATGCAACGATGCAGAAATGAAACCAAGCGGCAAGCACGCCCCCAGTGGACTTCGCATGTGTCGTAACTAATGTCGGCAGGCATTTTGAATCCGTCCAAGTCGGCGCGAAATATTCCACCAAGACGGATTCCACGTTATTATACGCTGCGTGCAAACGAAAGCGATGCGCGAAAGAAACTGAGTGCCCAAACACCCTGTAACACCCCAAAATTTTGCTTTTCATAAATTCATGTGTGATTTGGCACTTTGGTGAATTTTTGGAATTTTCTGGAATTTATTTGGAATTTATTTGAATTTATTCCATTTTGAAATAATTAAAGAATTAAACTTTGCAAATAAAATTTTGTTGGAAATATTTTATTTGAGTCCAAAATGATCCAAAGTATTTTCTAGAATTTTTCTGGAATTTTTCTGAGTCTTTTGCTATTTTTAATGAATTAAATGAATTACTGGGAATTATTTTAATTATTAAATCGCTGGAAAATGCGAGTGGGTTTGCACTGTTCATCCGACCGAGCCCGAGTCAGACTCGAGTTCGAGTCCGACCCGAGCCAGCCGACTCGACCAAACCACGTTCGAACCCAAACCCACAGGGACCGTTGGATCGAGATCCAACGGTCATGATCGACGACCGGACTCGAGCGTATGCGGGCCGGACCGGTCGCGCCCGTCTGATCGTGGCCGTTGATCGCGCCACGTGGGCGGTCCACCGTCATCGTCCCGTCGAATCATGGCCTGGATTCCTCCGCCGCGCCGCCGCCGTACCCGATTAGGTTTCCGTCCCGGGCGCGAACGCCGAGGCTATTTAAAGCCCGGGTCACGCCCCGAGGTTGGCCGTTCCTGTGCGCACCCATTGCCCTAGCCGCCGCCCCTCGTAGCTCATGGCAAGCGCTTCGCAATAGCTTCGCCATAGTTGGGCTTGCGCGCGTTTCGGTTTTGTGCACGTTCGCGCCGTTGAGCGCCTCGCCGCCCGCCGAAACGCAGATCTAGAACCCCAGGGCGAGACACACCAACCGGAACCACCCACGTCACCGGAGGAGCCCCAACGCCGCATCAAGTGTCGTAGTCACCGATTCGCCGCTGCTTCGCCGCCGCGCCATCGCCGCCTCGCGGCTCATCGGCCGTCCGATCAAGATCGCACGGCTAGGATCTCGCCACGTCACCCCACCGGTGAGATCTCGCTTTGAACTCGAGATCAATCGGCCGTTGGATCTAGATCCAACGATCCGAAATCAATGCGTTAACCCAAAGCGGCGTCAACACTAGATCAATCCGCGTCGTTGAATTTCAAATCAATGGCCGAGATCGAGCCAGCGTGCAGGAAGTTGGACCGACGCGGTCGGCCGTTCAGTGCGTGGCGACACGCGGGCCAGCGTGTCGGCCGGCTTGGTCAAAGCGCACCATGATGTCACGACGGCGTCATGGCGGGCCCGCATGTCAGCAGCTGTCCCAGCCGAGCGCTGACGTCAGCAATGACGTCACCCATGGGACCCACCTGTCAGCACCGTGGGCTGAGCCCCGCTGACGTCAGCAATGACGTCACCCGAGTGGTCCCACCTGTCAGTCTCACGTGGAGTCGTGGACCGAGTCCACGGTAGACCCAAACCGGCGTGGGACCGAGTCCATGGACCGGTGGCGTCGGCCAGACCAATCCCGTGTTGCCACGTTTCCAGGTACGCAATAATTAATTTCGAAAAAGAAAATGATTTATTAATTCGAAATAATGATTTGATTTTGTTTCAAACTTCAAGCGCTTATAACTTTTGCGTTTCAACTCCGATTTGAGTGATTCAAATTTCTAAATTTGTATAAAATTGAGACCTACCTAAATATGAATTTTATTTAATTTTTGGACTAAAGTTTTCTCTGTAAAATTATTTAATTGATTATATAAACTTTAAATAATCATAACTTTTGCATTTTAACTCCAAATTTGTGATTCCAGTTTCTAAAAATTCATAAAATTATGTTCTCTCTGTTTATGGATTTTATTTGGATGTTTGGACACTTTTTGCCTATTGTTTATTCGTGTATTTGCTATTTGCACGCTTTACGAGTAGACGTTGAAGTCTTGGGAAGGATTCGAAGGAGAAGTATTGACTCGAGGATCAACTCAAGACCAAGAGCAAGTACTTTTTGAAGGCAAGTTGTGCTTTGACCATGTTGATCCTATTTGAAATCTATTTTGATTTAAACTATTGCATGCTAGTTCAATTAGAAAATACTTTATTTAAATATGGGGGTTAGATAAATACCAATTTGCTGTATGACACCTTGATTACTTAAGTATGTGCCATGACCCCTTGTCACCCTAGTTGTGGTTTACTAGTTGGACATTATTAACTTGCCAACATGGGTTTTAGGCCGTTGTAGTAAAGCTGCTTGGAGCACCTTACGTGCTCATGACATGATTTTGGACAAACAAATGTTAATGTTGACTTAATGATATATTGAACCTGTTTTGGAAAGGTATCATGTGATGTTGATGGCACGTGGTGCATGGTAATCAACTAGGGTTTGATAAATAGTTTTTCGGCCAGGGCATGTGGCAAGAATAATCAGTGGGCCGGTTGTGGCATTGGGGATGTTGATTTGGTTCTTGGGTAGTCTTGCCCTGGTCACCCTAAGGACTTAACCTTGCAAGCCTTTGAACTGGGTCTAACGTGCAACCACATGTCCGTAATGGGACGGACCTAGTTGACTAAGTTGCTAATAACGCACTGTGGGACCTCGGGAGGTCAAGTACACCCTTTGTGTAAGTTATGCGGGGCGTCTGGTGAGGCCAGTACCCATCTAACGGTTGATTGGCCTAGACTTCGCCTTAGCTAAGGGAAGGGTTAGGCGCAATAACAGGGAGGACCACTTGTATTGTTAGAAGTTTCCGAAAGACTTTATTACGAGGAACTTCGCCTTTGTGGTGTTTGTTGTATCTTGTGGGTAAAGTGCATAACCTCTGCAGTGTAGAATCTATTCGAATAGCCGTGTCCGCGGTATTGAACATCGCTCGGGAATTACAGTCAAGGGTTAGATTTTCTCAAAGATAACTTGGGTTTGAAAGGTTGGGCTGGAGTAATAATGATGTTGATGGAAATGTGGATTAGGATGGGAAAGATGTTTATTAAACTCCTTGAAAAGTTACCTATGCTATACTTGTTTCTCTTTGCTTTCGAATCTACTTATGTTACTTGTCAAATCTTTGTTTTCTGCGAATATACCTTGAGCTATTCCTTTGTACTAAGCCATGCATATAGTATATTAGCTTTGCATTACGTGCATGACTTCTTTGAGTACCAAGTACTCACCCTTGCCACAATACAACACCAGTTGAAGAGGAGACTACACGGCTTTGGAGGGCGAACTCCAAGAGGAATCGTCTACTTAGGGAAGCGAGCCCGATCGGTTGCACTGTGGTATCTTGGATGGCGCCACGAGATTATTTGATTTTTCATTGCTACTATTTCTCTCTTAATAAGTATCGCCTGTAATCGTACATTGTGACTTGGCTATAAGGTCAAGTAACCAGTTTGCTTAATTAAATAAAGGTACTTTATTAGTATCGAGTGGTATGATTGTGTTATTACCGATGTTAAGACTGTGTGCACTAGCGCGTTCCTGGACTAGTGTTGAATACACAGAGGGTCCGGATTTGTAAATTCGGGGTCCCGACAGAGGTGGTATCAGAGCCATGCTGACCGTAGGCTCAACCCTAAGCTAGAATGGTCGTAGTGAGGATAAAACCTATTTTCTAAAGCTAAAAGTTTGTCAAGACAAGAAATGACATCTCGACTTATCCCCTTCTCTCTTTTCTTGTCTCTTGCTGAATTTTTCCTTACCTTGTCACGATTTGAAAATTTCGAGTTCTTACGTGAGCACTCCTGTGACAGATGGAGGGAGAGTTCAACTACGTTGATCTGGGGGTTGGTCACGCCGCAGAACTTTGGCTTATGCTTCAGACTCTCGGGGATTTTGAAAACCCGCAATACCAAGTGGAAGTGATCAGACAAGCAGGATTGATCAAGGCTTGTGACGTGAAGATTGAGGTACTGCTAGGAAGAAGGGCCAGGCAATCGCGATACACTGCCTTGCCAGGAGGTCTACAATGCGGATGGGTATCCAAGAAGTATCACGACGAGCAATGCGGCACATTACCGTATCTACGCCAGGAGAGTTGGAGAACACGGTGTTCCGTTATCACCAGCGCAGCAATAACCTTCTTGACCCGGCGATTCATGATGAGGATGCCATGGTTGCCTGATCGGCACGACTTGTTGTCGCCAGGAGGATGTACTCGATGATACAAGCAAGGAGCTCTGAAGGCCCGCAAGGAGATCACGACGAGAGAAGAGCAGATGGCGGGAAGCTCAAGAGTATGTGTCCCACCTTACGCAAAGGATTGGAGAGTTAGAGAGCGGCATTATGCGGACGGAGCAGGCGATTGCTCGAGCTACACGAGCCAGATCCGGAGGAGTCGGATCTTGATGAGGACCTTTGCTTCTTCGACTACCACAGATGACCACGATTCTTTGGACATGGCAACCGTTTCGCGCCTATGCCGCGACATCCGTACCAGGTAGTGGAGGTTTCTCGATGAGTGGCGTAGGTTCTATAGTGAGACTCCTTCGCCGAGTCGCGTCATAGAGTAAAAGTCACCCTTTAGGCGTTAGACTCGATGTTAGTTCGATTTGGATTTTCATTGTTTCTTTGAGTGTGCGTATGTGTTGCAAGGCCCTTAGGCATTGTAAGCAACCATACCAAGTTATTAATATCAATAATAAAGTTGGACCTTAAAGTTACACCTTTCGCCCCGCATAAGTTCCATATTACTTGTCTATTCTTGTTTCCCTCTCATCTCTAAAACCTAGAGCGAATCGACAGATGGTGAATACCCGCGGAAACTTTGGAAACAATGGAAGTGGTTCTCGCCCAGCAGAAAACCCCAATGATGGAGCACCAGCACACTTGATTGATATCACGAGAATTTTGGGGCATTTCTTGCTTTGCTCGGACTCGATTGATGCATGCTATGATGCAACAAATGCAACACGTCCTTTGCTCGGGCCACGGCTAATCAAGTCAATCGGGGACAACGCCGAGGATACAAGGCTGTCGAGTTCATGAGGACTCACCCACCCACTTTCTCAGGAATGCCAATCCATTGGAGGCCGATGATTGGTTAAGGTCAATTGAGAGGAAGCTACACATAGCTCAATGCATAGGAAATGAGAAGGTACTCTCGCTTCTCATCGGTTGGAAGGAACGACCCGAATGGTGGGAGAATTTCTGTGCCACACAAGAGAACCCTCAAGATATCACTTGGGAAGAGTTCACGGTGCATTCCGTCGATTATCACGTGCTGAAGGAATCATGGACCTTAAGAAGGAGGAGTTGAGCAACTGAAGCAAGGTAATCGGCCGGTGGCCGACTACGAACAAGTTCACACAGCTAGCACGCTACGCACTTTGAGGATGTAGCGACGGATAAAGCCAGGCAGTCGTTTTATGAAGGGACTTAACTTTCGGGATTGCAAGTAGGGTGATCACCCACACCTTTCGATTTCCAAGAATTAGTGAATAAGGCACTTATTCTTGAAGACAAGCGCCGAGGCTGGATGAGAACAGAAGCGCGAGAATGCAACGGCGAGGGATCACGCCGAGAGCGCAATGCGGCGTCGAGAGTTGCACCAAATCAATTTTTCAGATTCCAGCCACGAGAATGCTACAAGGACACCGTCACCGGCACCAAGACACATCAATCGAACTACGGACCCCAGCCCCGCTTCAAACGCTGCTCGAGCGATCGGCAAGGAAACGGTGAGACGTTTGCTACAAGCGCAACGAGCCAGGACACTTTGCCAACGATTGTCCGAAGAAGACAGCGAGAGTGACCCGATTCGCTTCAATCTAGGAACCACCCAGCTAGGGCGCGCCCGGCACGAGCCACATCCAGGCCGTGGTGAGAGGCCGAGTCAACCATGTCACCGCGGATGCACTGCGAGAATGCTACGGACGTCGTATTGGGTAAGTTACTTGTTAACTCGGTACACCTGCAGATTTTGTTTGACTCTGGAGCTTCGCATTCGTTTGTTTATAAGGCTTTGCTTTGCTAGAAATGATTTGGGGATTTCAAGACTTAGATGCATGCTTTTAGTTCAAACCCTGGTTCGAATTCGAGCGAAAGTAGGATGTTCCGGTGAGAATACTAATAGATGGAATAGAGTTCCTAGCAAACCTTATTATTTTGGAAACCCGGACCTTAGGCGTTATTTTGGGAATGGACTGGTTATCCAAGCACAAGGCCGTATTGGATTGTGGACGAAGGACTATCTCGATTGAGAGCCCGTGTGGAAAGAAAGTGGAATTTCAAGCTACTGCCCGTTAGAAGGGCAGTTGATGGTTAACGACACCAAGGCAATCGGCATAGAGGATGTCTCGGTAGTGAATGAGTACCCGAGATGTTTTCAGAAGATCTACAGTATGCCGCCAGACGAGGACATAGAGTTTGTGATAGAGCTTGTACGTCTGGCCGATAGCAAAGAGACCTTATCGGATGTCCACCGAGGAGTTGGTAGAGATGAAGAAACAGCTAGAAGAGTTAATGGAGAAAGGATTTATCAGACCGAGCTCGTCGCCGTGGGGAGCACCAGTTCTGTTCGTCAAGAAGAAGGACGGGAGTTTTAGGATGTGCATCGACTACCGTGCACTCAATGAAGTCACCGTGAAGAATAAGTATCCGCTACCAAGGATTGATGATTTGTTTGATCAGCTGAGAGGAGCCGGAGTTTTCTCCAAGATTGATCTGAGATCGGGATACCATCAGTTGAAGATCCGATCGGAAGATATCCCGAAGACTGCATTCTCGTCAAGATATGGACATTACGAGTTTACAGTTATGTCTTTTGGACTGACGAATGTGCCAGCATATTTCATGAATATGATGAATAAGGTGTTCATGGAATATTTGGACAAGTTTGTCGTCGTGTTCATAGACGATATCCTAATCTAGTCCAAAACGGAGGATGAACATGCCGAACACTTAAGGCGAGTTTTGGAAAAGCTGAGGGAACAGCAACTCTTCGCCAAGTTCAGTAAGTGTGATTTTTGGAAGGACAAGGTGGAGTTTCTTTGACATGTAATGACCGCAGAAGGAGTCGCCGTAGATCCAAGCAAGGTAGAAGCTGTGTTACATTGGGAGCAGCCGAAGACTGTGACCCAGATTCGGAGTTTCCTTGGAATGGCAGGATACTACCGCCCGTTTCATTGAAGGCTTTTAGACAATTCTGCGAAACCTCTTACGCAATTGCTGAAAAAGGAAAAGAAGTTTGCATGGGCCTTGAGAATGTGAGAAAGGATTTGAGGAGTGAAGAAGCGATTGACATCGTACCGGTGTTAGTTCTCTGGGATGTTAATCAAAGCCCGATATTTATTGTGACGCGCGCGCGCCAAGGACTTGGATGTGTCTTGTCTGAGAATGGAAAGGTCGTAAACATGCATCAAGGCGATTGAGGCCGCATGAGGAAAATTATCCGACACATGACCTAGAGTTAGGCTGCCGTAGTGCATGCCTTGAAGATATGGCGTCACTATCGATCGAGAGCAGGATGTGAAGTGTATACGGATCATAAGAGCCTTAAGTACATATTCACCCGATCGGATCTGAATATGAGGCAAAGGAGATGGTTAGAGTTGTTCAAGGACTACAATGTTGGAATCCATTACCATCCGGAAGGCCAGCGTAGTTGCCGATGCCTTAGTCGAAAAAGCCATCTTGTGAGCATGTTGCTAGCCACAAGTCGAGGATGAGCTATGCCGAGAATTTCATAGGGTGAAGATTGAGGTAGTACCTAAGCGGATTCTTGGCGCATTAGAAGTAAAGCCTACCTAGAGGATCGGATCAGGGAAGGGCGGAAGGATGATGACAAGATCCGCGAGGATTAAGTCCATCAAGGAGGAAGGCAAGGCGAGAGGACTTCAAGTTGGATAAGCAAGGCACGTTGTGGATGAAGGATTGCATTTGTGTGCCTAACGAGAAGGAGTTAAGGCAAGCGATTTTGGAAGAAGCCCATGACTCCAAGTACTCAATTCATCCTGGAGCGCCAAGATGTATCGAGGATCTGAAGGAGAGATTACGGTGGCGAGTATGAAGCGTGAAGTTGCCGAGTATGTCGCATTGTGCGATGTATGCCAGAGAGTCAAGGCAATGCATCGAGACCAGCGAGGATTGCTCTGACCATTGAAAATACCGAGTGGAAGTGGGAGGAAATCGGAATGGATTTCATTACCGGTTTGCCTAAGACCCAAGGAGGTTATGACTCCATATGAGTTATAGTGGATCGCTTGACCAAGGTAGCCCATTTTATCCCGTGAAGACCACTTACTCGGGGATAAATTGGCGGAGTTGTACATGATCGAGATCGTCTGTTTGCACGGTGTGCCAAAGAGGATTGTATCGGACGAAGTACCCAATTTACCTCAAGGTTTTGGAATAAGTTGCATGAAGCCATGGGAACCCATTTAAACTTGATCTGACTTATCATCCCACAGACGGATGGAGCAGGCCAGAAAGAGTCAACCGGTCTGGAGGATATGTTAAGAGCTTGTGCATTGGCTTATGCTACCTCTTGGGATAAGAGTTTGCCGTATGCCGAGTTTAGTTACAACAATAGTTACCAAGCTAGTTCTGAGATGTCACCTTTTGAGGCCTTTGTATGGTCGACCACTGTCGAACACCATTGAATTGGAATGAGGCCGTGGCGCCGTGTCTTCGAACTGATATTCTTCGAGGAGGCCGAGGAAGCGGTGCCATGATCGAGGAGAGATTAAAGATAGCCCAATCACGACGAGAAGAGTTATCTTGACAACCATCGCCGAGACTTGAGTTTTGAACGAGGAAGATTTTGTATACCTCGAGTTACGCGCTTAGGGGAGTTAAGAGGTTCCATGCCAAAGGAAACTTCGCACCCGTTATGTTGGACCATTTAAGATTTTGAGTCGCGAGGCGAAGTTGCTTATCACCGGAGTTGCCACGATCGTTAGCGAGGAGTACATGATGTATTCCATGTGTCTCAATTGAAGAAGTGTCTCCAGTACCTAAGGAGCAGACACAGCTAGAGTCAATCGAGTTGCAAGAAGATTTGACTTACAAGGAGCATCCCGTAAGATTTTGGACACTATGGATCGAGAGACCAGAAATAAGTCAACCCGTTTAGTAGAGTTCGGTGGAGCAACCACACGGAGAAGCGAAGCGACTTAGGGCGAAGAGGATTTGAGGAAAGAGTTTAGAACCTATTCCTTTAGTAAGCCCTGAATCTCGGGGACGAGATTCTGTTAAGGGGGGGAGGTTTGTAACACCCCAAAATTTTGCTTTTCATAAATTCATGTGTGATTTGGCACTTTGGTGAATTTTTGGAATTTTCTGGAATTTATTTGGATTTATTTGGAATTTATTTGAATTTATTCCATTTTGAAATAATTAAAGAATTAAACTTTGCAAATAAAATTTTGTTGGAAATATTTTATTTGAGTCCAAAATGATCCAAAGTATTTTCCGAGAATTTTTTGGAATTTTTTAAGTCTTTTGCTATTTTTAATGAATTAAATGAATTCTTGGGAATTATTTTAATTATTAAATCATTGGAAAATGCGAGTGGGTTTGCACTGTTCATCGGCCAGAGTGAGTCGGACTCGAGTTGAGTCAGACCGAAACCGGCCGACTCGACCAAACCACGTTCGAACCCAAACCCACGAGGGCCGTTGGATCGAGATCCAACGGTCATGATCGACCGACCACAGAGCGCGTATGCCGGGGCCGGACCCGGTCGCGCCCGTGCGATCGTGGCCGTTGATCGCGCCATGTGGACGGTCCACCGTCATCGTCCCCGTCCGAATCCGCGCCGGATTCCTCCGTCGCGCCGCCGCCGTACCCGATTAGGTTTCCGTCCCGGGCGCGAACGCCGAGGCTATTTAAAGCCCGGGTCACGCCCCGAGGTTGGCCATTCCCGTGCGCACCCATTGCTCTAGCCGCCGCCGCTCGTAGCTCACCGACGCGCTCGCAATAGCTCGCCGTAGTTGGGCTTGCGCGCGTTTCGGTTTTGTGCACGTTCCGCCGCCGTTGAGCCGCTTCCGCCGCCACCGAGCACAGATCTAGAACCCCCAGGACGAGACGCACCAACCGGAACCACCCACGTCGCCGGAGGAGCCCCCAAACGCCGCATCAAGTGTCGTCGTCCTCGATTAAACCGCCGGCTTCGCCATCGCCGCGCCATCGCCGCCTCGCGAGCTCATCGGCCGTCCGATCAAGATCGCGCGGCTAGGATCTCACCACGTCACCCCACCGGTGAGATCTCGCTTTGAACTCGAGATCAATCGGCCAGTTGGATCTAGATCCAACGGTCGAAATCAATCGTTAACCCAAGCGGCGTCAACACTAGATCCAATCCGCGTCGTTGAATTTCAAATCAGCGGCGAGATCGAACCAGCGTCAGGGAAGTTGGGCCAAGCGGTCGGCGCCGTTCGCGCATGACGGCCCGACCGCAGCGGGCAGCGTGTCGGCGGCAATCAAAGCGCACCATGGACGTCCGCGGCGTCATGGCGGGAACCCGCATGTCGTGGTGTCCCGATAGCGGCGTCGGCAATGGCGTCACCCATGGGACCCACACAGCCGACCGCGTGGTGAGCCCCGTGGCGTCGGCAATGGCGTCACCAGAGGGGACCCACATGTCGATGACACGTGGGCCGTGGGCCAGAGTCCACGGTAGACTAAGCGGCGTGGGCCGAGTCCATGGACCGGTGATGTCAGCCAGACCAATCCCGTGTTGCCACGTGTCGGTGGACGCCAATAATTAATTTCCGAAAAGAAAATGATTTATTAATTCGAAATAATGATTTGATTTTGTTTCAAACTTCAAATGCTTATAACTTTTGCGTTTCAACTCCGATTTGAGTGATTCAAATTTCTAAATTTGTATAAAATTGAGACCTACCTAAATATGAATTTTATTTAATTTTTGGACTAAAGTTTTTTTCTGTAAAATTATTTAATTGATTATATAAACTTTAAATAATCATAACTTTTGCATTTTAACTCCAAATTTGTGATTCCAGTTTCTAAAAATTCATAAAATTATGTTCTCTCTGTTTATGGATTTTATTTGGATGTTTGGACACTTTTTGCCTATTGTTTATTCGTGTATTTGCTATTTGCACGCTTTACGAGTAGACGTTGAAGTGCCGGAAGGATTCGAAGGAGAAGTATTGACTCATGATCCAACTCAAGACCAAGAGCAAGTACTTTTTGAAGGCAAGTTGTGCTTTGACCATGTTGATCCAATTTCGAAATCTATTTTGATTTAAACTATTGCATGCTAGTTCAATTAGAAAATACTTTATTTAAATATGGGGTTAGATAAATACCAATTTCTTTGTATGACACCTTGATTACTTAAGTATGTGCCATGACCCTTGTCACCCTAGTTGTGGTTTACTAGTTGGACATTATTAACTTGCCAACATGGGTTTTAGACCGTTGTAGTAAAGCTGCTTAGACACACTCGTGCTCATGACATGATTTTTGACAAACAAATGGTAATGTTGACTTAATGATATATTGAACCTGTTTTGGAAAGGTATCATGTGATGTTGATGGCACGTGGTGCATGGTAATCAAGCGGGGTTTGATAAATAGTTTTTCGGCCAGGGGCATGTGGCAAGAATAATCAATTGGGCTAGTTGTGGCATTGGGGATGTTGATTTGGTTCTTGGGTAGTCTTGCCTGGTCACCCTAAGGACTTAACCTTGCAAGCCTTTGAACTGGGTCTAACGTGCAACCACATATGCAGTAATGGGACGGACCTAGTTGACTAAGTTGCTAATAACGTGCACTGTGGGACCTCGGGAGGTCAACTACACCCTTTGTGTAAGTTGTGCGGGGAACGTCTGGCCGAGGCCAGGTACCCATCTAACGGTTGATTGGCCTAGACTTCGCCTTAGCTAAGGGAAGGGTTAGTGCGCAATAACCAGGAGGACCACTTGTATTGTTAGAAGTTTCCGAAAGACTTTGTTCTGGGAACTTCGCCTTTGTGGTGTTTATTTGTATCTTGTGGGTAAAGTGCATAACCTTTGCAGAGTGTAGAATCTATTCGAATAGCCGTGTCTGCGGTATTGGACATCGCTCGGGAATTACAGTCAAGGGTTAGATTTTCTCAAAGATAACTTGGGTTTGAAAGGTTGGGCTGGATTAATAATGATGTTGATGGAAATGTGGATTAGGATGGGAAAGATGTTTATTAAACTCCTTGAAAAGTTACCTATGCTATACTTGTTTCTACTGCTTTCGAATCTACTTATGTTACTTGTCAAATGCTATTTACTGCGAATATACCTTGAGCTATTCCTTTGTACTAAGCCATGCATATAGTATATTAGCACGCATTACATGCATGACTTCTTTGAGTACCAAGTACTCACCCTTGCCACAATACAACACCAGTTGAAGAGGAGACTACACCAGCTTTGGAGGAGGAACTCCAAGAGGAACCGTCTACTTAGGGAAGCGAGCCCAGTCAGTTGCACTGTGGTATCTTGGATGGCGCCACGAATTATTTGATTTTCATTGCTACTATTTCTCTCTTAATAAGTATCGCCTGCGAATCGTGCATTGTGACTTGGCTATAAGGTCAAGTAACCAGTTTGCTTAATTAAATAAAGGTACTTTATTAGTATCGAGTGGTATGATTGTGTTATTACCGATGTTAAGGCTGTGTGCACTAAGCGGCGTTCTGGACTAGTGTTGAATACCACAGAGGGTCCGGATTTGTAAATTCGGGTGGAACTTTCCCACATAGCAGCGTCTGATGCGCGACATGCGTTAGAAAATGATGCAAGAAATGGCGAGTGTCGAGCACCCCAAAAGGACTTCATCTTATAACTAGCTCATATTAGCATCAACTTTGTGTCCCTCAGAATCGTTGCGAGACCGGCACGATAAATGGTATTGTAAGCTTCGGCGTCTGGAATGGTGCACGGATCGAACACCGGTGCCAAGCAACCGAGCGACATCCTATACGCCCTAGCTCATTTCGGCATGCATTTCGATTCCACCGAAGTCTGAGTCATGCCCTCCACCGCGACGGGTCCCAAGCGTTACTTTGAGCTGCATGCGTATGAAGACGACGCACGAATTGGAACTCTCTGCCGAACCGCACGAATGGACTTTACATGCATTTTAGCCCATCCAAAATTCATTTCTGATATGTCTGGGTTAGTGTGAAACATTCCTCCATGACGGGTCGCAATGGTTACTGCATGCTTATGTGCTTACAAAAACGACGACCGAAACGAAACTGAGTGTCCAACGCGCTGAATGGACTTCACACGTGCCCTAGCTCATTTCGGCAAGCATTTCGAGTACGCTCGAGTCTGCGTTAAACATTCATCCAAGTGGGACCCAAAATGGTACCGTTAGCTACATACGTAACAGGATGTTGCACGAAATGAACTTTCTTCCAAACATGCCGAATGGGCCGTACATAGCCATAGCACATTCGCCGTGCATTACGAATCCGTCTAAGTGTCTGTGAAACATTCCTTCACGCCGTGCACGAACGAGCAGTCTTGTAGGGGCGTCCGCCGCAAAGCGATGCACGAAATGAAACCGGCGGCAAGCACGCCCGATGGACTTCGCGTAATGTGTCGTAACTCATTTACGCACGCATTTCGAATCAGTCAGTCGGTAGCGAAATATTCCACCAAGGCGGGTTTCACGTTCTTGTCTGGCTGGCATTACAAGCGAAAGAGATCTTGTGAAAGAAACTAAGTGCCCAAACACCCTGAATGAACTTACGATATTCACTTGTTCTTTCCAACTTTAGTTCCGGTTCTGACCCAGCCGGTGTGACACATTCCACTACGACTGGTCCCAACGGGCACTACATCTGCATCAGCACGCAAACGAGTGATAGAAGGAAACTGAGTGCCAAACACACCGAATGATCTTCTTGCTCGCCGCAGTCACTTTGGAGCGTAACTCTGTTCGGCATGCATTTCGGATCTCTTCGAGTCGGTGTGGAACTTTCCCGCATAGCGTGTACGATGCAGACATGCGTTAGAAAATGAAGCAAGAAATGGCGAGTGTCAAGCACCCCAAATGGACTTCATCTGTTTACTAGCTCCTATTAGCATCAACTTTGGGTGCCTCCGAATCGCTATGCGAGACTGCCGCGATAAATGGTGCTATGGCGTCGGCGTCTTAGGAATGGTGCACGGATCGAACAACGGTGCCAAGCAACCAGAATCGAATCCCTATACGCCCTAGCTCATTTCGGCATGCATTTTGATTCCACCGAGTCTGAGTCATGCCCTCCGGTAGACGGGTCCCAGCGTTACTTTGAGTGCATGCGTATGAAGACGATGAACGAATGGGAACTCTCTGCCGAACCGCACAAATGGACTTTATATGCATTTTAGCCCATCCAAAATTCATTTCTGATCTGTCTGGGTCAGTGTGAAACATTCCTCCACGATGGGTCACAATGGGTGCTGCACTAGTCCAGGAATGAATTTGCAAATCCGGACCCTCTGTGTATTCAGCACTAGTCCAGGAACGCGCTAGTGCACACAGTCTTAACATCGGTATATATCACAATCATACCAAACGATACTATCAAAGTACTTTATTTAAATAATCAAAGGGTTACTCGACCTTATGGCCAAGTTACAAATATATGCCTTGCAAGGCAAAATGTATTAAAAGAGAAATAACGGCGGAAAATCAAATAAACTTAGTGGCGCCATCCATTATACCACGAACCGATCAGGCTCGCATCCCTAAGTAGACGGGTCCTCTTGGAACTCCTCTTCGAGCTGGCGTAGTCTCCTCTTCAAGCTGGTATTGTGTTGAGGCAAGGGTGAGTACTTGGTACTCGACAAGTCATGCACTGAGAATGCAAGCTAATATACTATATGCATGGCTTGGTACAAAGGAATAGCTCGAGGAGTATATTTGCGATGCTTGACTTTTGACAAGTAATAAAAGTAGATTCAGCAGTAGAAATAAGTAAAGCATAAATAACTTTTCAGAAATTTAATAAACATTTTCCCCATCCTAAACCACATTTCCATCATCTTCATTATTAAACCAACCCAACTTTTCAAATCCAAGTTATTTTGAAAGTCTAACCCTTATTTGTAATTCCCGAGCATTGTCGATCTGTGGACTCGGCTATTTAAATAGATTCTACACTCTGCAGAGGTTATGCACTTTACCCACAAGATACAATCCACTCACCACGTCGGTAGTGAATCGCCATACAAAAGTATGCGAATGAGCGATCATAACAAAGCCTTTCGAAGCCTCAAACAACACAGGTGGTCCTCTCAGGTTCGTGCTCTACACCATCCCTTCCCTTAGCCAAGGCGAAGTATGGGACCAACACACCGTTAGATGGGTATCGGCCCACGACCACGATACGCTCCCCGTACAATCACACAAGCGGTGTAACTAACACCTGAGGCTCCACAAGTGAGTCCTTAGCGACTTAGTCAACTAGGGCCGTCCCATTCCGACCATGTGGTTGCAAGTATGACCCAGTTCAAAGGCTTGCAAGGTTAAGTCCTTAGAGTGACCAGGCAAGACTACCCGAAGAACCAAATCAACATTCCCAATGCCACAACTAGCCCACTGATTACTCTTGCCACATGCCCGGTCAGCTGTTTATCAAACCCCAGTTGATTACCATGCACCACGTGCCATCAACATCACATGATACTTTTCCAAAACAAGTTCAATATATCATTAAGTCCATATTAGCATTTGATCGTCCAAAATCATGTCATGAGCACGTAGCGAGTCTAAGCGGTATACTACAACGGTCTAAACCCATGTTGGCAATTTAATAATGTCCAACTAGTAAACCACAACTAGGGTGACAAAGGTCATGGCACATACTTAAGTAATCAAGGTGTCATATAGCAAATTGGTATTTATCTAACCCCCATGTTTAAACAAAGTATCTTTCTAATTAAACTAGCATGCAATAGTTTAAATCAAAATAGATTTCGAAATTGGATCAACATGGTCAAAGCACAACTTGCCTTCAAAAAGCACTTGCTCTTGGTCTTGGGTTGGATCCTGAGTCAACACTTCTCCTCGAATCCTTAGGCACTTCAACGTCTACTCGTAAAAGCGTGCAAATAGCAAATACACAAATAAACACTAGGCAAAAACATCCCAAAACTCCAAATAAAATCCATAAACAGAGAGAACGTAATTTTCTGGATTTTTAGAAATGGAATAAATCAAATTTGGAGTTAAAATGCAAAAGTTATGATTTATTAAAGCTTAAATAATCAATTAAATAATATTACAGAGAAAAACTTTAGTCCAAAAATTAAATAAAATTCATATTTAGGTAGATCTCAATTTTATACAAATTTAGAAATATGAATCACTCAAATCGGAGTTGAAGCATAAAAGTTATAAGCGTTTGAAGTTTGAATCTAAATTTGAAATCATTATTCGAATTAATAAATCTTTTTCTTTTTTTCGTAAATTAATTATTGCGTCCGCTTGGACACGTGTCCGCCTCTGTTTGGCTGGCTGACGTCTGCCGGTCCATGGACTCGGTCCACGCTTGGCTCGGGTCCACGGTGGACTCGGTCCACGACTCCACGTCTCGGCCGACATGTGGGCCCCACCGCCGGTATTTGGGTTTCACGCCGCAGCGTGGCTGCGGTGACACGTGGGCCCTCGACTCGCGGGTCCGCGTGTCGACACGCTCCCAGCGGCGTGGCGCCGGTGAGCACCACGTGGCACAATCTCGGCCGTTGATTTGAAAATCAACGGTCGAGATTGAATCTAGACCTCTCGTTCAAAACTACCACGGTTGATCCGGGCGTTCGATCTAGATCGGACGGTCGAGATCTAACCCTAAAGCTACAACACAACTAACCACGACCGTGCGATCTAAATCTAACGGTTGAAACCTAATCGAAGACGGAAAGCGATACTTGGCGGCGTGGCCTCACCTCGTGCGTTGGATCTCGATCCAACGGTGCACCGAGCTTCATGGCGGCGTTGCGGCTGCCGGCGCGAGGCAGCGACCACCCTAACGGCGCTTGGGCGTCTCCGGCCAAGTGAGTGCACCCAGTGGAGTGCGCCTCGGCGCAAGGTTCTCGATCCGAGCTTGAAGGCGGAGGATAATGACGGCCGAAGCGAAGAAAAACCACGGCACTCCCCAAACTCCGGCGAAATCGCGAGGCGGCAGCGGCGGCTTGGGCGTTGGAACTTAGGGCAATAGCGCGCCACGAGCAGCGATCCTCGGCGATAACCCACGCCTTAAATGGCCTCGGCGGCGTGCACAAAGCGGAAACCTAATCGGTCACGCAGCGGCTATCTGGCGGCGAGTCCGGCTTCGATCACGGGAAAACGACGCCAATCCCGGCCGTCCGCAGCGTCACGATCAGCGGCCACGATCGCCGCAGCGCGATCGGTCGGGTCGAGACGCGGCTCGAATCCGGCAGAGGCGGATCTCGGCCGTTGGATCTTGATCCAGCGGTTGGGATCAATTAGGTTTTCAAGTTGGTTCGGTCGAGTCAAGCGGCTCGGTCGGACTCGAGTCCGACTTCGGTCGGATGAAACGATACTTGACCGAGTTGGATTTTCCAATGATTTAATAATTAAAATAATTCCCGATAATTCATTTAATTCATTAAAAATAGCAAATGACTCAGAAAAATTCCAGAAAAATTCTGGAAAATACTTTGGATCATTTTGGACTCAAATAAAATATTTTCAACAAAATTTTATTTGCAAAATTAAATTCTTTAATTATTTCAAAATGGAATAAATTCAAATAAATTCCAAATAAATCCAAATAAATTCCAGAAAATTCCAAGAATTCACCAAAGGGCCAAATCACACATGAATTTAAGAAAAGCAAAATTTTGGGGTGTTACAAACCTCCCCCCCTTAATAGAATCTCGTCCCCGAGATTCAGGGCTTACTAAAGGAATAGGTTTGGAAATTCTTTCTTCAAATCCTCCTCGCGCTCCCAAGTCGCTTCACTTTCTTCATGGTTGCTCCACTGAACTCTACAGAAACGGGTTGACTTGTTTCTAGTTTCTCGATCCATTGTGTCCAGAATCCTCACAGGATGTTCCTTATAAGTCAAGTCCTCTTGCAACTCGATTGACTCTAGCGATGTCTGTTCCTCAGGAACTCGGAGACATTTCTTCAACTGGGACACATGGAATAAGTCTTGTACTCCTGCTAATTTGTGGCAACTCCGGTGTTAAGCAACTTCGCCTCTGCGGCTCAAAATCTTAAATGGTCCAACATAACGGGGTGCGAGTTTCCCTTTGGCATGGAACCTCTTAACTCCCCTGAGAGGCGTAACTCTGAGGTATACAAAGTCTTCTGGTTCAAAACTCAAATCTCGGCGACGATTGTCAGCATAACTCTTTTGTCGAGATTGGGCTATCTTCAACCTTTCCCTAATCATAGCGATCTGCTCTTCAGCCTCTTGAAGAATATCAGGCCCAAAGACACGGCGCTCGCCGGTCTCATTCCAATTCAATGGCGTCCGACAGGGTCGACCATCTGATTGCCTCGAAGGTGACATCTGTAAACTAGCCTGATAACTATTGTTGTAATCGAACTCGGCATACGGCAAACTCTTATCCCAAGAGGTAGCATAAGCCAATGCACAAGCTCTCAACATATCCTCGAATCTGGTTGACTCTTTCGGTCTGTCCATCCGTGCTGTGGATGATAAGTCATCTTGAAGTTCAAACGGGTTCCCATGGCTTCATGCAACTTATTCCAGAACCTTGAGGTAAATTGGGTACCTCTGTCCGATACAATCCTCTTTGGCACTCCGTGCAAACAGACAATCCTGATCATGTACAACTCTGCTAATTTATCTCCCGAATAAGTAGTCTTCACGGGGATAAAATGGGCTACTTTAGTCAAGCGATCCACTATAACCCATATGGAGTCATAACCTCCTTGAGTCTTCGGCAAACCGGTAATGAAATCCATTCCGATTTCCTCCCACTTCCACTCAGGTATCTTCAGCGGTTGTAGCAATCCTGCTGGTCTCTGATGCATTGCCTTGACTCTCTGGCATACGTCGCACAATGCAACATGCTCGGCAACTTCTCGTTTCATACTCGGCCACCAGAATCTCTCCTTTAGATCCTGATACATCTTGGCGCTTCCAGGGTGAATTGAGTACTTGGAGTCATGGGCTTCTTCCAAAACCAGTTGCTTTAACTCCTTTTTGTTAGGCACACAAATGCGATCCTTCATCCACAACGTGCCTTGCTCATCCAACTTGAAGTCCTCTGCCTTGCCCTCCTCCTTTTTGGTCTTAATCTTACGGATCCTGTCATCATCCTTCTGTCCTTCTCGGATCTGGTCCTCCAAAGTAGGCTTTACTTCCAATGCGGCCAAGAATCCGCTAGGTACAACCTCAATCTTCATTTTCTGGAAATCCTCGCACAACTCATCGACTGTGGCTAGCAACGCGTACTCACGGTATGGCTTTTCCGACTCGAGCATCGGCTACTACGTTGGCCTTCCGGGATGGTAATGGATTCCAACATTATAGTCCTTGATCAACTCTAGCCATCTCCTTTGCCTCATATTCAGATCCGATTGGTGAATATGTACTTAAAACTCTTATGATCCGTATATACTTCACATCTGTTTCCAATCAGATAGTGACGCCATATCTTCAAAGCATGCACTACGGCAGCTAACTCTAGGTCATGTGTCGGATAATTTTCCTCATGCGGCCTCAACTGCCTTGATGCATAAGCGACGACCTTTCCATTCTGCATCAGCACACATCCAAGTCCTTGGCGCGATGCGTCACAATAAATATCGAAGCTTTGAGCAACATCCGGTAGAACTAACACCGGCGTTGATGTCAATCGCTTTTCAGCTCACGAAATCCTTTCTCACATTCTGGCGTCCATGCAAACTTCTTTTCCTTCTTCAGCAATTGCGTAGAGGTTTCGCAATTGTCGAAAAGCCTTCGATGAAAGCGGCGGTAGTATCCTGCCATTCCAAGGAAACTCGAATGCAGGTCACAGTCTTGGTGCTCCCAATGTAACACAGCTTCTACTTTGCTTGGATCCACGGCGACTCCTTCTGCGGTCATTACATGTCCAAGAAACTCCACCTTGTCCTTCCAAAAATCACACTTGCTGAACTTGGCGAAAAGTTGCTGTTCCCTCAGCTTTTCCAAAACTCGCCTTAAGTGTTCGGCATGTTCATCCTCCGTCTTGGAGTAGATTAGGATATCGTCTATGAACACGACGACAAACTTGTCCAAATATTCCATGAACACCTTATTCATCATATTCATGAAATAATTTGGCGCGTTAAATCGACCCAAAGGACATAGCGTAAACTTCGTAATGTCCATATCTTGGCGAGAATGCGGTCTTGAATATCCTCGATCGGATCTTCAAGCGATGGTATCCCGATCTCAGATCAATCTTGGAGAAAACTCCGGCTCCTCTTAACTGATCAAACAAATCATCAATCCTGGGTAGCGGATACTTATTCTTCACGGTGACTTCATTGAGTGCACGGTAGTCAATGCACATCCTGAAACTCCCGTCCTTCTTCTTGACAAACAAAGCGGTGCTCCCCACGGCGACTAACTTGGTCTGATAAATCCATTATCCATTAATTCTTCCAAATGTTTCTTCATTTCTACCAACTCCTCGGTAGACATCCGATAGGGTCTCTTTGCTATCGGTCTTTGTATCGTACAAGCTCTATCACAAACTCTATGTCCCTGTCTGGCGGCATACTGTAGATCCTCGGGAAAAACGTCAGGTACTCATTCACTACCGGGACATCCTCTATCTGATTGCCTTGATGCTGTTAACCATCAAGCTGTCCATCTCTAATCTGCAGTGGCTTGAAATTCCACTTTCTTCCCACACGGGCTCTCCTTTGAGATAGTCCTTCGTCCACAATCCAATACGACCTTGTGCTTGGATAACCAATCCATTCCCAATATAACATCTAAGGTGCGGGTCTCCAAAATTATAAGATTTGCTAGGAACTCTATTCCATCTATTAGTATTCTCACCCGGAACATCCTACTTCCGTTCGGAGTTCGAACCAGGGTTTGAACTAAAAGCATGCACTTAAGTCTTGCAACTCTCAAGTCATTTCTAGCAGCAAAGCCTTGCGAAACAAGCGAATCTGAAGCTCGAGTCAAACAAAGCTGTGTGCAGTCTTGAATTAACAAGTAACTTACCCGATCTGACGTCAGTAGCATTTTGCGGTGCATCTGCGGTGACATGGTTGACTCGGCCTCTCACCACGATGCAGGGTGTGGCTCCTGATCTTTGGCGTCCTAGCTGAGGTGGTTCCTAGATTGAAGCGGCGGGGTCGCTCTGCTGTCTTCTTTGGACAAGCTGTTGGCAAAGTGTCCTGGCTCGTTGCGATTATGTAACGGCGTCTCAACTGTTCCTTCTTTGTTGCACAGGGTAGCGTTTCTAGCGAAGTTGGGGTTTGGTAGTTACGATTGGCAGGTCTTGGTCTTTGGGGATGGTGTCCTTGTCGCGTGCGTGGTTGGAATCGAAAAATTGATTTGGTGCAACTCTCAAGCGCCGCTGCGCTCACTGACGTGATCCTTCTTTGTTGCATCCTGCGCTTCTGTTCTCATCCAGTTCCTTGCGCTTGTCCTCAAGAATAAGCGCCTTATTCACCAACTCTTGGAAATCTGGAAAGGTGTGGGTGATCAACCCTACTTGCAATCCCGAGTTAAGTCCCTTCATAAAAGCGAGGTATGCGGATTTATCTGTCGCTACATCCTCGGTGCGTAGCGTGCTAGGCTGTGTGAACTTGTTAGGGTAGTCGACCCTTTGGTGATTACCTTGCTTGATGCTCTGAACTCCTCCTTCTTAAGGTCCATGATTCCTTCAGGCACGTGATCTTGTCGGAATGCATTTGTGAACTCTTCCCAAGTGATATCTTGAGGGTTCTCTGCGTGTACGAAGTTCTCCCACCATTCGGCGGTGTTCCTTCCAACTGATGAGAAGCGTAGAGTACCTTCTCCTTTACTATGCCTTGAGCGATGGGTAACTTCCTCTCGATTGATCTTAACCAATCATCGGCCTCCAATGGCTTGGCATTCACAGAGACCGTGGGTGGGTGAGTCCTCATGAACTCACGGCGACCTTGTATTACGGCGTGGTCCACGATTAACTTGATTAGCAAAGTGGCTGGCGATGGACGTGCTGCATTTGTTGCATCATAGCATGCATCAACTGAGTCAGGCAGCAAGAAACGCTCGAAATTCTGCATATCCGATGGCGGTGCTGGTGCTCCATCATTGGGGTTTTCTGGCTGGCGAGATCCACTCCCATTGCTTCCAAAGTTTCCACGGGTGTTCACCATCTGTCGATTTGCTCTAGGTTTAGAGATGAGAGGGAAACAAGAATAGACAAGTAATATGGAACTTATGCGGGCGAAAGGGGTAACTTTAAGGTCCATCTTTATTATTAGTAACTTGGTATGGTGCTTACAATGCCTAAGGGCCTTGCAACACATCTTTGCACACTCGACAAACAAAGCAAATCCAAATCGAACTAACTCTGGAGTCTAACGCCTAAAGGGTGACTCTTTCTTCTATGACGCGACTCGGCGAAGGAGTCTCACTATAGAACCTATGCTCACTCATCGAGAAAACCTCCACGGCACTGATGCGGGTCTTTGTGGCATAAGCGTAACGATCGCCATGTCCGACAACTATGTCCTCTGTGGTAGTCGAAGAAGCGATGTCCTCATCGAGATCGACTCCTCTGGATCGGCTCGTGTAGCTCAATCTTGGCTCTGGGTGCAGTCCGTACAAAGTCATCTCCAACTCGTCAATCCTTCGTAGAAGGTGTGCCACATACTCTTGAGCTTCCCGCCATCTATTCTTCTCTGTCGTGATCTCCTTGCGGGCCTTCTGCAGCTCCTTGCTTGTATTATCTAGTACATCCTCCTGGCGACGACAAATCGTGCCAAGCGTATGTAACCGTGGCATCCTCATCCTGAATCTCCTTCGGGTCAAGAAGGTTATCGCTGCACGGATGGTAGCGGAACACCGTACTCTCAATTCTCTGGCGTGAATACGGGTAATGTGCCGCATTGCTCGTCGTGATACTTCTTGGATACCCATCTCGCATTGTAGATCTCTGGCAAAGGTCACGGTGTGTCGGGCGATTGCCTGGGCCCTTTTTCCTAGCAGGTACCTCAATCCTCACGTCACAAGCCTTGATCAATCCCGCTTGTCTGATCACTTCCACTTGGTATTGGGGCTTCTCCAAATCTCCGAGAGTCTGTAGCATATGCCAAAGTTCCGCGGCGTGACCGACTCCCAGATCAACGTAGTTGAACTCTTCCTCCATCTGTCACAAGAGTGCTTTTACGTAAGAACTTGAAATTTTTAAATTGTGACAAGGTAAGGGAAAATTTCAGCAAGGGACAAGAAAAGAGAGAAGGGGATAAGTCGAGATGTCATTTCTTGTCTTCACAAATTTTTAGCTTTAGAAAATAGGTTTTATCCTCACTACGACCATTCTAGCTTTGGGTGGAGCCTACAGTCAACCTGGCTCTGATACCACCTCTGTCGGGACCCCGAATTTGCAAATCCGGACCCTCTGTGTATTCAGCACTAGTCCAGGAACGCGCTAGTGCACACAGTCTTAACATCGGTATATATCACAATCATACCAAACGATACTATCAAAGTACTTTATTTAAATAATCAAAGGGTTACTCGACCTTATGGCCAAGTTACAAATATATGCCTTGCAAGGCAAAATGTATTAAAAGAGAAATAACGGCGGAAAATCAAATAAACTTAGTGGCGCCATCCAGTATACCACAGTAACAGCGGATCGGGCTCGCATCCCTAAGTAGACGGGTCCTCTTGGAACTCCTCTTCGAAGCTGGCGTAGTCTCCTCTTCAAGCGGTATTGTGTTGAGGCAAGGGTGAGTACTTGGTACTCGACAAGTCATGCAGAATGCAAGCTAATATACTATATGCATGGCTTGGTACAAAGGAATAGCTCGAGGTATATTTGCGATAAACAGCTTTTGACAAGTAATAAAAGTAGATTCAAAGCAAGAGAAATAAGTAAAGCATAAATAACTTTTCAGGAAATTTAATAAACATTTTCCCCATCCTAAACCACATTTCCATCATCTTCATTATTAAACCAACCCAACTTTTCAAATCCAAGTTATTTTCGTAAAGTCTAACCCTTGATTGTAATTCCGAGCATTGTCGATCACAGTGGACTCGGCTATTTAAATAGATTCTACACTCTGCAGAGGTTATGCACTTTACCCACAAGATACAATCCACTCACCACGTCGGTAGTGAATCGCCATACAAAAGTATGCGAATGAGCGATCATAACAAAGCCTTTGGAAGCCTCAAACAACACAGGTGGTCCTCTCAGGTTCGTGCTCTACACCATCCTTCCCTTAGCCAAGGCGAAGTATGGGACCAACACACCGTTAGATGGGTATCGGCCCACGACCACGATACGCTCCCCGCATAATCACACAAGCGGTGTAATCGACACCACTGAGGCTCCACAAGTGAGTCCTTAGCGACTTAGTCAACTAGGGCCGTCCCATTCCACCCATGTGGTTGCAAGTATGACCAGTTCAAAGGCTTGCAAGGTTAAGTCCTTAGAGTGACCAGGGCAAGACTACCGAAGAACCAAATCAACATTCCCAATGCCACAACCGGCCCACTGATTACTCTTGCCACATGCCCCCGGTCAGCGTTTATCAAACCCCGTTGATTACCATGCACCACGTGCCATCAACATCACATGATACTTTTCCAAAACAAGTTCAATATATCATTAAGTCCATATTAGCATTTGATCGTCAAAATCATGTCATGAGCACGTAGCGTGTCTAAGCGAGATACTACAACGGTCTAAACCCATGTTGGCAATTTAATAATGTCCAACTAGTAAACCACAACTAGGGTGACAAAGGTCATGGCACATACTTAAGTAATCAAGGTGTCATATAGCAAATTGGTATTTATCTAACCCCCATGTTTAAACAAAGTATCTTTCTAATTAAACTAGCATGCAATAGTTTAAATCAAAATAGATTTGAAATAGGATCAACATGGTCAAAGCACAACTTGCCTTCAAAAGCACTTGCTCTTGGTCTTGGGTTGGATCCTGAGTCAACACTTCTCCCTCGAATCCTTAGGCACTTCAACGTCTACTCGTAAAAGCGTGCAAATAGCAAATACACAAATAAACACTAGGCAAAAACATCCCAAAACTCCAAATAAAATCCATAAACAGAGAGAACGTAATTTTCTCGGATTTTTAGAAAGCTGGAATCGTCAAATTTGGAGTTAAAATGCAAAAGTTATGATTTATTAAAGCTTAAATAATCAATTAAATAATATTACAGAGAAAAACTTTAGTCCAAAAATTAAATAAAATTCATATTTAGGTAGATCTCAATTTTATACAAATTTAGAAATTTGAATCACTCAAATCGGAGTTGAAGCATAAAAGTTATAAGCGTTTGAAGTTTGAATCTAAATTTGAAATCATTATTCGAATTAATAAATCATTTTCTTTTTTCGAAATTAATTATTGCGTCGGCATGGACACGTGTCGACCTCGATTGGCTGGTGGCGTCGGCCGGTCCATGGACTCGGTCCACGCTTGGCTCGGGTCCACGGTGGACTCGGTCCACGACTCCATGTCTCGCTGACATGTGGGCCCCACCGCGGTATTGGGTTTCACGCCGCAGCGTGGCTACGGTGACACGTCGCCCTCGACTCGCGGGTCAGCGTGTCGAGACACGCTCCCCACGCGGCGTGGGCGCGGTGAGCACCACGTGGCACAATCTCGGCCGTTGATTTGAAAATCAACGGTCGGATTGAATCTAGACCTCTCGTTCAAAACTACACGCGGTTGATCCGGGCGTTCGATCTAGATCGGACGGTCCAGATCTAACCCTAAAGCTACAACACAACTAACCCACGGCCGTGCGATCTAAATCTAACGGTTGAAACCTAATCGAAGACGGAAACGATAGCGCGGCGTGGCCTCACCTCGTCGTTGGATCTCGATCCAACGGTGCACCGAGCTTCGCCAGGCGGCGATGGCTCGCGGCGGCGTTGCGGCTACCGGCGCTGAGGACGGCGACCACCCTAACGGCGCGCCGGGCGTCTCGGCCAAGTGAGTGCACCCGGTAGGTGCGCCTCGACGCAAGGTTCTCGAATCCGAAGCTTGAAGGCGGAGGATGACGAACGGCGCCGAAAGCGAAGAAAAACCACGCGGCACTCCCCAAACTCCGGCGAAATCGCGAGGCGACGGCGGCGGCTTGGGCGTTGGAACTTAGGGCAATAAGCGCGACACGAACGGCGATCCTCGGCGATAACCCACGCCTTAAATGGCCTCGGCGGCGTGCAAAGCGGAAACCTAATCGGTCACGGCGGCTATGCGGCGGCGAGTCCGGCTTCGATCCACGGAAGACGACGCAATCCCAGCCGTCCGCAGCGTCACGATCAACGGCCACGATCGCCTGCAGCGCGATCGGTCCGGTCAGACGCGGCTTTCCGAGCCGTGCAGGCGGATCTCGGCCGTTGGATCTTGATCCAACGGTTGGGATCAATTAGGTTTTCAAGTTGGTTGATCGAGTCAAGCGGCTCGGTCGGACTCGAGTCCGACTTCGATCGGATGAAACGATACTTGACCCGAGTTGGATTTTCCAGCGATTTAATAATTAAAATAATTCCCGATAATTCATTTAATTCATTAAAAATAGCAAATGACTCGAGAAAAATTCGAAAAATTACGGAAAATACTTTGGATCATTTTGGACTCAAATAAAATATTTTCAACAAAATTTTATTTGCAAAATTAAATTCTTTAATTATTTCAAAATGGAATAAATTCAAATAAATTCCAAATAAATCCAAATAAATTCCAGAAAATTCCAAAAATTCACCAAAGGGCCAAATCACACATGAATTTAAGAAAAGCAAAATTTTGGGGTGTTACACCAAGCAACCAGAATCGACTTCCTATGCGCCCTAGCTCATTTCGGCATGCATTTCGATTCCACCCGAGTCTGAGTCATGCCCTCCAGCGCGACGGGTCCCAACCGTTACTTTGAGCTGCATGCGTATGAAGACGATGCACGAATGGGAACTCTCTGCCGAACCGCACGAATGGACTTTATATGCATTTTAGCCCATCCAAAATTCATTTCTGATCTGTCTGGGTCAGTGTGAAACATTCCTGCACGACGGGTCACAATTGGTGCTGCATGCTTATTTCCTTACAAAGACGACGCCCGAAACGAAACTGAGTGTCCAACACGCTGAATGGACTTCACACGTGCCCTAGCTTATTTCGGCAAGCATTTCGAGTACGCTCGAGTCTGCGTTAAACATTCATCCACGTGGGACCCAAAATGGTGCCGTTAGCTACATACGTAAGAGGGCATTACACGAAACGAAACTTTCTTCCAAACATGCCGAATGGGCCGTACATAGCTGTAGCACATTCGGCCTGCATTACGAATCCGTCTGAGTGTCTGTGAACATTCCTTCACGCCGTGCACGAACGAGTACTGTAGGGAGCGTCCGCACGAAAACGATGCAGAAATGAAACCAAGCGGCAAGCACGCCCAGTGGACTTCGCATGTGTCGTAACTAATTTCGGCAGGCATTTCGAATCCGTCCGAGTCGGCGCGAAATATTCCACCAAGACGGGTTCCGCGTTCTTTATCAGACTGCGTGCAAAGCGAAGCAGAGTGCCCACACACCCGAATGAACTTACGATGTTCGCTTGTGCTTTCCATCTTTAGTTCGGTTCGACCCGGTAGGTGTGACACATTCCACTGCGGCTGGTCCCAACGGGAACTACATCTGCACCAGCACGCAAACGAGTGACAGAAGGAAACTGAGTCCCAAACAACCCGAATGATCTTCTTGCTCGCCGTAGTCACTTTGGAGCGCATTTCAAAACCGTCCGAGTCGTTGTGGAACATTCCTCCACGGCGGGTCCCTACGGGTTCTATAACCTGGCTATGATGAAACCGATAAATGTAAGAAAACTACATGCGAAGCACCGCGAATGGACTTTGTATGCCTCGTAACTCTGTTCGGCATGCATTTCGTACCTCTTCGATTCGGTGTGGAACTTTCCCGCCGCAACGCCGCATGCCAAGAAGCGTAATGCAGAAACGACGCAAGAAATGAAATGGCGGAGTGTCGAGCACCCCAAATGGACTTCATCTGTTTACTAGCTCCTATTAGCATCAACTTTGGGTCCCTCCGAATCGTTAAGCGAGACACCTGGCACGATAAATGGTACTGTAAGCTTCGAGCGTGCCAGAATGGTGCACGGATCGAACACTGGTGCCAAGCAACCAGAATCGACTTCCTATGCGCCCTAGCTCATTTCGGCATGCATTTCGATTCCACCCGAGTCTGAGTCATGCCCTCCACAGCGTCGGGTCCCAACCGTTACTTTGAGCTGCATGCGTATGAAGACGATGCACGAATGGGAACTCTCTGCCGAACAGCACGAATGGACTTTATATGCATTTTAGCCCATCCAAAATTCATTTCTGATCTTTCTGGGTTAGTGTGAAAGATTCCTCCACGACGGGTCGCAATGGGTGCTGCATGCTTATGTGCTTACAAAAACGACGACCGAAACGAAACTGAGTGTCCAACGCGCCGAATGGACTTCACACGTGCCCTAGCTCATTTCGGCAAGCATTTCGAGTACGCTTGAGTCTGCGTTAAACGTTCATCCAAGTGGGACCCAAAATGGTACCGTTAGCTACATACGTAACAAGGCGTTGCACGAAAACGATGCAGAAATGAAACCGAGCGGCAAGCACGCCCAGTGGACTTCGCGTAATGTCGTAACTCATTTCGCAGGCATTTCGAATCCGTCCGAGCGTCGGCGCAAAATATTCCACCAAGACGGGTTCCACGTTATCAGACAAGCGTACAAACGAAAGAGAAGCGCGAAAGAAACTGAGTGCCCAAACACCACGAATGAACTTACGATATTCGCTTGTGCTTTCCAGCTTTAGTTCCGGTTCTGACCAAGCCGGTGTGACACATTCCACTACGACTGGTCCCAACGGGCACTGCATCTGCATCAGCACGCAAACGAGTGATAGAAGGAAACTGAGTGCCAAACACACCGAATGATCTTCTTGTTCGCTGTAGTCACTTTGCAGCGCCTTTCAAAACCGTCCGAGTCGTTGTGAACATTCCTCCACGGCGGGTCCCTACGGGTTTGTAAGCTGCTTGCGAATGAAACTAACAAACAGAAGAAAACTACATGCGAAGCACCGCGAATGGACTTTGTATGCCTCGTAACTCTGTTCGGCATGCATTTCGGATCTCTTCGAGTCGGTGTGGAACTTTCCCACGCATAGCGTGTCTGATGCGCGACATCGCGTTAGAAAATGACGCAAGAAATGAAACTGAGTGTCAAGCACCCCAAATGGACTTCATCTGTTTACTAGCTCCTATTAGCATCAACTTTGGGTCCCTCCGAATCGTTGCGAGACCTGCACGATAAATGGTACTGTAAGCTTCGAGCGTGCCGGAATGGTGCACGGATCGAACACCGGTGCCAAGCAACAAGAATCGACTTCCTATGCGCCCTAGCTCATTTGGGCATGCATTTCGATTCCACCCGAGTCTGAGTCATCCCCTCCAGCGCGACGGGTCCCAACCGTTACTTTGAGGTGCATGCGTATGAAGACGATGCACGAATGGGAACACTCTTCCGAACCGCACGAATGGACTTTATTTCTGATCTGTCTGGGTCAGTGTGAAACATTCCTCCACGACGGGTCACAATTGGTGCTGCATGCTTATTTCCTTACAAAAACGACGCCCGAAACGATGAATGGACTTCACACGTGCCCTAGCTTATTTCGGCAAGCATTTTGAGTAAGCTCGAGTCTGCGTTAAACATTCATCCACGTGGGACCCTAAATGGTGCCGTTAGCTACATACGTAACAGGGCGTTGCACGAAACGAAACTTTCTTCCAAACATGCCGAATGGGCCGTACATAGCTGTAGCACATTCGGCATGCATTACGAATCCGTCTGAGTGTCTGTGAACATTCCTTCACGCCCGTGCCTAACGAGCATCGTAGGGAGCGTCCGCACTAAAATGATGCAGAAATGAAACCAAGCGGCAAGCACGCCCGATGGACTTCGCGTGATGTGTCGTAACTAATTTGGGAGGCATTTGAATCCGTCCGAGTCGGTAGCGAAATATTCCACCAAGACGGGTTCAGCGTTCATGCGGCTGCGTGCAAACGAAAGCGATGCGCGAAAGAAACTGAGTGCCCAAACACCCCGAATGAACTTACGATGTTCGCTTGTGCTTTCCATCTTTAGTTCCGGTTCTGACCAAGCCGGTGTGACACATTCCACTACGACTGGTCCCAACGGGCACTGCATCTGCATCAGCACGCAAACGAGTGATAGAAGGAAATTGAGTGCCAAACACACCGAATGATCTTCTTGCTCGCCGTAGTCACTTTGGAGCGCCTTTCAAAACCGTCCGAGTCGTTGTGGAACATTCCTCCACGGCTGGTCCCTACGGGTTCTGTAAGTCGCTAAGCGAATGAAACCGACAAGCAGAAGAAAACTACATGTGAAGCACCGCTGAATGGACTTTGTATGCCTCGTAACTCTGTTCGGCAAGCATTTCGGATCACTTCAGTCGGTGTGGAACTTTCCCCGCATAGCGTGTGCGATGCGCGACATCGTTAGACAATGACGCAAGAAATGAAACTGAGTGTCAAGCACCCCAAATGGACTTCATCTGTTTACTAGCTCTTATTAGCATCAACTTTGGGTCCCTCCGAATCATTGCGAGACCTGCACGATAAATGGTACTGTAAGCTTCGAGCGTGCCGGAATGGTGCACAGATCGACACTGGTGCCAAGCAACCAGAAAGAAACTGAGTGCCCACACACCCCGAATGAACTTACGATGTTCGCTTGTGCTTTCCATCTTTAGTTCCGGTTCTGACCCAGCCGGTGTGACACATTCCACTGCGGCTGGTCCCAACGGGAACTACATCTGCACCAGCACGCAAACGAGTGACAGAAGGAAACTGAGTCCCAAACACCCCGAATGATCTTCTTGCTCGCCGTAGTCACTTTGGAGCGCATTTCAAAACCGTCCGAGTCGTTGTGGAACATTCCTCCACGGCGGGTCCCTACGGGTTCTATAACCTGCTTGCGTATGAAACTGATAAACAGAAGAAAACTACATGCGAAGCACCGCGAATGGACTTTGTATGCCTCGTAACTCTGTTCGGCATGCATTTCGTACCTCTTCGATTCGGTGTGGAACTTTCCCATAGCAGCGTCTGATGCTTGACATCGCGTTAGAAAATGACGCAAGAAATGAAACTGAGTGTCGAGCACCCCAAATGGACTTCATCTGTTTACTAGCTCCTATTAGCATCAACTTTGGGTCCCTCCGAATCGTTGCAAGACCTGCACGATAAATGGTACTGTAAGCTTCGAGCCCATCCAAAATTCCTTTCTGATCTGTCTGGGTCCATGTGAAACATTTCTCCACGACGGGTCGTAATGAGTGTTGCATGCTTATTTGCTTACAAAAACGACGCCCGAAACGAAACTGAGTGTTCAACACGCCGAATGGACTTCACACGTGCCCTAGCTCATTTCGGCAAGCATTTCGAGTGCGCTCGAGTCTGCGTTAAACATTCATCCACGTGGGACCCAAAATGGTACCGTTAGCTACATACGTAACAGGGCGTTGCACGAAACGAAATATTCTTCCAAACATGCTGAATGGGCGGTACATAGCCGTAGCACATTCAACATGCATTACGAATCCGTCTGAGTGTCTGTGAAGCATTCCTTCACGCCGTACACGAACGAGTACTTTAGGGAGCATCCGCACGAAAACGATGCAGAAATGAAACCGAGCGGCAAGCATGCCCAGTGGACTTCGCGTAATGTCGTAATTCATTCCGCAGCATTTCAATCCGTCCCGAAGTCGGCGCAAATATTCCACCAAGACGGGTTCCACGTTCTTGCACGCTAGCATTACAAACGAAAGCGATGCGCGAAACAAACCGAGTGCCCAAACACCCGAATGAACTTACGATGTTCGCTTGTGCTTTCCGGCTTTAGTTCGGTTCGACCCGGTAGGTGTGACACATTCCACTACGGCTGGTCCCAACGGGCACTTCATCTGCACTAGCACGCAAACGAGTGACAGAAGGAAACTGAGAGCCAAACACCACGAATGATCTTCTTGCTCGCCGTAGTCACTTTGGAGCGCATTTCAAAACCGTCCGACTCGTTGTGGAACATTCCTCCACGGTGGGTCCCTACGGGTTCTGTAAGCTGCTTGCGTATGAAACTGATAAACAGAAGAAAACTACATGCGAAGCACCGCGAATGGACATTGTATGCGTCGTAACACTGTTCGGCATGCATTTCGTACCTCTTCGAGTCGGTGTGGAACTTTCCCACGCAACGTCTGATGCGCGACATGCGTTAGAAAATGACGCAAGAAATGAAACTGAGTGTCAATCACCCCAAATGGACTTCATCTGTCTACTAGCTCCTATTAGCATCAACTTTGGGTCCCTCTGAATCGTTGCGAGACCTGCAGGATAAATGGTACTGTAAGGATCGAGCGTGCCGGAATGGTGCACGGATCGAACACTGGTGCCAATCAACCAGAATCGACTTCCTATGCGCCCTAGCTCATTTCGGCATTCATTTCGATTCCACCCGAGTCTGAGTCATGCCCTCCACCGCGACGGGTACCAACCGTTACTTTGAACTGTATGCGTATGAAGACGATGCACGAATGGGAACTCTCTGCCGAACCGCACGAATGGGAACTCTTTGCCGAACCCTACGAATGGATTTTATATGCATTTTAGCCCATCCAAAATTCATTTCTGTTCTGTCTGGGTCAGTGTGAAACATTCCTCCACAACGGGTCGTCATGGGTGCTGCATGCTTATATGCTTACAAAAACGACGCCCGAAACGAAACTAAGTGTCCAACACGCGAATGGACTTCACACGTGCCCTAGCTCATTTCGGCAAGCATTTCGAGTGCGCTCGAGTCTGCGTTAAACATTCATCCACATGGGACCCAAAATGGTACCGTTAGCTACATACGTAACAGGGCGTTGCACGAAACGAAACTTTCTTCCAAACATGCCGAATGGGCCATACATAGCCGTAGCACATTCGGCATGCATTACGAATCCGTCTGAGTGTCTGTGAAGCATTCCTTCACGCCGTGCACGAACGAGAACTTTAGGGAGCGTCCGCCCAAAAATGATGCAGAAATGAAACCGAGCGGCAAGCATGCCCAGTGGACTTCACACGTGTCGTAATTCATTCCGATAGGCATTTCGAATCCGTCCGAGTCGGCGCGAAATATTCCACCAAGACGTGTTCAAAGTTACTGTACGCTGCGTAAAAACGAAAGCGATGCGCGAAACAAACTGAGTGCCCAAACACCCCGAATGAACTTACCATGTTCGCTTGTGCTTTCTAGCTTTAGTTCCGGTTCTGACCCAGCCGGTGTGACACATTCCACTACGGCTGGTCCCAACGGGCACTGCAGCTGCACCAGCACGCAGACGAGTGACAGAAGGAAACTGAGTGCCAAACAACCCGAATGATCTTCTTTCTCGCCGTAGTCACTTTGGCCCGCATTTCAAAACTGTCCGAGTCGTTGTGGAACACTCCTCCACGGCGGGTCTCAACGGGTTCTGTAAGCTGCTTGCGTATGAAACTGATAAACAGAAGAGAACTACATGCGAAGCACCGCGAATGGACTTTGTATGCCTCGTAACTCTGTTCGGCATGCATTTCGTACCTCTTTGAGTCGGTGTGGAACTTTCCCACGCAACGCGTACAGTAAGCATCAGGCGTTAGAAAATGACGCAAGAAATGAAACTGAGTGCCAAGCACCCCATATGGACTTCATCTGTTTACCAGCTCCTATTAGCATCAACTTTGGCTCTCTCCGAAATCGTTGCGAGACCTGCACGATAAATGGTACTGTCAGTTTCGAGCGTGCCGAAATAGTGCACGGATCGAACACTGGTGCCAAGCAACCAGAATCGACTTCCTATGCGCCCTAGCTCATTTCGGCATTCATTTCGATTCCACCCGAGTCTGAGTCATGCCCTCCACCGCGACGGGTCCCAACCGTTACTTTGAGCTGTATGCGTATGAGGACGATGCACGAATGGGAACTCTCTGCCGAACCGCACGAATGGGTACTCTCTGCCGAACCCTACGAATGGACTTTATATGCATTTTAGCCCATCCAAAATTCATTTCGATGCATGCAGGTCCGTGTGAAACATTCCTCCACGACGGGTCGTAATGGGTGCTGCATGCTTATTTGCTTACAAAACGACGCGAAAGCGAAACTAAGTGTCCAACACGCCGAATGGACTTCACACGTGCCTAGCTCATTTTGGCGAGCATTTCGAGTGCGCCGAGTCTGGCGTTAAACATTCATCCACGTGGGACCCAAAATGGTACCGTTAGCTACATACGTAATGTATGCGTTGCACGAAACGAAACTTTTTCGGACATGCCGAATGGGCCGTACATAGCCGTAGCACATTCGGCATGCATTACTTAATCCGTCGAGTGTCTGTGAAGCATTCCTTCACGCCGTGCACGAACGAGTACTTTAGGGAGCGCCCGCATCTAAAACGATGCAGAAATGAAATCGAGCGGCAAGCATGCCCATGGACTTCGCGTAATGTCGTAATTCATTCGGCCAGGCATTTCGATTCCGTCCGGTCGGGCGCGAAATATTCCACCAAGACGGGTTCGCGTTCATGCGCTGCGCGTGCAAACGAAAGCGATGCGCGAAACAAACTGAGTGCCCAAACACCCGAATGAACTTACCATGTTAAACGTGCTTTCGACTTTAGTTCCGGTTCCGATCCGGTAGGTGTGACACATTCCACTACTGGCCGGTCCCTAACGGGCACGCAGCTGCACCCAAAGACGCAAACAAGTGACAGAAGGAAACTGAGTGCCAAACAAACCGAATGATCTTCTTTCTCGCCGTAGTCACTTTGGCCCGCATTTCAAAACCGTCCGAGTCGTTGTGGAACAGTCCTCCACGGCGGGTCCCAACACGCCGAATGGACTTCACACGTGCCCTAGCTTATTTCGGCAAGCATTTCGAGTACGCTCGAGTCTGTGTTAAACATTCATCCACGTGGGACCCAAAATGGTGCCGTTAGCTACATACGTAACAGGGCGTTGCCCGAAACGAAACTTTCTTCTAAACATGCCGAATGGGTCGATGCAGTCAGTAGCACATTCGGCATGCATTAGAATCCGTCGAAAGTGTCTCGTGAACATTCCTTCACGCCCGTGCCTAACGCAATCTTGTAGGGAAAACGATGCAGAAATGAAACCAAGCGGCATGCACGCCAGTGGACTTCGCATGTGTCGTAACTAATTTCGGTAGGCATTTCGAATCTGTCCGAGTCGGCGCGAAATATTCCACCAAGACGGGTTCCACGTTACTATACACTGCGTGCAAACGAAAGCGATGCGCGAAAGAAACTGAGTGCCCAAACACCCCGAATGAACTTACGATGTTCGCTTGTGCTTTCCAGCTTTAGTTCCGATTCTGACCCAACCGGTGTGACACATTCCACTACTTTGGTCCCAACTGCACCTTGCATCTGCACCCGAGATGCAAACGAGTGATGTATGAAACTGAGTCCCAAATACCCCGAATGATCTTCTTGCTCGCCGTAGTCACTTTGGAGCGCATTTCAAAACCGTCCGAGTTGTTGTGGAACATTCCTCCACGGTGGGTCCCTACGGTTTCTGTAAGCTGCTTGCGTATGAAACTGATAAACAGAAGAAAACTACATGCGAAGCACCGCGAATGGACTTTGTATGCCTCGTAACTCTGTTCGGCATGCATTTCGTACCTCTCTTATTCGGTGTGGAACTTTCCCACGCAACGCGTACAGTAAGCAGCATGCGTTAGAAAATGATGCAAGAAATGAAACTGAGTGTCGAGCAGCCCAAATGGACTTCATCTCTTAACTAGCTCCTATTAGCATCAACTTTGGGTCCCTCCGAATCGTTGCGAGACCTGCACGATAAATGGTACTGTAAGCTTCGAGCGTGCCGGAATGGTGCACGGATCGAACACTGGTGCCAAGCAACCAGAATCGACTTCCTATGAGCCCTAGCTCATTTCAGCATGCATTTCGATTCCACCCGAGTCTGAGTCATGCCCTCCACCGCGACGGGTCCCAACCGTTACTTTGAGCAGCATGCGTATGAAGACGATGCACGAATGGGAACTCTCTGCCGAACCGCACGAATAGACTTTCTATGCATTTTAGCCCATCCAAAATTCATTTTTGATCTGTCTGGGTTAGTGTGAAACATTCCTCTACGACGGGTCGCAATGGGTGTTGCATGCTTATGTGCTTACAAAAACGACGCCCGAAACGAAACTGAGTGTCCAACGCGCCGAATGGACTTCACACGTGCCCTAACTCATTTCGGCAAGCATTTCGAGTACGCTCGAGTCTGCGTTAAACATTCATCCAAGTGGGACCCAAAATGGTACCGTTAGCTACATACATAACAAGCGTTGTACCTAAATGAACTTTCTTCCAAACATGCCGAATGGGCCGTACATAGCCGTAGCACATTCGGCATGCATTACGAGTCCGTCTGAGTGTCTGTGAACATTCGTTCACGCCGTGCACGAACGAGTACTGTAGGGAGCGTCCGCACGAAAACGATGCAGAAATGAAACCAAGCGGCAAGCACGCCCAGTGGACTTCGCATGTGTCATAACTAATGTCGGCAGGCATTTCGAATCCGTCCGAGTCGGCGCGAAATATTCCACCAAACGGGTTCCACGTTACTGTACGCTGCATGCAAACGAAAGCAATGCGCGAAAGAAACTGAGTGCCCAAACACCCCGAATGAACTTACGATGTTCGCTTGTGCTTTCTAGCTTTAGTTCCGGTTCTGACCCAGCCGGTGTGACACATTCCACTACGGCTGGTCCCAACGGGCACTGCATCTGCACCAGCACGCAAACGTGTGACAGAAGGAAACTGAGTCCCAAACACCCCGAATGATCTTCTTGCTCGCCGTAGTCACTTTGGAGCGCATTTCAAAACCGTCCGAGTCGTTGTGGAACATTCCTCCACGGCGGGTCCCTACGGGTTCTGTAAGCTGCTTGCGTATGAAACTGATAAACAGAACAAAACTACATGCGAAGCACCGCGAATGGACTTTGTATGCCTCGTAACTCTGTTCGGCATGCATTTCGTACCTCTTCGATTCGGTGTGGAACTTTCCCACGCAACGCAGCGTCTGATGCGACATGCGTTAGAAAATGACGCAAGAAATGGCCGAGTGTCGAGCACCCCAAATGGACTTCATCTGTTTACTAGCTCCTATTAGCATCAACTTTGGGTCCCTCCGAATCGCTGCGAGACCTGCACGATAAATGGCATCGTAAGCTTCGAGCGTCTTGGGAATGGTGCACGGATCGAACACTGGTGCCAAGCAACCAGAATCGACTTCCTATGCGCCCTAGCTCATTTCGGCATGCATTTCGATTCCACCCGAGTCTGAGTCATGCCCTCCACCGCGACGGGTCCCAATTGTTACTTTGAGCTGCATGCGTATGAAGACGATGCACGAATGGGAACTCTCTGCCGAACCGCATGAATGGACTTTATACGCATTTTAGCCCATCCAAAATTCATTTCTGATCTGCCTGGGTTAGTGTGAAACATTCCTCCACGACGGGTCGCAATGGGTGCTGCATGCTTATGTGCTTACAAAAACGACGCCTGAAACGAAACAGAGTGTCCAACGCGCCAAATGGACTTCACACGTACCCTAGCTAATTTCGGCAAGCATTTCGAGTACGCTCGAGTCTGCGTTAAACATTCATCCACGTGTGACCCAAAATGGTACCGTTAGCTACATACGTAACAGGGTGTTGCACGAAATTAACTTTCTTCCAAACATGCCGAATGGGCCGTACATAGCCGTAGCACATTCGGCATGCATTACGAATCCGTCTGAGTGTCTGTGAAACATTCCTTCACGCCGTGCACGAACGAGTACTGTAGGGAGCGTCCGCACGAAAACGATACAGAAATGAACCGAGTGGCAAGCACGCCCTGTGGACTTCGCATGTGTCGATACTAATTTCGGCAGGCATTTCGAATCCGTCCGAGTCGGCGCGAAATATTCCACCAAGACGGGTTCCACGTTCTTATCGCAGACTGCGTACAAGCGAAAGCGTCGTGAAACAAACTGAGTGCCCAAACACCCGAATGAACTTACGATGTTCGCTTGTGCTTTCCATCTTTAGTTCGGTTCGACCCAGTAGGTGTGACACATTCCACTACAATTTGGTCCCAGCGAGCACTGCTTGTTTGCACCGACGCAGACGAAAGTGACAGAAGGAAACTGAGTGCCAAACAACCCGAATGATCTTCTTTCTCGCCGTAGTCACTTTGGCCCGCATTTCAAAACCGTCCGAAGTCGTTGTGGAACATTCCTCCACGGCGGGTCTCAACGGGTTACGTAAGTCGCTTGCGTGTATGAAAGCGATAAGCAGAAGAGAACTACATGCGAAGCACCAGCGAATGGACTTTGTATGCCTCGTAACTCTGTTGGCATGCATTTCGTACCTCTTTGAGTCGGTGTGGAACTTTCCCACGCATAGCAGCGTCTGATGGCATCAGGCGTTAGAAAATGACGCAAGAAATGAAACTGAGTGCCAAGCACCCCATATGGACTTCATCTGTTTACCAGCTCCTATTAGCATCAACTTTGGGTCTCTCCGAATCGTTGTGAGACCTGCACGATAAATGGTACTGTCAGTTTCAAGCGTGCCGAAATAGTGCACGGATCGAACACTGGTGCCAAGCAACCAGAATCGACTTCCTATGCGCCCTAGCTCATTTCGGCATTCATTTCGATTCCACCCGAGTCTGAGTCATGCCCTCCACCGCGACGGGTCCCAACCGTTACTTTGAGCTGTATGCGTATGAGGACGATGCACGAATGGGAACTCTCTGCCGAACCGCACGAATGGGTACTCTCTGCCGAACCCTACGAATGGACTTTATATGCATTTTAGCCCATCCAAAATTCATTTCTGATCTGCAGGTCCGTGTGAAACATTCCTCCACGACGGGTCGTAATGGGTGCTGCATGCTTATTTGCTTACAAAAGCGACGCCAAACGAATCGAGTGTCCAACACGCCGAATGGACTTCACACGTGCCTAGCTCATTTCGGCGAGCATTTCGAAAAGTCCGAGTCTGCGTTAAACATTCATCCACGTGGGACCCAAAATGGTACCGTTAGCTACATACGTAATGTATGCGTTGCACGAAACGAAACTTTTTCGGACATGCCGAATGGGCCGTACATAGCCGTAGCACATTCGGCATGCATTACTGAATCCGTCTGAGTGTCTGTGAAGCATTCCTTCACGCCGTGCACGAACGAGTACTTTAGGAGCGCCCGCATACGAAAACGATGCAGAAATGAAATCGAGCGGCAAGCATGCCCGGTGGACTTCGCGTAATGTCGTAATTCATTCCGCAGTGCATTTCGAATCCGTCCGAGTCGGCGCAAAATATTCCACCAAGACGGGTTCAGCGTTCTTTGTGCAGCTGCGTGCAAACGAAAGCGTCTGCGAAACAAACCGAGTGCCCAAACACCCGAATGAACTTACCATGTTCGCTTGTGCTTTCGGCTTTAGTTCGGTTCTCGATCCAGCCGGTGTGACACATTCCACTACGGCTGGTCCCAGCGAACGGCACGCAGACCAAAGACGCAAACAAGTGACAGAAGGAAACTGAGTGCCAAACAACCCGAATGATCTTCTTTCTCGCCGTAGTCACTTTGGCCCGCATTTCAAAACCGTCCGAGTCGTTGTGGAACAGTCCTCCACGGCGGGTCCCAACACGCCGAATGGACTTCACACGTGCCCTAGCTTATTTCGGCAAGCATTTCGAGTACGCTCGAGTCTGTGTTAAACATTCATCCACGTGGGACCCAAAATGGTGCCGTTAGCTACATACGTAACAGGGCGTTGCCCGAAACGAAACTTTCTTCTAAACATGCCGAATGGGTCGTACAGAGCTGTAGCACATTCGGCATGCATTAGGAATCCGTCTGAGTGTCTGTGAACATTCCTTCACGCCGTGCACGAACGAGTACTGTAGGGAAAACGATGCAGAAATGAAACCAAGCGGCATGCACGCCAGTGGACTTCGCATGTGTCGTAACTAATTTCGGTAGGCATTTCGAATCCGTCCGAGTCGGCGCGAAATATTCCACCAAGACGGGTTCCACGTTACTATCGCCTGCGTGCAACGAAGCGATCTTGCGAAAGAAAGCGGAAAGTGCCCAAACACCCGAATGAACTTACGATGTTAAGCTTGTGCTTTCGACTTTAGTTCCGATTCGACCAACCGTGTGACACATTCCACTAATTTGGTCCCAGCGCACGTGCATCTGCACCAGCATGCAAACGAGTGACAGAAGGAAACTGAGTCCCAAATACCTCGAATGATCTTCTTGCTCGCCGTAGTCACTTTGGAGCGCATTTCAAAACCGTCCGAGTTGTTGTGGAACATTCCTCCACGGTGGGTCCCTACGGTTTCTGTAAGTCGCTATGTATGAAACGATAAATGTAAGAAAACTACATCACGGCACCACGAATGGACTTTGTATGCCTCGTAACTCTGCTCGGCATGCATTTCGTACCTCTCTTATTCGGTGTGGAACTTTCCCACGCATAGCAGCGTCTGATGCGCGACATGCGTTAGAAAATGATGCAAGAAATGAAACTGAGTGTCGAGCAGCCCAAATGGACTTCATCTCTTAACTAGCTCCTATTAGCATCAACTTTGGGTCCCTCCGAATCGTTGCGAGACCTGCACGATAAATGGTACTGTAAGCTTCGAAAGGCGTCTTAGGAATGGTGCACGGATCGAACACCGTGCCAAGCAACCGGAATCGACTTCCTATGAGCCCTAGCTCATTTCAGCATGCATTTCGATTCCACCCGAGTCTGAGTCATGCCCTCCACCGCGACGGGTCCCAACCGTTACTTTGAGCAGCATGCGTATGAAGACGATGCACGAATGGGAACTCTCTGCCGAACCGCACGAATAGACTTTCTATGCATTTTAGCCCATCCAAAATTCATTTTTGATCTGTCTGGGTTAGTGTGAAACATTCCTCTACGACGGGTCGCAATGGGTGTTGCATGCTTATGTGCTTACAAAAACGACGCCCGAAACGAAACTGAGTGTCCAACGCGCCGAATGGACTTCACACGTGCCCTAACTCATTTCGGCAAGCATTTCGAGTACGCTCGAGTCTGCGTTAAACATTCATCCAAGTGGGACCCAAAATGGTACCGTTAGCTACATACATAACAGGGCGTTGCACGAAATGAACTTTCTTCCAAACATGCCGAATGGGCCGTACATAGCCGTAGCACATTCGGCATGCATTACGAGTCCGTCTGAGTGTCTGTGAACATTCGTTCACGCCGTGCACGAACGAGTACTGTAAGGAGCGTCCGCACAAAAACGATGCAGAAATGAAACCAAGCGGCAAGCTCGCCCAGTGGACTTCGCATGTGTCATAACTAATGTCGGCAGGCATTTCGAATCCGTCCGAGTCGGCGCGAAATATTCCACCAAACGGGTTCCACGTTATCAGACGCTGCATGCAAGCGAAAGCAATGCGCGAAAAGAAACTGAAAGTGCCCAAACACCCGAATGAACTTACGATGTTCGCTTGTGCTTTCTAGCTTTAGTTCCGGTTCGACCCAGTAGGTCGACACATTCCACTACGGTGGTCCCAGCATCAGATTTGCATTTGCACCAGCACGCAAACGAGTGACAGAAGGAAACTGAGTCCCAAACACCCCGAATGATCTTCTTGCTCGCCGTAGTCACTTTGGAGCGCATTTCAAAACCGTCCGAGCCGTTGTGGAACATTCCTCCACGGCGGGTCCCTACGGCTTCTGTAAGTCGCTATGCGTATGAAATCGATAAACGAGAACAAAACTACATGCGAAGCACCGCGAATGGACTTTGTATGCCTCGTAACTCTGTTCGTCATGCATTTCGCACCTCTTCGATTCGGTGTGGAACTTTCCACGCAACGCAGCGTCTGATGCGAACATCGTTAGAAAATGACGCAAGAAATGAAACTGAAGTGTCGAGCACCCCAAATGGACTTCATCACTGTTTTACTAGCTCCTATTAGCATCAACTTGGGGTCCCTCCGAATCGCTAAGTAGACCTGCCACGATAAAAGGTACTGTAAGCTTCGAGCGTGCCGGAATGGTGCACGGATCGAACACTGGTGCCAAGCAACCAGAATCGACTTCCTATGCGCCCTAGCTCATTTCGGCATGCATTTCGATTCCACCCGAGTCTGAGTCATGCCCTCCAGCGCGACGGGTCCCAACCGTTACTTTGAGCTGCATGCGTATGAAGACGATGCACGAATGGGAACTCTGCCGAACCGCATGAATGGACTTTATCGCATTTTAGCCCATCCAAAATTCATTTCTCGATCTGCCTGGTTAGTGTGAAACATTCCTCCACGACGGTCGCAATGGGTGCCGCATGCTTATGTGCTTACAAAACGACGCTGAAACGAAACAGAGTGTCCAACGCGCCAAATGGACTTCACACGCATTCTAGCTAATTTCGCAAGCATTTCGAGTACGCCGAAATCTGCGTTAAACATTCATCCACGTGTGACCCAAAATGGTACCGTTAGCTACATACGTAATGTGGTGTTGCACGAAATTAACTTTCTTCCAAACATGCCGAATGGGCCGTACATAGCCGTAGCACATTCGGCATGCATTACTTAATCCGTCTGAGTGTCTGTGAAACATTCCTTCACGCTGCGTGCCTAACGAGTCTTGTAGGGAGCGCCCGCACGAAAACGATCTGAGAAATGAACCGAGTGGCAAGCACGCCTGTGGACTTCGCATGTGTCGATACTAATTTCGCAGCATTTCGAATCCGTCCGAAGTCGGGCGCGAAATATTCCACCAAGACGGGTTCCACGTTCTTTGTCGCTGCATAAACGAAAAGCGATGCGTGAAACAAACTGAGTGCCCAAACACCCGAATGAACTTACGATGTTCGCTTGTGCTTTCCATCTTTAGTTCAGTTCGACCCAGCCGGTGTGACACATTCCACTACGGTGGTCCTAACGGCACCGGCACTGCACCAGCACGCAGACGAGTGACAGAAGGAAACTGAGTGCCAAACAACCCGAATGATCTTCTTTCTCGCCGTAGTCACTTTGGCCCGCATTTCAAAACCGTCCGAGTCGTTGTGGAACATTCCTCCACGGCGGGTCTCAACGGGTTCTGTAAGCTGCTTGCGTATGAAACTGATAAACAGAAGAGAACTACATGCGAAGCACCGCGAATGGACTTTGTATGCCTCGTAACTCTGTTCGGCATGCATTTCGTACCTCTTTGAGTCGGTGTGGAACTTTCCCACGCAACGTGAAGGATCATTGTTTTTGATCCAATTGTTTTTGATGATGAGAATTTGAAAAGAGTTGAAATTGATTTGATTATTTGATAAGATTTGAAAGAGGTTTGATTATTTAGTGGTTGTATGGATTAACTTGAGTCAAGGCGCGGACTTGGGCTCGGAAATTGTTTTTGTGTTTTTTGTTCACGTGCAGGTGTTGCTTGAGGTCGAGCGTGGTCGCGATGTGGATCGAGACTAGGTTCAGGGAGGAACTGAGGTCGTGAGGGTCGAGGATGTCATGCGAGATGTTTGGACTAGAGGACAGTGCACGTGAGGTCGAGATCGTTGCAGCGTTGCGGCAGGTGGTCGCATGCGTGTATACGAATTTTTCACACATGCATACAAATACATGTGTATTTGTTGCATGCATGTGAGAGAGAGTGGTATATGTGTGTGTGCATGCATATGGGTGCATGTGACGTGAGTGCATGTTGTGTGTGTGTATGCAAATGCATGAGTGTGTGCATGGCATGCATGTGTGTGTGTGCATGCTAGTGTGCGTGAGTGCATTGGCGTGTGTGAGTAGTGCACGTGCATGTGTGTGTTTGCATGCACATGCATGTGTGTGTGGGTGTCCGAGTAGAGTTAGGACACAGTGGGTGCGTGCATTGCATGGGTGCGTGAGTTCTGAGAGGAGGAGTCCGAGTGTTTTTCTTTTGTTTCCGTGTCCATGTCTCGAGAGGACGCAAGTGGAGCCAACCAAGATGCCATGAGTTGCTATCCGAAGAGGCCAGCAATCCGAGTCCGTGTGGAGACGGGCGAAAAATAGGAAAAAGATTCCTAAGTCTAAACAGATTCTTGATAGATTTTTTGGGTGACTCTTGTCCTTTAAATAGGGGGTTCTAGGGGCTTAGAGAATCAATCCAATGCAAAGGGCAAGAAGCAAAAGGTGCCTACAACAAAGAAAAGCTTTTGTGCTCTCTTTAGTTTGTTTAGGGTTTTCTAATCTTGTGAGATTAGAGATTTTGTTTAGGGTTTTCTAATCATTGAAGATTAGAAGATTTTTTTTTTGGTGTCATCTTGTTGAAGATGGCTTTGGAATAAAAAAAAATAAGTTTATGCAATATTCTCTTATTTTTGCTTTGATTCTTGATTAGAAGGTTTGTTCGATTTTTGATAGAACTAGATTTGATTTTTGTTCGACTTGTCTCGCTAATTAATCTAGGGTTTTGATCTCTTCTTTATTAGATATTCTTCCGCTATTTAAGGGTTTTTATTTTTCCGAAAGAAATAGTTGAATTTTATTCGGCATCTATTCACCCCCCCCCTCTAGTTGCCTACTCGGTCCTACAAGTGGTATCAGAGCCAGGCTCTACTAATCCATCTTAACAGGTGATTAGTAAACGGTAAGTTATGGCAACAGAGAAATACTCAAACAAGCCGCCAATCTTCGATGGCACAGACTTCCCCATCGCGGATCCGATGATCGCATATCTTCAAGCTCAAGGTAACGCGATTTGGCGCAAGGTAAAAATTTCGTACGAGCTTCCTTCTAATGATGATATTGATAAAATCGAGTTTGAGAAAGATGTTGAAAACAATAATAGAGCTAGAAACATATTGCTTCAAGGACTTGCTAGAAAAGAATTCGATAGAGTTCTGTCATTTACTCATTGCTCATGAAATTTGGAAATCTCTTCAAGATTATCATGAGGGCATGACTCTGTAAAAGAAGCTAGGCAAGATCAATTTAAAAGGAATACACTAGATTTGAAATGAACTCGAGAATCTCTAGATGATTGTTTTGCTCGCTTTAACGAGAATCTTAAACAATCTTAGAGCTGTAGATGTAAAGTACACTGACTGAAAATGCTAGACATTTCCTATCATCTCTTGATCTTAAAATCTGGCAAATGAAAGTGATCGCTTTTAGGGAAGCTCATAAGATGAGTGAAATGACTTTTGGATAAACTATATTCTAGTCTCAAGACTTTTGAGATAGACATTGTTTCAAGAACTTCCAATGATAACTCTATGGCTCTTAATGCTAATTCTTCATATGATAATGCTACTAGTTCTTCATCATCATATTCCATTCTTGCTTTGAGTGCTCTTAGTGATGAACAGCTAGATCAAATACCGAGAAGACACACTTGCTCTTCTTTCCAAGCGTATCAATGCAGCTTACATGAGATCAAGGGAGAGAAGAGGAGCCTCCATCCATCAAGCTACAAGCTAGCGGCAAGGCCGGGCACATCCGTGCTAATCAAGTTTCAAGAACAAAGATAAAGAGGAGAAGGAGCAAAGCAACCCCTCCAAGTCCTTCCGCCAAAAGAGAGCAAGGACAAAAATAAGCAACGGACAAAGAAGATGCTCAACAAAGTCTTCAGGCAATTGGTCGCTTAGACTTAGCGACATTGATGATTCAATGGCGATGAGAAGGAAGCAAAGCAAACGAAGCTGAGCGAGAAAGATTTCACCGACTATGCTTCATGGCGAAAGGGAACACTAGTGATTCTTGTGACAACGACAAAGACCTCCAAATGACGGTGATGAGGTAATACCTTCGTATGATGAGCTTTGTGAAGTTTTAGTCATATTGAGAAAATCTTTAAGAAAATCTTCACTCAAAAATAAAAACTTAGAGAAAGATCTATCCATGCTAAAAAGCGAAAACTTTGATCTTAGAAATTCAAATTCTGAAAAGACATGTGATTCTTGCTTAGATCTCAAATTTGAAATTAAATCTCTAAAAGAGGAACATATGATTGAACTAGAACAAGTTTATGCCAAACAATTGAAAAATGAAAAACTTGTGAAAAATGTTGGTTGCTCTCTTGATGGTTTACATGGTCAAACTTCTTGTTCTAAATGTCCCATACTAGAATTGAAGTTGCATGATGCAGATGCTAAGATTACTCAATTGGTTAATGATTTGCTTACACATGAAGTTCTTTCATGCTCAACTTATCGCAAGCAAAAGAAAAATAGATGTTTCCTGTAATAATTGTTTAACACTCTCGAAAAATTGATTACTTGGAAAAGTCTTTAGAACGTTTTACTAAAGGAAAGAAAAATCTAAATATGATTTTGGATCAATCAAAAGTCAGCACTCATCACAAAGGTTTAGGTTTTGATCCTTATGCTCATCACAAATCATATGCTCCTACTATTGTTAAAACTCTTGAAAGTGGAAAGTTTGAAATTGTCAAAGAACCTCGAGAAACTGTCTTCAAATCTGCTGGAATTTTATCTTCTACTATGATGAATGCAAATGTTGCTTCCGCTTCTAAAGACAAACCATTTGTTAAGTACAATTGCACTCATTGTGGAAAAGATGGTCATTTGATGAATTTTTGTTTTAGACTAGCCAAACAACGAGAGAAAGGAAAATTCAAAGGCTAAGTCTAACTTTAGACAAACACGTATCATTTCTCCACATGTTCCGCTAGTGAAAGCAAACAAAATACACGGAAATTCATTTACTTTGCATTCTCAAGCTTTTGTACGATCACCTCCTCGTCGAGTGATTCAGTGCTTTGGATACCTAAATCATATTTCTCTAACTTGTTACCTGAATCCTCAACATCTTCTGTTCATAACATGTAGGTGGTACGAGAAGGGAAGGAGAACATCTGAGTCGTTGATTCGGGATCTTTGTCAACACATGACAGCAACCCAAGTTGGTTCTCCTCCTAACAAAAGCATCACAGGGAGCGAAGCGATCACTTTTGGAGATGCTACTCTTGGACGCGTCATTGCAAAAGGTACCGTGAAGGTGAATGATCACTTTACTTTAAAGAATGTCTCTTTGGTGTCTAAACTGAAATTCAACCTTCTATCTCAGATCTCAATTGTTGGATGAAAACTTTGAAGTGAGTTTTAAACCAAATGCATGTAGAGTACTCGATGCTTGGAAACTTGACTCTTGAGATATCTAGACTTGGAAAAATTTTCATAGCAAATTTTAGCAATGCTTCAAGTTCACATTGTTTTGTTGCTTCGTAATCTAGAAATCTCAATTTTGGCATCGTCGGTTAGGTCACATGGGCTTTGATCTGTTATCTAGATTGAGTGGTCTAGACTTAATTCGTGGCTTGCCAAAATTGAAATCTTGCAAAGACATTGTTTGTGCTTCACTGTCGACATGGTAAGATGGTTGGAGCCCCTCATGCTCCTGTCTCTCTTGTAATGACCACTGGCCCCGGTCAACTTCTTCACATGGATACTGAGGACCATCTCGAGTACAATCGGCCTGAGGTAAGTGGTACTTTCTAGTAATAGTTGATGATTATTCGAGATACTCTTGGGTGCATTTTCTGTCTTCAAAAGATGAGATTTTTGGACTCTTTCATGTCTTCATTAAGAGATTGATAAATGAATTGCCTAACTCATTGAAAGCCATAAGAACGAGATAATGGTACAGAATTCAAAAATGCCTTGTTTAAATCTTTTGTGAAACTAATGGGATTGAACATCAATTTTCTTCGCCTTATTCTCCCTCACAGAATGGTGTTGTAGAAAGGAAAAATAGAACTTTGATTCAAATGGCTAGAACTATGCTAGATGAATACAACACTTCAAGAAAATTTTGGGCTGAGGCAATCTCTTCTGCTTGCTATATATCAAATAGGGTCTATCTCAGAGCTTTACTTGGTAAAACATCTTATGAACTGAGATTTGATCGTAAACCATCTGTTTCTCACTTACGAGTGTTTGGTTGCAAATGCTTTATTCTTAAACATAGAAATCTTGATAAATTCGAAGCTCGTAGTACAGATGGTATTTTCCTTGGCTATTCGTTGCACTCTCGTGGATATCGTGTACTTGATTTATCAACTAACAAATTGTTGGAGACATGCGATGTTACTTTTGATGAGGCTAGCCCTGGAGCTAGACCCGACATTTCAGGTTCACGAGAAGATTTAGAGCCAATCTTTTTGGATAAAAGATTCGAAGAAAATGATGAAGATGATGACAATGATGAGCTCATACCTACAGAACGGGAAGTTGTTTCTGAACAAATTGATGTGACTACTACTTCAGATTCTCCTACACCTCTCACGACGACTGAAACAACTGGACCTCCCCTTACTGTTTTGAAGAACATCCTCCTGAACAAATTATTGGAAGTCTTCATGAAAGGGTGACACGTTCTAATTCATCTCAAACTCTTTTATGCATGCATTACTCGCTTTTGTTGCAAATTTTGAACCTAAGAACATTACTCATGCTTTAACTGATAGTTCTTGGGTAGATGCGATGCATGAAGAGTTAGAAAACTTTGAAAGGAATAAAGTTTGGTCTTTAGTGGAACCTCCTAAAAATCAAAACATTATTGGAACAAAATGGGTTTTTAAGAACAAGTTAAATGAAGATGGAATAATTGTTAGAAACAAAGCTAGACTTGTAGCTCAAGGTTATTCTCAACTTGAAGGAATTGATTTTGATGAAACATTTGCTCTCGTTGCTCGTTTAGAAGCTATTCGCATCCTCTTGGCTTTTGCAGCTTCAAAAGGTTTTAAGTTATTTCAAATGGATGTGAAAAGTGCTTTTCTAAACGGTTTTATAGAAGAAGAAGTTTTTGTGAAACAACCTCCAGGCTTTGAAAATGAAAAATTTCCTAATCATGTGTATCGCTTATCAAAAGCTCTTTATGGATTAAAACAAGCTCCTCGTGCATGGTATGATAGATTAAAAGGCTTCTTGCTTCAACATAATTTTGAGATGGGAAAAGTTGATAAAACTCTGTTTACTCAAAATTCAAATGATCAATTCCTTGTGGTGCAAATTTATGTGGATGATATTATCTTTGGAGGATCCTCCCACTCTCTTGTGTTGCAGTTTTCTGAGCTGATGTCCAGGGAATTCGAGATGAGTATGATGGGAGAGTTGACATACTTCCTTGGATTTCAAGTCAAGCAAGCGAAAGAAGGGATCTTCTTGCACCAATCCAAGTATACAAAGGAGCTACTAAAGAAATTCGACATGGGAGAAGGAAAGTCAGTATCTACTCCAATGAGCACAACAACAATTTTGGAGCTTGACGAGAATGGTGTCGAGATGGACCAAAAAGAATACAGAAGCATGATTGGATCACTTCTGTACTTGACTGCTTCGAGGCCTGACATACATTTTGCAGTATGTTTGTGTGCTCGATTTCAAGCCTCTCCTCGAGAATCACATCGACAAGCAATTAAAAGAATTTTCAGGTATCTACGCTCCACTTCTGAATTTGGCATTTGGTATTCTTGTTCTTCTTCGCTTACACTCCTAGGATATTCTGATGCTGATTTTGCGGGGTGTAGATTAGATAGAAAGAGTACTTCTGGCACATGTCATTTTCTTGGCACTTCACTTGTTTCTTGGTCTTCTAAGAAACAGTCCTCGATTGCTCAATCTCTGCTTGGTGAATACGTTGCAGCCGCTAGTTGTTGTTCACAAATTCTTTGGATCACTTCAACTCTTAAAGATTACGGCATTAACTTTAGTAGTGTTCCACTTCTTTGTGATAATACTAGTGCAATTCACATCGCTAAAAATCCTGTTCAACATTCAAGGACTAAACACATTGATGTTCGATATCATTTTCTTAGAGATCATGTTGAAAAAGGAGCTATTGAACTGAAATTTGTTGATTCGGATGCTCAAATTGCTGATATTTTCACTAAGCCGCTTGATTCCTCTCGCTTTGCTTTCTTACGCGGTGAACTTGGGATCATTCATCCCCATGGGTTGATTTGAGGGGGAGTCTTGATTTTAACTCTTTCATTTGTATTACTTGACTTTGGTTTCTACAAGGAGCTATTTTGTCGTTACACTTAAAGAAAACTCCCCTGTTTTCATTGCATCATGTAGTACAAAGCTTTGTTGACTATTCTTGTGTATATAGTCAAATTAATGCTTCATTGTTTCACTTCTCACTAAAAGACTAAAAGACTAAAATAATTCAATTTGAGATGCTTTTTGAGAATATTTTGGCTCTTGTTCATTATGGTATTGCATTTGTGAAATAGGCTTAAAAGTTTCTTGTCATCTGTTGAAAGGCTAGAGCTGATTAGAAACTATGTGTGAGCTTTTTGTTGGACTTCAAATGATCATTATGAGTCTCAAGCAAAATCAGTGTTTTAAATGATAAAAGCAAGTTGAAAAAGATGCAAGCAAACGCTACTTGGCTAAACACAAGTTTAGTACAATGTGCAGCTTCCTTGCCAGGGATTTAAATTCAAAAGATGCAAGAAAAGGCTACTTGTCTAAACAAAAGTTCAGAACAATGTGAAGCCACTTGCCAATTTAAACTGAGAAAGATACAAGAAAGAACTACCTACTCATACACAAGTATGGGCTAGTGTGCAGTTACTTGTCATCCCTGTTGATCACAAAGCAAAATTGTCAAACTTGCTAAAAGAGAAAAAGGAAATTCAAATTTTTGAAAAGGCTTGAGACAAACATTAGTGAATTTGAAAGTCTCTCTTTGCTCATGATAGATTTCTTTTTAGCTTTGGCAAAATCAGTTTATGACATTTTACTTGTTTGCTCTAATTTGCTTATGCAACAACTATTCTATGTGTTAGAGCCTCTATATTCTCACAATTTGTTTTCTCATTGGATAAATTGATACAAAATGTGAAAACTCTTGTAAAAACTCTCCAAATGCTTTACTTTGATTATATACCTTGAATATACTTCAAAGCTTGAGATACTGCATTCATTAAGGGGGAGTTTTGAGATCTTGATGACTATTTTGTCAAAAAGGGGGAGAGCAAAAGTCAAGAAGAAGAAAAATAAAAAGAGAGGTGAATAAAAAGAGAGGTGAATTTCAAACTGTTTGAGAATTTGGATTTTCTTGGTCTTTACTTGGTCTTGGAATCTTTTGGGTCTCAAACTCTCATTTTTTTTCTTTTCTTTTTCTCTACTCTTGTCAAATCTTATTGTGTTTTGTCAAATTACTCATCAAGGGGGAGATTGAAGGATCATTGTTTTTGATCCAATTGTTTTTGATGATGAGAATTTGAAAAGAGTTGAAATTGATTTGATTATTTGATAAGATTTGAAAGAGGTTTGATTATTTAGTGGTTGTATGGATTAACTTGAGTCAAGGCGCGGACTTGGGCTCGGAAATTGTTTTTGTGTTTTTTGTTCACGTGCAGGTGTTGCTTGAGGTCGAACGTGGTCAGTGACAGGACTGAGACTAGGTTCAGGGAGGAACTGAGGTCGTGAGGGTCGAGGATGTCATGCGAGATGTTTGGACTAGAGGACAGTGCACGTGAGGTCGAGATCGTTGCAGCGTTATGCGGCAGGTGGTCGCATGCGTGTATACGAATTTTTCACACATGCATACAAATACATGTGTATTTGTTGCATGCATGTGAGAGAGAGTGGTATATGTGTGTGTGCATGCATATGGGTGCATGTGACGTGAGTGCATGTTGTGTGTGTGTATGCAAATGCATGAGTGTGTGCATGGCATGCATGTGTGTGTGTGCATGCTAGTGTGCGTGAGTGCATTGGCGTGTGTGAGTAGTGCACGTGCATGTGTGTGTTTGCATGCACATGCATGTGTGTGTGGGTGTCCGAGTAGAGTTAGGACACAGTGGGTGCGTGCATTGCATGGGTGCGTGAGTTCCTGAGAGGAGGAGTCCGAGTGTTTTTCTTTTTTGTTTCCGTGTCCATGTCTGAGAGGACGCAGTGGAGCCAACCAAGATGCCATGAGTTGCTATCCGAAGAGGCCAGCAATCCGAGTCTGTGTGGAGACGGCGAAAAAAATAGGAAAAAGATTCCTAAGTCTAAACAGATTCTTGATAGATTTTTTGGGTGACTCTTGTCCTTTAAATAGGGGGTTCTAGGGGCTTAGAGAATCAATCCAATGCAAAGGGCAAGAAGCAAAAGGTGCCTACAACAAAGAAAAGCTTTTGTGCTCTCTTTAGTTTGTTTAGGGTTTTCTAATCTTGTGAGATTAGAGATTTTGTTTAGGGTTTTCTAATCATTGAAGATTAGAAGATTTTTTTTTGGTGTCATCTTGTTGAAGATGGCTTTGGAATAAAAAAAAAATAAGTTTATGCAATATTCTCTTATTTTTGCTTTGATTCTTGATTAGAAGGTTTGTTCGATTTTTGATAGAACTAGATTTGATTTTTGTTCGACTTGTCTCGCTAATTAATCTAGGGTTTTTGATCTCTTCTTTATTAGATATTCTTCCGCTATTTAAGGGTTTTTAATTTTCCGAAAGAAATAGTTGAATTTTATTCGCATCTATTCACCCCCTCTAGTTGCCTACTCGGTCCTACAAGTGGTATCGAGCCAGGCTCTACTAATCCATCTTAACAGTGATTAGTAAGCGGTAAGATTATGGCAACAGAGAAATACTCAAACAAGCCGCCAATCTTCGATGGCACAGACTTCCCCATCGCGGATCCTGATGATCGCATATCTTCAAGCTCAAGGTAACGCGATTTGGCGCAAGGTAAAAATTTTACGTCTGAGCTTCCTTCTAATGATGATATTGATAAAATCGAGTTTGAGAAAGATGTTGAAAACAATAATAGAGCTAGAAACATATTGCTTCAAGGACTTGCTAGAAAAGAATTCGATAGAGTTCGTCATTTACTCATCGCTCATGAAATTTGGAAATCTCTTCAAGATTATCATGAGGGCACCGACTCTGTAAAAGAAGCTAGGCAAGATCAATTTAAAAAGGAATACACTAGATTTGAAATGAACTCGGAGAATCTCTAGATGATTGTTTTGCTCGCTTTAATGTAATCTTAAACAATCTTAGAGCTGTAGATGTAAAGTACACCGACTGAAAATGCTAGACATTTCCTATCATCTCTTGATCTTAAAATCGGCAAATGAAAGTGATCGCTTTTAGGGAAGCTCATAAGATGAGTGAAATGACTTTGGATAAACTATATTCTAGTCTCAAGACTTTTGAGATAGACATTGTTTCAAGAACTTCCAATGATAACTCTATGGCTCTTAATGCTAATTCTTCATATGATAATGCTACTAGTTCTTCATCATCATATTCCATTACTGCTTTGAGTGCTCTTAGTGATGAACCGTACGAATGGACTTTATATGCATTTTAGCCCTTCCAAAATTCATTTCTGATCTGTCTGGGTCAGTGTGAAACATTCCTCCACGACAGGTCGTAATGGGTGCTGCATGCTTATATGCTTACAAAAACGACGCCCGAAACGAAACTGAGTGTCGAACACGCCGAATGGACTTCACACGTGCCCTAGCTCATTTCGGCAAGCACTTCGAGTGCGCTCGAGTCTGCGTTAAACATTCATCCACGTGGGACCCAAAATGGTACTGATGTAACACTGGGTGTCCCGATCTTTCGATGAGAATGATAACTTTCGATTTGGGAGGAGACGACTTTGACGATCCGACTACAACGTACAACGACGATGCGCCTTAGCAATCGTTAAACCAACTCCAGAGGGTTATTGACCTTGCCGTGGGCACGATCAACCTGATCACGAAGATCAATTCCTGCAAGCAATCGAAGAACAAGCAAGAACAAGGCAAAGCAATCTAAAATTGCAAATATAGATGAAGTATAGAAAAAGTTGGGGTTCCGATACAAGGAGCTTGTTAGGCGGCCGTTGAGCACGTCTAAAAGACTCAAATAGTAGCAAAAGGCTAAACTATCAAACAACCAAAACCCAAGTTATTTTGGGGGACTCCCTAGCTATTTATAGGAGAAATAGGAGGCCAAAACCAGGCTTGGGGCATCCAAAACACTTCCATGGCCGAATAGGACTCCTATTCCTAGTTTGGCTCGGATTTGGAAAGATGACCGAACTTGTTTTGCAGATTCCCATTGACTCGTAAGGAATTTGGAGATGGGGTTGGATCCGTTGGAAAGAGGACGTCGAAACCTTTCAAACCAGTACTCATAGACCTCAAACACCCTTGTGGATCAAAAGTTATGGTCGTTTGAAGTTGGTGCTATCCCGAAGGCCGAATCCGAGTTGAATTATTTTGCAGATTCCTGTTGACTCGTAAGGAATCTGGAGGTGGGGCCAGATCCGTCGGAAAGAGGACGTCGAAACCTTTCAAACCAGTACTCATAGATCTCAAACACCCTTGTGGATCAAAAGTTATGATCGTTTGAAGTTGGTGCTGTCCCGGAGGCCGAATCCGAGTTGAACTTGTGCACCGGAAGAATTGGCTTCATGCTTGACGTTTGGGAGTCCTTCTCCTTGGTTCCTAAGGACAATAAAATCATCACAAGGATTAAATAGGATTCCATTCATTAAATTATTTGTATGCAACCTGAGGAACACATTCACCTGGTAATTGAATTGACGTGCGCGAGCTCGAGTAATTGGCCCTTGTATTACATTGTTTGCTTCAATTGGGTTTGTAGACATGGCCGTATGCATGGTAGTGATGTCCTCATCATCCTTCCCTTCTTGCATTTGAGTCGTCCTCGACTCAAGTTCATCATCTTCTCCCAAGTTTGTCTTTAGATCTGATAATTCATTTGACGGGCTCGAGCTCGAGTCAAAGGTCCTTGAACCGACGAAGATGTAGAAGGATGGCCAAGGTGGGGGTCGATAAAGCCATGCAGATGGAGCCATCGTAGTAGTTGTATACGAAGTAGAGGATGCCGTGAAGTGTCGCCAACTTAATGGTCCTGGCCAAGGTGGGGGTCGATGAAACCATGCAGTTGATATAATCAGAAGCAATACTTGGTGATGACCATATGTATGCAGTGTTAGTTATGTCCATGATGAGCATGGTCTCATCATCCTCCCTTTCTTGAAGTGGAGTCGTCCTCGACTCCATCATATTGTCCTGTGAAATGTTAGTAATGACAGGAAACAAAGCAATATGCACATTTGCAATGAAATCAATGGATCGAGAATTTCTATCAACCGTATCCTCCCTTTCTTGAAAACTATCATGTGACTTGTGAATGGAACAAAATGTACTTGGTCTGACATGATTAGTGATATGACAATTATTAAATTGATGACATTGTTGCATTGCAAACGGAGGTTTAAAATATGAACAAATGTAAACTCGATGTGCTTTATACTCTCCTTTCTCACTATTTTTGCCAATAACATAAAAGATATTTCGTGATAACCATGTAAAATCAGAATGTACAAAAAGGCTCTCCTCTAAATAATTCAGATCACACGGAACATCAAATTCAATGTAGCCTAATGTATATAAAGAAGACATCAATTTCAACTCATCATTTTCGCTTGTGATGTGAATGACATGTTTGTTTTCTGCATAAGTGTCTAGTGTGTTAACAAAAGTGACATGTCCATTTGCTAGTTGTGTCATGAATATAAGTGAAGTATTATCACACAACTCTTCTTTATCACAAGAAATAGCAAGCAAATCATCTTGTAACAAAGCAAAATCAGCAATTGGTTCCACTATTAGTTGCTCTACGATAGCATGATTTGTGGATAGTTTGAGCTCTTCAAAATTATTTTCTCCATGTGTAAAGTCCATACCTGTTATATTACCTTGTAAGTTCTCATCAGCTGTTGTAGGTGTTTCTTCAACTATTATCTCTTCACTTACACATGGGGTAGTATTGATCAGTTCTTTCTCCATATGCACTTCTACATCATTCTCTCGATGGTGCTCACTTTTCTGCAAAATGTTAGCTACAAAAGAAGGTGCAACAATGGGCGCCTCAAATGAAGCTAATGATTCTCTCAAGGATTCAAGAAGCATATTTTCAACTCTACAAGCACATACAACCAATTCTGAAAGAGAACTATATTTTTCATCAATAAGAGCATCCTGAATTTCTTGATTAAGTCCACGTATGAACCTAAGCTCTGTTGCTTCTTCACCTTTAACTAAACCACAACGCAACAAATGATTTTGCAATCGTTCATAGTATTCCTTAACGCACTTATTTCCTTGTTTCAAGCATTGGAGTCTAGTATACAAAAATTCAGAATGATATTCAGGAACATAATCAATTCTCATAAGTCTTTTCATGGCCTTCCAATTTTCAGGTTTTCTCTCTTTTCTACAAATATGTTAATGCATATTCATTTAGCACACTAGCAGCAATCCTAATCTTTTCATTTTCAGACAAATCATACTTGCCAAATTCTTTGTCTACTGCTATCTCCCAATTAATATAGGCATCAGGATCATAATGACCATTAAAAGGTGGAATGACGAATTTAACCTTATCTAGGGAATCATCATCAACATGTACCTGAGCATGTAGTATGCCATTTTTGTTGCTTAGAAGATGAGGTGGAGGACTGGAAGTTCCGGGGGCAGTACCTGCAAGCTTATCAAGTCTAGACAAAATAGTAGCAAGATTAGTGTTAGCAACTCCCTGAGCGGTCTCGATAGACCGAAGGCGGTCTTCTTGCATCAACATTCTAGCAACAATTTCCTTTGCGCGTGGAGAGTGATGCATCGAATCCTCATCACCTAACATGGTTAGTAGAAGAAAAGAAAACAATATAACAAGTATAATGTTCCTATCAACTACAAGGAGGTGGTGGCAATTCTCTCAACATTCAAGCCTATAACCAAAGCTCTTACAAGTTCTTACATGCAACAGGTGTTGACGGCCGTTGGCGTGGTCAAAAAGTTCTCGAAGCTTGGATAAAGCGATTGCCAAGGGACCTAACAAATGTACGAGGTTGGATGTGGAGCTTGGATAGGCAATATTTATTTCCTATGCAATCTGATAATTCTAGTTATTGTAATGATAAGTAATGATCCAAACTAGAATTCACAAGCCCTAGTTGCCAATCTCAAAGATATAAGTGAATTTGAAGGCAACACACACGCAAAGATAATGGCACTTGTGCAATCAAGGAATGAGCTATAAAATATAAGTGATGCACCAAAAGCTCTATTGCACAAGTCGTAGAGAGATGCTAACTTATTGCTTTGAGAAAGTAAAAAGGGCACAAGATTGCTCACTAATTAATAAATTGCACAACCTAAAAGTAACGAACACAAATTAGGGTTTTGCTCAATATAGTGCGACCGGCCACAATTTTCTTTTTCTTTTTCTTTTCCCTTTTTTTTTGTTTTTGGCCTTTTTGCTCTTTCTCTTTTCTCTCTTTTGGTGACTTTCGGCCAACACTAGTACGAACAAAAAGTTTTGGAATCCCTAACTTGGTGTCACAAGATAAGATGATATGATAACTGAAGATTGTGCAATGTATCAAGTAGAGCAGCCCTAAGCAATATCAACAAGCTAGTCTCAAATAGGATCAAAGTGTTCACAAAGGATGAATTGGTTCCCAAAGGTAGGTGTACTGATGTTTTTCTAGGGCAGCAAACTTGTCACCTAGATTAATGTTTGAAGATCACCGAATTTGATTGATTGACAGTGGAAGGAATTGAAGCTTATATCCTCAGCTTTCATTAGAGTGCAAGAACACAAAAATCCGAGTTCGTATGTGAAAGTTATGCTTGAAATACCAAACTGACAGAATTGAAGAATTGAAGCTACGCGAAGGAAAGGAAAGATCAGCAACTAAAACATGGACTCTAATGGATCAAAACCTAACAAAACTCACTAAAATAACAGATTGAAACTAAAGGTTGAATTTTTGTGGAGTAGTTTTCAATTTAGGACAGAAATAAAAAACTAACTTAAGGCACTGATATTCTCACCGATCAACTGAAGCTCTGATACCACTTGATGTAACACTGGGTGTCCCGATCTTTCGATGAGAATGATAACTTTCGATTTGGGAGGAGACGACTTTGACGATCCGACTACAACGTACAACGACGATGCGCCTTAGCAATCGTTAAACCAACTCCAGAGGGTTATTGACCTTGCCGTGGGCACGATCAACCTGATCACGAAGATCAATTCCTGCAAGCAATCGAACAACAAGCAAGAACAAGGCAAAGCAATCTAAAATTGCAAATATAGATGAAGTATAGAAAAAGTTGGGGTTCCGATACAAGGAGCTTGTTAGGCGGCCGTTGAGCACGTCTAAAAGACTCAAATAGTAGCAAAAGGCTAAACTATCAAACAACCAAAACCAAAGTTATTTTGGGGGACTCCCTAGCTATTTATAGGAGAAATAGGAGGCCAAAACCAGGCTTGGGGCATCCAAAACACTTCCATGGCCGAATAGGACTCCTATTCCTAGTTTGGCTCGGATTTGGAAAGATGACCGAACTTGTTTTGCAGATTTCCATTGACTCGTAAGGAATTTGGAGATGGGGCCGGATCCGTTGGAAAGAGGACGTCGAAACCTTTCAAACCAGTACTCATAGACCTCAAACACCCTTGTGGATCAAAAGTTATGGTCGTTTGAAGTTGGTGCTGTCCCGAAGGCCGAATCCGAGTTGAATTGTTTTGCAGATTCCTGTTGACTCGTAAGGAATCTGGAGGTCGGGCCGGATCCGTCGGAAAGAGGACGTCGAAACCTTTCAAACCAGTACTCATAGACCTCAAACACCATTGTGGATCAAAAGTTATGGTCGTTTGAAGTTGGTGCTGTCCCGGAGGCCGAATCCGAGTTGAACTTGTGCACCGGAAGAATTGGCTTCATGCTTGACGTTTGGGAGTCCTTCTCCTTGGTTCCTAATGACAATAAAATCATCACAAGGATTAAATAGGATTCCATTCATTAAATTATTTGTATGCAACCCGAGGAACACATTCACCTGGTAATTGAATTGACGTGCGCGAGCTCGAGTAATTGGCCCTTGTATTACATTGTTTGCTTCAATTGGGTTTGTAGGCATGGCTGTATGCATGGTAGTGATGTGCTCATCAGGTACCGTTAGCTACATACGTAACAGGGCGTTGCACGAAATGAAACTTTCTTCCAAACATGCCGAATGGGCCGTACATAGCCGTAACACATTCGGCATGCATTACGAATCCGTCTGAGTGTCTATGAAGCATTCCTTCACGCCGTGCATGAACGAGTACTTTAGGGAGCGTCCGCACGAAAACGATGCAGAAATGAAACCGAGCGGCAAGCATGCCCAGTGGACTTCGCATGTGTCGTAATTCATTCCGGCAGGCATTTCGAATCCGTCCGAGTCGGCGCGAAATATTCCACCAAGACGGGTTCCAAGTTATCAGACGCTGGCGTAAACGAAGCGATGTGCGAAACAAATCGAGTGCCCAAACACCCGAATGAACTTACCATGTTCGCCAGTGCTTTCGACTTTAGTTCCGATTACGACCCGGTAGGTGTGACACATTCCACTACGGCCGGTCCCAACGGGCACCGCAATGCACCAGACGCAAACGAAAGTGACAGAAGGAAACCGAGTGCCAAACACCCGAATGATCTTCTTTCTCGCCGTAGTCACTTTGGCCCGCATTTCAAAACCGTCCGAGTCGTTGTGGAACATTCCTCCACGGCGGGTCCCAACGGGTTCGTAAGTCGCTATGCGTATGAAATCGATAAATGTAAGAAAACTACATGCTAAGCAATCGCGAATGGACTTTGTATGCCTCGTAACTCTCTTCGGCATGCATTTCGCACTCTTCGAGTCGGTGTGGAACTTTCCCACGCAACGCCGCACAAGAAGCAAAGATGCTAGAAAATGACGCAAGAAATGAAACCGAGTGTCAAGCACCCCATATGGACTTCATCTGCTTACTATCTCCTATTAGCATCAACTTTGGGTCCCCAGAATCGTTCGCGAGACACACTTACGATAAATGGTACTGTAAGCTTCGAGCGTGCCGAAATGGTGCACGGATCGAACACTGGTGCCAAGCAACCAGAATCGACTTCCTATGCGCCCTAGCTCATTTCGGCATTCATTTCGATTCCACCCGAGTCTGAGTCATGCCCTCCACCGCGACGGGTACCAACCGTTACTTTGAGCTGTATGCGTATGAAGACGATGCACGAATGGGAACTCTCTGCCGAACCGCACGAATGGGTACTCTCTGCCGAACCCTACGAATGGACTTTATATGCATTTTAGCCCATCCAAAATTCCTTTCTGATCTGTCTGGGTCCATGTGAAACATTCCTCCATGACGGGTCGTAATGGGTGCTGCATGCTTATTTGCTTACAAAAACGACGCCCGAAACGAAATTGAGTGTCCAACACGCCGAATGGACTTCACACGTGCCCTAGCTCATTTCGGCAAGCATTTCGAGTGCGCTCGAGTCTGCGTTGAACATTCATCCACGTGGGACCCAAAATGGTACCGTTAGCTACATACGTAACAGGGAGTTGCACGAAACGAAACATTCTTCCAAACATGCCGAATGGGCGGTACATAGCCGTAGCACATTCAGCATGCATTACGAATCCGTCTGAGTGTCTGTGAAGCATTCCTTCACGCCGTGCACGAACGAGTACTTTAGGGAGCATCCGCACGAAAACGATGCAGAAATGAAAACGAGCGGCAAGCATGCCCAGTGGACTTCGCATGTGTCGTAATTCATTCCGGCAGGCATTTCGAATCCGTCCGAGTCGGCGCGAAATATTCCACCAAGATGGGTTCCACGTTACTGTACGCTGCGTACAAACGAAAGCGATGCGCGAAACAAACTGAGTGCCCAAACACCCCGAATGAACTTACGATGTTCGCTTGTGCTTTCCAGCTTTAGTTCCGGTTCTGACCCAGCCGGTGTGACACATTCCACTACGGCTGGTCCCAACGGGCACTGCATCTGCACTAGCACGCAAACGAGTGACAGAAGGAAACTGAGTGCCAAGCACCCCGAATGATCTTCTTGCTCGCCGTAGTCACTTTGGAGCGCATTTCAAAACCGTCCGACTCGTTGTGGAACATTCCTCCACGGTGGGTCCCTACGGGTTCTGTAAGCTGCTTGCGTATGAAACTGATAAACAGAAGAAAACTACATGCGAAGCACCGCGAATGGACTTTGTATGCGTCGTAACACTGTTCGGCATGCATTTCGTACCTCTTCGAGTCGGTGTGGAACTTTCCCACGCAACGCGTACAGTAAGCAGCATGCGTTAGAAAATGACGCAAGAAATGAAACTGAGTGTCAAGCACCCCATATGGACTTCATCTGTTTACTAGCTCCTATTAGCATCAACTTTGGGTCCCTCCGAATCGCTAAGTAGACCTCGCACGATAAATGGTACCGTAAGCTTCGAGCGTCTTTAATGGTGCACGGATCGAACATCGTGCCAATCAACCGTAATCGACTTCCTATGCGCCTAGCTCATTTCGGCATTCATTTCGATTCCACCCGAAGTCTGAGTCATGCCCTCCACCGCGACGGGTCCCAACCGTTACTTTGAGCTGTATGCGTATGAAGACGATGCACGAATGGGAAATCTCTGCCGAACCGCATTTAATGGGTACTCTCTGCCGAACCCTACGAATGGACTTTACATGCATTTTAGCCCATCCAAAATTCATTTCGATCTGTCTGGTCCGTGTGAAACATTCCTCCACGACGGGTCGTGAATGGGTGCCTTTGCATGCTTATTTGGTTACAAAACGACGCCAAACGAAACTGAGTGTCCAACACGCCGAATGGACTTCACACGTGCCTAGCTCATTTCGCGAGCATTTCGAAAAGCGCCGAGTCTGCGTTAAACATTCATCCACGTGGGACCCAAAATGGTACCGTTAGCTACATACGTAACATGCTGTACCTAAACGAAACATTCTTCCAAACATGCCGAATGGGCCGTACATAGCCGTAGCACATTCGACATGCATTACGAATCCGTCTGAGTGTCTGTGAAGCATTCCTTCACGCCGTGCACGAACGAGTACTTTAGGGAGCGTCCGCACGAAAACGATGCAGAAATGAAACCGAGCGGCAAGCATGCCCAGTGGAATATTCGTGGTTGAAACAATTTTTTTCTGTTGGGAAGTGAGTTTGGTTCCTTTTAAGGAAAAAGAGATGGTGGTTGTGTGGAAGCATTTAATTCCTTGATCGGTTTCTTTTTCTGAATTGCTTGGCCTTGGATAAAAGTGAGATGATTTGTTTTGGTAAAAGTGAAATGCATTTGCAGAAGACTTTCGCGGTGTTTCTCTTTTGAATAAAGCTTCTCCCCGAAGAAAATTTTTTTTTGGTGTTTTTGGTTCTATGGAGTTCCTCTTCCAAGTTGAGTTCCCGTGTATGTGAATTTCAGCCTTTTGGTTTAAAGGTGGTGATTGTCGTTCGTTGTGTTAGTGAGAATTAAGATTTCCTTTACGTTCAAGCTTGGGGTAAGAAAATGAATGTTTATGTTATGGTTGAGTATATTCAAGGATTGTACTCCTTGCCCTGGTCCTTGGGTGGAAGAATGTGAAGGCGAAACCTTCTTACAAGGGAAAACTAGTGTGGGTCGCTGATCGTAAGTAGTTTAAAAGTGAAGAGTAAAGAAAGGTTGTGTATGACTCAATTGAAACCTTTTTGGAGAATTGTTTTCATTGATGTGTTCCTCGGTGGGGTTGCTTAATTTAGTAGTGGACAACTTGGAAGTTGCAGGTAATTACATTATTTTTTTGGAACTTTTGTCGCTGGTTCGAGCGAGTTTGTGTCAACCGTAGTGATTGTGTTCGGTTGTTATTGTTTCATGATGTACGGACCCTGGTTGTAAAGCAGGCTATCTCTGTCGTTGGTAAGGGTGGATATTGGTTCTTTTTGTAAAAGATCAATCACTTGAAGGAGATAGGAGTTTGTGTTTGGGTTGATTTAGAGACTTACCTAGAGCGTTGTGTCTCACATGGTTCGCGTCGCCCGTAATGCACGAACCGTGGTAGAGGAGTTGAGATTGGAATGCGGAGTTTCATGATCGGGTTGAAGAGAGAAGTGGAGTTGAGATTCCAGATCGATACCAGATTCACCTAATAGGTGTCCTTTTAATAGGGAATAGTTCGTGTTAGTGTCCAATGAAAGATTTGTGGACCAATTAGTCTGAGCGGGATGCAACTTGGGAACTTGAGGACCGGATCTTGGAAGAAGTATCCTACACTCTTTGAGGATGCTGAAGGTAAATTGATGTTTACCTTTTGCCTTCCTTTTCTTTTTCTTTCCGTAGCTAAAAGGAGAAGATTCGGGACTAATCCTTTTAAGGAGGGAGAATGTGATGCCCTAGAACTTGAGAGTGATTGTAGGGTTTTTCTTCCTTGTTTTTGTTTCTAAAGGAATGACGGTTTTGTCGGGGGATGAAACAATTGAAGAAAATACTGCATTTTAATATTAATTTTGGTGTTTTGGGCTAGGGGAAAAAGGCCGAAGAAAACCTGGGCCTGGACTGAATCCCCTTCCCACCTCCACCTACCCCACCCCCGAGTGGGCGGCCCACTTCCCCCACCAAGGGGTGCGCCCCCACCTTGTGGCCGGCCACCCTCCCCAAACCCTAGGGTGCCTCCCCTTCCTCCCCTAGCAGCCACACCACATCTCCTCTCCCTCCCCTGCGTGGTGGCTCAAGATCCGCCGCGAAACGCGAAGGAGAAAGCGAGAAGAGGATCCGTGGAGGCGTGGGGAACAAGCAGATTTCGTTTTCGGTGATCATCGCGTGTTCTTCGTGGGATCTCAAGGGAGAACTTTAGGTAAAATTCCCAATCTTTTACCCCCTGTTATACCTAGGATTGGGAGTGTTTTAGATCTGGTGGTGATTGGATTGGATGGGATTTGAAGGGGGAGAAGGGTAGTTGTTCATGTGGTGCTGTTTCTGAGAGGGAAGATTGTGCAGCGCGGCTTGTTTCATGTTTTACGTGACCTAGACTATTTTTCCTGCAAAAACCTATAACTATAAAGTTGTAGATAACGTCGAGATCTAGCTTCTGTAATTTTTTCAGAATTTTTGGGACGACTGTATGAGAGTTATCTCTGTTGGAAGTTGACGAATAGAATCTGGAAACAGATTTCGTCCCCTGTGTTGGACGTCTGTTTAGGCATAATTAACAATGGAATTGAAATTTATGGTCTTCATAAAAGTTGTATATCTCGTCAATATCTAGCTTCTGTAATTTTTTTATATTTTTCTGATCTGTATAGAAAAAGATACGAAATTGTGAAGAGTGGTTGCTGCTGTTTAACCCGGACAGATTGGGGTTTTTGGCGTTTAAGAAGGGAACGGGGGTTAGGAAGCGCGTGTTCGAGTTACGTGATCATTTGTGTTGTCGCTATGTACTGAAATAATGCTTGTTCAGGTGGTGCCCCTTCTGGACGCACTAGATTCTTCTTCAACGTCGGTAAAGGCAAGTGGAAGTAGCGGTCTTGCTAAACTATAACTCGCTATTTGTTTCGTCTTCAATATAAACCTTAATTGCAGCACACCTACATGGTTTAACTACTTGTTTATGAGATTGCAATATCCTATCCTGCATTGTGATGTGGTTGTTTGGCTTTTGAATCATGAGTAAGAATGAAGAAAGATGTTGTTTGCAAGATGAATTGTTGAGATATTCTATCTCAATGATGTTCTATTTTTATCCATGCTATTTGATGGTATGCAAGCATGTGAATTCAGAGTGGGAAGTTATGAATGTATTTATGCATGAAGCATTAACTGCATAATCATGCATTGGAAGTTTGTCGACGCCAACAAAGCGCGATCAGAAGTACAACACCGTGTGTTCTGAGAAAGGGCACGGTGAGGAGGATCATGGCATAAGCATGTGCACAATCATATGCATTCTACTGAGGTTGTGTGGACTCTGTAATGTGGTATTGGACATGAGGAATTTGGTATGCTAGTTTTACTGTGGCTGTGTTATTTGTTAGAAGTTGTTCCGCTTGCTGAGATTACCCAATCTCACCCCTTGTTATTTTGTTGTTTTCAGGTAGTTCTCGCGAGTCGTAAGCTTGAAGGGTGGGCTTAGTAGCACAATCAACCCTCCGGGGTCATCACGAATCACATGGACTAGTGCATTTAATAATTCATTAGCTTGCTGAAATTTTATTAATCATAAACCTGATGATGTCCTCTTTGGAGCTGTTTTACGTTTATGTTTGTTTTCTGGTTGATTTAGACTTGTTATCTCTAGTATTGATGCTTTAATGTTATTCCCGTTTGTAATGTTTATTATGAATCTTGTTGTCGCTTCCGTTTTGTCCTAATTTTAGGGGAGATGCTGTCGAAATTTTCTTGTACGACAGTTTAGATTTGTAGGGTGTTACACCGAGTCTGAGTCATGCCCTCCACCGCGACGGGTCCCAACCGTTACTTTGAGCTGTATGCGTATGAAGACGATGCACGAATGGGAACTCTTTGCCGAACCGCACGAATGGGTACTCTCTGCCGAACCCTACGAATGGACTTTATATGCATTTTAGCCCATCCAAAATTCATTTCTGATCTGTCTGGGTCCGTGTGAAACATTCCTCCACGACGGGTCGTAATGGGTGCTGCATGCTTATTTGCTTACAAAAACGACGCCAAACGAATCGAGTGTCCAACACGCCGAATGGACTTCACACGTGCCTAGCTCATTTTCGCGAGCATTTCGAAAGCGCCGAAGTCTGCGTTAAACATTCATCCACGTGGGACCCAAAATGATACCGTTAGCTACATACGTAATGTATGCTGTACCGAAACGAAACTTTCTTCCAAACATGCCGAATGGGCCGTACATAGCCGTAGCACATTCGGCATGCATTACTTAATCCGTCTGAGTGTCTGTGAAGCATTCCTTCACGCCGCACGAACGAGTACTTTAGGGAGCGCCCGCATCGAAACGATGCAGAAATGAAACCGAGCGGCAAGCATGCCCGGTGGACTTCGTGATGTGTCGTAATTCATTCCGGCAGTATTTCGAATCCGTCCGAAGTCGGCGCGAAATATTCCACCAAGACGGGTTCCACGTTATCAGACGCTGCATAAACGAAGCGATGCGCGAAACAAACTGAGTGCCCAAACACCCGAATGAACTTACCATGTTCGCTTGTGCCTTCCAGCTTTAGTTCCGGTTCGACCACCGGTGTGACACATTCCACTACTACCGTCCTAACGGGCACCGCAATGCACCAAAGACGCAAACGAGTGACAGAAGGAAACCGAGTGCCAAACACCGAATGATCTTCTTTCTCGCCGTAGTCACTTTGGCCCGCATTTCAAAACCGTCCCGAGTCGTTGTGGAACATTCCTCCATGGCGGGTCCCAACTGGTTCTCGTAAGTCGCTTGCGTATGAAATCGAGCAAACAGAAGAAAACTACATGCGCTTCGCGAATGGACTTTGTATGCCTCGTAACTCGCTCGGCATGCATTTCGTACCTCTTCGAGTCGGTGTGGAACTTTCCCACGCAACACGTACAGTAAGCATCATGCGTTAGAAAATGACGCAAGAAATGAAACTGAGTGTCAAGCACCCCATATGGACTTCATCTGTTTACTAGCTCCTATTAGCATCAACTTTGGGTCCCTCCGAATCGCTAAGTAGACTCGCACGATAAATGGTACTGTAAGCTTCGAGCGTGCGTAATGGTGCACGGATCGAACACCGTGCCAATCAACCGTAATCGACTTCCTATGCGCCCTAGCTCATTTCGGCATTCATTTCGATTCCACCCGAGTCTGAGTCATGCCCTCCACCGCGACGGGTCCCAACCGTTACTTTGAGCTGTATGCGTATGAAGACGATGCACGAATGGGAACTCTCTGCCGAACCGCACGAATGGGTACTCTCTGCCGAACCCTACGAATGGACTTTATATGCATTTTAGCCCATCCAAAATTCATTTCTGATCTGTCTGGGTCCGTGTGAAACATTCCTCCACGACGGGTCGTAATGGGTGCTGCATGCTTATTTGCTTACAAAAACGACGCCCGAAACGAAACTGAGTGTCCAACACGCCGAATGGACTTCACACGTGCCCTAGCTCATTTCGGCGAGCATTTCGAGTGCGCTCGAGTCTGCGTTAAACATTCATCCACGTGGGACCCAAAATGGTACCGTTAGCTACATACGTAACAGGGCGTTGCACGAAACGAAACTTTCTTCCAAACATGCCGAATGGGCCGTACATAGCCGTAGCACATTCGGCATGCATTACTTAATCCGTCTGAGTGTCTGGTGAAGCATTCCTTCACGCTGCATGAATGAGTACTTTAGGGAGCGCCCGCACTAAAACGATGCAGTAAATGAAACCAAGCGGCAAGCATGCCCATGGACTTCGTGATGTGTCGTAATTCATTCCGGCAGTATTTCGAATCCGTCCCAGTCGGGCGAAATATTCCACCAAGACGGGTTCCACGTTATCAGACGCTGCGTACAAACGAAAGCGATCTGCGAAACAAACTGAAAGTGCCCAAACACCCGAATGAACTTACCATGTTCGCTTGTGCCTTCGGCTTTAGTTCGGTTCGACTCACCGGTGTGACACATTCCACTACGGCTGGTCCCAACGGGCACTGCAGCTGCACCAGCACGCAAACGAGTGACAGAAGGAAACTGAGTGCCAAACACCCCGAATGATCTTCTTTCTCGCCGTAGTCACTTTGGCCCGCATTTCAAAACCGTCCGAGTCGTTGTGGAACATTCCTCCACGGCGTATGACACTGATAAACAGAAGAAAATGTAGGATCGAAGTATACGAATATAGCAATCAGAGGGGGGGTGAATGATTGTGCGGAAGCTAAAACCAAATTCTTGACCTATTAAAAGTTCACCCCAAAACAGAACCAAATAATAGCCTCGTTTTCGACAAAAACAGAATGGCAGAGGTTTGGTAAAATGAGAATTCCCGGAGATCCAACCGTCGAAACGATCTGAAATTTGGACACAAGAAATTAGATTCCAATACGAATCGAACCCAAAAAGAATCAGCTCGATCGGACTTACGGATCAAAAGTTATGAGCTTCGCAAGCTTGCTGTTCCAGAACTTGACGAAAACTAATCTAATCAAAACTTCAAGATTAAACAAGAACGACAAAAGATTGATCAACTAGACTTTGAGAAACACTAGATCAATACCCTAGAGAGGTTTTTGATGGATCAAATCAAGATAAAACTCAACGATCAAAAACCAATCTAGAATTAGAACAAGCATGCAAACAAGAACCAAAACAGAAAATACTCAGAGCGACGTGGTTATCAGAGCACGCAAAAATCTTGGAAGAATTGATCTTTATTTCTTGTCTAAAATACTCTCATCAAAAGAGTACAAACCCTAAAACCAAGCTCAAAGCTTGATGCGCTCAGCTCTACTTGGTGCCTTTCAACATGAGACCCCCCACCTATTTAAAGCACCAACTCCACAAGGAGTTCGAATACGATTCCTATTCCCTAGAAGGAATCAGTGATCCAACACAACTCTACTTGGCCCAACCAGGCCGAGTACAACTCTTGCACGCCGTATGGTAACCCTTCCATACTCACGTGACTAACACTTTGCACGCGTATGGCCACCTTCCATACTCACGTGACTAACACTTTGCACGCGAATGACCTCCTGCCATTCTCACGTGACTAACCATTCTTCATGTGCACCATTCTCTTAGCCCGAACGTCTCGCATGACATCCTTGACCACCAAGACCTCAGTTCCTCCTGAACCTAGTCCCGAACCTCAGTTCCTCCATGAACCTAGTTTCGGTCCCGTCATCGACCACGTTCGTCTTCGAGCAATACCTGCACATGAACAAACCACAAAACAATTCCGAGCACAAGTCCACGACTTGACTCACATCAATCCATGCAAATACTCACACGAGCATTGCATAAAGTCCACTTCAAAAGAAGCATCATGAAATTCTCACAAATTTCATAATCCAAAAATGAATCAAACACAATTCCAATTTTGCTCAAAACCCTAATCGAGCAAAACGCATTCACGACGGACCAACAAAATCGGTCCGCGTACACATGAAAAAGTCACTCAAAAACCATTCACGACGGACCAACAAAATCGGTCCGGTGTACAAGTGAAAGTCTCGGTTCCAAGAAGAAAACATTCCGTGAAAACATCGTTCACAACGGACCCAAAAACTTTGTCCGTTGTACATGCGAAATCAATCCTCAAAGCCGCTCACATTGCACCCAAAAACTTTGTCCGTCGTGACATGCGAAACTTACCGGATTCTTGGAAAATAGGGTTTGGCTCATGCGCTCAAAAACATGTTCACGACGGACACAAAAACTTTGTCCGTTGTACATAGGAGAAAGAGGTTGTCAAAAAGCATGTTTACAAAGGACCAAGAAAGTTTGTCCGTCGTAGATGGGAAACTTCTTTCTTTCTTTAGGATTGGTCCGCGCCAAGGCAAAACTTACTGCTTTCTTGTCAATTGTCAAAACACATGAACAAACACATTTTGCAAATTCAAATCTAAGTTAATTTTTCAGTTCAAAGCCAATTTTTCAAAGACATGATTTCACAATCTCCCCCTTGATGAAAACATTGGCAACACCACTTAGAATTGAACATTTGGCATTCACTTTACAAAAGATTTTGAAATCCAAAGGATCAAAGACCAAAGTAAGAAAACACAGAAATCCCCCTTTGACCAAAATGCAAAACAAAATCTCCCCCTGAGAATGAAAATGTGTGTGAATGTGCAATGTGCCCAAAAATTTCAAAATTCTCCAAACTTCTTCCAAAATTCTCAAACAACTCCCCCTTTTTCTTCTCCCCCTTTTTCTTAAACTTTTCAACGATTCCCAAATTTCTCCCCCTTTGACAATGGATTCATCAAGAGTACAAAAGAGAGAATTTGTTCAAAATTTTTCTTGTAGCAATGATTTCACAAGAAGAAACAAGGGAGTGCCAAGATAGGAAAAGATGAGCTCATTCGATCATATAACCTTATATATCACTGTCGGGACCCCGAATTTGCAAATCCGGACCCTCTGTGTATTCAGCACTAGTCCAGGAACGCGCTAGTGCACACAGTCTTAACATCGGTATATATCACAATCATACCAAACGATACTATCAAAGTACTTTATTTAAATAATCAAAGGGTTACTCGACCTTATGGCCAAGTTACAAATATATGCCTTGCAAGGCAAAATGTATTAAAAGAGAAATAACAGCAGAATGAAAATCAAATAAACTTCGTGGCGCCATCCAAAGATACCACAGCAACCTGATCGGGCTCGCATCCCTAAGTAGACGGGTCCTCTTGGAACTCCTCTTCCGAACCGGGCGTAGTCTCCTCTTCAACTGGTATTGTGTTGAGGCAAGGGTGAGTACTTGGTACTCAAGCAAGTCATGCACGTAATGCAAGCTAATATACTATATGCATGGCTTGGTACAAAGGAATAGCTCAGGTATATTTGCAAGAAATGCCTTTTGACAAGTAATAAAAGTAGATTCGAAAGCGGTAGAAATAAGTAAAGCATAAATAACTTTTCAGGAAATTTAATAAACATTTTCCCCATCCTAAACCACATTTCCATCATCTTCATTATTAAACCAACCCAACTTTTCAAATCCAAGTTATTTTCGTAAAGTCTAACCCTTGACTCAGTAATTCCCGAGCATTGTCCAAAGATCGTGGACTCGGCTATTTAAATAGATTCTACACTCTGCAGAGGTTATGCACTTTACCCACAAGATACAATCCACTCACCACGTCGTGAATCGCCATACAAAAGTATGCGAATGAGCGATCATAACAAAGCCTTCGGAAGCCTCAAACAACACAGTGGTCCTCTCCTGTTCGTGCTCTACACCATCCCTTCCTTAGCCAAGGCGAAGTATGGGACCAACACACCGTTAGATGGGTATCCGGCCACGACCACGATACGCTCCCCGCATAATCACACAAACAAGCGGTAATCGACACCCTGAGGCTCCACAAGTGAGTCCTTAGCGACTTAGTCAACTAGGGCCGTCCCATTCCACCATGTGGTTGCAAGTATGACCCAGTTCAAAGGCTTGCAAGGTTAAGTCCTTAGAGTGACCAGGGCAAGACTACCCAAGAACCAAATCAACATTCCCAATGCCACAATCGGCCCACCTGATTACTCTTGCCACATGCCCTGGCCGAAATCAGCTTATCAAACCCCGCTTGATTACCATGCACCACGTGCCATCAACATCACATGATACTTTTCCAAAACAAGTTCAATATATCATTAAGTCCATATTAGCATTTGATCGTCAAAATCATGTCATGAGCACGTAAGTGTGTCTAAGCGTATACTACAACGGTCTAAACCCATGTTGGCAATTTAATAATGTCCAACTAGTAAACCACAACTAGGGTGACAAAAGGTCATGGCACATACTTAAGTAATCAAGGTGTCATATAGCAAATTGGTATTTATCTAACCCCATGTTTAAACAAAGTATCTTTCTAATTAAACTAGCATGCAATAGTTTAAATCAAAATAGATTTCAAATAGGATCAACATGGTCAAAGCACAACTTGCCTTCAAAAGCACTTGCTCTTGGTCTTGGGTTGGATCCCGAGTCAACACTTCTCCCTCGAATCCTTCCTAAGACTTCAACGCCTACTCGTAAAGCGTGCAAATAGCAAATACACAAATAAACACTAGGCAAAACATCCCAAAACTCCAAATAAAATCCATAAACAGAGAGAACGTAATTTTCTGGATTTTTAGAAACTGGAATCAAAATTTGGAGTTAAATGCAAAAGTTATGATTTATTAAAGCTTAAATAATCAATTAAATAATATTACAGAGAAAAACTTTAGTCCAAAATTAAATAAAATTCATATTTAGGTAGATCTCAATTTTATACAAATTTAGAAATTTGAATCACTCAAATCGGAGTTGAAACGCAAAAGTTATAAGCGTTTGAAGTTTGAATCTAAATTTGAAATCATTATTCAATTAATAAATCATTTTCTTTTTTCGAAATTAATTATTATACAAAGATGGACACGTGTCACCTCGATTGGTGGTGGCGACGCCAATGGTCCATGGACTCGGTCCACGCTTGGCTCGGGTCCACGGTGGACTCGGCCCACGACTCCACGCCTGGCCGACATGTGGGCCCCACCGCCGGTGGGGTTTCACGCACGCGCTGATCGCGGCCGACACGTGGGCCTCGACTCATCGCGGGTCCCGCGTGTCGAGACACGCTCCCCACGCCGTGGGCGCCGAAAGACACGTGGCACAATCTCGGCCGTTGATTTGAAAATCAACGGTCCGCATTGGATCTAGACCTCTCGCTCAAAACTACACGGTTGATCCGGCCGTTCGATCTAGATCGGACGGTCCGCATCTAACCCTAAAGCTACAACACAACTAACCACGACCGTCGATCTAAATCTAACGGTTGAAACCTAATCGAGACGGAAAACAAGAACGCGGCGTGGCCTCACTGCGCGCGTTGGATCTCGATCCAACGGCACCGAGCTCATGACGACGATGGCTCGCGGCGGCGCTGGCCGCGGCCGAGGACGGCGACCACCCTAACGGCGCTTGGGCGTCTCCGGCCAAGTGAGTGCACCCAAGAGGTGCGCCGACGCAAGGTTCTCGATCCGAGCTTGAAGGCGGCGGAGGATGACGAACGGCGCCGAAACGAAGAAAACCACGGCGCACTCCCAAACTCCGGCGAAATCGCGAGGCGACGGCGGCGGCTGGGCGTTGGAACTTAGGGCAATAGGCGCGACACGAACGGCGATCCTCGGCGATAACCCACGCCTTAAATGGCCTCGCAGCGTGCACAAAGCGGAAACCTAATCGGTCACGGCGGCTATGCGGCGCGAGTCCGGCTCGATCCACGGAAGACGACGCAATCCCAGCCCACGCGTCCACGATCAACGGCCACGATCGCGACGGCGATCGGGTCCGGCTCGGACGCGCTCGAATCCGTGCAGGCGGATCTCGGCCGTTGGATCTTGATCCAACGGTTGGGATCAATTAGGTTTTCAAGTTGGTTCGGTCGAAGTCAACCGCTCGGTCGGACTCGAGTCCGACTTCGGTCGGATGAACAAGATTTGACCCGAGTTGGATTTTCCAATGATTTAATAATTAAAATAATTCCCAAGAATTCATTTAATTCATTAAAAATAGCAAATGACTCGTAAAAATTCCGAAAAATTCTGGAAAATACTTTGGATCATTTTGGACTCAAATAAAATATTTTCAACAAAATTTTATTTGCAAAATTAAATTCTTTAATTATTTCAAAATGGAATAAATTCAAATAAATTCCAAATAAATCCAAATAAATTCCAGAAAATTCCAAAAATTCACCAAAGGGCCAAATCACACATGAATTTAAGAAAAGCAAAATTTTGGGGTGTTACAAACCTCCCCCCCTTAATAGAATCTCGTCCCCGAGATTCAGGGCTTACTAAAGGAATAGGTTTGGAAATTCTTTCTTCAAATCCTCCTCGCGCTCCCAAGTCGCTTCACTTTCTTCATGGTTGCTCCACTGAACTCTACAGAAACGGGTTGACTTGTTTCTAGTTTCTCGATCCATTGTGTCCAGAATCCTCACAGGATGTTCCTTATAAGTCAAGTCCTCTTGCAACTCGATTGACTCTAGCGATGTCTGGTCCTCAGAACTCTGAGACATTTCTTCAATCGACACATGGAATACGCCGTGTACTCCTCGCTAACGATCGTGGCAACTCCAGCTGGTAAGCAACTTCGCCTCTGCGGCTCAAAATCTTAAATGGTCCAACATAACGGGGTGCGAGTTTCCCTTTGGCATGGAACCTCTTAACTCCCCTGAGAGGCGTAACTCTGAGGTAAACAAAGTCTTCTGGTTCAAAACTCAAATCCCGGCGACGATTGTCAGCATAACTCTTTTGTCGAGATTGGGCTATCTTCAACCTTTCCCTAATCATAGCGATCTGCTCTTCAGCCTCTTGAAGAATATCAGGCCCAAAGACACGGCGCTCGCCGGTCTCATTCCAATTCAATGGCGTCCGACAGGGTCGACCATACAAAGGCCTCGAAGGTGACATCTCAGAACTAGCCTGATAACTATTGTTGTAATCGAACTCGGCATACGGCAAACTCTTATCCCAAGAGGTAGCATAAGCCAATGCACAAGCTCTCAACATATCCTCCGTAAATGGTTGACTCTTTCGGTCTGTCCATCCGTCTGTGGATGATAAGTCGCATCAAGTTCAAACGGGTTCCCATGGCTTCATGCAACTTATTCCGTAACCTTGAGGTAAATTGGGTACCTCTGTCTGATACAATCCTCTTTGGCACTCCGTGCAAACAGACAATCTCGATCATGTACAACTCGCTAACTTATCTCCGAGTAGGTGGTCTTCACGGGATAAAATGGGCTACTTTGGTCAAGCGATCCACTATAACCCATATGGAGTCATAACCTCCTTGAGTCTTCGGCAAACCGGTAATGAAATCCATTCCGATTTCCTCCCACTTCCACTCGTGTATCTTCAGTAAAGCAATCCTGCTGGTCTCTCGATGCATTGCCTTGACTCTCCGGGCATACGTCGCACAATGCAACATGCTCGGCAACTTCACGCTTCATGCTCGGCCACCGAATCTCTCCTTCGATCCCGATACATCTTGGCGCTTCAGGATGAATCGAGTACTTGGAGTCATGGGCTTCTTCCAAAACCGCTTGCTTTAACTCCTTTTGTTAGGCACACAAATGCGATCCTTCATCCACAACGTGCCTTGCTCATCCAACTTGAAGTCCTCTCGCTTGCCCTCCTCCTTTTGGTCTTAATCTTACGGATCCTGTCATCATCCTTCCGTCCCTTCTCGGATCTGGTCCTCCAAAGTAGGCTTTACTTCCAATGCGGCCAAGAATCCGCTTAGGTACAACCTCAATCTTCATTTTCTGGAAATCCTCGCACAACTCATCCCGACTGTGGCTAGCAACGCACTCACGGTATGGCTTTTCCGACTCAGAGCATCGGCTACTACGCTGGCCTTCCCGGATGGTAATGGATTCCAACATTATAGTCCTTGATCAACTCTAGCCATCTCCTTTGCCTCATATTCAGATCCGATCGGGTGAATATGTACTTAAGGCTCTTATGATCCGTGATATACTTCACATCTGCTTTCCAATCAGATAGTGACGCCATATCTTCAAAGCATGCACTACGGCAACTAACTCTAGGTCATGTGTCGGATAATTTTCCTCATGCGGCCTCAATCGCCTTGATGCATAAGCGGCGACCTTTCCATTCTCTCAAGACACATCCAAGTCCTTGGCGCGATGCGTCACAATAAATATCGAAGCTTTGAGCAACATCCAGAGAACTAACACCGTGCTGATGTCAATCGCTTTTTCAGCTCTCAAATCCTTTCTCACATTCCAAGCGCCCATGCAAACTTTTTCCTTCTTCAAGAATTGCGTAAGAGGTTTCGCAATTGTCGAAAAGCCTTCGATGAAACGGGCGGTAGTATCCTGCCATTCCAAGGAAACTCAACTGGGTCACGCCTTCTGGCCGCTCCCAATGTAACACGACTTCTACTTTGCTTGGATCCACGGCGACTCCTTCTCAAGCGGTCATTACATGTCCAAGAAACTCCACCTTGTCCTTCCAAAAATCACACTTGCTGAACTTGGCGAAAAGTTGCTGTTCCTCGCCTTTTCCAAAACTCGCCTTAAGTGTTCTGGCATGTTCATCCTCCGCCTTGGAGTAGATTAGGATATCGTCTATGAACACGACGACAAACTTGTCCAAATATTCCATGAACACCTTATTCATCATATTCATGAAATAAGTCGGGCGCATTCGTCACCCAAAGGACATAATCAGAACTCGTAATGTCCATATCTTGACGAATGCGATCTTGAATATCCTCTCGATCGGATCTTCAATCGATGGTATCCCGATCCTGCATCAATCTTGGAGAAAACTCCGGCTCTCTTAACCGATCAAACAAATCATCAATCACTGGGTAGCGGATACTTATTCTTCACGGTGACTTCATTGAGTGCACGGTAGTCAATGCACATCCCGAAACTCCCGCCCTTCTTCTTGACAAACAAAACCGGTGCTCCCCACGGCGACGAACTTGGTCTCGATAAATCCTTTATCCATTAATTCTTCCAAATTGTTTCTTCATTTCTACCAACTCCTCGGTAGACATCCGATAGGGTCTCTTTGCTATCTGGTGCATCTTGCACAAGCTCTATCACAAACTCTATGTCCTCTGCCTGGCGGCATACCAGGTAGATCCTCGGAAAACGTCTGGGTACTCATTCACTACCGACATCCTCTATGCTGATTGCCTTGGTACTGTTAACCATCAATCGCCCATCTCTAATCGCAGTGGCTTGAAATTCCACGTTCTTCCCACACGGCTCTCCATCGAGATAGTCCTTCGTCCACAATCCAATACACCTTGTGCTTGGATAACCAATCCATTCCCAATATAACATCTAAGGTCCTGGTCTCCAAAATTATAAGATTTGCTAGGAACTCTATTCCATCTATTAGTATTCTCACCCTAACATCCTACTTCCGCTCGGAGTTCGAACCAGGGTTTGAACTAAAAGCATGCACTTAAGTCTTGCAATTCTCAAGTCATTTCTAGCAGCAAAGCCTTGCGAAACAAACGAATGCGAAGCTCCGTGAGTCAAACAAAATCAAGCAGTGTAATCGAATTAACAAGTAACTTACCCAAGACGACGTCAGTAGCATTTTGCAAAGTGCATCTGCGGTGACATGGTTGACTCGGCCTCTCACCACGGCCTGGGGTGTGGCTCCTGGTGTCGGGCGCCCTAGCCGGGTGGTTCCTAGATTGAAGCGAATCGGGTCGCTCCTGCTGTCTTCTTTGGACAATCTGTTGGCAAAGTGTCCTGGCTCGTTGTGCTTGTAACGTCTCACTGCTCCTTCTTTGCCGAGGTAGCGTTTCTAGCGGGGTCGGGTTTGGTAGTTCTGATTGGCAGGTCTTGGTGCCGGGATGGTGTCCTTGTCGATTCTCGTGGTTGGAATCAAGAATTGATTTGGTGCAACTCTCAAGCGCCGCTGCGCTCTCGACGTGATCCTTGCTGTTGCATCCTCGCGCTTCTGTTCTCATCCAGTTCCTTGCGCTTGTCCTCAAGAATAAGCGCCTTATTCACCAACTCTTGGAAATCTGGAAAGGTGTGGGTGATCAACCCTACTTGCAATCCCGAGTTAAGTCCCTTCATAAAACGAGACTGCCTGGATTTATCTCGTCGCTACATCCTCAAAGCGTAGCGTGCTAGCCTGTGTGAACTTGTTCGTAGTCGGCCATCGGCCGATTACCTTGCTTCGATGCTCGAACTCCTCCTTCTTAAGGTCCATGATTCCTTCAGCACGTGATACCGCCGGAATGCAGCCGTGAACTCTTCCCAAGTGATATCTTGAGGGTTCTCTCATGCGTGGCACGTAAGTTTTCCCACCATTCAAGCGGTCGTTCCTTCCAACCGATGAGAAGCGTAGAGTACCTTCTCATTTCCTATGCATTGAGCTATGTGTAACTTCCTCTCGATTGATCTTAAACAATCATCGGCCTCCAATGGATTGGCATTCCCAGAGAAAGTGGGTGGGTGAGTCCTCATGAACTCTGACAGCCTTGTATTCTCAAGCGTGGTCCCCGATTAACTTGATTAGCAAAGTGGCCTGAGCAAAGGACGTGCTGCATTTGTTGCATCATAGCATGCATCAATCGAGTCTCAGGCAGCAAGAAACGCTCCAAATTCTGCATATCCAAGTGGCGGTCTTTGGTGTTCCATCATTGGGGTTTCTCTTCGGGCGAGATCCACTCCCATTGCTTCCAAAGTTTCCACGGTGTTCACCATCTCACGATTTGCTCTAGGTTTAGAGATGAGAGGGAAACAAGAATAGACAAGTAATATGGAACTTATGCGGCGAAAGGGGTAACTTTAAGGTCCATCTTTATTATTAGTAACTTGGTATGGTCACTTACAATGCCTAAGGGCCTTGCAACACATACCGCACACTCAAAGAAACAAAGCAACTCCAAATCGAACTAACTCGAGTCTAACGCCTAAAGGGTGACTCTTTCTTCTATGACGCTGACTCGGTGAAGGAGTCTCATTATAGAACCTATGCTCACTCATCGAAAAAACCTCCACGGCCTGGTACGGTGTCGTGGCATAGGCGCCAAACGCCGCCATGTCCAAAGCAACTATGTCCTCTCGTGGTAGTCGAAGAAGCGATGTCCTCATCGAGATCCGACTCCTCCGATCCGCTCGTAGCTCGAGCATCGCTCGGGTCCGTCCGTACAAAGTCATCTCCAACTCGCCAATCCTTCGTAGAAGGTGTGCCACATACTCTTGAGCTTCCCGCCATCTATTCTTCTCTCGCCGTGATCTCCTTGCGGGCCTTCTGTAGCTCCTTGCTTGTATTATCTAGTACATCCTCCTGGGCGACGACAAATCATGCCAACTGTGTAACCGTGGCATCCTCATCCTGAATCTCCTTCGGGTCAAGAAGGTTATCGCTGCACGGATGGTAACGGAACACCGTACTCTCCACCTTCTCTGGCGTAGATACGGGTAATGTGCCGCATTGCTCGTCGTGATACTTCTTGGATACCCATCTGCATTGTAGATCTCCGGCGGTCAAAGGTGCTCGCGATTGCCTGGGCCCTTTTTCCTAGCAGTACCTCAATCCTCACGTCACAAGCCTTGATCAATCCCGCTTGTCCGATCACTTCTACTTGGTATTGGGGCTTCTCAAAATCTCCGAGAGTCTCAGAGCATATGCCAAAGTTCCGCGGGCGTGACTAACTCCCGAGATCAACGTAGTTGAACTCTTCCTCCATCTGTCACAAGAGTGCTTTTACGTAAGAACTTGAAATTTTTAAATTGTGACAAGGTAAGGGAAAATTTCAGCAAGAGACAAGAAAAGAGAGAAGGGATAAGTCGAGATGTCATTTCTTGTCTTCACAAATTTTTAGCTTTAGAAAATAGGTTTTATCCTCACTACGACCATTCTAGCTTTGGGTGGAGCCTACAAATCAAGTATGGCTCGATACCACCTCTGTCGGGACCCGAATTTGCAAATCCGACCCTCAGGTATTCAGCACTAGTCCAGAACGCGCTAGTGCACACAGCCTTAACATCGGTATATATCACAATCATACCAAACGATACTATCAAAGTACTTTATTTAAATAATCAAAGGGTTACTCGACCTTATGGCCAAGTTACAAGTATATGCCTTGCAAGGCACAATGTATTAAAAGAGAAATAACAAAGAGCGGAAAATCAAATAAACTTCGTGGCGCCATCCAAAGATACCACAGCAACCTGATCGCACGCATCCCTAAGTAGACGGGTCCTCTTGGAACTCCTCTTCCGAAACTGGCGTAGTCTCCTCTTCAACTGGTATTGTGTTGAGGCAAGGGTGAGTACTTGGTACTCAGCAAGTCATGCACAGAATGCAAGCTAATATACTATATGCATGGCTTGGTACAAAGGAATAGCTCAGGGTATATTTAAAAGAAATGACTTTTGACAAGTAATAAAAGTAGATTCGAAAGCAGTAGAAATAAGTAAAGCATAAATAACTTTTCAGGAAATTTAATAAACATTTTCCCCATCCTAAACCACATTTCCATCATCTTCATTATTAAACCAACCCAACTTTTCAAATCCAAGTTATTTTCAGAAAGTCTACCCCTTGACTGTAATTCCCGAGCATTGTCCAAAGACTGTGGACTCGGCTATTTAAATAGATTCTACACTCTGCAGAGGTTATGCACTTTACCCACAAGATACAATCCACTCACCACGTCAGCCGTGAATCGCCATACAAAAGTATGCGAATGAGCGATCATAACAAAGCCTTTCGGAAGCCTCAAACAACACAGGTGGTCCTCTGCGGTTCGTGCTCTACAACATCCCGTCCCTTAGCCCAGTCGAAGTATGGGACCAACACACCGTTAGATGGGTATCTGGCCACAGCCACGATACGCTCCCCCGTACAATCACACAAACGGTGTAACTGACACCCTGAGGCTCCACAAGTGAGTCCTTAGCGACTTAGTCAACTAGGGCCGTCCCATTCCACCATGTGGTTTCAAGTATGACCCTGTTCAAAGGCTTGAATGGTTAAGTCCTTAGAGTGAACATGGCAAGACTAACCTAAGAACCAATTCAACATTCGGAATGCCTCAAATTGCCCACCTGATTACTCTTGCCACATGCCCCTGGCCGAAAATCGCTTATCAAACCCGCTTGATTACCATGCACCACGTGCCATCAACATCACATGATACTTTTCCAAAACAAGTTCAATATATCATTAAGTCCATATTAGCATTTGATCGCCCAAAATCATGTCATGAGCACGAAAGTGTGCTCTAAGCGATACTACAACGGTCTAAACCCATGTTGGCAATTTAATAATGTCCAACTAGTAAACCACAACTAGGTGACAAAAGGTCATGGCACATACTTAAGTAATCAAGGTGTCATATAGCAAATTGGTATTTATCTAACCCCATGTTTAAACAAAGTATCTTTCTAATTAAACTAGCATGCAATAGTTTAAATCAAAATAGATTTCAAATAGGATCAACATGGTCAAAGCACAACTTGCCTTCAAAAGCACTTGCTCTTGGTCTTGGGTTGGATCCCGAGTCAACACTTCTCCTCGAATCCTTCCCCACTTCAACGTCTCACTCGTAAAGCGTGCAAATAGCAAATACACAAATAAACACTAGGCAAAAACATCCCAAAACTCCAAATAAAATCCATAAACAGAGAGAACGTAATTTTCTGGATTTTTAGAAACTGAATCGCAAATTTGGAGTTAAAATGCAAAAGTTATGATTTATTAAAGCTTAAATAATCAATTAAATAATATTACAGAGAAAAACTTTAGTCCAAAAATTAAATAAAATTCATATTTAGGTAGATCTCAATTTTATACAAATTTAGAAATTTGAATCACTCAAATCGGAGTTGAAACGCAAAAGTTATAAGCGCTTGAAGTTTGAATCTAAATTTGAAATCATTATTCGAATTAATAAATCATTTTCTTTTTTCGAAATTAATTATTAAGCGCCAAAGATGGACACGTGTCACCTTCGATTGGCTGGTGACGTCGCCACGGTCCATGGACTCGGTCCACGCTTGGCTCGGGTCCACGGTGGACTCGGTCCACGACTCCATCGCTCGGCCGACATGTGGGCCCCACCGCCGGGCTGGGTTTCACGCGACGCTGCGGATCATGGCCGACACGGCCTCGACTTGGTCCCGCTGCGTGTCGAGACACGCTTCCCACGCCGCGCGTGGCGCGGCCGAAAGACACGTGGCACAATCTCGGCCGCTGATTTGAAAATCAACGGTCGCATTGGATCTAGACCTCTCGCTCAAAACTACACGGTTGATCCGGCCGCTCGATCTAGATCGGACGGTCCAGATCTAACCCTAAAGCTACAACACAACTAACTACCACCGCATTTATCTAAATCTAACGGTTGAAACCTAATCGTAGACGGAAACAAGAATTCGGCGACGTGGTTCACTCGCGGCGTTGGATCTCGATCCAACGGTGCACCGAGCTCATGACGACGATGGCTCATGCGGCGCTAAGGCGCCGCCGGCTACCGAGGACGGCGACCACCCTAACGGCGCTTCGGGCGCTCTCCGCCAAGTGAGTGCACCCGGTAGGTGCGCCGACGCAAGGTTCTCGATCCGAGCTTGAAGGCGGCGGAGGATGACGAACGGCGCCGAAACGAAGAAAAACCACGGCGGCACTCCCCAAACTCCGGCGAAATCGCGAGGCGACGGGCGGCGGCTTGGGCGTTGGAACTTAGGGCAATAGGCGCGCCAAGACACGAACGGCGATCCTCGGCGATAACCCACGCCTTAAATGGCCTCGGCAGCGTACAAAGCGGAAACCTAATCGGTCACGGCGGCTATAAGTGGCGGCGGAGTCCGGCTCGGCCACGGAAGACGACGCAATCCCAGCCGCCCACGCGTCACGATCAACGGCCACGATCGCCGCGGCGCGATCGGGTCCGGTCGGACGCTGCTCGAATCCCAGACGGCGGATCTCGGCCGTTGGATCTTGATCCAACGGTTGGGATCAATTAGGTTTTCGTTGGTTCTGGTCGAGTCAATCGGCTCGGTCGGACTCGAGTCCGACTTCGGTCGGATGAACAGATACTTGACCCGAGTTGATTTTCCAGCGATTTAATAATTAAAATAATTCCCGATAATTCATTTAATTCATTAAAAATAGCAAATGACTCGTAAAATTCGTAAAAATTCTGGAAAATACTTTGGATCATTTTGGACTCAAATAAAATATTTTCAACAAAATTTTATTTGCAAAATTAAATTCTTTAATTATTTCAAAATGGAATAAATTCAAATAAATTCCAAATAAATCCAAATAAATTCCAGAAAATTCCAAAAATTCACCAAAGGGCCAAATCACACATGAATTTAAGAAAAGCAAAATTTTGGGGTGTTACAATCACATAATATGCAAAATACATGATCTTGATGTGATTTTAGCATGTTAGGGAATGACATGTATCTCAACCTCAATTCAGTCAACTATAGCCAAGTACTAAGCAAAACCTTTAGTAGAAAAACAAAGGCTCAAAGTTGAAGCAAATAACAAATCGTATGAGCAAGTAGTTTCAACTCCAATCTAGTGGACCAATTTAATCTTTAAACAATAAATCGCATGTGGCATGCTTGAAGCATACTTCTTTTATTTTCTAGGAGTGGCATGCTTGAAGCATACATCTTATCTTTGAGGGAATGGCATGCTTGAAGCATACATCTTAACCATTTTAAGGAAAGCATGCTTGAAGCAAATAACTTGAAGCTTTAGCCCTTTTATTCCCTTTTCTTTTCTTTTTCTTTGATTGTAAAACATGCAAGAGTGATTAGGAGGTCTTATGAAAGAATAAAGTTGAAACCACACTTGCTTCATAGCCCAAATTTGTCAAGAGGATTCAATATCAAGCCTAGAAGAGTAAGATATCACAGAGTATTTAGCTATAGGTAATCAGTCCAGGGAATTCCACAATGTCATTTTTAGTTCAAGTGAGACAATTAGATTATCATATATTAGCTCAATTACATAACATATAAAGAAATATGATAAAGTGAGCTCATCAAGTGAAAGAACTTGGCAAAGAAACTCCCTCAAAACAATCCCATTGGATGAACAATTCCAAGTTCTCCCCGAATAAAAGCAAAACGAGAAGAAGACAAAGGTTTTGTGAAAATGTCTGCCAATTGATGTTCAGTATCCACATGATGAAGCACAATGTTGCCTTTTTCAACATGATCTCTAAGAAAGTGAAATCTGATGTCAATGTGTTTTGTTCTAGAGTGTTGCACTGGGTTCTTAGCAATGCAAATTGCACTAGTGTTATCACACAAAAGAGGAACACTATCCAAATTAACCCCATAATCTTTAAGTGTAGCTACTATCCAAAGAATTTGAGAACAACAACTAGCAGCCTACATATTCAGATTCAGCAGCTTGATTGTGCAAATGTAAGATTGCTTTCTAGATGACCATGCAATGAGAGAATTTCCCAAGAAGTGACATGAACAAGAAGTGCTCTTCCTATCAATTCTACATCCTCCAAAATCGGCATCAGAAAAAGATCTAATACTAATGCATGAGGAAGCAGAATGCCAAATGCCAAAATCTTGAGTTCCATGAAGATACCTGAAAATCCTTTTGACAAACTTGTCGATGTGAAGCACGTGGGGAAGCTTGAAAACGAGCACACAAGCATACAAAGCAAATTGTATATCCGCCTTGATGCAAAGGAGGTACAAAAGTGAACCTATCATACTTCTATATTCCTTTTGATCAACCGCTCACCATCTTCATCAGTGGTCAAGTGCGCAAGTGCTCTCCATGGGTGTCATGATCGGCTTGTCGCTTTTCCATCCCAAAACGATGTAGCAAGTCTCTTGTATATTTGCTTTGATGCACAAAAGTACCATCCTTTGTTTGCTTGATTTGAAATCCCAAAAGTATGTCAACTCACCCATCATACTCATCTCAAACTCCTTCCTCATTGTTTCGAAAACTCGCACACTAAAACATGAGATGAACCAACCAAAGATAATATCATCAACATAAATCACGAATAGTTGATCATTGCCTTGCTTGAGTAAAAAGAGAGTTTTGTCAACCTTTCCCATTAAAAAGCTCTTTTCAAGTAAAAAGGTTTTTAGCCTATCATACCATGCTCTAGGAGCTTGTTTCAAACCATACAAAGCTTTTGATAGTTTGAACACATGATTTGGAAACTTTGGATTTTCAAAACCAGGTGGTTGCTTGACAAAAACCTCCTCATTTATGTAGCCATTCAGAAAAGCACTTTTCACATCCATTTGATACAATTTGAAACCTTTGGATGCAGCAAAAGCTAAAAGGATTCTAATGGCTTCAATTCTAGCAACAGGAGCAAAGGTTTCATCAAAATCTAAGCCTTCAATTTGAGTGTAACCTTGAGCAACCAATCTAGCCTTGTTTCTAACAACAACACCATCCTCACTTTGTTTATTTTGAAAACCCATCTAGTTCCAATAACATTAAAATCAGGAGGCGGTGAGACAAGTTTCCAAACTTTATTTCGCTCAAAATTCTCTAATTCTTCATGCATGGCATTGATCCAAGATTCGCCGATAATGCATGAGATATATCTTTGGGTTCAAAGGAAGCAACTAAAGCAGAATGAGCATAAGTGTCGTAATGAATAAACCTGGATCGAGTGACTCTCTCATTTAGGTCTCCAATCATTTGTTCAGATGGATGCATTTTCGAATGTGCAAGGAGCATTGGCTTTTGAGACTTCTCCTTCTTCTTCTTCATTTTCAAAGCATGTACAGATGATGTTGTAGCTTGAGGATGGTTAGCTGTAGGTGATGTAGTAGTAGGTGCCAAAGGTGCTACATCTTGTTGTGCATTAGGAAGAGTCAAGACCTCATCTTCAGCATCATCATCATCTTCAAAGATTTTCTCCCCGAATGTATGCGCCTGACTGCATCACTTGGACTAGTGCCTGGACTAGTCTCATCAAAAGTAACTTCACAAGTTTCCACAATTTTGTTAGTCTCCAAAACAAGCACACGATAGCCACGAGTATGAGCAGGATATCCAAGGAAAAAGCCATCCATTGATCTAGCTTCAAATTTATCAAGATTTCCAGATTTCAAGACAAAGCATTTGCATCCAAAACCCTAAAGTGAGAAACAGTAGGCCTATGTCCAAACCGAAGCTCATATGGAGTCTTACCCAATTTTGATCTCAAAAACACACGGTTTGAAACATAACATGCGCTTGAAATCGCTTCACCCAAAAGTTTCTAGGAGTATGATGTTCATCTAACATGGTTCTAGCCATCTCAACCAAAGTTCTGTTTTTCCTTTCAACTACACCATTCTGTTGAGGCACTCTAGGTGATGAAAATTGATGATCAATTCCTTTTCAAGACAAAAGAGATCAAAAGAAGCATTTTGAATTCAGTTCCATTATCACTTCTAATAGCTTTGAGAGCTCCTGGATGATCAATAGAAAGCCTAAGAACAAGACTTCTAAAATGACTAAAGGCCTCATCCTTAGATGCCATAAAGTATACCCAAGAGTATCTAGAAAATCATCAACAATCACAAGCACATACCATTTGCCTCCAAAGGATTGAACTCGAGATGGTCCAACTCAGATCAAGATGTAGAAGCTGCCCCCGAGCGCTTGTCATCATCATGGTAAGAGGTGGATGTGAACCTGCAATCATCTTACCATGTCTACAAGAAGAACATACTAAATTGCTCTCACCCTTAAGCTTAGGCAAGCCACGTATGAGATCTAAACTGCTTACACGAGTAAGATGATCAAAACCAACATGACCAAGTCTACGATGCCAAAAGAATAAATCTTTAGAAGCATTGGCAATTAGACACCTATGTTTAGAAGAAGGTGATGCATCAAAATCAGCTTTAAAAACTCTTCCAAAACGAGAAATCTTGACCACAAGATCACCTTAAGCATCTAGCACTGTGCATTCATTTTTCTTAAAGCTTATCTCAAGATCTTCATCAAGAATTTGAGAGACAGAAAGCAAGTTATATTTCAAATTTTCAAAAAGAGCTACATCTTTGAACATAAAATTGTCACTTACCTTTATTTTACCTTTTGCCACAACAGAAGAGGAAGAAGAATCTCCAAAAGTAACACTTTCAAGACGAGATGCACGAGTGAGGAGGAGAACCAATTCTTATCACCTGACATGTGGCGTGAGCATCCTAATCCACTAGCCATATGTTCTCCTTCCTCGCGAGAAGCCTACATAGCAAAACATGTCGAGGTCTCAGATCTTGGGGTTAGGAATGAGATTTTTGGGAATCCAAGATCGAGACACACGACGCACAACAAGATGGGTACAACACGATAATTTTTATGCACAAAATCAGATTTGCCTTTTCCCATGTTTCTAGGAATGTAAGGTGTTTTCATCACTCTAGGCGCATAAAAATGTGCTTTGCTGAAATTTGACCTAGCCTTAGTTCTTTCCTTCTTTTCTTTGTTTGGCTAGTCTAAAGCAAAAATCTACTAAGTGTCCATCTCTACCACAATGAGTGCAAGTGTACTTGACATGATGTTTAGCTTTAACAAGAAAAGCACATTTTGCATTCATCATAGTAGAAGATAAAAAACCAACAGATTGAAAAGCAATTTTCTTAGGCTCATTAGATAACTCAATTTTGCAAGGAGCCTGAACAACAATGCGAGGTTTAGTTTCATATGTGGCATAAGGATCAAAACCTAAACCTCTCTTGTTTGTGCTAACCTTAGATTGATCCAAAATCATGTTCAACTTCTTCTTGCCATTAGTGAAACGTTCCAAAGAATTTTGCAAGTAATCAACTTTCTTAGCAAGAGTTAAACAATTATTGCAGGGAACATCTACTTTTCCTTTTTGCTTGCGACAAGTTGAGCATGAGAGAATTTCATGTGAAAGCAAATTATCAGTTAATTGAGAAACCCTAGCATTTGCATCTTTCAATTTTAATTCAAGAGTTGAGCATTTAGAACAAGAAGTTGAACTATGCAAATCATCGATTGAACAGCTAGCATGTACAACATATTTCTCATTTTTCTCATTTAGATGCAAACAAAAGAGCATGTTCTTTCCTAAGCAAGGTGAGCTCATTGTAAATTAAGTCACATGATTTGCAAGTATCATCACTAGGAATCAAAGTCTTAAGTCTAGCAATTTCAGCATTCAATGATTCAATAATGAAATCATGTTTCTTAATTTTCTTATCACGTTTGTCAAGCAATTTTCCAAGACGAGCAACAAAGAATAGCTAATTCATCATAAGAGGGATCTACCTCATTGAAGTCATTGTCGTGGTCGCCCTCAGTGAAGCTATCCTTGCTGCTTGCCATGAGACATAATCCTATCAAATCATGCTTGCTTGGAGTTGCATCATCTTCGCTGCTCTCCGAGTCCACATCGCTTCAAATTGACTTGTTCAAGAGCGGAAAGAACTCGTGAACCACCTTGCGTGTTGATGAAGCTCTTCTTCTTCCTATCATTTGACGAGAACCTTTTCTTCTCATTCCTTCCGTCGTTGTCCTTCTCCTCCTTTGATGTTTTTCCTGCAAGCTTAGGACAATTTGTGCGAATATGGTTGAGGTCACCACACTCATAGCATCTTGGAGGACCACCTCTCTTTCTCATTCTCACATTCTCGCAAAGCTTTGTTAAAGCGAGAAGAGAGTAGTGCCAGATCTTCTTCAGAAACTCTTCAAGTTGCTCATCCTGTTAAAGAAGACATGGAAGACAAGGCAAAGCTAGAAGAAGAATTTGCATTTGACATGTTAGGGTTAGAGATCAAAGCAATTGATTTAATGTTACCCTTCCTGGCAAGAACATCCAACTCATGAGTTTTCAACTTAGAGTAAAGAACATCTAATGTGAGTGTGCTCATGGTAGTAGATTCTTGTATAGATGTTACTTTCATCTCCCACACTGACATGTCCAAAGCACTAAGCAATTATCGAGCATTTTCAGCATCGGTGTAGCTAACTCCAACAGACGTAGATTGCTAAGAATTTTATTGAAACGTGCAAAGAAGTCATCTACAGATTCACTAAGTTTCATCTCAAAACGCATGTATTCTTTTTTTGTAAATATCTTGGCGAACCTCTTTGACAGTGTTAGAACCCTCATGGTAATCACAAAGAGATTTCCATACCTCATATGCGGATCGAAGATGAACCACACGATCAAAGTCGCTGCGTCCCAAGCCTTGGATGATCAAGTTGCGCGCCTTGCTATTTGCTTCAACATGTGTGCGATTGGTGTCGTTGACGTTGTCGTTTGCAGGGACTTCATATGGCTTGTAGACCTTCTCCCAAATTGTGAAGCCCTGTGCTTGGATGAACGCCTCCATCTTGGCCTTCCAAAACTGAAAATCAACACCATCGAACACACATGGTTTTGTCGAATAACGATCCATTGATCTAATCACCGGTTAAGATAGATTAGAGAAACCTTGCTCTGATACCACTTGTAGGATCGAAGTATACGAATATAGCAATCAGAGGGGGGGTGAATGATTGTGCGGAAGCTAAAACCAAATTCTTGACCTATTAAAAGTTCACCCCAAAACAGAACCAAATAATAGCCTCGTTTTCGACAAAAACAGAATGGCAGAGGTTTGGTAAAATGAGAATTCCAGAGATCCAACTGTCGGAACGATCTGAAATATGGACACAAGAAACTAGATTCCAATACGAATCGAACCCAAAAAGAATCAGCTCGATCAGACTTACGGATCAAAAGTTATGAGCTTCGCAAGCTTGCTGTTCCAGAACTTGACGAAAACTAATCTAATCAAAACTTCAAGATTAAACAAGAACGACAAAAGATTGATCAACTAGACTTTGAGAAACACTAGATCAATACCCTAGAGAGGTTTTTGATGGATCAAATCAAGATAAAACTCAACGATCAAAAACCAATCTAGAATTAGAACAAGCATGCAAACAAGAACCAAAATGTAGAAAATATCAGAGCGACGTGGTTATCAGAAAGTACGCAAAAATCTTGGAAGAATTGATTTTTATTTCTTGTCTAAAATACTCTCATCAAAAGAGTACAAACCCTAAAACCCAGCTCAAAGCTTGATGCGCTCAGCTCTACTTGGTGCCTTTCAACAGAAGACCCCCACCTATTTAAAGCACCAACCCACAAAGAGTTCTGAATACGATTCCTATTCCCTAGAAGGAATCAGTATCCAACACAACTCTACTTGGCCCAACCAGCCGAGTACAACTCTTGCACGCGTATGGTAACCCTTCCATACTCACGTGACTAACACTTTGCACGCCAGATGGCCACCTTCCATACTCACGTGACTAACACTTTGCACGCGAATGACCTCCGCCATTCTCACGTGACTAACCATTCTTCATGTGCACCATTCTCTTAGCCCGAACGCCTCGCATGACATCCTTGACCACCAAGACCTCAGTTCCTCCTGAACCTAGTCCCGAACCTCGGTTCCTCCATGAACCTAGTTCCGGTCCCACATCGACCACGCTCGTCTTCGAGCAATACCGCACATGAACAAACCACAAACAATTCCGAGCACAAGTCCACGACTTGACTCACATCAATCCATGCAAATACTCACACGAGCATTGCATAAAGTCCACTTCAAAAGAAGCATCATGAAATTCTCACAAATTTCATAATCCCAAAAATGAATCAAACACAATTCCAATTTTGCTCAAAACCCTAATCGAGCAAAACGATTCACGACGGACCAACAAAATCGGTCCGACGTACACATGAAAAAGTCACTCAAAAACCATTCACGACGGACCAACAAAATCGGTCCGTGTACAAGTGAAAGTCTCGGTTCAAGAAGAAAACATTCCGTGAAAACATCGTTCACAACGGACCCAAAAACTTTGTCCGCTGTACATGCTAAATCAATCCTCAAAGCCGCTCACGATGCACTCCAAAACTTTGTCCGTCAGTACATGCGAAACTTACCGGATTCTTGGAAAATAGGGTTTGGCTCATGCGCCAAAAACATGTTCACGACGGACACAAAAACTTTGTCCGTTGTACATAGGAGAAAGAGGTTGTCAAAAAGCATGTTTACAAAGGACCAAGAAAGTTTGTCCGTCGTAGATGGGAAACTTACTGCTTTCTTTAGGATTGGTCCGGCGCCAAGGCAAAACTTATCGCTTCTTGTCAATTGTCAAAACACATGAACAAACACATTTTGCAAATTCAAATCTAAGTTAATTTTTCAGTTCAAAGCCAATTTTTCAAAGCACATGATTTCACAGAAAACTACATGCGAAGCAATCGCGAATGGACTTTGTATGCCTCGTAACTCTGTTCGCATGCATTTCGCACCTCTTCGAAGTCGGTGTGGAACTTTCCCACGCAACACGCACAAGAAGCATCATGCGTTAGAAAATGACGCAAGAAATGAAACCGAGTGTCAAGCACCCCATATGGACTTCATCTGCTTACTAGCTCCTATTAGCATCAACTTTGGGTCCCTCCGAATCGCTAAGTAGACCTCGCACGATAAATGGTACCGTAAGCTTCGAGCGTGCCGGAATGGTGCACGGATCGAACACCGTGCCAATCAACCAGAATCGACTTCCTATGCGCCCTAGCTCATTTCGGCATTCATTTCGATTCCACCCGAGTCCGAGTCATGCCCTCCACCGCGACGGGTCCCAACCGTTACTTTGAGTCTGTATGCGTATGAAGACGATGCACGAATGGGAACTCTCTGCCGAACCGCACGAATGGGTACTCTCAACCCTACGAATGGACTTTATATGCATTTTAGCCCATCCAAAATTCATTTCTCGATCCGTCTGGTCCGTGTGAAACATTCCTCCACGACGGGTCGTAATGGGTGCCGCATGCTTATTTGCTTACAAAAACGACGCCCTAAACGAAATCGAGTGTCCAACACGCCGAATGGACTTCACACGTGCCTAGCTCATTTTCGCGAGCATTTCGAAAGCGCCGAGTCTGCGTTAAACATTCATCCACGTGGGACCCAAAATGGTACCGTTAGCTACATACGTAATGTATGCTGCACGAAACGAAACTTTCTTCCAAACATGCCGAATGGGCCGTACATAGCCGTAGCACATTCGGCATGCATTACTTAATCCGAAAGTGTCTGCGTGAAGCATTCCTTCACGCCAGCACGAACGAGTACTTTAGGGAGCGTCCGCACGAAAACGATGCAGAAATGAAACCGAGCGGCAAGCATGCCCAGTGGACTTCGCATGTGTCGTAATTCATTCCGGCAGGCATTTCGAATCCGTTCGAGTCGGCGCGAAATATTCCACCAAGACGGGTTCCACGTTCTATGCCAATGCGATACAAACGAAAGCGATGCGCGAAACAAACCGAAAGTGCCCAAACACCCGAATGAACTTATCATGTTCGCTTGTGCCTTCCAGCTTTAGTTCCGGTTCGACCCACCGGTGTGACACATTCCACTACGGCCGTCCCAACGGGCACCGCAAATGCACCAAAGACGCAAACGAGTGATGTAAGGAAACCGAGTGCCAAACACCCGAATGATCTTCTTTCTCACCGTAGTCACTTTGGCCCGCATTTCAAAACCGTCCGAAGTCGTTGTGGAACATTCCTCCACGGCGGGTCCCAACGGGTTCTGTAAGTCGCTATGTATGAAACTGATAAACGTAAGAAAACTACATGCGAAGCACCGCGAATGGACTTTGTATGCCTCGTAACTCTGTTCGCTTGCATTTCGTACCTCTTCGAGTCGGTGTGGAACTTTCCCACGCAACACGCATGATAAGCATCATGCGTTAGAAAATGACGCAAGAAATGAAACCGAGTGTCAAGCACCCCATATGGACTTCATCTGCTTACTAGCTCCTATTTGCATCAACTTTGTCCCTCCGAATCGCTATAGACCTGCCACGATAAATGGTACCGTAAGCTTCGAGCGCGTCTTTAATGGTGCACGGATCGAACACCGTGCCAATCAACCAGAATCGACTTCCTATGCGCCTAGCTCATTTCGGCATTCATTTCGATTCCACCCGAGTCTGAGTCATGCCCTCCACCGCGACGGGTCCCAACCGTTACTTTGAGTCAGATGCGCGTATGAAGACGATGCACGAATGGGAACTCTCTGCCAAACCGCACGAATGGGTACTCTCTGCCGAACCCTACGAATGGACTTTATATGCATTTTAGCCCATCCAAAATTCATTTCTGATCTGTCTGGGTCCGTGTGAAACATTCCTCCACGACGGGTCGTAATGGGTGCTGCATGCTTATTTGCTTACAAAAACGACGCCCGAAACGAAACTGAGTGTCCAACACGCCGAATGGACTTCACACGTGCCCTAGCTCATTTTGGCGAGCATTTCGAAAAGTGCGCCGAAGTCTGCGTTAAACATTCATCCACGTGGGACCCAAAATGGTACCGTTAGCTACATACGTAACATGGCGTTGCACGAAACAAAACTTTCTTCCAAACATGCCGAATGGGCCGTACATAGCCGTAGCACATTCGGCATGCATTACGAATCCGTCTGAGTGTCTGTGAAGCATTCCTTCACGCCGTGCACGAACGACTACTTTAGGGAGCGTCCGCACGAAAACGATGCAAAAATGAACCGAGCGGCAAGCATGCCCAGTGGACTTCGCATGTGTCGTAATTCATTCCGGCGGGCATTTCGAATCCGTCCGAGTCGGCGCGAAATATTCCACCAAGACGGGTTCCACGTTATCAGACAAGCTGCATAAACGAAAGCGATGCGCGAAACAAACTGAGTGCCCAAACACCCGAATGAACTTACCATGTTCGCTTGTGCCTTCCAGCTTTAGTTCCGGTTCGACTCCGTAGGTGTGACACATTCCACTACGGCCGGTCCCAACTGCACCTGCACTGCAAAGACGCAAACGAGTGACAGAATGACACTGAGTGCATAAACCCCCGAATTATCTTCTTTCTCGCCGTAGTCACTTTGGCCCGGATTTCAAATCCGTCCGAGTCGTTTTGGAAGATTCCTGCACGGCGGTTCCAAACGGGTTCTCGTAAGTCGCTATGCGTATGAAACCGATAAATGTAAAAATGTGAGGACCCCTCTTCCTATACCGCATCTTGTACGCCGCTCATCGTAGCGTATAGCACCGTATAGCAACAGGAAGCCTCGACACCGAAGATCTGAACCTAAAAATTCGATCGACGGATCGAACTCCTTAGCTTCGGACCCGGTGCTCAGACGCATCTCGATATCGATCCCTGGATCGCGAGCCCAAGATCGCTGTACCAACAACACGAGTACCAAGGCACGGAAGGATAAACTACGATAATTTACATAATCGGGTGTAAACCTTGAACAAGAGTATTACGTAAACCAAAAGAAGTAAAGCGGCAATGAAACAAAGAAAGACAACCCAGCTGGCCCGACCACCCACAAAGCATCGATCGAGGGAGGGACTACGGCCGCAACACTCGCAGAAAGGGGCTCGCCATCATCCGACATCATCATTACCTTCCTCTCGTGGAAAAAGGGTTAGCAAGAACGGTGAGTACACGTATGTACTCGCAAGACTTTAGTGTATGGAAATATAAATAAATGCAGGCTGATTCAACAGATAAAGCTTCTACACTGGTTAATTGCGTAAAGTCGGATTTAAAATAGTTCATCGAAAAGTAATACATAATTTGAAAGACAGCAGCTTTGAATAAAACATATTTACAAAGGTATGTAACAATCGAGCTCCACAAATTGCCACCATCCATGGTCGCAATCGATACGAATCGACATCCATACATACTCATCGAGAATCATATACACATATCCACAATTCCATCAAGTACCATTCCACCACATACTTTATACCGACTCCGAAATAGATTTTCATTTTCAAAACCAAACCAAATCTCTATACTTGATATGATTAGAGAAGATTGCTCATAACCGTGAGCACGGCTAATCGATTAGAATTATTTGATACTCTGCAGAGTTTGCGCACTTTACCCAAACACAACTCAGACTTGCATCCCTGTCATCCAGGGTACACGCGATACACGAGGTATCCGATATACAAGAATGATCTATTCTTTCCCATCGTTGAGGTTATAGCCACACCTCAAAGACCGGTGACGACAAATCCACTACTCGGGCGATCAGAGGCCAACCACCACCCACCCGGCCACGGAAGACTCATCGTGACGACGGCGAATTGTTGGCCGCGGCATTACCCCATAGCAAGGCGTACACCGTTGTATCAACAAACATGAATCGGAGCGATTCCTCGCTGCAAAAGTACAAGCGCACACACGAAGGCGCATACGGCGGGTCGTGAGGACACACACACCGCGCTTTGATCGCTCAACACAGGAAAAGGTCCACTCTTCGCCTACCAACAGGCATGGCTATCCCCTCACACTTCAAGTACTAGAATAGGCCGCCCCATCCCAGCATTGCGCGGTTGCACGGTGTTCAATTCAAAAACCGTCACAAGTTCGGTCCTTATATTTTTGCCTAGTGACTCAAGCGGGGAACTCCACTTAACTCGCCAACCAATCACCACCATGTTTAACTAGCACATATTATACCTCCCGCCAAGTCTAATTACCAACTAGACACTTCACATTTTTATCAATATACCTTTACGATTCACATTTCCAAAACTTTTCCAAAACCAATTACATTTATCATAATTTTGAGCATTTGGTAGGGACTGACTTTGCTCACTTCTATTGCAGTGTCTAAGCGTATGCAATTACTAAATCGTTTATACCCAAGTGACATTTTATTAAATCGTCTAACCCTACTAAGGTTATCAATGATCTCAGGGAATTAAATTGAGGGAAACCACCAAATCAGGGTATATCTACCATTCCCACAAACTAGCAATTTACTGAATATAAACAATGCATATGGTTTGAGAAATCAAAGTAGACATCGTGAAATATAGGTTTCAAGATGGTCAAAGGAGGTGCTTGCCTTGTTGTTGCACTTCGGTGATGTCCGGGATGATGCTCGGGTTGTTCGAGGCGAAGCCCGACTCGCTAGCCTCTAATCGGTCAAAGCAACAAAAACGACAGAAAGAAATACAACTTAGCAAAAGAAAGTTTTAAATGCACCATGAAGTGCATGCACTACACAAGAATGAAGTACAACCAAGAAACCCTGAAGAAAAGCAGCCTTTTCGGACAACACAACACGACCGGACAGAACAGCCTAACCCGGACAGTCCGGGTTTTGCATCCGGACAGTCCGGATAGGCCGGACACTCCGGACCGTTTCGTCCGGATACTCCGGACAATCCGGACACTCCGGACCATATGCCCGGATACTCCGGTCCTAGGGCATTTGGTCCAACTCGACGAGGAGACGGAGACCTTACCACTCCCTACAACTTCACCGCGACCCGATCTACGACTTTCGTACACCTAGCGAACCGGAAGGAGCTCCGAGCTAGCCGATTCTACGAGAAAACGTCGCTAACCCGCCAAATCTCTAACTCACACTAACAACTCCTTAAATCGACATTACTACTACCCGATCTACCACTCTAGCATACCACATTCACTAATCCCAATCCCATTTTCAACCCTAAAACCACTACACCCAAAACCCTAGAATCCAAGTTCAACCCTAGCCTCCCAAATCCAAACCTAAGTCCTAATCCCACCATGAACGACTCTAGAACCCAAGAATCCCGCGAATCAAACCCTAAGAGAAAAGCTTACCTCCAAGGAAGATGGAGGAGGAGCAACGCTGGGTGGAGGATGGGGAATGACGGCTTGGGGAGGAGCACACCGGGGAGGGTCACCGGCCGGTGGCTCGCTGGAGAGGAGCTCGGGGTGGTGGAGAGAACACCAAGGAAGTGGGGAAACCAAAGTAGAAGAAGAAAGAATGGAAGGGAGCCACGAAATGGGACTTTTATACAAAACCCCACGCCAATACCGGACTCTCGGACTCAACCCGAGACTCAGGGTTGGGGTCTTCGTAACACTAATCGGACACTCCGGACATTGGTCCGACACTCCGGTTGGACCGCCGCCAGCCCAATCCGGACACTCCGACTTTGTCCGACATTCCGGTTGGATCCTGATACTCCGGACATCCTGCAACTTTTGAACTTGGGCCTTGACGGCTAAAGCTTCCAGGTTGATTACTAATTGTTCCAAAGTATTTGGAAGTTAATAGGAGTCACAAGCACTTGCCCAACCTAATTGAATTTACTTATGAGCGAAATTACTTAAGTTGAAGGGTTCTTTCGATCCCAAGCAAGTATGTTCACTCAAGATACGGAAATACACAAGCACAGTTGTATTATTGAACAGCGTTTGAGTACAAATGTACAGTGGCTTGAGTATAGAAATACTCGGGATATTACAGCTACCCCCTTACAAAAATCTCGCCCTCGAGATTGCTAATCCTCTCGAAGAAAGTCGGGGTATTCTCGCTGAATATGGTCTTCACGCCTCCCACGTGGCTTCATCTTCTAATGGTTGCTCCATCGACCTTGAGCATCTTGATAACCTGATCATGAGTGTGACGCCATTTGTCTCGAGAATACGGATCGATACTCGATACGTAAAGATCAGGCCGCAAATCAAGATGGTCCAATTGGGTAACTTCCGATGGAACCCGAAGACTCTTCTTCAATTGGGACACGTGGAACACATCGTGAATGTCCGAAAGATGTGGCGGTAGCTCGCCGATAAGCCACAACACCAACCTTCTCAAAAATCCGAACGGACCGATGTATCGCGGGGCTAGCTTCCCGCGGACTTGAAATCATGAGTACCGCGGAGTGGTGAGACCTTGAGATAAACAAAGTCACCCACCTCAAAACTCAACTCGCGGCGTCGACGATCAAGATAGCTCTTCGACGAGACCGAGCTTCTCTCACCGGTCTCGAATCAAGCTAACTTGCCTTTCAGCCTCTTCAATCATGGTCGGCCCGAAGAATTGCCTCTCACCAACCTCGGACCAAAACAAAGGGTGTTCTGCACTTCTTGCCATAAAGAGCCTCGAAAGGCGACATCCGAAGACTGACTTGATGATTGTTGTTGTAGGAGAACTCAAAGCAAATGGCAAGCATTTCTCCCACGACTTGTCAGAGCACACACAAGCCCTTAGCATGTCTTCAAGGATTTGGTTTGCCCTTTCCGTCCTGTCCGTCGCTTGGGGATGGTAAGTCAGATCTTGAAGGATAGCTTAGTGCCAAGAATGGACTGCAAACTCTCCCAAAATCTGGAGGTGAATCATGAACCACGGTCGGAGATTATGACTTTTGGAACTCCATGGAGCCGAACAATATTCTCGCAAATAGAGTTCCGCTAGCTTGGCTCTGCATAGGTGGTATGAATCGGAATGAAATGAGCTACCTTGGTCAGACGGTCAATGATCACCCAAATAGAGTCGTGACCGGTGGAGGACCTTGGTAGACCGGTAATGAAATCCATCCCAATCTCTTCCCACTTCCACTCAGGATCTGCAATGGCTGAAGTAATCCGGCCGCCTTTGATGTTCAGCCTTGACACGCTGGCACACATCACAATGCGCCACATGAGCCGCGATCTCCTTCTTCATACCTGGCCACCGTAATTGCTGCGAAGGTCCCGTACATCTTGGTGCTGCCAGATGGACAGAGAGAGGAGTATCATGAGCTTCGACAGATCAACCCCTTGATCTCAACATTATCGTGACATACACTGCTGCCCATGCAAGATCAGCCCATTGGACTTCACAGAAAAACACGGAGATGCGCCATTTTCACCAATCAAGGCGTCTAATCTCAATCACGAGATCATCTTGTAGTTGAGCTGCACGAATCTGAGACTCTAGAGTGGGTTGTACGGCTAAAGCAGAAACGTAACCATACTCAACCACTTCTAGATTGAGCTTCAAACTCTTCAACCACCGAGATCGCCAATGACACCCAAGGCATTCATCAGGTGCAGCTTATGCATCGAGGGCATCTGCAACCACATTCGCCTTGCCAGGATGGTAATGAATACCCAAATCATAGTCTTTGATCAGCTCTAGCCATCGACGCTGTCTCAAATTTAGATCTGGCTGCGAAAGAAGTACTTTAAGCTTTTGTGGTCGGTGTAGATCTCACATCTGCTTCCTATGAGATAATGTCGCCACAACTTGAGAGCATGAACAACAACCGCAAGCTCCAAATCATGCGTCGGGTAATTGGCTTCATGAGGCTTTAGTGTCGAGAAGCATAAGCAACCACTTTGCCCTCCTGCATCAACACACAACCAAGTCCAAGACGGATGCATCACAATAGACATCGGGTTCTTGTGAATGTCGGGAAGGACCAACATCAGTGCGGTGGTGAGTCTATTCTTCACTCTGAAAACTGGACTCACAACCAGGTGACCACTCATATTTCTTCTCCTTCTTGAGTAGCGCTGACAATGGTTTAGAAATTTTGGAGAAATTCTCGATAAACCGGCGATAGTATCCGGCAAGACCGAGAAAACTCCGAATCTCAGGGACATTGCGGGGCTGCTCCCAATTGAGTACGTCTTGTATCTTACGTGGATCAACTGCTACCCCACCTTCTGACAGGACATGCCCCAGAAACTCCACTTGCTTGAGCCAGAACTCACACTTACTGAATTTGGCATACAACTGATGCTCGCGAAGCTTGCTAAGCACCATATGCAAGTGAAGTGCGTGCTCATCGTCATCCTTAGAGTATATGAGGATGTCATCAATGAACACCACCACAAATCTATCAAGGAACTCCATGAAGACTTTGTTCATCAGATTCATGAAGGTGGCTGGTGCATTGGTGAGGCCAAACGAAACAACTGTGTACTCGCATGCATCAGTAGCGAGTGGTGAATGCGGTCTTCACGATATCCTCCTGGACGGATCTTGAGCTGAAAATAGCCGGATCTCAAGTCTATTTTGGAGAAAACTCGAGCTCCGCCTAATTGGTCAAACAAATCATCGATCCGAGGAGAGGATACTTGTTCTTGATGACCTCATTCAACGGCCATTAATCAACGCACATGCGAAGAGTGCCGCTTTTCTTCTTCACAAACAGAACTGGCTGCCCAGGAGAAGAACTGGGACGAATGAACCCTTCTCTAATCGCTCCTTGAGCTGAATCTTCAACTCGATCAGCTCATCGCCAGCATCCTGCACGGACGCTTAGAAATTGGAGAAGTGCCAGGTAAGAGATCGATGATGAACTCCAAATCGCGATCGGTGGCAAACCTGGCAGCTCATCGTGGAACACATCAGGGTACTCACACACCACCGTACTGATCGTCCCCTAATGTAAGGAGCACTGAGCAAAGGCTGCTGCACTGCTGGAACAGAAGAAAAGGTAACAGCAATGCCATCAGGGTTGACTAATGAAACGGATCTCCTGGCACAATCAATATGCCCCTGATGCTTGGACAGCCAGTCCATACCCAGAATCACATCAAGACCTGACGTCTCAATGTTGATAAGATCACCCCGAAATTCTACCCCATTGATCTCAATTCTAACCCCTGGACTCACAAGCTCGGCAGTCAAAACGGATCCAGGCGAACGGATCAACAAGTACTTCTCGAGGTACAAAGAATGCACCTCATCTTTGAACAACAAAGCGTGAAGAAATAAAGGAATGCGACGCTCGAGTCAAATAATACTAAGGCGGGTACGGAATGAGCAGATAACGCACTCGCAACACCACATCTGGAGCCGCTGCCGCCTCTCTGCGGTGGCTACATTCAGCGGCCATGGCCCGGAGCTGGCCGCACGGAACCGGGCGTCTGACCGCCACTCCCACGCCCACCAGGCCCGACCCTGGGACGGGCTGGTGCACCTCGAGCTGTCCGGCTGCCGCTGCCGCTCGGACAGCATCGGGCAGTGGCCCTTCCGCCGCAGGAGAAGCAAGTGATATGGCCAAATGGATTCGGGACCCCAAGCTAGCTGTCTTTGGCGGCTAGGTGATCGCACCGAACTCGCAGGCGAGCGAGGAGGTAAGCCACAGGACCTCTGAATCAAGCGGCGCCAAGGCCGGAGGCCGATCGAGTGAAGGTGCGAGTCTGGAAGGTCCGCTGGCCGATCGCCGGCCGAAGCTGCCCACTTGCGCTATGCTCTCCATAAGCGCCTTGGCGCCATCCTCAATGCTAATGGCCTTGCCCACCAAGACCTGCAGGCTAGGAATGTCATGACCGGCGGCTGAAACGGATCTCCTCGGTGAGGTGCTCCTTGAACAATGTCACTCTCCTAGCCTCGGTGGTCACCTCATCAAGAACATAGCGTGACAAATGGTTGAAGCGGTGGAGGTAGTCCATCACCGCCATAGACCCTGGCGAAGGTCGTAGAACTCCCGCTTCTTGATCTCGATCAAGCCCGCCGAACATGGAAGGAGCGAAAGGCGCCTTGAACTCTGCCCATGTGGTGACTGATCTGCAGGCGAACAGCCTGGCCGCTTCCACCACGGCCGCCGGTCCCTGGAGGTAGTAGGCGGTGTCTTGAACCTTCTCCGCATCGGTGCAACCGACTAACTCCAACTTCCCCTCCATGTCGCTAAGCCAATCCTCCGCCTCCATCGGATCTGTAGCTGAAGAAAAGCTCGGCGGTCGAAGTTCGCCGGAACTCCGACAACCGAGATCGGCTGCCATTCTTTGGTATTCTTGCCCTGGACAGCTGGACCATCGACTCCATGAGCCGAGTCTGCCGCAACATGAGTGCAGCCATATCGGGAGCAGGAGGAGGTGGAGGGAGCTCCTCACTGGGCATGTAGCCGAGATCGAACCCCACCACCCACCAAGAGGGACTCGCGATCGTTGGGCCCCGCTCCCATCAGATCGCCACGCTCTCCGGCATCATCAATTTCTTTGAAGCGCACGAATCGTTTCTCCTTCGGGAGGCATCCTGAAATGCACAGTTGAGTCAACTAATCAGTGCAAATCAAGTGCGTAATGATTGATCCCAAAGGATGCACTCACAAACACAAACACACTACAAGCATTCATTCAAAGAAGCATAAGAACCAATTCAAAAACCAACTCAGGAAAGCGACAAATAACCCTAATTACAACCACAAACATCTATCCTTAACTCCATTCTTAGCTAAAACCGCATTCCTCTTAATCCTTTTGAACAAGATAGAAGAAGGAAACAAATTTTTGAAATTTGGATTAAGATCGATTCATTTTGAAGAGTAGATAAGCGAAAAGCTATAGAATGGACAAGAATAGCATTCTACACTTTGAAAATAGAGTTTTGTACTTCAAAATAAATTTTGAGAAGAAAAATCTGTCCCTAAGTCTAACGTCCAGCTAACTAAGTCCTCCTGCAGTCAATGGCTCGATACTACTGTGAGGACCCCTCTTCCTATACCGTCTTCAGACGCCGTCTCAGAGCGTATAGCACCGTATAGCAACAGGAAGCCTCGACACCGAAGATCTGAACCTAAAAATTCGATCGACGGGATCGAACCCTTAGCCTCGGACCCGGTGCCGTGACGCATCCGATCATCGATCCCTGGATCAAGAGCCCAAGATCGCTGTACCAACAACACGAGTACCAAGGCACGGAAGGATAAACTACGATAATTTACATAACTGGGTGTAAACCTTGGACAAGAGTATTACGTAAACCAAAAGAAGTAAAGCGACAAATGAAACAAAAGAAAGACAACCAGCCTTGGCCCGACCACCCCACAGGCTACCGATCGAGGGAGGGACTACGAAGCCGCAACACTTTCGCATGAAAAGGGGCTCGCCATCATCCGGGACATCATCATTACCTTCCTCTGTGGAAAAAGGGTTAGCGACAGCGGTGAGTACACGTATGTACTCGCAAGACTTTAGTGTATGGAAATATAAATAAATGCAGGCTGATTCAACAGATAAAGCTTCTACATCAGGTTAATTGCAGTAAAGTCGGATTTAAAATAGTTCATCGAAAAGTAATACATAATTTGAAAGACGCAGCTTGAATAAAACATATTTACAAAGGTATGTAACAATCGAGCTCCACTTGCCACCATCCATGGTCGCAATCGGGATACGAATCGACATCCATACATACTCATCGAGAATCATATACACATATCCACAATTCCATCAAGTACCATTCCACCACATACTTTATACCGAATTCAAATAGATTTTCATTTTCAAAACCAAACCAAATCTCTATACTTGATATGATTAGAGAAGATTGCTCATAACCGTGAGCACGGCTAATCGATTAGAATTATTTGATACTCTGCAGAGTTTGCGCACTTTACCCAAACACAACTCGGACTTGCATCCTCGCTCATCCAGGGTACACGCGATACACGAGGTATCCGATATACAAGAATGATCTATTCTTTCCCATCGTTGAGGTTATAGCCACACCCCAAAGACCGGTGACGACAAATCCACTACTATGGCGATAAGAGGCCAACCACCACTCAGGCGGCCACGGAATACTCATCGTGATTTACGGCGATTGTTGGCCACGGCATTACCCCATAGCAAGGCGTACACCGTTGTATCAACAAACATGAATCGAGCGATTCCTCGCTGCAAAAGTACAAGCGCACACACGAAGGCGCATACGGGCGGTCGTGAGGACACACACACCGCGCTTGATCGCTCAACACAGGAAAAGGTCCACTCTTCGGCCTACCAACAGGCATGGCTATCCCCTCACACTTCAAGTACTAGAATAGGCCGCCCCATCCCAAAGCATTGCGCCGGTTGCACGGTGTTCAATTCAAAAACCGTCACAAGTTCGGTCCTTATATTTTTGCCTAGTGACTCAAGCGGGAACTCCACTTAACTCGCCAACCAATCACCACCATGTTTAACTAGCACATATTATACCTCCCGCCAAGTCTAATTACCAACTAGACACTTCACATTTTTATCAATATACCTTTACGATTCACATTTCCAAAACTTTTCCAAAACCAATTACATTTATCATAATTTTGAGCATTTGGTAGGGACTGACTTTGCTCACCTCTATTGCAGTGTCTAAGCGTATGCAATTACTAAATCGTTTATACCCAAGTGACATTTTATTAAATTGTCTAACCCTACTAAGGTTATCAATGATCTCGTGGAATTAAATTGAGGGAAACCACCAAATCAGGGTATATCTACCATTCCCACAAACTAGCAATTTCTTGAATATAAACAATGCATATGGTTTGAGAAATCAAAGTAGACATCGTGAAATATAGGTTTCAAGATGGTCAAAGGAGGTGCTTGCCTTGTTGTTGCACTTCGGTGATGTCCGGATGATGCTCGGGTTGTTCGAGGCTTAAGCCCGACTCGCTAGCCTCTAATCGGTCAAAGCAACAAAAGCAGCGAAAGAAATACAACTTAGCAAAAGAAAGTTTTAAATGCACCATGAAGTGCATGCAATACACAAGAAGGAAGTACAACCAAGAAACCCTGAAGAAACGACGCACTCGGACAACACAACACGACGGACAGAACGGCCTAACCCGGATAGTCCGGTTTTGCATCCGACAACCGGATAGGCGGACACTCCGGACCGTTTCGTCCGGATACTCGGACAATCCGACACTCGGACCATATGCCCGGATACTCGGTCCTAGGGCATTTGGTCCAACTCGGCGAGGAGACGGAGACCTTACCACTCCCTACAACTTCACCGCGACCCGATCTACGACTTTCGTACACCTAGCGAACCGGAAGGAGCTCCGAGCTAGCCGATTCTACGAGAAAACGTCGCTAACCCGCCAAATCTCTAACTCACACTAACAACTCCTTAAATCGACATTACTACTACCCGATCTACCACTCTAGCATACCACATTCACTAATCCCAATCCCATTTTCAACCCTAAAACCACTACACCCAAAACCCTAGAATCCAAGTTCAACCCTAGCCTCCCAAATCCAAACCTAAGTCCTAATCCCACCATGAACGACTCTAGAACCCAAGAATCCCGCGAATCAAACCCTAAGAGAAAAGCTTACCTCCAAGGAAGATGGAGGAGGAGCAACGCCGGGTGGAGGATGGGGAATGACGGCTTGGGGAGGAGCACACCGAGATGGAGGAGTCACCGGGGAGGGTCACCGGCCGGTGGCTCGCTGGAGAGGAGCTCGGGGTGGTGGAGAGAACACCAAGGAAGTGGGGAAACCAAAGTAGAAGAAGAAAGAATGGAAGGGAGCCACGAAATGGGACTTTTATACAAAACCCCACGCCAATACCGGACTCTCCGGACTCAACCCAGAGACTCCGGGTTGGGGTCTTCGGTAACACTAACCCGGACACTCCGGACATTGGTCCGGACACTCCGGGTTGGACCGCTCGGCCAGCCCAATCCGGACACTCCGGACTTTGTCCGGACATTCCGGGTTGGATCCGGATACTCCGGACATCCCAGAACTTTTGAACTTGGGCCTTGACGGCTAAAGCTTCCAGGGTTGATTACTAATTGTTCCAAAGTATTTGGAAGTTAATAGGGTCACAAGCACTTGCCCAACCTAATTCGAATTTACTTATGAGCGAAATTACTTAAGTTGAAGGGTTCTTTCTGATCCCAAGCAAGTATGTTCACTCAAGATACGGAAATACACAAGCACAGTGTATTATTGAACAGCGTTTGAGTACAAATGTACAGTGGCTTGAGTATAGAAATACTCGGGATATTACAAAAAACTACATGCGAAGCACCGCGAATGGACTTTGTATGCCTCGTAACTCTGTTCGGCATGCATTTCGTACCTCTTCGAGTCGGTGTGGAACTTTCCCACGTAACGCGTACAGTAAGCATCATGCGTTAGAAAATGACGCAAGAAATGAAACTGAGTGTCAAGCACCCCATATGGACTTCATCTGGTTACTAGCTCCTATTAGCATCAACTTTGGGTCCCTCCGAATCGCTATGAGACCTGGCACGATAAATGGTACCGTAAGCTTTGAAGGCGTCTTGGAATGGTGCACGGATCGAACATCGTGCCAATCAACCGTAATCGACTTCCTATGCGCCCTAGCTCATTTCGGCATTCATTTCGATTCCACCCGAGTCTGAGTCATGCCCTCCACCGCGACGGGTCCCAACCGTTACTTTGAGCTGTATGCGTATGAAGACGATGCACGAATGGGAACTCTCTGCCGAACCGCACGAATGGGTACTCTCTGCCGAACCCTACGAATGGACTTTATATGCATTTTAGCCCATCCAAAATTCATTTCGATGCATGCAGGTCCGTGTGAAACATTCCTCCACGACGGGTCGTAATGGGTGCTTTGCATGCTTATTTGCTTACAAAAGCGACGCCAAACAAAACTGAGTGTCCAACACGCCGAATGGACTTCACACGTGCCCTAGCTCATTTCGGCAAGCATTTCGAAAGTGCGCCGAGTCTCACGTTAAACATTCATCCACGTGGGACCCAAAATGGTACCGTTAGCTACATACGTAATGTATGCGTTGCACGAAACGAAACTTTCTTCCAAACATGCCGAATGAGCCGTACATAGCCGTAGCACATTCGGCATGCATTAAGAATCCGTCCTGAGTGTCTGTGAAGCATTCCTTCACGCCGCGGTACCGAACGAGTACTTTAGGGAGCGCCCGCAGAAAACGATGCGAGAAATGAAACCGAGCGGCAAGCATGCCCGGTGGACTTCGCGTGATGTGTCGTAATTCATTCCGGCAGCATTTCAATCCGTCGAAGTCGGGCGCGAAATATTCCACCAAGACGGGTTCCACGTTCTTTGTCGCTGCGTACAAACGAAAGCGATCTGTGAAACAAACTGAGTGCCCAAACACCCCGAATGAACTTACCATGTTCGCCACGCTCTGCTTTAGTTCGGTTCGACCAGCCCGGTGTGACACATTCCACTACTTTGGTCCCAGCGGCACCGCACCGCACCAAGACGCAAACGAGTGACAAGGAAACCGAGTGCCAAACACCCGATTGATCTTCTTTCTCGCAGTAGTCACTTTGGACCGCATTTCAAAACCGTCCCGAGTCGTTGTGGAACATTCCTCCACGGCGGGTCCCAACGGGTTCTGTAAGCCGCTGCGTATGAAATCGATAAATGAAGAAAACTACATGCGAAGCACCGCGAATGGACTTTGTATGCCTCGTAACTCGCTCGGGCATGCATTTCGTACCTCTTCGAGTCGCTGTGGAACTTTCCCACGCAACGCCGCATAAAGAAGCATCATGCGTTAGAAAATGACGCAAGAAATGAAACTGAGTGTCAAGCACCCCATATGGACTTCATCTGTTTACTAGCTCCTATTAGCATCAACTTTGGGTCCCTCCGAATCGCTAAGAGACTCGCACGATAAATGGTACCGTAAGCTTCGAGCGTCTTGGAATGGTGCACGAATCGAACACCGGTGCCAATCAACCGTAATCGACTTCCTATGCGCCTAGCTCATTTCGGCATTCATTTCGATTCCACCCGAAGTCTGAGTCATGCCCTCCACCGCAACGGGTCCCAACTGCTACTTTGAGTCGTATGCGTATGAAGACGATGCACGAATGGGAACTCTCTGCCGAACCGCACGAATGGGTACTCTCTGCCGAACCCTACGAATGGACTTTATATGCATTTTAGCCCATCCAAAATTCATTTACGATCATGCAGGTCCGTGTGAAACATTCCTCCACGACGGGTCGTAATGGGTGCTTTGCATGCTTATTTGCTTACAAAAACGGCGCCTTGAAACAAAATCGAGTGTCCAACACGCCGAATGGACTTCACACGCGTGCCCTAGATCATTTCGGCAAGCATTTGAAAGTGCGCCGAGTCTGCGTTAAACATTCATCCACGTGGGACCCAAAATGGTACCGTTAGCTACATACGTAATGTATGCGTTACCTAAACGAAACTTTCTTCCAAACATGCCGAATGAGCCGTACATAGCCGTAGCACATTCGGCATGCATTAAGAATCCGTCTCGATTAATACGTGAAGCATTCCTTCACGCTGTGCACGAACGAGTACTTTAGGGAGCGTCCGCACGCAACGATGCGTAAATGAAACCGAGCGGCAAGCATGCCCAGTGGACTTCGTGATGTGTCGTAATTCATTCCGGCAGCATTTCGAATCCGTCCGAGTCGGGCGCGAAATATTCCACCAAGACGGGTTCCACGTTATCAGACGCTGCGCATAAACGAAGCGATGCGCGAAACAAACCGAGTGCCCAAACACCCGAATGAACTTACCATGTTCGCTTCGCTTTCTGCTTTAGTTCCGTTCGACCCACCGGTGTGACACATTCCACTACGGTGGTCCCAGCGGGCAATCGGCACCAAAGACGCATAACGAGTGATGTGGAAACCGAGTGCCAAACACCCCGATTGATCTTCTTTCGCAGTAGTCACTTTGGACCGCATTTCAAAACCGTCCGAAGTCGTTGTGGAACATTCCTCCACGGCGGGTCCCAACGGCTTCGTAAGTCGCTATGCGTATGAAACCGATAAGCAGAAGAAAACTACATGCGGCACCGCGAATGGACTTTGTATGCCTCGTAACTCTGTTCGGCATGCATTTCGTACCTCTTCGAGTCGGTGTGGAACTTTGCCACGCAACGCGTCTGATAAGCATCATGCGTTAGAAAATGACGCAAGAAATGAAACCGAGTGTCAAGCACCCCATATGGACTTCATCTGCTTACTAGCTCCTATTAGCATCAACTTTGGGTCCCTCCGAGATCGTTCTGCGAGACACCGCACGATAAATGGTACCGTAAGCTTCGAAGCGTGCGAAATGGTGCACGAATCGAACACCGGTGCCAATCAACCAGAATCGACTTCCTATGCGCCCTAGCTCATTTCGGCATTCATTTCGATTCCACCCGAGTCCGAGTCATGCCCTCCACCGCGACGGGTCCCAACCGTTACTTTGAGTCAGTATGCGTATGAAGACGATGCACGAATGGGAACTCTCTGCCCGAACCGCACGAATGGGTACTCTCTGCCGAACCCTACGAATGGACTTTATATGCATTTTAGCCCATCCAAAATTCATTTCTGATGTCTGGTCCGTGTGAAACATTCCTCCACGACGGGTCGTAATGGGTGCTGCATGCTTATTTGCTTACAAAAACGACGCCCGAAACAAAACTGAGTGTCCAACACGCCGAATGGACTTCACACGTGCCCTAGCTCATTTCGGCAAGCATTTCGAGTGCGCTCGAGTCTGCGTTAAACATTCATCCACGTGGGACCCAAAATGGTACCGTTAGCTACATACGTAATGTATGCTGTACGAAACGAAACTTTCTTCCAAACATGCCGAATGAGCCGTACATAGCCGTAGCACATTCGGCATGCATTAAGAATCCGTCTCAGTGTCTGTGAAGCATTCCTTCACGCCGTGCACGAACGAGTACTTTAGGGAGCGTCCGCACGAAAACGATGCAGAAATGAAACCGAGCGGCAAGCATGCCCAGTGGACTTCGCATGTGTCGTAATTCATTCCGGCAGGCATTTCGAATCCGTCCGAGTCGGCGCGAAATATTCCACCAAGACGGGTTCCACGTTACTGTACGCTGCGTACAAACGAAAGCGATGCGCGAAACAAACTGAGTGCCCAAACACCCCGAATGAACTTACCATGTTCGCTTCTGCTTTCCTGCTTTAGTTCCGGTTCTGACCCAGCCGGTGTGACACATTCCACTACGGCTGGTCCCAACGGCATCGGTACCGCACCAAAGACGCAAACGAAAGTGATGTAAGGAAACTGAGTGCCAAACACCCCGATTGATCTTCTTTCGCCGTAGTCACTTTGGACCGCATTTCAAAACCGTCCCGAGTCGTTGTGGAACATTCCTCCACGGCGGGTCCCAGCGGGTTACGTAAGCCGCTATGCGTATGAAACTGATAAACAGAAGAAAACTACATGCGAGAAGCACCGCGAATGGACTTTGTATGCCTCGTAACTCTGTTCGGCATGCATTTCGTACCTCTTCGAGTCGGTGTGGAACTTTCCCACGCAACGCCGTCTGATAAGCATCATGCGTTAGAAAATGACGCAAGAAATGAAACCGAGTGTCAAGCACCCCATATGGACTTCATTTGTTTACTAGCTCCTATTAGCATCAACTTTGGGTCCCTCCGAATCGTTCTATAGACCTGCACGATAAATGGTACTGTAAGCTTCGAAGCGTCTTGAATGGTGCACGGATCGAACACCGTGCCAATCAACCGTAATCGACTTCCTATGCGCCTAGCTCATTTCGGCATTCATTTCGATTCCACCCGAAGTCCGAGTCATGCCCTCCATCGCGACGGGTCCCAACCGTTACTTTGAGTGTATGCGTATGAAGACGATGCACGAATGGGAACTCTCTGGCCGAACCGCATCTGAATGGGTACTCTCTACCGAACCCTACGAATGGACTTTATATGCATTTTAGCCCATCCAAAATTCATTTCTCGATCCGTCTGGGTCCGTGTGAAACATTCCTCCACGACGGGTCGTAATGGGTGCTGCATGCTTATTTGCTTACAAAAACGACGCCCAAACAAAAGCGAGTGTCCAACACGCCGAATGGACTTCACACGTGCCTAGCTCATTTTCGCAAGCATTTAGTGCGCGCCGAGTCTGCGTTAAACATTCATCCACGTGGGACCCAAAATGGTACCGTTAGCTACATACGTAGCAGGCGTTACCGCAAGCGAAACTTTCTTCCAAACATGCCGAATGAGCCGTACATAGCCGTAGCACATTCGGCATGCATTAAGAATCCGTCTGAGTGTCGTGAAGCATTCCTTCACGCCGTGCACGCAACGAGTACTTTAGGGAGCGTCCCGCAGCGAAAACGATGCAGAAATGAAACCGAGCGGCAAGCATGCCCGGTGGACTTTCGCGTAATGTGTCGTAATTCATTCGGCAGGCATTTCGAATCCGTCCGAAGTCGGGCGCGAAATATTCCACCAAGACGGGTTCCACGTTATCAGACGCTGCGTACAAACGAAAGCGATGCGCGAAACAAACCGAGTGCCCAAACACCCGAATGAACTTACCATGTTAAACACGCTTTCCTGCTTTAGTTCGGTTCGACCAGCCGGTGTGACACATTCCACTACGGCCGGTCCCAACGGGCACCGCACCGCACAAAGACGCATAACGAGTGATGAAGGAAACCGAGTGCCAAACACCCCGATTGATCTTCTTTCGCCGTAGTCACTTTGGCCCGCATTTCAAAACCGTCCCGAGTCGTTGTCGAACATTCCTCCACGGCGGGTCCCAACGGGTTCGTAAGCTGCTATGTATGAAACTGATAAATAGAAGAAAACTACATGCGGCTAATCGCGAATGGACTTTGTATGCCTCGTAACTCTGTTCGGCATGCATTTCGTACATCTTCGAAGTCGGTGTGGAACTTTCCACGCAACGCCGCGTCTGATAAGCATCATGCGTTAGAAAATGACGCAAGAAATGAAACTTAGTGTCAAGCACCCCATATGGACTTCATCTGTTTACTAGCTCCTATTAGCATCAACTTTGGGTCCCTCCGAATCGTTCTGCGAGACACGCACGATAAATGGTGCTGTAAGCTTCGAGGCGTGTAGGAATGGTGCACGGATCGAACAACCAGTGCCAATCAACCAGAATCGACTTACTATGCGCCCTAGCTCATTTCGGCATTCATTTCGATTCCACCCGAGTCTGAGTCATGCCCTCCACCGCGACGGGTCCCAACCGTTACTTTGAGGTGTATGCGTTTGAAGACGATGCACGAATGGGAACTCTCTGCCGAACCGCACGAATGGGAACTCTCTGCCGTACCCTACGAATGGACTTTATATGCATTTTAGCCCATCCAAAATTCATTTCTGATCTGTCTAGGTCAGTGTGAAACATTCCTCCACGACGGGTCGTAATGGGTGTTGCATGCTTATTTGCTTACAAAAACGACGCCCGAAACGAAACTGAGTGTCCAACACGCCGAATGGACTTCACTCGTGCCCTAGCTCATTTCGGCAAGCATTTTGAGTGCGCTCGAGTCTGCGTTAAACATTCATCCACGTGGGACCCAAAATGGTACCGTTAGCTACATACGTAATGTATGCGTTGCTAAAGCGAAACTTTCTTCCAAACATGCCGAATGGGCCGTACATAGCCGTAGCACATTCGGCATGCATTACGAATGCGTCTGAGTGTCTGTGAAGCATTCCTTCACGCCGTGCACGAACGAGTACTTTAGGGAGCGTCCGCACGAAAACAATGCAGAAATGAAACCGAGCGGCAAGCATGCCCAGTGGACTTCGCATGTGTCGTAATTCATTCCGACAGGCATTTCGAATCCGTTCGAGTCGGCGCAAAATATTCCACCAAGACGGGTTCCACGTTACTGTACGCTGCGTACAAACGAAAGCGATGCGCGAAACAAACTGAGTGCCCAAACACCCCGAATGAACTTACCATGTTCGCTTGTGCTTTCCATCTTTAGTTCGGTTACGACCCACCCGGTGTGACACATTCCACTACGGTGGTCCTAACGGGCACCGGCACCGCATCAAAGACGCAAACGAAAGTGACGGAAACTGAGTGCCAAACATCCCGAATGATCTTCTTTCTCGCCGTAGTCACTTTGGCCCGCATTTCAAAACCGTCCGAGTCGTTGTGGAACATTCCTCCACGGCGGGTCCCAACGAGTTCTTTAAGCTGGTTGCGTATGAAACTGATAAACAGAAGAAAACTACATGCGAAGCACCGCGAATGGACTTTGTATGCGTCGTAACACTGTTCGGGATGCATTTCGTACCTCTTCGAGTCGGTGTGGAACTTTCCCACGCAACGCGTACAGTAAGCAGCATGCGTTAGAAAATGACGCAAGAAATGAAACTTAGTGTCAATCACCCCAAATGGACTTCATCTGTTTACTAGCTCCTATTAGCATCAACTTTGGGTCTCTCCGAATCGTTGCGAGATCTGCATGATAAATGGTACTGTAAGCTTCGAGCGTGCCGGAATGGTGCACGGATCGAACACTGGTGCCAAGCAACCAGAATCGACTTACTATGCGCCCTAGCTCATTTCGGCATTCATTTCGATTCCACCCGAGTCTGAGTCATGCCCTCCACCGCGACGGGTCCCAACTGTTACTTTGAGCTGTATGCGTTTGAAGACGATGCACGAATGGGAACTCTCTGCCGAACCGCACGAATGGGAACTCACTGCCGAGCCCTACGAATGGACTTTATATGCATTTTAGCCCATCCAAAATTCATTTCTGATCTGTCTGGGTCAGTGTGAAACATTCCTCCACGACGGGTCGTAATGGGTGCTGCATGCTTATTTTTGCTTACAAAAACGACGCCCGAAACGAAACTGAGTGTCCAACACGCCGAATGTACTTCACTCGTGCCCTAGCTCATTTCGGCAAGCATTTTGAGTGCGCTCGAGTCTGCGTTAAACATTCATCCACGTGGGACCCAAAATGGTACCGTTAGCTACATACGTAATGAGGCGTTGTACCTAAACGAAACTTTCTTCCAAACATGCCGAATGGGCCGTAGTACATAAGCCGTAGCACATACGGCATGCATTACGAATGCGTCTGAGTGTCTCGTGAAGCATTCCTTCACGCTGCAAGTACCTGACGAGTACTTTAGGGAGCGTCCGCACGAAAACAATGCAGAAATGAAACCGAGCGGCAAGCATGCCCAGTGGACTTCGCATGTGTCGTAATTCATTTCGACAGGCATTTCGAATCCGTTCGAGTCGGCGCGAAATATTCCACCAAGACGGGTTCCACGTTACTGTACGCTGCATTACCAAAGCGAAAGCGATGCGCCGAAACAAACCGAGTGCCCAAACACCCCGAATGAACTTACCATGTTCGCTTGTGCTTTCCATCTTTATTTCCGGTTCGACCCGGTAGGTGTGACACATTCCACTACTTACCGGGTCCAACGGGCATCGCAGCACCAAAGACGCAAACGAGTGACAGACGGAAACTGAGTGCCAAACATCCCGAATGATCTTCTTTCTCACCGTAGTCACTTTGGCCCGCATTTCAAAACCGTCCGAGTCGTTGTGGAACATTCCTCCACGGCGGGTCCCAACGAGTTCTTTAAGCTGGTTGCGTATGAAACTGATAAACAGAAGAAAACTACATGCGAAGCACCGCGAATGGACTTTGTATGCGTCGTAACACTGTTCGGGATGCATTTCGTACCTCTTCGAGTCGGTGTGGAACTATCCCACGCAACGCGTACTGTAAGCAGCATGCGTTAGAAAATGATGCAAGAAATGAAATTTAGTGTCAATCACCCTAAATGGACTTCATCTGTTTACTAGCTCCTATTAGCATCAACTTTGGGTCCCTCCGAATCGTTGCGAGACCTGCACAATAAATGGTACTGTAAGCTTCGAGCGTGCCGGATTGGTGCACGGATCGAACACTGGTGCCAAGCAACCAGAATCGACTTCCTATGTGCCCTAGCTCATTTCGGCATTCATTTCGATTCCACCCGAGTCTGAGTCATGCCCTCCACCGCGACGGCTCCCAACCGTTACTTTGAGCTGTATGTGTATGAAGTCGATGCACGAATGGGAAATCTCTGCCGTACCGCACGAATGGGAAATCTCTGCCGAACCCTACGAATGGACTTTATATGCATTTTAGCCCATCCAAAATTCATTTCTGATCTGTCTGGGTCAGTGTGAAACATTCCTCCACGACGGGTCGTAATGGGTGCTGCATGCTTATTTGCTTACAAAAACGACGCCCGAAACGAAATTTAGTGTCCAACACGCCGAATGGACTTCACACGTGCCCTAGCTCATTTCGGCAAGCATTTCGAGTGCGCTCGAGTCTGCGTTAAACATTCACCCACGTGGGACCCAAAATGGTACCGTTAGCTACATACGTAATAGGGCGTTGCACGAAACGAAACTTTCTTCCAAACATGCCGAATGGGCCGTACATAGCCGTAGCGCATTCGGCATGCATTACGAATCCGTCTGAGTGTCTGTGAAGCATTCCTTCACGCCGTGCACGAACGAGTACTTTAGGGAGCGTCCGCACGAAAACGATGCAGAAATGAAACCGAGCGGCAAGCACGCCCAAAGTGGACTACGCGTAATAATCGTAACTCATTTCGCAGGCATTTGAATCCGTCCAAGTCGGGCGAAATATTCCACCAAGACGGTTCCACGTTATCAGATGCTATGCGACACGTAAAGCGATGCGCGAATGAACTTCACGATGTTCGCTTGTGCTTTCCAGATTTAGTTCCGGTTACGACCCGGCCGGTGTGACACATTCCACTACCTCTTTGGTCCCAGCGGCACCGCACGCACCGACGCATAACGAGTGACAGAAGGAAACTAAGTGCCAAGCACCCCGAATTATTTTCTTGCTCGCCGAAGTCACTTTGGCCCGCATTTCAAAACTGTCCGAGTCGTTGTGGAACATTCCTCCACGGCCGGTCCCAACGGGTTCTGTAAGCTGCTTGCGTATGAAACTGATAAACAAAAGACTCGAGCGTACTCAAAATGCTTGCCGAAATGAGCTAGGGCACATGTGAAGTCCATTCGGCGTGTTGGACACTCAGTTTCGTTTCGGGCGTCATTTTTGTAAGCACATAAGCGTTCAGCACCCATTACGACCCGTCGTGGAGGAATGTTTCACACTGACCCAGACAGATCAGAAATGAATTTTGGATGGGCTAAGCATATAAAGTCCATTCGTAAGGTTCGGCAAAGAGTTCCCATTCGTGCATCGTCTTCATACGCATACAGCTCAAAGTAACGGTTGGGACCGTCGCGGTGGAGGGCATGACTCGAACTTCGGGTGGATTTGAAATTAATGCCGAAATGAGCTAGGCGCATAGGAAGTCGATTCTGGTTGCTTGGCACCAAGTGTTCGATCCGTGCACCGATTCTCGCACGCCGAAGCTTACAGCACCATTTATCGTGCAGGTCTCGCAGCGATTCGGAGGGACCCAAAGTTGATGCTAATAGGAGCTAGTAAACAGATGAAGTCCATTTGGGGTGCTTGACACTCGATTTCATTTCTTGCGTCATTTTTCTCACTCGTCTTTGTTCTTTGTGCAGCGTTGCGTGGGAAAGTTCCACACCAACTCGAAGAGGTATGAAATGCATGCGAACAGAGTTACGAGGCATACAAAGTCCATTCGCGGTGTTTCGCATGTAGTTTTCTTCTGTTTATCAGTTTTCATACGCAAGCAACTTATAGAACCCGTTGGGACCCGGGCCGTGGAGGAATGTTCCACAACGACTCTGACGGTTTTGAAATGCGGGCCAAAGTGACTACGGCGAGCAAGAAGATCATTCGGTGTTTGGCACTCCAGTTTCCCTTCTCATCCGGTTTTGCGTGCTAGTGCATTTGCGGTGCCCGTTGGGACCGGTAGTAGTGGAATGTGTCACACCGGTGGGTCGAACAAAACTAAAGCTGTAAAGCACAAGTGAACATCGTAAGTTCATTCAGGGTGTTTGGGCACTCAGTTAGTTTCGCGCATCGTTTTCGTTTGTACGTAGCGTACAGTAACGTGGAACCCGTCTTGGTGGAATATTTCGTGCCGACTCGTACGGATTCGAAATGCCTGCTGAAATGAGTTACGACACATGCGAAGTCCACTGGGGGTCCTTGCCGCTCGGTTTCATTTCTGCATCGTTTTCGTGCGGACGCTCCCTACAGTACTTGTTCGTGCACGGCGTGAACGCTTCACAGACACTCAGACGGATTCGTAATGCATGCCGAATGTGCTACGGCTATGTACGGCCCATTCGTAATGTTTGGAAGATAGTTTCGTTTCGTACAGCATACCATTGCGTATGTAGCTAACGGTACCATTTTGGTTCCCACGTGGATGAATGTTTATCGCAGACTCGAGCGTACTCGAAATGCTTGCCGAAATGAGCTAGGGCACGTGTGAAGTCCATTCGGCGTGTTGGACACTCGGTTCGTTTGGCGTCGTTTTGTAAGCCCATAAGCATGCATCACCCATTACGACCCGTCGTGGAGGAATGTTTCACACCGACCAGACAGATCGAAATGAATTTTGGATGGGCTAAAATGCATGTAAAGTCCATTCGTAGGTTCGGCAGAGAGTTTACATTCGTGCATTGTCTTCATCATGCGACTCAAAGTAACGGTTGGGACCCGTCGCAGTGGAGGGCATGACTCGAGACTCGGGTGGAATCGAAATGCATGTCGAAATAAGCTAGGGCGCATAGGAAGTCGATTACGGTTGCTTGGCACCGGTGTTCGATCCGTGCACCATTCCAAACGCCGAAGCTTACATGGTACCATTTATCCTACGGCATTCTCGCAGCGATTCGGAGGACCCAAAGTCGATGCTAATAGGAGCTAGTAAAGCAGATGAAGTCCATTTGGGGTGCTTGACACTCGGTTCATTTCTTGCGTCATTTTCTAACGCATCTTTGCTTCTTATGCGGCGTTGCGTGGGAAAGTTCCACACCGACTTCGAAGAGGTGCGAAATGCATGCGAGCGAGTTACGAGGCATACAAAGTCCATTCGCGGTGTTTCACATGTAGTTTTCTTCTGCTTATCGGTTTCATACATAGCGGCTTACGAACCGTTGGGACCCGCCGTGGAGGAATGTTCCACAACGACTCGTGACGGTTTTGAAATGCGGGCCAAAGTGACTACGGCGAGCAAGAAGGTCATTCGGGTGTTTGGCACTCGGTTTCCTTACGTCACTCGTTTGCGTCTTTGGTGCAATCAGCAGACGTGCGTTGGGACCCGGCCGTAGTGGAATGTGTCACACTGGCTGAGTCGAGCCGAACTAAATGGAAACACTACTCTGAGATCCGTACATCACAATAGGTTCTTTTGGTCATCACAATCGGTTTTGGTGGCGATACAAAGTCCAACGGCGGTGATAAGGTAGATATATCACGATCGGTTTTTAACCGAGCACTAATAATACATTATCACTTTGTCGGTTCTTTTTAGGAACCGACTGTGATATTACACTTATCACAATCGGTTTTAAGCTTAGAACCGATTGCGATAATATAATATCACTGTCGGTTCTTTTAGAACCGATACAAATGATTACATTATCACAATCGGTTTTTGTTGAAACCGATGGGGATAAGTATAATATCACAATCGGTTCGTTTTAGAACCGATTCAAATTATTACATTATCACAATCGGTTTTTATTGAAACCGATGGGGATAAGAATATTATCAAAATCGGTTCTTTACCCAAACCGATTGCGATACTAAAAATATCCCAATCGGTTCAGAAGAACCGATTGTGATCTTGTACCTATCCCAATCGATTCCAACAAAGAACCGATTGTGATGATGTTATCAGACATCGTCCGAAAATGGCCTCGCATTGACAACATGATACATTCATCACAATTCACAATATCACAGAACATATACATCACAATCTACACACATTACATTCAAATTAATATTGTTTACAATCTGTAACAGATCACATTCACATTCAGATAATTTTTTTTACACTTTATGGACTAGTATTTGCTTGAATGGTCTCTATATCTACCATCATCCGTTATAACTTCTGTCCAGTACCACTGGCATAAATGGTCTCGTAATTTCTTGAGATCAGCGTTGGTTAGGCTCTTCCGGATGATATCAAGGTCCTGCAAAATAGATAGTAGTGCACTAATATATTTAAGTCTTAAATTGGAACAAAAACATGCTGATAGTATTATGCTTGTAAACAAATATCACATAGACAGTAGTGCAAATAATCTGCTCTATACCTTAGGGAAATTATGTGAGCGACCAACCAAAATCACCATGTGATGCATCACGTAAAAGCCACACAGATCATCGCACCCTTGTTGATGACACTGTGAACAAAGAAACTTAAATTAGGAGACGAATTAAAAATAGGTGTCAGAAAAAAATCCTATGATAGACACTTGTACCTTGAAGCGCTTCCACTCGAGTTTGGTGCCTTGTTTATCATTGTGTCGGCCACGTTCAGCAACGTAAGACATGAAAGCCCTATACATTGGAGAGATGCCATTGAGGTTAAAAATACGTAACGTAGTTCAATATGTAAAGTGTTAGGTTAGAGGAATGTACTTACTTTTGCAAAACTGGCTCGATCGCATAGTCCATCGGTCTATTTTCGAGTGAGTTCAACGTGTAGACCTTGTTTTCACTCGGAATAACCACAAGTAGAACCCAATGGTTGCTTATTAAACGGTACACAATGCAAGAGAATAAGTTAATACAAGGTTGAAGTGTGTACATGTAATTGAATTGTATAGTAGTACATACTCCTGGTGGTATGGGAAGAGAATGAAGTCCTTTTTTGCCTCATCATGCAATTCCTGCTTGATGTATCCTACAAGGAACTCTGATTGATACTTAGCCATGGTCACAGACACCATCTCAGGGTCGACAAACCCGACAGGGTGTCGACCCGTCACGGCTCGCTGCCTCATGATCCTGCAATTCATGTCATGATGTAACACTGGGTGTCCCGATCTTTCGATGAGAATGATAACCTTCGATTTGGGTGGAGACGACTTTGACGATCCGACTACAACGTAGAACGATGATGCGCCTTAGCAATCGCTAAACCAACTCCAGATGGTTATTGATCTTGCCGTGGGCACGATCAACCTGATCACGAAGATCAATTCCTGCAAGCAATCGAAGAACAAGCAAGAACAAGGCAAAAGCAATCTAAAATTGCAAACATAGATGAAGTATAGAAAAGTTGGGGTCCGATACAAGGAGCTTGTTAGGCGGCCGTTGAGCACGTCTAAAAGACTCGAGAATAGTAGCAAAGGCTAAACTATCAAATAACCAAAACCCAAGTTATTTTGGGGGACTACCTAGCTATATATAGGAGAAATAAGAGGCCAAAACCATGCTTGGGGCGTCCAAAACACATTCATGGCAGAATAGGACTCGTATTCCTAGTTTGTCTCAGATTTGGAAAGATGACCGAACTTGTTTTGCATATTCCCGTTGACTCGGTAGGAATTTGGAGGTGGGGCCGGATCCGTTGGAAAGAGGACGTCGAAACCTTTCAAACCAGTACTCATAGACCTCAAACACCCTTGTGGATCAAAAGTTATGGTCGTTTTAAGTTGGTGCTGTCCCGGAGGCCGAATCCGAGTTGAAGTTGTGCACCGGAACAATTGGCTTCATGCTTGACTTTTGGGAGTCCTTCTCCTTGGTTCCTAAGGACAATAAAATCATCACAAGGATTAAATAGCATTCCATTCATTAAATTATTTGTATGCAACCCGAGGAACGCATTCACCTGGCAATTGAATTGGCGTCTGCGAGCTCGAGTAATTGGCCCTTGTATTACATTGTTGATTTCAATTGGGTTTGTAGACATGGCCGTATCCATGGTAGTGATGTCCTCATCATCCTCCCCTTCTTGCATTTGAGTCGTCCTCGACTCAAGCTCATCATCTTCTCCCATGTATGGTTTCAAATCGGCAATGTTGAATGTGGGACTAACCCCAAAATCTGCAGGCAATTCAAGCTTATATGCATTATCATTAATCTTTGCCAATACTTTGAAAGGACCATCTGCTCGCGGCATCAACTTAGATTTTCTTAATTCGAATCGATCTTTTCGCAAATGCAACCAAACTATATCCCGAGTTCAAAAGTTACATGCTTCCTTCCCTTACTACCAAAGAAGTTTATATTTAGCATTCATGCGCTCTATGTTTTCTTTAGTTGTCTCATGCATTTTCATAATCAAATCAGACGTTGTTTAGCATCAAGATTCAATTTCTCCGAAGATGGAAGAGGTAACAAATCAATTGGAGCATGAGGTACAAATCCATATACAATCTCAAAAGGACACATCTTAGTAGTAGAATGCATAGAACGATTATAAGCAAACTCAATATGAGGCAAGCATTCTTCCCACAATTTAATATTCTTTTTCAAAACAGCCCTAAGCATGGTAGATAAAGTTCGATTAACGACCTCAGTTTGTCCATCAGTTTGGGGATGACAAGTAGTAGAAAATAAAAGTTTAGTCCCCAATTTAGCCCACAAAGTTCTCCAAAAGTGGCTTAAAAATTTTGTGTCTCGATCTGAAACTATTGTGTTTGGCACACCATGCAAGCGAACAATTTCACGAAAGAATAAATCGGCAATGTTGGTAGCATCATCGCTTTTGTGACAAGGAATAAAGTGTGCCATCTTAGAAAATCTATCCACAACAACAAAGATACTATCCCTTCCCCTCTTTGTTCTAGGAAGTCCTAAAACAAAGTCCATAGAAATATCTTCCCAAGGCACGCTAAGGAATGTGAGAGGCATGTATAAACCATGTGGATTAAGTCGTGACTTAGCTTTTTGACATGTAGAGCAGCGGCGGCGAAACGTTCCACGTCTCGTCTCATCTTGGAAGCCAAAAGAAATGGCTAGCGAGTATGTCCTCCGTCTTCTTCACACCAAAGTGTCCCATCAACCCTCCTCCATGCGCTTCTGTAGCAATAACAAGCGAATGTAACTAGCTGGAATGCATAGTTTGTTTGCTCTAAACACAAACCCATTATTGAGGACAAATTTGTTCCATGTTTTTCCCTCTTTAAAATTGAGCAACACATCTTTAAAATCATTATCATGCACATATTGCCCTTTAATCGTTTCCAAACCAAAAATTTTGAAGTCAAGTTGTGAGAGCATGGTATATCTCCTAGACAAGGCATCAGCAATGACATTATCCTTTCCCTTTTTGTGTTTGATGACATAAGGAAATAACTCAATGAATTCAACCCACTTTGCATGTCTACGGTTCAGTTTAGCTTGACTTCTAATATGTTTTAACGATTCATGATCAGAATGTATAACAAATTCCTTGGGCCATAAATAATGTTGCCATGTTTCTAAAGTTCGAACTAAGCGCATATAACTCTTTATCATCATTAGAATAGTTCAAACTAGGCCCACTCAACTTCTCACTAAAATAAGCAAATGTGTTTTCCTTCTTGTAACAGAACACCACCCAAACCAATTCCACTAGCATCACATTCTAGTTCAAAAGTCTTAGAAAAGTCCGGAAGTTGGAGTAAGGGTGCATGTGTTAACTTAGCTTTGAACATTGAAGGCATCTTCCTGTGACTTGCCCCAAACAAAAGGCACACCCTTCTTGGTGAGTTCATTCAAAGGTGCGGCGATTGTCTTGAAGTCCTTCAAAAACGACGATAGAATCCAGCCAAGTCCTAGGAAACTCCGCTTTGTGTGACCATGTTAGGAGTCGGCCAACTCTGTATCGCTTCAACCATGGCTTGATCAACTTCAATTCCCTGTGGAGTAACAACATAGCCAAGAAAAGAGACTCGATCCGTGCAAAAGGTGCACTTATCAAGGTTACCAAATAAACGTGCATCGCGTAAAGCATTAAAAACAACACGTAAATGTTCAAGATGGTCTTCTAAAGATTTGCTGTAGATCAAGATATCATCAAAGTAAACCACCACAAATTTTCCAATGAAAGCACGTAAAACCTCGTTCATCAATCGCATAAAAGTGCTAGGTGCATTAGTTAATCCAAATGGCATAACTAACCACTCATATAAACCGAACTTAGTTTTAAATGCTGTTTTCCATTCATCTCCTAACTTCATGCGAATCTGGTGGTACCCACTACGCAAATCAACTTTAGAGAACATAGTAGAGCCACTTAACTCATCAAGCATATCGTCTAACCTAGGAATAGGATGGTGATATCTAATGGTGATATTATTAATTGTTCTACAATCCACACACATACGCCATGTTCCATCTTTCTTAGGTACTAAAATAACTGGAACATCACAAGGACTAAGAGATTTATCAAGCAATTCTTGAACTTGGCGTTGTATCTCTTTAGTCTCTTCAGGGTTGGTTCTGTATGGCGCTCGGTTGGGCAAGGATGCCCCTTGAATGAGGTCAATTTGGTGCTCAATCCCTCTAATTGGCGGCAGCCCTGAGGGGATGTCCTTTGGAAAGATGTCAGCGTATTCCTGCAAAAGGTTAGCGACGAAAGGAGGCAAAGAAAGAGACATCTCCTCTAGTGAAAACAAAGTTTGTTTGCAAACCAGAGCATAGCAAGAATAACTACTTGTATCCAACTCGTTCACATCAGATTTTGTTGCAAGAAAACATGCACCTTTCAATTTAATCTCATTTTTCTTATCACCATCCGAGTTAGATTCTTTCTTTTGATTTTGTTCAAACTCCTTTGCGACAATCTGATTTTCACTATTAGTTCTCTCTCGATTTTTCTCTTTGCTAGCTCTAGCGATCTCATCTTTTACAATGGCATCAGGCGACATTGGATGTAACACAATCTTCTTTTCTTTATGCATGAAAGAGTATTGATTGGTTCTACCATGATGTAAACAATTCTTATCATATTGCCAAGGTCTACCTAATAACATAAAACATGCTTGCATAGGTACGACATCGCAGTCAACATAATCATGATAAGAACCTAAAGCGAAATGTACTCTTACCAGGCATGTTACCTTGAGCTTGCCGCTATTGTTGAACCATTGAATGTAGTAGGGCTGAGGGTGTGGTCTAGTGGATAGTGCTAGCTTCTCCACCATGTCCATGCTTGCTAGATTATTGCAACTCCCACCATCAATGATTATTCGAATGGATTTTTCTTTGACGACGCCTTTAGTGTAAAACAAATTGTGGCATTGATTTGGCTCGGTACGGGCAATCTGAGCACTAAGCACACGGTGCGCAATAATACTCAAATATTGATCAGCATCAGCAGCGCTCACGTGCTCTTCTTCATGTTTTGAGTTTGGATCGCCGTTTTCATGTTCCGCAAGCAAAGCATATGTTTCTTCATCAAGATCACTTGCAGAATCGTACTCGCCATCTTCGCGGGTTATTAGCACGCGCTTGTTTGGACACTCCTTCATCATGTGGCCAAAACCCTTGCAGCGATGGCATTGAATATCTTTTGTGCGTCCCGTTGAGGTGACAGATGCTGACGAGCTTTTGGTAGGGGCTTGTGTGGCACTCCTCGTCGGCGTTGATCGGGGTGCTGAATTTGAAGTGGAGTGCGTCATTTTGTTATTGGAGGGGGTCGGGGTAGTGGTACGATTGGATGGGGCAGCAAGGGTGTGCGGTGCCCATGTAGTAGCTCGTCCTGTAGAAAAGTTAGCTTTTGCCCTCGATTATCGACCCTGCACTTCACGTTCAGCTTTACAAGCAAGATGGAATAAACAAGTCATCGAATTATAATCCTTATAATCTAGAATGTCCTGGATTTCTCGATTTAACCCACCTAGAAAACGAGCCATAGAAGCTTCCTCATTCTCAATTAAGCCACAACGCAACATGCCAATTTGTAATTCTTGGTAATATTCTTCCACTGAATTCTTACCTTGGTGTAGGCGCTGCAATTTATTCAATAAATCTCTTGCATAGTATGAAGGAACAAATCTGTGCCTCATTAGCAATTTTAATGCTTCCCAAGTGGTGGGTATATTATTTGGATGAGGCGACAATGTTCTCTCCACCAAATAGAGCCATAAAATCGAGAGAATTCACTAGTGGCAGCCCTAACTCTTCTATTCTCAATGTAGTGTGACCCGGCCACAATTTTCTTTTCTTTTCCTTTTTCTTTTTTTTAGCCTTTTGTCTCTTTCTCTTTTCTTTCTTTTGGTGACTTTCGGCCAACACTAGTATGAACAAAGTTTTGGAATCTCTAACTCGGTGTCACAAGATAATATGATATGATAACTGAAGATTGTGCAATGTATCAAGTAGAGCAGCCCTAAGCAATATCAACAAGCTAGTCTCAAATAGGATCAAATTGTGTCACAAAGGATGAATTGGTTCCCAAAGGTATGTGTACTGATGTTTTTCTAGGGCAGCAAACTTGTTGCCTAGATTAAAGTTTGAAGATCACCGAATTTGATTGGTTGACTATGGAAGGAATTGAAGCTTATATCCTCAGCTTTCAATAGAGTGCAAGAACACAAAAATCCGAGTTCGTATATAAAAGTTATGCTCAAAATACCAAGCTGGACAGAATTGAATGATTGAAGCTACGCAAAGGATATGAAAGATCAGCAACTAATTCATGGACTCTAATGGATCAAAACCTAACAAAACTCACTAAAATAACATATTGAAACTACAGGTTGAATTTTTGTTGAGTGGTTTTCAATTTTTGACAGAAAAAAACTAACCTAAAGGCAATCGATATTCTCACCCGATCAATCAAGCTACGATACCACTTGATGTAACACTGGGTGTCTCGATCTTTCGATGAGAATGATAACCTTCGATTTGGGTGGAGACGACTTTGACGATCCGACTACAACGTAGAACGACGATGCGCCTTAGCAATCGCTAAACCAACTCCAGATGGTTATTGATCTTGCCGTGGGCACGATCAACCTGATCACGAAGATCAATTCCTGCAAGCAATCGAAGAACAAGCAAGAACAAGGCAAAAGCAATCTAAAATTGCAAATATAGATGAAGTATAGAAAAGTTGGGGTTTCGATACAAGGAGCTTGTTAGGCGGCTGTTGAGCACGTCTAAAAGACTCAGAATAGTAGCAAAAGGCTAAACTATCAAATAACCAAAACCCAAGTTATTTTGGGGGACTACCTAGCTATATATAGGAGAAATAAGAGGCCAAAACCATGCTTGGGGCGTCCAAAACACATTCATGGCAGAATAGGACTCGTATTCCTAGTTTATCTCTGATTTGGAAAGATGACTGAACTTGTTTTGCATATTCCTGTTGACTCGGTAGGAATTTGGAGGTGGGGCCGGATCCGTTGGAAAGAGGACATTGAAAGCTTTCAAACCAGTACTCATAGACCTCAAACACCCTTGTGGATCAAAAGTTATGGTCATTTTAAGTTGGTGCTGTCCCGGAGGCCGAATCCGAGTTGAAGTTGTGCACCGGAACAATTGGCTTCATGCTTGACTTTTGGGAGTCCTTCTCCTTGGTTCCTAAGGACAATAAAATCATCACAAGGATTAAATAGCATTCCATTCATTAAATTATTTGTATGCAACCCGAGGAACGCATTCACCTGGCAATTGAATTGACGTGCGCGAGCTCGAGTAATTGGCCCTTGTATTACATTGTTGATTTCAATTGGGTTTGTAGACATGGCCGTATCCATGGTAGTGATGTCCTCATCATGTCAATTGTTAAAAAATATAATACAAAATCAGTAAATAGTCATCTGATTGAGTATGGTGCGAGACTCACAGCGTCTAGGATCGTATGGTAGAAATATCGACGGCTTTCAAGCCGTACATAAAGTACAGATCCTCAAAGCGACCGGAAGGTCCCATCCTCGCTTGCGTGGAATTGGCCCGCTTGATACTTCACTATGAAATCATGGCGAGGCTCGGCCTCATGTGACCTATCGATGTGCCATCCATGTAGGTGGCGAGTGAACAAGCCCAAAGAATTCAATTCTTGGCTTGGGAGAAAGGGCTTTCCATGTATGTACCGCTTGTGATCATCAGGGTGCTCTGTGCCCTCTGACAACTTTGCCTTCTTCACGGAGGGACTCTCTGAACTCTGCTTTGTATCTTTATCGTCGTGGTAGAAGTCCTTTTGCGCACCACCTGCGCACCGGCATTTGTAGCTGCAGCGTAGGTGCAGGAGGTGCAGGCGGCGTAGGTGCAAAGTTGTGTAGCGAGGGCAGGAGCATGTGCAGCGAGAGCAGGAGCAGCAGAGTAGGAGGAGCAGATGCGCGATATGAGGAGCAGCACCGATGCAGTACCCGATACTAAGCGATAGCGATAGTAAGCGCAGCGATGCTTGATAGCGATGCGCGACAATAGCGATCTGCACTTAGTAGTAGTAGCAGCGATAGCGATGCTTGATGGCAGCAATAGCAGTACCGGTAGTAGCAGTAGCAGCAGTAGTACCAACAGTAGCAGAAGTAGTAGCAGTAGTACCAGCAGGAGGAGGTGCTTGCACTACGACACCCGTCGCGGGCCACTTGATGAACGACATCCGTGCTTGCCCGAGAGTGGTGATATCTTCGTTCGGGGGGAACTCCAGGGCATGAGACATGTAAACATCATGGACATAGTCCACCTGCACCCTCATGTAGCCCATCCCCAAAGGTATACCATGCACCGTGTCATCCTCCTTGCTTGGAAATGCAACCCCGCGCGCAGCCTCAATCTGTATTCCGTCGTCGATCAGGACTAGCCGGCACTTGGCGAGGACCACAAGAAGTGATCAACACCTTCATCATAATCTGTGTTAAGCTTACTCATGTACCTTTTGGTCTGAAATAGTTATTACCTTGAGGTGTGGAATGCACCTGATTCCTTATTGGAAGCGCACTGCTAGGGCGTAGCATAGGCGATGGTTGAGGAATCGGTGCGGAGAACATCGCCATCATCTCAGCCATCATCTCAGCCTTTAACTCCTCCTTCAACTCCTCCTTCATCACGCAAACGGATCCGCGCCTCACGTGCTTCCCATGATCTTGCCACGCTTTGGGCGTGCTCTCCTCTACAAAGAAGGACCTCTTCGTATACCCCTTTCGCACTCAAGCACCCGCCCCTTATGATCGGGCTTCCCGATTGCCGAACACAGGATGTCCCTTGACCCTTGGCTTTGAAATGCTCCTTGCTCTTTCTGCAGGCTTACCTCCTCCTGCAGGTCGCAAATATAAATTATTACTAAGATACAATGGGAATATAATATGCAATGTACTATGTTAGATATCTTACGATGGTCGTGACGATCTGTGCGGTCGCGGGGTTTGGAATGACAATCTGACCGTCAGAGGTTTTCTTCGTCCTCGCTAATACCCAGTCGCGTGCCCGTTCCTCGCATATGTGGGAGTAAGGCATCGTTGTCTCAGAGGTTGCACACTCAGAGGCTAGTCGCACCCACTCTGCATTCTTCCCTACGTACCCACCGGAACCGAGGTGGTGCGCGTGTGTGTTACGCCTCTGTATAGCGATATTATTCTCTCTCAGCTCCTCCGCCTCGGGTGTATTCCTCATCCTTGCGAACTCCTCCCAAACCTCGGGTGTAACAAATGGATACCTTTGGAAGGGAGTACGGTCTTTCAACACGAACTCGGCATGCATGTCACCCTGAAATGCCTCAAAGCCACACCCATTCTCTTCAAGGCGTACCGTCTCGCATTGATTTCATCTTCCTCTGGTATAATCCATTTTCCCTTAACTTCGTCCCACAGTTGGTTCTTCTGCTCGTCGCTTACTTCCTTCCTCCAGTCCTTAATTGTGATCGGCACTCGCTCCCTCACCAATTGGCCGAGAAAAGAGGAGTAGCGCCCCTTAAACTGCCGAGGACCGTGCAAACCCCCACGGCATTGAAGTGGAGCACTTGCGGCGTTCTCTCCTGTGGCTCCTTTATTCGGTCCTCGGCCTTTCTAACCTTCCTCGATGGGGTAGCAGGACCTTCTTCTCTCTCACGGCGTTGAGCCGTGCTCTCTCTTTGCGACATTTAGTAAAGTACGTATATGTCAAACCTAAACTTCATGAGAGGAAGCAATTCAAATTTCACACAATAGAAAGCAATTCACATGTCTATCTGTAGACCGACTAAGTACGTACGTACCAACGATGACTCCTAATCTCTAATTAGGTTAGGTCCTAATCCCATTCGAGGATATGTGGTTCGAGCAAGTTCCTAAGCTGTTGTACAACTCTAGAGAAAATTTCGGCAGCATCTCCCCGCTGTTCTCCAAATACACGTCTCGACAACAGGTCAAGAGGGTGTGTATTCGAAGAACACCAGGGAGATGCTGCCGAAACTTTCTCTAGAGTTTGTACAACAGCTTAGGAACTTGCCCGAGCCACATATCCTCGAACTGTCCAAAAAACGTGGACAATTCGAGACTGCTTATTTATAAATATGCTATTTTAGCATACTTATAAACAAGCACCCTCGAACGGGAGACGCATAGGTTACGCAACTAATCTCGATAATAAAGTGCGATAATATAGCATGTGTTACAATTTTCAAATTGCAATGATGGATTGCTCTCAGATTGCTATAGAAGGGTTGCTAAATTAATTAGCCGTCCAACTTCTAGATGGCCAATATATCACCGGCTATTACATCTAAAAATTTCAGGATTACAACCCTAGAACAAAGACCTTTGCTCTAGCAACGTAAAACAACAAGTACAGACATAGCACGTAATGAATATAGCACTAACCTAACCCTACCACAATGCATTAAGAGCAAGTGCCACCAAATTGTCGACTAAGAGCATAAAGGAATAAGCACAAGATCGCTCGACCTAGAACAATGCATTAAGAGCAAGTGGCACCAAATTGTCGGCTAAGAGCGGTGTTGTTCTAGGTCTAGCAAGTTCCTTTAATGATCGATTAATCAGCGTAATTCAAAAGCAATCATCATCGAGCTATTTACAACCAATTACAGCCCACAACCAAATGCATCTTACAAAGGCATACTGAATCGAATCACGTGAATGGGAGAGGACCGATGGGGGACGCGTCGACGGGGAGGAGCCGAGGGGAGGCGCCTGGGAGGACCTAGAGGGGAGGCGCCCACGTGGTACCCGCCGATGGGGAGGCGCCGGGGAGGACCCAGTAGTGGGAGGCGCCCACGGGTACCCGCCGATGGGGGGAGGCGGCAGGGGGAGGACCCAGAGGGGAGGCGCCCACGAGGTACCCACCGATGGGAGGCGGCAGGAGGACTCAGTGGGAGGCGCCCACAGGGTACCCACCGATGGGGGAGGCGCCGGGGGGGAGGACCCAGAGTGGGAGGCGCCCACAGGGTACCCACCGATGGGGGAGGCGCCGGGGGGGAGGACCCAGAGTGGGAGGCGCCCACAGGGTACCCACCGATGGGGGAGGCGCCGGGGAGGAGGACCCAGAGTGGGAGGCGCCCACGAGGTACCCGCCGATGGGGGAGGCGCCGGGGGGGAGGACCCAGAGGGGGAGGCGCCCACGGGGTACCCACCGATGGGGGAGGCGCCGGGGGGGAGGAGGCGGAGGGGGAGGCGCCGGTGGGGGAGGTGGTGGAGCTAGGGTTGTGGAATGAATTGAAAGCGAAATCGGTCTTGGCGCCGAAATGAACCGAGTGTCTTGTGGCAATAAATGAAAATGCTCTGGGTTTTATCACGGTCGGTTCTATATAAAAACTGATCGCAATATGTGGAGTATCTGTGTCGGTTCTATATAAAAACCGATCGTAATATGTGGATTATCTGTGTCGGTTCTATATAAAAACCGATCGCAATATGTGGAGTATCTGTGTCGGTTCTTTAAAAGAACCGATCACAATTATACTAGCTGTGTCGGTTTCCTAAAGAACCCATTGTGATGACTATGATCCAATTTCTAATTTTTTTTAAAACAGAGTCTTCATTCAAAAGAGTCGAAAAGTCAAATCTTTTTCAAATTTGCTATACTATAAGATCCATTTGACATATATATTCTACAAAATGCTACATTATACAGGGAATTCTTACAACTTAATTTATTTAAAATACAACCCTTCTTGATGATCTACACGCATGTAATGTGTTCCATGTGTGCCGTCGTCACCGCTAAGACATGCCCCATCTGCAAACGGAGGTGTTTCATCAAATTGGTTGTACTCTTCTTCATCTACGACATTTTCAACTCCAACAATCCTCCTCTTGCCATGAAGTACGACGTGCAACCTCGGATCGGCCGGATCACGCACATAGAAAACTTGAGTTGCTTGCTTTATGCAGGGACGAACGGTTCATCTCTCAGTAGGCCGCCTATTCAGATCAACAAGTGTAAAACCTGTCTTGTCGACCTTAACTCCGTGAGGAAGTCTCACCCACTTACATCGGAACAATAGAACTTGGTATATTCCGTAGTCGAGCTCCCATATTTCTTCGATCATCCCGTAGTAACAGTTCATTGCAGTTGACGATCCTCTAATTGAGTGATCATCGGACAAAGCATCTATGCTCACACCACTGCTTTTGCACTGCATTTTGCATCTTGACTTTCAAGATAAAATGTGTAGCCATTAATATCGTAACCTTGCCATGTCTCAGATATTAAATCTTGGTCCGTCGACCAACCATTTGACATCCTCGGTACTAACGGAGACCTTCACCTTTTCTTTGAACCATGTGAGGAATCGATCGTTGTGTTCTCGTGTGATGGAAAGCTCATCCATAAGTGGATTCTCTTCCGTAATATCAACTTCTGCCGTTGGATGTATGGATGAACTTCGCTGTGTTGCAAGACTCGTGAAATGTGCTTTACAAGACATATCAAATTGTGGGCTCATTAGATTTGACCCAATGGTTCCTTTGCCACCAAGTCTGCCCTCATGACGAGACATAGGAACACCAATCGGTTGTCTTTTACCTAGGTAGTCCACGCAGAACTCAATAACCTCTTCACCCCATAACCTTCAATAATACTACCCTTAGGCTTCGACCTATTCCTCACGGATGACTTTAATATACCCATGTACCTCTCGAGCGGATACATGTAACGCAGAATGCGGGTCCACAAATCTTAATCTCTCTAACAAGGTGAACAACGAGGTGGACCATGACGTCGAAGAACGACGGGGAAATGCATCTCAAGCTGACAAAGAGTCTGCACCACCTCACTCTGTAAGTTGTCCAGTATATCGGGATCAATAACCTTGCATGAAATCGCATTGAATAAATAGCATAGCTTCGTGATTGCCAACCTGACGTCATCTGGTAGGATATTTCGATTGCAACAGGAGCATTTGGGTCATCAAGACATGTGATCGTGGGACTTCATACCGATCAACTTCAAATCATCCATAGACACAAGCTTCTTAATGTTTCATGAGTAGCCCGATGGAACTTTAATATCGTGGAGACACTTGCAGAGGTCTTCTTTCTCTTTCTTGGATAAGGTGTAGCATGCACGGGGATGTACGGCTCTTTTCCATCCTCCTCCATCACTGCAAGCTTTGGCCTCGATCCCCATGTAGGTCATATCGCGGCGAGCATTCACACCATCCTTGGTCTTCCCGGTATGTTCAGCGGGATGCCTACCAAATTATCACAAACATTTTTCTCAACGTGCATGACATCAATACATTGACGGACATCTAACTCCTTCCAATATGGTCAGTCCCAAAATATCGACCTCTTTTTCCAAATGGTCCTAGGACGAACAGATTTACGGCTCTTACCATATCAACATCGATATCCTCTACGCGTGAATATACTTGCCTTCCAATCATAGGCTGCGGGCTGCACAAACTTCCCTCTTTCCATCAAATTTGTCATCCATCTTACGATATCGATGACTTCGGGTAGAAACCTTCTGCGTGACCCATGTACACCGCTTTCCTCGACCGCAGCCCACAAGCTATCGTTGTCCTCTTCACAAATTGGACAAGCTTTGGCTCCCTTCGTGCTATAGCCCGCCAAATTACCAAGGGCTGGAAAATCATTTATGGTGCAAAATATCATAGCCCGTAGGGTGAAGTTCTCCCTTTTGTATGCATCCCACACCTCAACCCCCACACTCCACAATTTTACCAACTCCTCAATTAGTGGTGATAGGTACACATCAATATCATTACCCGGCTGTTTGGGTCCTGAGATTAGCAACGACATCATGATATACTTCCGCTTCATGCATAACCAAGGAGGCAAATTGTAGATACACAACAAAATCGCCAAGTAATCAGTCGATCGCTCATATTACCAAACGGATTCATACCATCCGTACTCAATCCAAATCTTATGTTCCTCATCTCGGCACCAAACTCCTCATGTTGCCAATTAATGTTTCTCCATTGAGCCGAATCAGCGGGATGTCTCAACTTGCCATCTTCCTTTCGAGATTCATAATGCCAACGCAACAATTTTGCCTCTTTAGGATTTACAAATAACCCGCTCTAAGCGAGGGAATGATGGGCAAATACCACAACACCTTGGCTGGTGCCCCTTTTTTCACATCTTCACCGTCGTCAATTCGGTTCTTACGCTTCTTGTCATTACGCTTCTCATTTTGTTTGTATCGGGGTACACCACAAACTGGACAAATGCGCAATTCCTTATGGACGCTAAGCGGTATAGTATGCAATCATTTGGACATGCATATATCCTTTCTATTTCCATTCCCATGGGACATAATAGCTTCTTCGCTTCATAAATACTTGTTGGCAACTCGTTTCCCTCTGGAAGCATATCCGATAGAAGTATTAAAAGTGCATTGAAACTTGTATCTGTCCAACGGTGTTTTGCCTTCAGTTCAAACAATGCAAGGACCGAACCCAACTTGGTGTATTCCCTTTGCAACCTGAAAACAATGGTTTGGCATCGTCATCCATCAAGCTTTTAAATTTTTGAACTCTCTCGTCCGTGTAATTTCCCTCCACATCCCGCAACATTTGATCTAAATTATCGTCATCAAACATATCACGCCCGAGTCGTGATCGGGTTTGCAAGATGTCTTCGCTATGAAAGCAATGCAGGTACTACCTATCTCCCCATGATGGATCCAACACGTGTAATTCCTCACGAAGCCACGTCGAATCAAATGCCCTTCAATTTGAGCTGAGTTGTTAAATCTCCTGAGATTGGTGCAATCAATACAAGGACAATATATGAACTTTACACCCCTCATAACCATATCTTCTTCTGCAATTCTTATGAACTCCTTAACTCCCCTCTGAAATTCAGCACTCACACGGCTTTTGTGATACATCCATTCTTCACGGTCCATCTACAAGTAAACCGCAAACAATAAATTAATAATGCCCTAATCAATGAAATAAAAGAAGGGTTGAACCCGAAAACAAAGTTTTTTTGTTGAATGATTTTAAAGAAACGTATATTTGTAGACCGACTAAGTACGTACGTACCAACGATGACTCCTAATCTCTAAGTAGGTTAGCTCCTAATCCCATTCGAGGATATGTGGTTCGAGCAAGTTCCTAATTAAGATGTTGTACAAACTTTAGAGAAAATTTTGGCAGCATCTCCCCGCTGTTCTCCAAATACACGTATCGACAACATGTCAAGAGGATGTGTATTCGGAGAACACTGGCCAGGGAGATGCTGCCGAAACTTTCACTACAGTTTGTACAACAGCTTAGGAACTTGCCCGAGCCACATATCCTCGAACTGTCCAAAAAACGTGGACAATTCGAGACTGCTTATTTATAAATATGCCATTTTAGCATACTTATAAACAAGCACCCTCGAACGGGAGACGCATAGTTTACGCAGCCTAATTAACTATTATATATAATTGATCATATTAATTATATTAAAACAATTATGACATGTAATGTACACATTCACCAAATAAAAAAAATTAATTTAAGTCCTACTGCAATATTGAAGAGATTTCTAAGAATTAATGCTGGTCACCTTTCGAGGAAAACCACAAACGAGGGGAAATCTAGCTCCTGATCAAGCTAGCTAGGGTTTCAATTAACGGAGACCTTCAACGCACCGATCTCCTCCACCATACACTCTGCTAATGAGACCAAATCAAAATCGAATAATGTACGTTAATACAACATTGAAGGGATTCGAAGGAATCGGGCCCACCTTTTGAATAAAGCCACATGTAAGATAGGCTGGAAAATAGAGAAATCGCCTAGCGAACTAACTCGACGAGAGTTAATAAGTTCATTCCCGAGTCCAGACGGTACATATAAAACCTAGCGAGCCTCATCACAATCGGTTCTATAGAAGAACCGTTTGTGATTAATTAGTTATCACCATCGCTTATATGTAAAACCATCGCGTGATAATTTGATTCTCAACACTGTCGGTTTCTTTATAGAACCGACACAGATAATGTATCTGTGTCGGTTCTCAAGAAGAACCGACTGCAATAACTTAAGTCAACACAGTCGGTTCGGGATATGAACCGACACGGATATTAATCGACCCCCTCGGCTTCCCCGCCAATTTGACCGTTCAAACATGCATATAACTCCTTTCAAATAGCTCCTATCTGATCATCGGTAGTACTCGGGCAAGGTCTGATCGCGTTCCATTCCTCCGGCAAGGTCTGATCGCGTTTTCTTCTCTGCTACAAGGTCTGACTCCTCCGGCAATGGCAGCAATGGCTCCATTCTTCTCTTTCATATAGCTCTCCATGCATATAGCTCCTTTCTACTCTTTCATGTAGCTCCCTTTCTTCTCTGCAAGGTCTGACTTCTCCTTCGACCGCAGCAATGGCAGCGCCCCCTCCTTCTCCGGCGAAGGTCGACTCCACGGTGGACTCACCGTGACGATCCTCCACCGCCGCCAGAAGCGCTCAGCCTCCTGGCCACTCACTCAGGCGCCACCGCCTCCCACCTGTCTCGTCATCCTCCCGGCTACTCACCCCATCCGGCGCCTCCAAAGGCAAAGCAGGAAGCGCCTGCAGATGACGCATTTACGACGACGAGGAGGAGGACGACGACGACGAGGAGGACGACGACGACTACGAGGGGGACAACGACGACGACGACGACGACGACGAGGAGGAGGAGGAGGAGGAGGAGGAGGCGGAGTACTACGCGCCGATCACCATAGGGACCGGCGCGTCGTCTAGATCGGGTTCATCATCGGAGGATGAACCATCACTAGTCCGCGTAGTCTCCAGCGACTCTGGCGACTCTGGCGACTCGGGTGACTCGGGTGACTCGGATGACTCGGTTGACTCGGGTTACTCGGGCCAGAGCCGCGAGTCGTAAATTTAATATATTAGGTGTAATGCAGTCCCCCTTTATATGTTTAGTAATTATAAACAATGGATGTGGTGATATATTGTAATGAAATACAGCTTGTTTAATATATTAGGGTTAATTGTTGGCCTAGTGCAGATGAAGTCTATTCGGCTGTCTTTACACTATTTTGAATCTCTTTTATATTTTTGTGCATTGTATCTTTCTATTGTTCTGTTGTTCCAAGTCAAAATGTTTCATGTCCTATTGATAAAAAAAACAAGTATAATGTGTGGAATGGTATATATATTATTATTATCTGCTGCATGCATGCTACTATAATGTTATATATAATTTGCATCACTACATGTGTCTATATAAATTGTCTGAGAGTTGAACCGCGAGTTGGGATTCTAGCAGATCGGTACTGTTCATCGTCCGAAAATACAAGTTTTGCACAAATATTAAAGCATGAATGAAAGGTACAAGAGGTCTGTGTTGGGATTCTAGCAGAGCGGGCTGTGTTGGAGTTTGTTTTTTTCTTCTTCCCTGAAGGGGAAATGTGTGAGTGGAGGATCTCACTAAAACTATGTTTGTAATGAACTGATTGTGATAACCCCTGTGCTCATCACAATCGGTTCTGAAAAAGAACTGATTGTGATAACCCCTGTGCTCATCACAATCGGTTTCTTCCCAAAACCGATTATGATAATACCTTCTCATTACAATCGGTTCTGGAAAAGAACTGATTGTGATAACCCCTATGCTCAGGACAGTCGGTTTCTTCCCAAAACCGATTGTGCTAATACCTACTTATTACAATCGGTTTTAGATAAAAACCGATTGTGATAATAAAATTATTATCACAATCAGTTCTTATCTAGAACCGATTGGGATTATTATCGTATCACAATCGGTTCTCTCTCAGAACCGATTGTGATAACCTGTTACCAAGATTTCCAAATGGAATATGCTTATCACAATCAGTTCTGAAGTCAAAAGTTTAGAACCGACACAGATGAATCGATAGTAATGTGTCATTCTGTAGTAGTGAAAGCACAAGCGAACATCGTAAGTTCATTCGGGGTGTTTGGGCACTCAGTTTGTTTCGCGCATCGCTTTCGTTTGTACGCAGCGTACAGTAACGTGTACCCTGTCTTGGTGGAATATTTCGCGCCGACTCGGACGGATTCGAAATGCCTGCCGAAATGAGTTATGACACATGCGAAGTCCACTGGGCGTGCTTGCCGCTCGGTTTCATTTCTGCATCGTTTTCGTGCGGACGCTCCCTACAGTACTCGTTAGTGCTGGGCGTGAAGGAATGCATCACAGACACTCAGACGGATTCGTAATGCATGCCGAATGTGCTACGGCTATGTAAGGCCCATTCGACATGTTTGGAAGAAAGTTTCGTTTCGTGCAACGCCCTGTTACGTATGTAGCTAACGGTACCATTTTGGGTCCCATGTGGATGAATGTTTAACGCGGACTCGAGCGTACTCAAAATGCTTGTCGAAATGAGCTAGGGCACATGTGAAGTCCATTCGGCGTGTTGGACACTCAGTTTCGTTTCGGGCGTCGTTTTTGTAAGCACATAAGCATGCAGCACCCATTACGACCCGTCGTGGAGGAATGTTTCACACTGACCTGCACAGATCGTAAATGAATTTTGGATGGGCTAAAATGCATATAAAGTCCATTCGTAAGGTTCGGCAGAGAGTTCCCATTCGTGCGGTTCGGCAGAGAGTTCCCATTCGTGCATCGTCTTCATACGCATAGAGCTCAAAGTAACGGTTGGGACCCGTCGCGGTGGAGGGCATGACTCAGACTCGGGTGGAACCGAAATTAATGCCGAAATGAGCTAGGGCGCATAGGAAGTCGATTCTCGTTGCTTGGCGCCCGGTGTTCGATCCGTGCACCATTCAGCACGCTCGAAGCTTACAGCACCATTTATCGTAAGGTGTCTCAGAACGATTCGGAGGGACCCAAAGTTGATGCTAATAGGAGCTAGTAAACATATGAAGTCCATTTGGGGTGCTTGACACTCGGTTTCATTTCTTGCGTCATTTTCTAACGCATGTCGTTCTTGTGCGCGTTGCGTGGGAAAGTTCCACACCAACTCGAAGAGGTATGAAATGCATGCCGATGCAGGAGTTACGAGGCATACAAAGTCCATTCGCGGTGTTTCGCATGTAGTTTTCTTCTGTTTATCGGTTTCATACGCAAGCAACTTATAGAACCCGTTGGGTCCCGCCTGTGGAGGAATGTTCCTAACGACTTCTGACGGTTTGTTTGAAATGCGGGCCAAAGTGACTACGGCGAGCAAGAAGATCATTCGGTGTTTGGCACTCAGTTTCCTTCTCATCAGCTGGTTTGCGTCTTTGGTGCAACATTGCGATTGCAGTTGGGACCCGGTAGTAGTGGAATGTGTCACACCTACCGGGTCGAACTTAACTAAAGCTAGAAAGCACAAGCGAACATCGTAAGTTCATTCAGGGTGTTTGGGCACTCGGCTTTGTTTCACAGACGCTTTCGCTTTGTGCGCATGTCTGATAACGTGGAACCCGTCTTGGTGGAATATTTCGTGCCGACTCGTACGGATTCGAAATGCCTGCTGAAATGAGTTACGACACATGCGAAGTCCACTGGGGGTCCTTGCCGCTCGGTTTCATTTCTGCATCGTTTTCGTGCGGACGCTCCCTACAGTACTTGTTCGTGCACGGCGTGAACGCTTCACAGACACTCAGACGGATTCGTAACGCATGCCGAATGTGCTACGGCTACTGTCGACGATCTGTTTCGCCGGCAATGAGATTTGTGATTCTAGGGGATTTGTGCGGGATCTGAGCTTGATGGTAACACAGGATGCGAGGGCAATCTGTTTTTAGACAGGTTCGGGCTCTCTCGGAGGAGATAATACCCTAGTCCTGTGTTCTTGGATGTATTTTCCTTCTCTTCTTGTTTCTCTCTCCTCCCCTTATATACTGGGGGGAGAATACATGATAGTTGGGCGCCACCGGGCCCTGAACATGGTGGCCTGAACGACATGTCCCTTGTCCTTATCCGCCTTCACGCTCTACGTCCTAGAGAGGTGGTTATGCTTTTCTCCGACCCACGCCCTGCCGCCTTGTCGAGTTCCAGCTTCACGCAGCTCGTAATGTCGCATCGCATGCCTCGTCCCCACTGGCGGGTTGTTAGGGCGGCACACGAAGCTTCCGTGGAAGGATCGTGGGTTGTCTTGGGGAGCAAGTCGAAGGTCTCCTCTGGGCCCGCCCGTTGCGCTACTGGGCTTTGGGCCTTACCATTCCGCTGTCGAGGCCCGATCAGTGTAGGCCCATCTGGTGGGGCCCCTGTTTCTGACATCCCACAGCAGCCCCCAAGTGCTTTAGGATCGACTTTCCGTCCCTTGCCCTGTCATGGGGATTATACGGGAGAGAGATCTTAAAGAACTTGTAGTATGAAGCCACCGTGGTTAGTTAGCTCGTGGCCGAGTGGTACCCGCTACCGCTCACGCGGTCTTGCTGACAACCAGCTTGTCGCTTCTACCGACCCTCATGGAGCATACCTTGTTCTTTTCGTCGGGGCCGAGTGGTACCTGCGTTCGCTTACGCAGGCGCGCAACCGGCTTGTCGCTCGGTTGACCCTCATGGGCGTACCTTATTCTTTTTGGCTCGGGTCGAGTGGTACCGCCGCTTCGATTTACGGTCTTGCGCAGCAACCGCCTGTCGCTTCGATTGACCCTCATGGGGCGTACCTTGGTCTTTTGGCTCGTGGGTCGAGTGGTACCGCGCTACCGCACGCGCGCTAAGCAATCGCTTGTCGCCTGACCGACTCATGGGGCGCATTTGGTCTTTTTTGGCTCGTGGTCGAGGTGGTACCCGCGCTTCGCTACGCGCTGCAACCGCTTGTCGCTTCGGTTGACCTCATGGGGCATACCTTGGTCATACAGTAGTAATGCTCGTGCTCCGGCTTGCGGCGCATCGCTTTAGACCCTCATGGGGCGATTCTCAAGACCGTGTTGGTTGTAGATCCTCCCGCGACACCCAATCGCGTTGTGAGACAAATGACCAGCAATTGACCCCAAATTATGGGGTGTGCCGTCAGAGGATGTTCGGAAAGTGCCCAGCCCCAAGCTTCCGTGGCGGCCGGCTGCTCAGGCCCGTCATGGGGCGCACTTTTTCCCAAACTTCGACCAGATTTGACACTGGCGCGCTTTGGCGCGACGCAGCCTATTGGCCCGTCATGGGCGTGCCTCGATCCGGCCCAAGATTGAACAGAGGGCTCCTCGTTTCTTCCCACCGTAGGTGGAAATTGGGGCCCATTTCTTATAAGTTGGAAGGACCCTCGTTGGAGCAACGGCTTCCTCGCACCTTCTCCACTCACGGCCGCGAAACCTTCAAATCTTCCTTGGCGATTTAGGGGTTTCGATTCCAGCTACCTTGGCTTGGCGCGGTTCTTTCCTCCAGGTCTTCTTCTTCGCCATGTCGTCTTCCTCGTCATCGGAGGGTAGCACCGACTCTGCTGACGGTAGGGTGGGAGACTTCCATCATGACGATGTCCCGCTTTGAGGGGATGGTTGCCGCCGGCGTCCTCCCTCCGCTGAGTTGATTTCCGCCGCCCCGCCGCAGTGACCCTTACCCCACACCTCTAGAGAATGAGATTGTGGTGTTTGAGTCCTTCTTCTCAAGTAGGACTTAGCATTCCCCGGGAGCGCCTTCTTCCGGGCTCCTCCACTTCTACGAAATTGAGTTGGATCAATTTGAACCCCAACTCGATTCTTCACATCGCCATCTTCGTCCAGCTCTGAGGCGTATCTTGGGATACGTCCTCATTTGGATTTGTTCCGCTCCTTCTTCCTCGGAAGCCTCATCCGAGCCCTGCCGCTCCCAATGTCGTTGGGGCGGCAGGGCTCCACCGCTAACGGAGGGCTCGAAGAAACAGTATTTTGTCGCTCCTCTCAAGACCTCCCTCAAAGGTTGGAGGCGGGAGTGGTTCTATTGTGCCAACGTTGATCCTTTCCTCGCCCCCTTTGCCTGGCTGTGCTCCTAAAGCTTCCCGATGCCGGAGGCGACACCTCTGACGGAGGAGGTTTGGCGCAAGTCCCCGAAGCTTAGCGTTGATTGACGATCTCAAGAATCGAGGGCCGACGGGCCCGGATCGCGGTCGCTTTGTGAAGCGCCGAGTGCAGCCCTTGAAGGAGAGAGTCCATTTGGGGTTCCAATACAACGGGCCTCTGGACCCCACGCGGAGTCGGGACGTGGACTTTGCTGATGGAGGCGCTGGTCGCGACGGTAGTTGATTTCTTCGTGCCTGGCACAATAATCACTAACAGGGCTGCCCTCGTAAATTTTCGATGGCAAGGCCTCCTCCCCTGTAAGTGCACTATTCTCTCGAAAGGCTGTTCCATGATTTCTTTGATCGATGTGTGATTCAAACAGGTGCGATCGTTCCTTTTTCAGAGCGCCCTTCCTTTCTCGACGCTCCGGTTGTCGGCCTCTCTACCGAGACACGCTCAGCGGCGGCGAGCGGCCGACACCTCGGTTGACGAGCTGCACCGGAGTCGGCGAGGAGGTCGCCGGTCTTTCGTCACCGACCTTCGACCTCACAGTGCACCCGGATCGCATAAGCGGGCCACGGCCTTCCGTCCCGTTGGCAGCCCTGCAGCGCCAACTTCCTCCGAGTGGTCTTGGGCCTCGGATGAAACTCGGGATGAAATTCAAGAAATCCAAGAGGTATTCTTTGGGCGATCCTTGTCTTTTTGTTACCGTCTTTGCCGAGGTGTCTTCCCTTTTTGCCGATTCAGACTCCTGTGTGGGCGTCAAGTGGAGGGGTCCCTCAAAGTGAGTTCAGGCAGGGGCTTCCTGGGAGCCTCGCCAAGACGGCTAGTCGCCGTCGCCGCCAAGCTTAATCGCCGGCGCCGCCATTGGCGCGGTGATCCGACATCGAATCCATCCGGTGGTCCGTCCGCCGACGAGATCGACCCGGCTTCGTCTCCCGGAGTGGAGGAAGTGCCTCGAAAGCCACCGCCGCTCGGTCCTCTGCCGAAGCCCCCGAATCGGACCGTATGGTGGGAAGGGGGTTCCGACTGGAAGGGGATGGAAGAGGACGACGAGATGGAGAGAGCGGCTCGGACGGAGCTTTATGAGCTCACCGTCAAGTGTAGCATGCTCGTCAGGGTGAGCTTCTTGTCTTCAATCTGTCGCCTGCTGACTTCTCCCTGAGATTCTGCCCTGTTACTTAGGACATGGGGGAGCGCTCGGAGCAAAGGTCGCGGTTTTTCCGGAAGGTGCTCCCAAAGCTCAAAGAGCAGAAGCAGTACCAGGACAAGCTCAACGAGATCAGCGCGGACAGATGGAAAGAAGTCCACGAGCTTCAGGGCGAGTGTATGACGATCCGGGAGGAGAAAACGAAGCTTGAGCATATGCTCGAAGGTGAAATTCTCCCCTGAATACGGTTCGGATGCTTTTTGGATGGTGGTTGGAGAGGATGATGACACACTCGTGTTTGGAGCGACTCGACCGTTGTCGAATGAGGGCCCTACCGAGGCTTGAGAATTCTCGCCTCAAGCCCGAGTCACTGAAAAGATGCAATGGAGCTGAAGGGTAAGTTTATTTGACTTGGGTTGAACATACTTGGCGTCGGGTGTGCTCTTGATGGCTGTTTGACTTTGTGGCAGAGTGCAAGGAGAAGATGGCGCCGCCGAGCAGGGCGGTGATCTGCGCGTCGCTGCGAACGATCCTGCACCTTCTGCGCGTTGAAGGAGCCACGCCGCCAGGGACGATGTTGTTCCACTTCTCTCGGGAGGAGCCGACAGATCAGAGCTTACGCCAAAGAAGTCCAGCAGCGATGAGCGCGAACCAGGCATTGGCGGTGGTCAAGTCTCATTATCCGAGAGTTGACCTCGAAGGCTGTGAAAGAAGGCTTTGCCTGTGATGAAGACAAAGCCAACGCGCTCCTCGAAGAGGTGTCAGGTGCATCGCAGCCCTGTTGGAAAATCTGGAATTCGACTTTGACGTGGGCCTTGATGCCGAGTGCGCTCGCCTCCTTGTCTGAAATATTGTGTTCTTACTTCAAGATAATTCGCTTGTATTGTCTTCCGCCGAGTGGTCTTCGACCTCTTCCACTTTCTTCTCTCGGGCCGAAGTTGTTAGAATATCGCCCATGACCTTTTGGATCCTGTTATGCCTTTCCGGATGGGCTTCACCGATCGGGTATGGCTTCCAAACGCCAGGGCCTTGGCCCGTGGCTTTCTTGCCCTGCAGACACGCTTTCTCCGAGAGGTCGGGCGTGTGTACTCTCGAGCCGCCGGGACTTACGTTGTGGCCACCGGTGAGTGGTTTAGCCCCTGCTTGCATCACTTGCTAGCTCTCCCAAATCCCGGGCTTTTGGCGCTAATTTGGTATAATTAAGCGAGGAAGCCAAATGAGCTTGAACCGCTACGACACGTGTCTCGTGAAATTCTCCTTGATTTTGTTCAATCGTGGCTGATCTTCTTCTGTGATCCATGACCGCCGCTTTGTTTTTCGCGCTTCATTGATTGCGGGTGGCGCATTTGATTGCCTTTGGAGACGCTTTCGATTTAGAGCTGGGGTGGCTATAAATGGGGCGTCACCGCTAATGAGCGACGCCTGCTTCTTCTTGCCTTGTCCTTCGCCTTCCTCTTCCAGTTTCCTTCCATGTCTAACATGAGGAAGTTTGTTGGCCCGCACGCGCATTCTTTTCGCCACGATTCTTTAGGTTTTTGTATAGCCGGGAGGAGGCGAAGCATGGGAGGAGCATGATTTTGCCATCCTCGAGGCGGAGGCGGAGGAGACGGAGCGCGAGGACGCCGCCGCCGTGGCCACCTTGTTGGAGATCGCCCAGGGCTCCACGAGGTGGCGGAGATCATCCTTGAGATGGTTGGTCGCGATCGTCGCGGCGACCTTGCCGTCGAGAGGCCCTCGTCCGTCTTGTACCCCCTTGTGGGTGGTTGACGAGAGATTCTGGCGGCTTTGGGTCGCGTGGGTCGCGACTAACTTCAGCCGATCTCGCCTCGGGTCTCCAAATGACGTCGACACCGACAGCAAAGACTGCACTGCAGAGCACCGATGGCGACACCAGAAGACCAAAGAAGATGGTAGTTTTTTTTTTTTTTTTTTTTTTTTTTTTGAGCGCGAGAAAAAGAGAAAAGAAAATTAGCGATGTAAATTATTAACATTATGGAATGAAATGCGAAATTTTATCCAGTTCGTGCCTATCATATTTAACCCGAACTTAGTGGTTCCGCCTGATCGATTCATTCTAGTCAGTTGCTCCAGTGCCAGCAACGAGGGGCTGGGGCTCGAGTTTATGACGGTTAGAAATTCGCGACCAGGCAAATCTTGGTTAAATTCTGGCGCTGCGAATTGCAGTCCCGAGTGGTTAGTGCTTTCTACCCGTTCCAGTTGTCTGTGTTGGTATAAACCGCCGTGGCTTTGTGCTCATCGCGGTTTGTTATTTCCGCGGCATTCTATATCGGCACGACCAGGGTTAGGCGCTACGGCTTCAGTAATAACCACTCGGGGCTAGCATTACACGTAACTTCGTAAAAATAAGACGAACCACTATTTTATTTAATGTGTAAGAGTGGGATACATAACTCATGCGTAGAAGCGACGAGCTGTTCGGCGTCCAAGTGTTTGCCGTAACCTCGCCGCCTTCTCGCCTGAAGTCGATAAGCACCCTACTGGTTGTCTTCTGCCACGATGTATGGACCTTCCCAAATTGGAGAGAGCTTGTGCTCACTTTTCTCGGTTCCTCCTCGTGACCAGATCTCCTTCTGAAAAGGTTCTATTTCTCGGCGTTATGAGAGTGGTAGCGCCTGTCCCTAGAGGTACTTAGCCGACCGGAGGGCGGCAACGCTCCGAGCCTCCTCGAGTTGATCAAGCTCCACCATTCGGCTTCCCTGACTCGGCCGTTGTAGTTCAACCCTCGAGGATTCAATCCCGGCTCGGGCAGAACCGCCTCTGCGCCATAGACCGAGGAAAAAGGGGTTTGGCCAGTCGCTTCGGCGGGAGTGGTTCTCAGTCCCAGTGCCGACGGTAGCTCCTTCACCCATCGGGCGGCGTATGGTTTGAGGCGGTCGAAGATCCTGGCCTTGAGGCCTTGAAGGACCAGACTGCTAGCTCGCTCGACCTGCCCATTGCTTAAGTGGGTGAGCCACCGAGGCGAAGCGAGATCTTGATCCGGCACGCCGCACCATTCTTGGAATTCTTCACTCCTGAACCGGGTGCCGTTGTCCGTGATTATCCGGTTGGGCACTCGAATCGACTACAATATCCTGGAAGAACTCCCTTGGCCTTAACCGCAGCTGATAGTTACCACCGGGCTTGGCTTCGATCCACTTGGTGAACTTGTCAATGGCCACGAAGAGGTAGCGAAACCGCCTTGAGCTCTTCTTGAGCCCGGGCCCACTATGTCGAGCCCCTGCACTGCAAAAGGCCAAGAAATGGGTATAGTCTGTAGCTCATGTGCAGCAAGTGTGTGCATCTTGCATAGAATTGGCGACCCTCGCGAGTTCGAACTATCTCCTTGGCATCCGTTACCGCCGTTGGCCAGAAGAAACCCTGTCGGTAGGCTTTCCCAACCAAGGCGCTTGATGCCGCGTGATGGCCGCACATCCCCGAATGGATTTCTTGGAGCAGCCCTCTTCCCGCTTGTCCCGAAATGCACCGCCTGAGGACACCCGAGGCACTTTTTCGGAAGAGCTCGTCGCCCACCACCACGTAGGATTTGGCTTGTCGGGAGATGCGCTCTGCCAAAGTGGTTGCTTCCGGGAGTTTGTCCTTCAGGAGATAATCAAGGTACGGGGTAGTCCAGTCTGGATCGATGAGCAGAACCCCGGTTCCAGGACCCTCGCTTGGCTTTTGCCGTTTTGTAACGGTTGGCTCGTGAAGATCCTGTACGAAAATATCACTTGGGACATCTGCCCGAGTGGCTCCCATCTTAGCCAACTCGTCTGCTGCCTAATTATTGCAAGTGAGGACATGAACCAGCTCGGGCCGTCAAACTTGCCTTCCATTCCTCGGACTTCTTTGCCGGCAAAGATGCCGCCATATTCGATCCACGCACAACCAGTCATACAGACTTGATTCACCTGGCCAACTCGAGTCGCCGAACCGCCACCGCCGGATTCGGAAAGTGACGTGGCGATACGAAGCCCATGGATGAGGGCCTCGTACTCCACGGCATTGTTTGAGGCCTGAAGTGAATCCAAGGACATACTTCACCACACCCTTAGGCGAGATAAGGAGGATTCCCGCCTGCTCCTCCAAGCATGAGAGATCCGTCGAAGTGCATGACCCAATATTCTCGCTCTTCTTCGGTGCAGGAGTCCGGGATTCGGTCCACTCGGCCGTAAAGTCACCAAAGCACTGGACTTGACGGCGGTCTGCGCGCTTGAACGAGATGTCGAAGCTCCAAGCTCACCGCCCACTTTGAAATTCTTCCGGTAGCTTCCTCGATTAGGAGGACCTCTCCACGGGAAAGAAGTGACTACTGAAATCGAATGTCCTTGGAAATAATGCTTCAGCTTCCGTGACGAGATCAAAATGGCGCATGGCAGCTTCTGGATTGGAGGATATCTTGTCTTGGATTCGCCAAGATTACCGATGAAATAAATCAAGGGCGTTGCACGCCGTGGCGGTGTCCAGATTCCTCCCGCTCCACAACTATCACGGCACTTACTACATGAGATGTTGCCGCTATGTAGAGCAGAATAGGTTCACCTGGCGCCGGCGATACTAAGACTGGGGGAGTGGAGAGAAACACCTTGAGTTCTTCGAAGGCTTGCTGTGCCTCTGCCGCCCAATCAAAGCGATCTTGCTTCTTAAGGAGCTTGAAGAAAGGCATTCCCCGGACCCCCAGTCGTGAGATAAACCTGCCAAGCGCTACCATGCATCCGGTGAGCTTTTGGACCTCCTTTTGGCTGGTAGGCGGGGCCATTTTCATAATGGCTCCAATTTTCTCCTGTTCGGCTCGATCCTGACGGGAGACGATGAACCCGAGTAGTTTCCGGAAGACACTCCAAAACGCACTTCTGCTGGTTTAGCCTCATCTCGGAACGCTCTCTTCAGACTTGCAAACGTCTCGGCCAGATCGGAGGTGAGGTCTGTCCTGGCCTCATGCTTTTAACTACCACATCATCCACATAAGCTTCCACATTGCGCCCGAGCCGATGGTGAAAGCACGCGACGGGCCATACCGCGTACGCTGCGCCGGCATTCTTGAGCCCGAACGGCATAGTGATATAGCAATATGCTCGAATGGAGTGATAAACGAAGTCTTCTCATAGCCTTCCTCTCGGCCGAATCGATGATAGCCTGAATAGGCGCCCGTAAAAACGAGTAACCGAGATCCAGCAAAGGAGTCTACCGGTGATCGATACGAGGGAGACCAAAGGGATCTTTCGGACAAGCCTTGTTGAGGTCGGTGTAATCAACACACATGCGCCCGACTTTATTCTTCTTCCGACGAGTGCAGTGGTTCGCCAACGGTCGGGATGATACACTTCTTTGATGAAACACTGCGGCTAGCAGCCTTTGTGATCTCCTCTCGATGGCTTCTCGACGATCTTGAGCAAACCGTCGTAGCCTTTGCTTGACGGGCCTGGCGGATTGCTTCACATTTAGTGCGTGCTCGATCACCTCCTGGGAACCCCGGCATGTCGGACGGCTTCCGTGCAAAGACGTCTTGGTTTGCCCACGTAAAAGGTGATGAGCGCGCCTTCCTATTCATCCTCGAGCCTTGTCCCGATCGAACGGCTCGAGCCGGATCGGACGGGTCGAGGAGGATCCTTTGGTGCCTTCTTCGGGCTGATCCGAGTTCTGCGGCTTCGCGGGTAGGGATATCGCCTTCCGGCTTGTCGAAATCCGCCTCTTGACGAATTCTTTCCCGACCCGCCGCCTCCAGAGACTCGGCCATTTCGCGGCTCTCTCGCTGCAAGAGAAAGATACTTAACGCCGCCATGTCAGAGTGATAATACCACTCGGACCCGGCATTTTCAGCATTAGATACGCCGTAGTGGGGCACCGCCATGAACTTGGCCAGCGCTGGCCTCCCCAAGATGGCATGATACGCCGCCGCGAAATCTGCCACCTCGAAGCTAAGGCTCTCCGTCCGGTAGTTGTCCCTTGCGCCGAACGCGGATCGGTAGAGTGATTTGTCCGAGTGGTATCGCCGACGTTAGGGTATCACTCCATGAAAAGGTGACGACCAGCGCTTGAGGTCAGACCGCGGGATCCCCATATCATTGAGTGTCTTCACGAAGAGGACGTTGAGCCCGCTCCCACTGGCCAATCAACACCCTTTTGAGCTTGATGCCGCGGACAACCGGCGCCAAGACCAACGGGTATCTGCCGGGAATGGGACGCGATCTGGGTGATCCGTCGCGGGTCGTAAGTTATTGCGACCTCGGACCACCTGGACATATCGGGGTCTCCGGCCATCTGCATAGATGTCCCGGCGGTGAGCTTTTGCTTCCGCTTGGACTCATATCTTGGTGAACTCGAATATGTAGTTAAGCTCGAGGTCGACTTCCCGATAATCTTCCTCAACTTCGTGGAGGAGGTTTGCTTGGCCGCGGCATGACCGCTCGGACCTTGTCCACCGCTTTGCCTCTTGCTCTGTGAGCGAACCTCTTTAGGGTGAAACAATCCTTGGCGGCATGCCTCCCCTTTGGATGGAAAGGGCAGAGTGATTTCATGACCTTATCATATCCATCCTCTTTGAGAGCGCGAGGATGAGTTGGCGCAGCGACTGCCACTAGCTCTTCGCCCTTGCGCTTCTTTTCTTTCCGCCGAGGGGGTTCAGACTGATCCTTCCCCTCATCACGCCGTTCCGCCAGAGCCTCGGAGGCTGAAGCGTAACGGTCCGCTAGGGCGAACAGCTCCCGGACCGACGTGGGTGGCTTCCGGGACATCTTCTTGATGAGGTCGGGGTCGCTGACTCCTTTCTGGAAGGCAGCTATCACAACCGCATCTGTGACGTCCCGAACGGTGCTTTTCTTGTTCATGAAGCGCTTGACGAACTCCCGGAGGGATTCATTCCTCCTTTGGTGTAGCTGGTATAGGTCCCAAGGGGTGCCTGGGCGCTCGTAAGTGCCTTGGAAATTTGAGATGAACTGCTCACACAGATCTCCCCAGGAATCTATAGAGTTCGCTGGAAGTCCGGTGAGCCATGCTTGGGCCAGGGGCGAGAGGGTAACCGGCAAGTAGTTTGCCATTACTTTGATCCCCAGCGGCCCTCGACCGCTGTGAGCGTATACTTGTAGCCAAGCCTCTGGGTCTCTCTCACCGTCAAACCTAGTGATGCCTTTAGGATTAAATCCATCAGGCCAAACCACTCGGCGTAGGTGAGGAGTAAACGCACGGACCCCTTCGATGACTCCGTGATACCCCCCGGGAGGTGATCGACGCGGAGGGGATCGCGCTTGGCGTGTTTCGGCCTCGCGGAAGGATGCCGGCGCTCATATTCGTCGGCTTGGCGGCGTTGTTCCTCCTTTCTCGGTCGCGGCGCTGGCGTCGAGGTGCGAACGCAGTCGCGGTGATGCTATGTCGCAAGTCGTCTCCGCGAGGTAGAACATGATGTACCTGACGGGCTTCCCGACTGACACGGCCATTTTCGGCTGTCTGGTCCTCGCCGGACCACGTGGCGGCTCCTTCGCCGCTGGTCGGTTTGAGTATCTTTGGATAGTTGCCGCCGTCACCATGGCCTTTACTTGGGCCATGATCGGGCAAGCTGGATCATCTGCCCCGACGCATAGAAGTCGTGGTATCGAGGAGTGTCTTGGAGGCAACGATATTCTGTGGGGTAGTGCGAAAAACAGCACAGTCCCCATCTTGGCTTGCAGAATGTCTTCATTGACAGCCCGGCGCGGTCCGGAGAGTACGCGCGCCATGGCGTCGAACTCTGTCACTCGGCCTCCTTCCAAATCGGCGGCAACCGAGGTGTCGAAGCGGCTGCTTCTGCTGAATCTGCCATGAGCCTTCGATCACCACAGACTCTCACGGAAATTCCAGCTGACTGTCTGGGCTTTCTTCGACTCGGCCCGAGGTGGGTGAGTCTGGAGAAGACAAACCTAGGCGCTCGGGGGTGCTTAGAGTGGCTAGCGGTGAGAACTCCCACCCTTCGTGCCTCGGCGTCCTCGAGCGACTCATGGTGAGCAGGTCTTGAGATCCCCGCTCGGTACTTTAGAGTCTACGGCGGGGGGACCTTCCGATCGGCGGAAGTCGTGACGATGGATCGCCGGAAACCTCACCGCTGTTGTAGCGCAGTTCCCTTGGGAGAGAGAGGCTTAGAGGTCGTTGGAGATGAAGGTCAGGCTTAAAGCGGAAGACTGGCCCGGGCGAAGCTGTGGAGACTTCGCTCGTCGCGGCCATCAAGCTTGGCGAAGATGTTGACACGGAGTCCCCTACAGCGCGCCAAGCCATCGGCGATCTGTTTCGCCGGCAATGAGATTTGTGATTCTAGGGATTTGTGCGGGATCTGAGCTTGATGGTAACACAGGATGCGAGGGCAATCTGTTTTTAGACAGGTTCGGGCTCTCTCGGAGGAGATAATACCCTAGTCCTGTGTTCTTGGATGTATTGTCCTCCTCTTCTTGTTTCTCTCTCCTCCTTATATCTTGGGGAGAATACATGATAGTTGGGCGCCACCGGGCCCTGAACATGGTGGCCTGAACGACATGTCCCTTGTCCTTATCCGCCTTCACGCTCTACGTCCTAGAGAGGTGGTTATGCTTTCTCCGACCCACGCCTGCCGCCTTGTCAGGTTCCAGCTTCCCATGAGGCTCTGGTAATGTCGGGCGCATGCCTGCGTCCCTGGCGGGTTGTTAGGGCGGGAGCACGCAAGCTTCCGTGAAGGATCGGGGTTGTCTTGGGGAGCAAGTCGAAGGTCTCCTCTGGGCCCGCCGTTGCGCTACTGGGCTTTGGGCCTTCTGTTCCGCCTGTCAGGCCCAATCGGGTGTAGGCCCCTCTTGTGGGGCCCCTGTTTCTGACATCCCACAGCTACGTACGGCCCATTCGTAATGTTTGGAAGATAGTTTCGCTTTAGGTACAGCATACATTACGTGTATGTAGCTAACGGTACCATTTTGGTTCCCACGTGGATGAATGTTTACTTGCATGAGACTCGAGCGTACTCGAAATGCTTGCCGAAATGAGCTAGGGCACGTGTGAAGTCCATTCGGCGTGTTGGACAATCAGTTTCGTTTCGGGCGTCGTTTTTGTAAGCCCATAAGCATGCATCACCCATTGCGACCCGTCGTGGAGGAATGTTTCACACTAACCCAGACAGATCTGAAATGAATTTTGGATGGGCTAAAATGCATGTAAAGTCCATTCGTAAGGTTCGGCAGGGAGTTCCCATTCGTGCATTGTCTTCATACGCATGCAGCTCAAAGTAACGGTTGGGACCCGTCGCAGTGGAGGGCATGACTCAGACTCGGGTGGAATCGAAATGCATGTCGAAATAAGCTAGGGCGCATAGGAAGTCGATTCTGGTTGCTTGGCACCAGTGTTCGATCCGTGCACCATTAAGACGCCTTTCGAAGCTTACGGTACCATTTATCTCGCAGTTCTATGGCGATTCGGAGGACCCAAAGTCGATGCTAATAGGAGCTAGTAAGCAGATGAAGTCCATTTGGGGTGCTTGACACTCGGTTTCATTTCTTGCGTCATTTTCTAACGCATGTTGCTTACGATGCAGCGTTGCGTGGGAAAGTTCCACACCGACTCGAAGAGTGCGAAATGCATGCCGAGCGAGTTACGAGGCATACAAAGTCCATTCGTGGTGTTTCGCATGTAGTTTTCTTACATTTATCGGTTTAAATGCATAAGCGACTTACGAGAACCCGTTGGGACCCGGGCCCGTGGAGGAATGTTCCACAACGACTAAACGGTTTTGAAATGCGGGCCAAAGTGACTACGGCGAGCAAGAAGATCATTCGAGGTGTTTGGCACTCGGTTTCCTTACGTCACTCGTTTGCGTCTTTGGTGCATTTGCAATGCACGTTAGGACCACCGTAGTGGAATGTGTCACACCTAGGGTCGAACCGAACTAAAGCTGAAAGCACAAGCGAACATCGTAAGTTCATTCGGGTGTTTGGGCACTCGGTTTGTTTCGCATCGCTTGTCGTTTGTACGCAGCAGCGTGCGAACGCGTGTAACCACGTCTTGGTGGAATATTTCGCGCCCGACTTCCGGACCAGATTCGAAATGCCTGCCGAAATGAGTTACGACACATGCGAAGTCCACTGGGCGTGCTTGCCGCTCGGTTTCATTTCTGCATAGTTTTCGTGCGGACGCTCCCTACAGTACTCGTTAGTGCTGGGCGTGAAGGAATGCTTCACAGACACTCAGACGGATTCGTAATGCATGCCGAATGTGCTACGGCTATGTAAGGCCCATTCGGCATGTTTGGAAGAAAGTTTCGTTTAGGTACAGCATACATTACGTATGTAGCTAACGGTACCATTTTGGGTCGCACGTGGATGAATGTTTAACGCGGACTCGAGCGTACTCAAAATGCTTGCCGAAATGAGCTAGGGCACATGTGAAGTCCATTTGGCGTGTTGGACACTCAGTTTCGTTTCGGGCGTCGTTTTTGTAAGCACATAAGCATGCAGCACCCATTACGACCCGTCGTGGAGGAATGTTTCACATCGACCTGCATGCACGAAATGAATTTTGGATGGGCTAAAATGCATATAAAGTCCATTCGTAAGGTTCGGGAAGAGAATTCCCATTAAATGCGGTTCGCGAAGAGTTCCCATTAAATGCGGTTCGTGAGAGTTCCCATTCGTGCATCGTGTTCATACGCATACAGCTCAAAGTAGCAGTTGGGACCCGTCGTGGTGGAGGGCATGACTCGGACTTCGGTGGAATCGAAATTAATGCGAAATGAGCTAGGGCGCATAGGAAGTCGATTACGGTTGCTTGGCACCGGTGTTCGATCCGTGCACCGATTCAGCACGCTCGAAGCTTACGATTACCATTTATCGTGCAGGTCTATAGCGATTCGGAGGGACCCAAAGTTGATGCTAATAGGAGCTAGTAAGCGGATGAAGTCCATTTGGGGTGCTTGACACTCAGTTTCATTTCTTGCGTCATTTTCTAGCATCTTTGTTTCTTGTGCAGCGTTGCGTGGGAAAGTTCCACACCAACTTTCGAAGAGGTATGAAATGCATGCCCGAGCGAGTTACGAGGCATACAAAGTCCATTCGTGGTGTTTCACATGTAGTTTTCTTCTGTTTATCGATTTCATACGCAAGCGACTTATAGAACCCGTTGGGACCCGCCGTGGAGGAATGTTCCACAACGACTTCGGACGGTTTTGAAATGCGGGCCAAAGTGACTACGGCGAGCAAGAAGATCATTCGGGGTGTTTGGCACTCGTTTCCTTACATCCTTTGGTTTGCGTCTTTGGTCAGTGCGGTGCGGTGCCGTTAGGACCAGTACCGTAGTGGAATGTGTCACACCGGCCGGGTCGAACGAACTAAAGCTAGAAAGCACAAGCGAACATCGTAAGTTCATTCGAGTGTTTGGGCACTCGGTTTATTTCGCGCATCGCTTTCGTTTGTACGCGTCGTCTGATAACGTGGAACCCGTCTTGGTGGAATATTTCGTGCCCGACTAAATCACGGATTCAAATGCCTGCTGAAATGAGTTACGACACATCACGAAGTCCATCGGGGTCCTTGCGCTCGGTTTCATTTCTCGCATCGTTTTCGTGCGGACGCTCCCAACAGTACTTGTTCGTGCACGGCGTGAACGCTTCACAGACACTCAGACGGATTCGTAATGCATGCCGAATGTGCTACGGCTATGTACGGCCCATTCGTAATGTTTGGAAGATAGTTTCGTTTCGTGCAACGCCCTGTTACGTATGTAGCTAACGGTACCATTTTGGTTCCCACGTGGATGAATGTTTAACGCAGACTCGAGCGTACTCGAAATGCTTGCCGAAATGAGCTAGGGCACGTGTGAAGTCCATTCGGCGTGTTGGACAATCAGTTTCGTTTCGGGCGTCGTTTTCGTAAGCCCATAAGCATGCATCACCGATTGCGACCCGTCGTGGAGGAATGTTTCACACAGACCCAGACAGATCAGAAATGAATTTTGGATGGGCTAAAATGCATGTAAAGTCCATTCGTAAGGTTCGGCAGAGAGTTCCCATTCGTGCATTGTCTTCATACGCATGCAGCTCAAAGTAACGGTTGGGACCCGTCGCAGTGGAGGGCATGACTCAGACTTGGGTGGAATCGAAATGCATGTCGAAATAAGCTAGGGCGCATAGGAAGTCGATTACAGTTGCTTGGCACCGGTGTTACGATCCGTGCACCATTAAGACGCTCGAAGCTTACGGTACCATTTATCCTGCCGCTCTCGCGATTCGGAGGGACCCAAAGTCGATGCTAATAGGAGCTAGTAAAGCGGATGAAGTCCATTTGGGGTGCTTGACACTCGATTTCATTTCTTGCGTCATTTTTCTAGCATCTTGCTTCTTATGCGGCGTTGCGTGGGAAAGTTCCACACCGACTCGAAGAAGTGCGAAATGCATGCCGAGCAGAGTTACGAGGCATACAAAGTCCATTCAGCGGTGTTTCGCATGTTGTTTTCTTACATTTATCGATTTCATACGCATGGCGACTTACGAACCACGTTGGGACCCGCCGTGGAGGAATGTTCCACAACGACTGCACGGTTTTGAAATGCGGGCCAAAGTGACTACGGCGAGCAAGAATATCATTCGAAGTGTTGGCACTGGGTTTCCTTGTCACTTTCGTTTGCGTCTTTGGTGCATTTGCAATGCGCGTTAGGACCGGCCGTAGTGGAATGTGTCACACCGGGAGTCGAACTGAACTAAAGATGGAAAGCACAAGCGAACATCGTAAGTTCATTCGGGGTGTTTGGGCACTCAGTTTGTTTCACGACGCTTTCGTTTGTACGCAGCGTGCGATGCGTGTACCCGTCTTGGTGGAATATTTGCGCGCCGACTTCGGACGGATTCAAAATGCCTGCCCGAAATGAGTTACGACACATGCGAAGTCCATCGGGCGTGCTTGCCGCTCGGTTTCATTTCTGCATCGTTTTGTCGCGGGCGCTCCCTCTGATGCTCGTTAGTCTTTGGCGTGAAGGAATGCTTCACGCAGACACTCAGACGGATTAAGTAATGCATGCCGTAATGTGCTACGGCTATGTAAGGCCCATTCGGCATGTTTGGAAGAAAGTTTCGCTTTAGGTACAGCATACATTACGTATGTAGCTAACGGTACCATTTTGGGTCGCACGTGGATGAATGTTTAACGCGGACTCGAGCGTACTCAAAATGCTTGCCGAAATGAGCTAGGGCACATGTGAAGTCCATTCGGCGTGTTGGACAATCAGTTTCGTTTCGGGCGTCGTTTTTGTAAGCACATAAGCATGCAGCACCCATTACGACCCGTCGTGGAGGAATGTTTCACACTGACCCAGACAGATCAGAAATGAATTTTGGATGGGCTAAAATGCATATAAAGTCCATTCGTAAGGTTCGGCAGAGAGTTCCCATTCGTGCGGTTCGGCAGAGAGTTCCCATTCGTGCGGTTCGGCAGAGAGTTCCCATTCGTGCATCGTCTTCATACGCATAGAGCTCAAAGTAACGGTTGGGACCCGTCGCGGTGGAGGGCATGACTCAGACTCGGGTGGAATCGAAATTAATGCCGAAATGAGCTAGGGCGCATAGGAAGTCGATTCTGGTTGCTTGGCACCAAGATGTTCGATCCGTGCACCGATCTCGCACGCCTTTCGAAGCTTACGGTACCATTTATCGTGCGAGTCTACTTAGCGATCTCGGAGGGACCCAAAGTTGATGCTAATAGGAGCTAGTAAGCAGATGAAGTCCATTTGGGGTGCTTGACACTCGGTTTCATTTCTTGCGTCATTTTCTAACGCATCTTTGTTTCTTGTCTGGCGTTGCGTGGGAAAGTTCCACACCAACTCGAAGAGGTATGAAATGCATGCGAGCAGAGTTACGAGGCATACAAAGTCCATTCGCGGTGTTTCGCATGTAGTTTTCTTACATTTATCAGTTTCATACGCCAAAGCGACTTATAGAACCCGTTGGGACCCGCCGTGGAGGAATGTTCCACAACGACTCGGACGGTTTTGAAATGCGGGCCAAAGTGACTACGGTGAGCAAGAAGATCATTCGGGGTATTTGGCACTCAGTTTCCTTCTGTCACTGGTTTGCGTCTTTGGTGCAGTGCGGTGCCGTTAGGACGGACCGTAGTGGAATGTGTCACACCGGCTGGGTCAGAACCAGAACTAAAGCTAGAAAGCACAAGCGAACAACGTAAGTTCATTCAGGGTGTTTGGGCACTCAGTTTGTTTCGCGCATCGCTTTCGTTTGTACGCAGCGTACAGTAACGTGGAACCCGTCTTGGTGGATGTGAGCACCCCCTCTTCCTATACCGTACTGTACGCCGTCTACTGTAGCGTATAGCACCGTATAGCAACAGGAAGCCTCGACACCGAAAATCCGAATCTAAAAATTCGATCGACGGGATCGAACACTTAACCGGACCGGTGCTGCGCATCGATCTGGATCAATCCCTGGATCGATGCTCCGATATCGCGTACCCACAACCCGAGTATCAATGCACGAAAAGATAAACTAATTTAATTTACATAACTAGGTATAAATCTTGTACAAGTGTATTACAGAATCCAAAAGAAGTACAGCGACAACGGAAACAAAAGAAAGACAACCAACGGTAGCAATGGCCCGACCACCCCACAAGGCATTGGAGGGAAGACCTCTGGCCGCAACACTCGCAGAATTAGGGCTCGCCATCATCCAGGACATCATCAATACCTTCCTCTGAGGAAAAAGGGGTTAAGCGACAACGGTGAGTACAACGTATGTACTCGCAAGACTTTAGTGTATGCAAATATAATTAATATGCAGGTGATCTGATTGAAATGGCTACTACACTAAGTCTATTGCAGCAGGATTTGAAATTGATTCATCGAAATGTAATACATAATTTGAAAGACAGCATTTTGAATAAAACATATTTACAATATATGTAACATTTGAGTCTCTCAAGCTGCCACCATCCATGATCGCAGATTGAGATACGAATTGACATCCATATATTCATAAATCCTCCAAATACCATATTCACTCATTCATAAATCCATCAAGTACCATATCGATCCACATACTTTAGATAGACTCCAAAATAGATTTTCATTTTCAAAACCAGAACCAAATTTCTATACTTGATATGATTAAAGAAGATTTGCTCATAACCGTGAGCACGGCTAATCGATTAGAATTATTTGATACTCTGCAGAGTTTGCGCCTTTACCCAAACACAACTCGGACTTGCATCCCTGTCATCCAGGTACACGCGATACATGAGGTATCCGATATACAAGAATGATCTATTCTTTCCCATCGTTGAGGCTATAGCCACACCCCAGCACTGGCGACGATAAACCCACTACTATGGCGATAAGAGGCCAACCACCACTCAGGCGGCCCCGGAATATCCATCGTGACGACGGCGAGTTTTTGCCGCTGACATTATCCCATAGCAAGGCGTATAACCGTTGTATCAATCAAACATGAATCGGAGCGATTCCCCGCTGCATAAGTACAAGCGCACTCACGAAGGTGCATACGCGGTCGTGAGGACACACACACCGCGCCGATTGCTCAACACGGGAAAAGGTCCACACTTCGCCTACCAACAGGCATGGCTATCCCCTCACACTTCAGGTACTAAAACAGGCTGCCCCATCCCAGCATTGCGCGGTTGCACGGTGTTCATTCAAAAACCGTCACAAGTTCGGTCCTTATATTTTTGCCTAGTGACTCAAGCGGGGAACTCCACTTAACTCGCCAACCAATCGCCACCATGTTTAACTAGCACATATTATACCTCCCACCAAGTCTAATTACCAACTAGACACTGCACATTTTTATCAAATTACATTTCCAAGTCACATTTCCAAAACCAGTTACAATTATCATAAGTTTTGAGCATTTGGTAAATGACTGACTTTGCTCATCTCTATTGCAGTGTCTAAGCATATGCATTTACTAAGTCGTTTATACCCAAGTGACATTTTATTAATTGTCCAACCCTACTAAGGCTATCAATGAACTCTGGGAATTTAATTGAGGAAAAACCACCAAATCAGGGTATATCTACCATTCCCACAAACTAGCACTTTACTGAATATAAACAATGCATCTGGGACCTTCGACTGCTGCTGCTCTGAATCAGGGTATATCTACCATTCCCACAAACCACCAAATCAGGTGCTTGCCTGTCTGCTGCTGCTCTGATGGATCTGGGACGAACTCAGGATTGTTCGATGCGACTCCGGACTCACTCGCCTCTAATCGAATAAAAACATAAAAACAAATGACAGAGAAATAATTTAGCAAAGAGTGACTTTAGAAGCATAAACACCAACTTAACATCAAATAGAACTCATCTAGATACTAAGAAAGAAAAGAAACGATCAAAACGCGAAAAACAGCGTAATCGCGACCCGATGAGGCGATTTCGATGAAATTCTCGCCAAAGTGAATAAAATGCGTAAAATAAAGAAAAATTCAAATAAATTTAGTTAAACACCTAGAATTAGGTATAACACACCTAACGGGACTTGTCGCAACTCGTTTGGGATTACAATGATCGGCCAAGGGAGCCAAAGCGGCAAAAACCAAATCGAGAGAAAATTTGAAAAATTCAGAAAAGGAAAAATGGCACTATTCACCGTAGGGCAAAAGCCATTTTTTCGGAAACATATGTAATCGATTTGCGATTTCTCCAGGCTGTTCCACCAGGTAGTCTAGGGTATTTAGGACCTATCTGGACCTTACCCCACGAAATTCACTTAACCTATAACGAATTCCGATCGAAGCGCATTTTGGGTCGCTAAATACGCTCCCGATCGCACAAGGTCCAAAACGGCTCAAACTCGATTCGCTTGCGCGAGGAGCACGTTTTCGACTTCACTAAACTTATATGACCCTAAATGACTCATTAGATAGCTAAGCGGTGAATAAACCCTAAATTGTGGAATATGGCCAAAATGGCTATTTTGCTCCTAAAAGCGAGCAATCTCGCCCAAAAGGGCCGTTTGAAATTTGGAATGCCGCGAGACTTGTTTTAAGCCCTCGGCTAGTTGCTTAGGGATACGTCACGACCTATCGGAGCTATTCCCGCATAGATGACTTCATCTTCTCGACTTTGACCAATTGCCCGCTTAACTCCGGCGATTGCAGAAAGCGGCAAAAGTCAGAAAAGTGACTTGAATGCGATCCAAAGCACGCGGGAAGCATGCTATCGACCTTAGTGACCTTAAACGAAGTTAAAGGAAGCGGCAGCTCTAATTGGCTTTGATCACTATGATGATTAAAATAAAATGGAAGCTAGGAAAATGCAAATCTAGCTCTTACGAGCTCATCTGCAAGCACCAGGAGGGCTAGTAGCGCTGTCCATGCATGCTACTGAGTCCTAGGTATCTTATAAAAATAATTGGGACCTAGAGTAATAAAATAAAATGCGGGCTAGCAAAGCGCCAAATCCAACGATTACGACAATCCTTTTAGCATCTAAGAAGACTAACGGTGATACTTATTACATGCCACTGGAGGTCTAGCATTTTGCAAAAATACTAGTGACCTAGAGCTGACAAGTGCTAGCAGGTTTTGCCGGAATGCAGTTCTGATTCTTCTGATCGCGATTAATGCTATCAGAAGAGATAATGGAACTGTCGAATTATGTTTCGGACTTCTAGAATTTTGTAAAAACAATTAATGCCTGAAGGAATAAAATAAATTTCGGCTAGGCAGAATTGAATTCCGGTTCTTCTGATAGCGGCTCTAGCTACCAGAAGTGCTAACAAAAAACACTACCCATGCTTTGCTCCACTAGAACTCCGACAAATCGAAAACCTAGCGATAGTTTGCTAGATTTCGAAGATGGCCAAAAGCTAGGTCAACAGTAGAGTTAAATGGACCTAACGACGGCCTGAGTCTAAATTCTAAAGCACAAGTGCCATGCAATGCTCCGAACACATGGCACCTGGACATGACCTAGGCTAGGGTTTGAGGGACATGACGAAATGCGGAGCTACAGGAGGGGAAACTCGTAGCTACGCGACGAGGGATGTCCCGGGAGCCGAGAAATCAACTCAAACTTCAAAAACACCACGGGTACTCCAAAATCCATCCATGAAATTCGATGAGAAACTCACCCGAGAGGGTCTAGAAGATGGGGATCGCGATGGAGAGGTCGATTCCCGCCTCTAGATCAATTTCCACCGGTCGGATCGCCTCCAAATGGGTGGATTGGGTGAGCTAGGGTTTTGGGAGGCTTCTCCCATGCTTGGTCGTGAGAGGGAGAGGAGAGGGAGTGAGTTGGCTGTTGGGTTGGCTTTGGAGAGGTTATAACACATGCAAAACACTATGCACTTACTCAAGGGCATTTTGGTCAAGTGTCAAGTTTTGAAGAATTAAACTTCAAAACTGATTTTTATCGATTCTTATATATTACGGAAGGTTCTTAGAGTCGCTTTAACACTTATCCAAATAAATTTGCAATTATTTTTGAGCTAGGTTACTTAAGTTGAAGGGTTCTTTTTAATTCCCATTTAAGTACATATAGCTCAAAATGCGTAAATACACAAACAGTGTATTATTGAGCAGTGTTTGAGTACAAATGTCTGATGACTCGAGTATAGAAATACTCGGGATATTCTGATCTACCCCCTTACAAAAATCTCATCCTCGAGATTGCTAATCCTCTCGAAGAAAGTCGGGTATTCTCGCTGAATATGGTCTTCACGCTCCCCACGTGGCTTCATCTTCGAATGGTTGCTCCACTTTGGACCTTGAGCATCTTGATAACCTGATCGCGAGTGTGACGCCTTTCGGTGTCTCGAGAATACGGACTGGATACTCGTCACGAAAGATCAGGCCGCAAATCAAGATGGTCCAATTGGGTAACCACGATGGAACCGAAGACTCTTCTTCAATTGGGACCACGTGGAACACATCGTGAGCGTCAGAAAGATGTGGCGGTAGCTCAGCCGATAAGCCACAACACCAACCTTCTCAAGAATCCGGAGCGGACCCGATGTATCGTGGGGCTAGCTTCAGCGGACTTGGAATCTGCGAGTACCAGCGGAGTGGTGAGACCTTGAGGTAGACAAAGTCACCCACCTCAAAGCTCAACTTCGCGGCGTCGGCGATCAGCATAGCTCTTCCGGCGAGGCCGAGCTTCTCTCGGCCGGTCCCGAATCAAGGCGACTTGCCTTTCGGCCTCTTCAATCATAGCTAGCCGAAGAATTGCCTCTCACCAACCTCGGACCAAAAGCAGTGGCGTCTGCACTTCTTGCCATAAAGAGCCTCGGCGACATCTGAAGACTGACTTGATGACTGTTGTTGTAGGAGAACTCAAAGAAATGGCAAGCATTTCTCCCACGACTTCTTTGTAGCACAGACACAAGCCCTTAGCATGTCTTCAAGGATTTGGTTTGCCCTTTCCGTGCATCAGTCGGTTTGGGGATGGTAAGTAATCTTGAAGGATAGCTTAGTGCCAAGAATGGACTGCAAACTCTCCCAAAATCGGAGGTGAAGCGTGAACCACGGTCGAGAGACTATGACTTTTGGAACTCCATGGGCCGAACAATATTATGCAAATAGAGTTCCGCTAGCTTGGCTCGAGAATAGGTGGTCTGAATCGGGATGAAATGAGCTACCTTGGTCAGACGGTCAATGATCACCCAAATAGAGTCGTGACTGCGGAGGACCTCGGTAGGGCCGGTAATGAAATCCATCTCAATCTCTTCCCACTTCCACTCGAGGGATGCAATGGCTGAAGTAATCCGGTGGCCTTTGATGTTCAGCCTTGACACGCCGGCACACATCACAATGTCCACATGAGCCGCGATCTCCTTCTTCATACCTGGCCACCGTAATTGCTGCGAAGGTCTGGTACATCTTGGTGCTGCCGGGATGAGCAGAGAGAGGGGTATCATGGGCTTCAGCGAGGATCAACTCCTTGATCTCTATATCCTCTGGGACATACATCTGCTGCCCATGCATGATCAGCCCATTGGACCCCTCATAGAAACACGGAGATCGCCATCTTGAGTCAGCGCGTCTAATCTCAATCACGGCATCATCTTGGAGTTGAGCTGCTGAATCTGAGACTCTAGAGTGGGTTGTACGGCTAAAGCGAAATGTAACCATACTCAACCACTTCTAGATTGAGCTTAAAACTCTTCAACCAGTGAGGCGGCCAATGACACCCAAGGCATTCCTTTGTGTGCAGCTTGCGACTGAGGGCATCTGCAACCACATTCGCCTTGCCAGGATGGTAATGAATACCCAAATAATAGTCTTTGATCAGCTCTAGCCATCGACGCTGTCTCAAATTCAGATCTGGCTGCGAAAAGAAGTACTTTAAGCTTTTGTGGTCGGTGTAGATCTCACATCTGTTTCCTATGAGATAATGTCGCCACAGCTTGAGAGCATGAACAACATTTGCAAGCTCCAAATCATCGTCGGGTAATTGGCTTCATGAGGCTTTAGCTGTCGAGAAGCATAAGCAACCACTTTGCCCTCTGCATCAACACACAACCAAGTCCAAGGCGGGATGCATCACAATAGACATCGAAGTTCTTGTGAATGTCGGGAAGGACCAACATCAGTGCGGTGGTGAGTCTATTCTTCGACTCTGGCGGACTCACAACCAGGTGACCACTCAATTTCTTCTCCTTCTTGAGTAAGCCTTTGTCATTGGCTTAGCAATCTTGGAGAAGTTCTCGATAAACCGTGATAGTATCCGGCAAGACCGAGAAAACTCCAAATCTCGGGGACATTGGCGGGCTGCTCCCAAGCGAGTACATCCTGTACCTTGCGTGGATCAGCTGCTACCCCACCTTCTCGACAGGACATGCCCCGAGAAACTCCACTTGCTTGAGCGAACTGCGCACTTATCGAACTTGGCATACAACCGATGCTCGCGAAGCTTGCTAAGCACCATATGCAAGTGAAGTGCGTGCTCATCATCATCCTTAGAGTATATGAGGATGTCATCAATGAACACAACCACAAATCTATCAAGGAACTCCATGAAGACTTTGTTCATCGATTCATGAAGGTGGGTGGTGCATTGGTGAGGCCAAATGAAACAAGCGTGTACTAAATGCAGGCCGTAGCGAGTAGTGAATGCGGTCTTCACAATATCCTCCGGACGGATCTTGAGCTGAAAATAGCCGGATCTCAAGTCTATTTTGGAGAAGACTCGAGCTCGCCTAATTGGTCAAACAAATCATCGTCCGAGGAGAGGATACTTGTTCTTGACAAGTGACCTCATTCAAAGACCGTAATCAACGCACATGCGAAGAGTGCCGTCTTTCTTCTTCACAAACAGAATTGACTGCCTCAGGAGAAGAACTGGGACGAATGAACCTCTTCTCTAATCGCTCCTTGGTGAGTCTTCAACTCAATCAGCTCATCAGCAGGCATCCTGTACGGACGCTTAGAAATTGGAGAAGTGCCAGGTAAGAGATCGATGATGAACTCCAAATCACGATCGGGTGGCAAACCTGGCAACTCATCAGGGAACACATCGGGTACTCACATATCACGGTACTGGCGGTCTCCGAACGAAGAGCACCGAGTAAAGGCTGACCGCCTTCTTTGGAGCGAGAAGAAAAGGTAACAGCAATGCCATCGGGGTTGACTAATGAAATTGACCTCCTGGCACAATCAATTTGCCCCTGATTCTTGGACAACCAATCCATACCCAAAAATCACATCAAGACCTGGCGTCTCAATGTTAATGAGATCACCCAATCTACCCCATTGATCACAATCCTAACCCCTGGACTCACAAGCTCGGCGGTCAAAGCGGATCGAGGTGAGCGGATCAACAAGTACCTCTCGAGGCGAGCAGAATGAACCTCATGCAAAGCAACAAACTGTGAAGAGATGAAAGAATCGATGCTCGAGTCAAATAGAACCAAAGTGGGCACGGAATGAACAGACAACGTACCCAACACAACATCTGGAGCTGCTGCTGCCTCCTCTGCGGTGGCCACATTCAGCGACCCACGGCCCGAGCTGGCTGCTCGGGAACCAGGCGACTGATCCACCCCCGTCCACGCCCGACCACAGGGGCCAGGGCTGGTGCACCTGAGCTGTCATTCTTCTTTGCTGCTCGGGCGAGCAGCTAGCCCCTCAGCGCATGAGAAGCATGTGATATGGCTAAATGGGTTAGGACCCCAACTGCTGCACGGACGACAAGGTGATCGCACCGAACTGCAGGCGAGGCGAGGAGGCAAGCCACAGGACCTCTGAATCAAGCGGCGAAGGCTGGAAGCTAGGCGAGTGAAGGTGCGAGTCTTGGAAGGTCCGCCATCGACGTGGCCGAAGGTTGCCACTTGCGCTTGCGGCTCTCCATAAGCGCCTTGGCGCCATCCTCAATGCTGATGGCCTTGCTCACCAAGACCTGAAGGCTAGGGATATCATGGGCGGCAAGCTGAAACCGGATCTCCTCGGTGAGGTGCTCCTTGAACAATGTCACTCTCCTAGCCTCAGTGGTAACCTCATCAGCAACATAGCGTGACAAATGGTTGAAGCGGTGGAGGTAGTCCATCAACATCATAGATCCTGGCGAAGGTCGTAGAACTCCGCTTCTTGATATCGATCAAGCCATTTGGAACATGGAAGGAAGCGAAAAGCGGGTCTTGAACTCTGCCCATGTGGTGACTGATCTGCGGGCGAACAACCTTGAAGCTGCTCCACCACGAAGCTGCTGGTCCCTGGAGGTAGTAGGCGGTGTACTGAACCTTCTCCGCATCGGTGCAACCGACTAACTCCAACTTCCCCTCCATGTCGCTAAGCCAATCCTCTGCCTCCATCGGATCATGGCCGAAGAAAAGCTCGGCGGTCGAGTTATTTGGAACTCCGACAAGCGAGGCTAGCTTCTTTGCCCCTGAAGCGACTGGACCATCGGCTCCATGAGCTGAGTCTGCCGCAACATGAGTGCAGCCATGTCAGGAGCAGGAGGAGGTGGAGGGAGCTCCTCGCTCTGGGCATGTAGCTTAGTCGAGCCCCGGTGACCCACCGGTAGGGACTCTGCGATCGCCTGGGCCCGCACCACCTTTGCCACGCTCCCAGCATCATCAGTGCTTTGGAGCGCATGAATCGCTACTCTCCTCGGGAGGCATCTGAAATGCACAGTTGAGTCAATTAAAGCTGCGAAAGCAGTGCAAAATGTTTGACTCTTAAGGATACCTCCAAAAGCACAACATTCTACAAACACTCATTCAAAGAAGCATAAGAATCAAATCAAAAGTCAACCTAAAGGAAGCGACAAATAATCCTAATTACAACCATAAACATCTAACCTTAACCCATTTTTAGCTAAACCCGTGTTCCTCCTAATTCTTTTGAACAAGATAGAAGAAGGAAACAAATTTTGAAATTTGGATTAAGATCATATTCATTTTGAAGAGTAGATAAGTGAAAAGCTATAGAATGGACAAGAATAGCATTCTACACTTTCAAAATAGAGTTTTGTACTTCAAAATAAATTTTGAGAAGAAAATCTGTTCCTAAGTCTAACGACCAGGCTAACTAAGTCTTCCTGCAGTCAATGGCTCACGATACCAACAACTGAGCACCCCCTCTTCCTATCACCGTGCATCAGACGCCGTCTTGTGGCGTATAGCACCGTATAACAACAGGAAGCCTCGGACAGAAAATCCGAATCTAAAATTCGATCGGCGGGATCGAACACTTAGCTTCGACCGGTGCATGCGCATCGATCTTGGATCCCTGGATCGGTAGCTCCGATATCAGCGTACCCACAACCCGAGTATCAATGCACGAAAAGATAAACTAATTTAATTTACATAACTAGGTATAAATCTTGTACAAGTGTATTACGTAATCCAAAAGAAATGCAATGACAATGGAAACAAAGAAAGACAACCAAGCCGGTGGCTTGACCACCCACAGACTCTTGTTTGGAGGGAAGACCTCTGGCTTACGCAACACTCGCGATTGGGGCTCGCCATCATCCGGGACATCATCAATACCTTCCTCTCGAGGAAAAAGGGGTTAGCGACAGCGGTGAGTACACGTATGTACTCGCAAGACTTTAGTGTATGCAAATATAATTAATATGCAGGTGATACGATTGAAATGGCTACTACACTAAGTCTATTGCAGCGAGGATTTGAAAGCAGTTCATCGAAATGTAATACATAATTTGAAAGACTGACATTTTGAATAAAACATATTTACAATATATGTAACATTTGAGTCTCTCAAGCTGCCACCATCCATGATCGCATGATTGAGATACGAATTGACATCCATATATTCATAAATCCTCCAAATACCATATTCACTCATTCATAAATCCATCAAGTACCATATCGATCCACATACTTTAGATAGACTCCAAAATAGATTTTCATTTTCAAAACCGAACCAAATTTCTATACTTGATATGATTAAAGAAGATTTGCTCATAACAGTGAGCACGGCTAATCGATTAGAATTATTTGATACTCTGCGAGTTTGCGCACTTTACCCAAACACAACTCGGACTTGCATCCTGTCATCCAGGGTACACGCGATACACGAGGTATCAGATATACAAGAATGATCTATTCTTTCCCATCGTTGAGGCTATAGCCACACCCCAAAGACCGGCGACAATAAACCCACTACTATGGCGATAAGAGGCCAACCACCACTCAGCGGCCACGGAATATCCATCGTGACGACGGCGAGTTTTTGCCGCGGCATTATCCCATAGCAAGGCGTACACCGTTGTATCAATCAAACATGAAGCCCCGGAAGCGATTCCCGCTGCATAAGTACAAAGCGCACTCACGAAGGTGCATCACGGGCGGGTCGTGAGGACACACACACCGCGCTCGATTGCTCAACACGGGAAAAGGTCCACACTTGACCTACCAACAGGCATGGCTATCCCCTCACACTTGGTACTAAAACAGGCTGCCCCATCCCGGCCATTGCTTGGCGGTTGCACGGTGTTCATTCAAAAACCGTCACAAGTTCGGTCCTTATATTTTTGCCTAGTGACTCAAGCGGGGAACTCCACTTAACTCGCCAACCAATCGCCACCATGTTTAACTAGCACATATTATACCTCCCGCCAAGTCTAATTACCAACTAGACACTGCACATTTTTATCAAATTACATTTCCAAGTCACATTTCCAAAACCAGTTACAATTATCATAAGTTTTGAGCATTTGGTAAATGACTGACTTTGCTCATCTCTATTGCAGTGTCTAAGCATATGCATTTACTAAGTCGTTTATACCCAAGTGACATTTTATTAATTGTCCAACCCTACTAAGGCTATCAATGAACTCACGGGAATTTAATTGAGGAAAAACCACCAAATCAGGGTATATCTACCATTCCCACAAACTAGCACTTTACTGAATATAAACAATGCATATAGTTTGAGAAATCAAAGTAAACATCGTGAAATATAGGTTTCAAGATGGTCAAAGGAGGTGCTTGCACATGTCTGCTGCTGCTCTGATGGATCTGGGACGAACTCAGGATTGTTCGATGCGACTCAGGACTCACTCGCCTCTAATCGAATAAAAACATAAAAACAAATAACAGAGAAATAATTTAGCAAAGAGTGACTTTAGAAGCATAAACACCAACTTAACATCAAATAGAACTCATCTAGATACTAAGAAAGAAAAGAAACGATCAAAACGCGAAAAACGGCGTAATCGCGACCCGATGAGGCGATTTCGATGAAATTCTTGCCAAAGTGAATAAAATGCGTAAAATAAAGAAAAATTCAAATAAATTTAGTTAAACACCTAGAATTAGGTATAACACACCTAACGGGACTTGTCGCAACTCGTTTGGGATTACAATGATTGACCGGGAGCCAAAACAGCAAAAACCAAATCAGAAAAGCTGAAAAATTCAGAAAAAGGAAAAATGGCACTATTCACCGTAGGGCAAAAGCCATTTTTGTTCGTAAACATATGAGAATCGATTTGCGATTTCTCCAGGCTGTTCCACCAGGTAGTCTAGGGTATTTAGGACCTATCTGGACCTTACCCCACCGAAATTCACTTAACCTATAACGCAATTCGATCGAAGCGCATTTTGGGTCGCTAAATACGCTCCCGATCGCACAAGGTCCAAAACGGCTCAAACTCGATTCGCTTGCGCGAGGAGCACGTTTTCGACTTCACTAGGCTTATATGACCCTAAATGACTCATTAGATAGCTAAGCGGTGAATAAACCTAAATTGTGGAATATGGCCAAAATGGCTATTTTGCTCGAAAATGAGCAATCTCGCCCAAAGGGCCGTTTGAGTGGAATGCCGCGAGACTTGTTTTAAGCCCTCGGCTAGTTGCTTAGGGATACGTCACGACCTATCGGAGCTATTCCCCGCATAGATGACTTCATCTTCTCGACTTTTGACCAATTGCCCGCTTAACTCCGTGATTGCAGAAAGCGGCAAAAGTCCGAAAAGTGACTTGAATGCGATCCAAAGCACGCGGGAAGCATGCTATCGACCTTAGTGACCTTAAGCGAAGTTAAAGGAAGCGGCAACGCTCTAATTGGCTTTGATCACTATGATGATTAAAATAAAATGGAAGCTAGGAAAATGCAAATCTAGCTCTTACGAGCTCATCTGCCAAGCACCGGGAGGGCTAGTAGCGCTGTCCATGCATGCTACAGAGTCCTAGGTATCTTATAAAAATAATTAGGACCTAGAGTAATAAAATAAAATGCGGGCTAGCAAAACGCCAAATCCAACGATTACGACAATCCTTTTAGCATCTAAGAAGACTAACGGTATACTTATTACATGCCTGGAGGTCTAGCATTTTGCAAAAATACTAGTGACCTAGAGTGACAAGTGCTAGCGAGGTTTCTTGGGAATGCGATTCGATTCTTACGATCGCGATTAATGCTATCGAGAAGAGATAATGGAACTGTCGAATTATGTTCGGACTTCTAGAATTTTGTAAAAACAATTAATGCCTAAAGGAATAAAATAAATTTGGCTAAGCGAAATTGAATTCGGTTCTTCGATAGCGGCTCCGGCTACCGAAGTGCTAACAAAAAACACTACCCATGCTTTGCTCCACTAGAACTCCGACAAATCGAAAACCTAGCGATAGTTTGCTAGATTTCGAAGATGGCCAAAAGCTAGGTCAACAGTAGAGTTAAATGGACCTAACGACGGCCTGAGTCTAAATTCTAAAGCACAAGTGCCATGCAATGCTCAGAACACATGGCACTGGACATGACCTAGGCTAGGGTTTGAGGGACATGGCGAAATGCGGAGCTACAGGAGGAAACTTCGTAGCTACGCGACGAGGATGTCGGGGCCAGAAATCAACTCAAACTTCAAAAACACCACGGGTACTCCAAAATCCATCCATGAAATTCGATGAGAAACTCACCGAGAGGGTCTATAAGATGGGGATCGCGATGGAGAGGTCGATTCCCGCCTCTAAATCAATTTCCACCGGTCGGATCGCCTCCAAATGGGTGGATTGGGTGAGCTAGGGTTTTGGGAGGCTTCTCCCATGCTTGGTCGTGAGAGGGAGAGGAGAGGGAGTGAGTTGGCTGTTGGGTTGGCTTTGGAGAGGTTATAACACATGCAAAACACTATGCACTTACTCAAGGGCATTTTGGTCAAGTGTCAAGTTTTGAAGAATTAAACTTCCAAAACTGATTTTTATCGATTCTTATATATTACGGAAGGTTCTTAGGTCGCTTTAACACTTATCCAAATAAATTTGCAATTATTTTTGAGCTAGGTTACTTAAGTTGAAGGGTTCTTTTTAATTCCCATTTAAGTACATATAGCTCAAAATGCAGAAATACACAAGAACGATGTATTATTGAGCAGTGTTTGAGTACAAATGTCTGATGACTCGAGTATAGAAATACTCGGGATATTCTGATCTACCCCCTTACAAAAATCTCATCCTCGAGATTGCTAATCCTCTCGAAGAAAGTCGGGTAATTCACTGAATATGGTCTTCACGCTCCCACGTGGCTTCATCTTACGAATGGTTGCTCCATGGACCTTGAGCATCTTGATAACATTTGCGAGTGTGACGCTCGGTGTCTCGAGAATACGGATTTGGATACTCTCGTCTGAAAGATCGGTACGCAAATCAAGATGGTCCAATTGGGTAACCGATGGAACCGAAGACTCTTCTTCAATTGGGACACGTGGAACACATCGTGAGCGTCCGAAAGATGTGGCGGTAGCTCAAGCCGATAAGCCACAACACCAACCTTCTCAAGAATCCGGAACGGACCGATGTATCGTGGGGCTAGCTTCCCGCGGACTTGGAATCTGCGAGTACCGCGGAGTGGTGAGACCTTGAGGTAGACAAAGTCACCCACCTCAAAGCTCAACTTCGCGGCGTCGGCGATCGGCATAGCTCTTCCGGCGAGGTGAGCTTCTCTCAGCCGGTCCCGAATCAAGCTGACTTGCCTTTCAGCCTCTTCAATCATGGCTAGCCCGAAGAATTGCCTCTCACCAACCTCGGACCAAAACAGTGGCGTTCTGCACTTCTTGCCATAAAGAGCCTCGAAAGGCGACATCGGCCCGACTTGATGATCGTTGTTGTAGGAGAACTTCGACAAATGGCAAGCATTTCTCCCACGACTTCTTTGTAGCACAGCACACAAGCCCTTAGCATGTCTTCAAGGATTTGGTTTGCCCTTTCCGTCTGTCCGTCAGTTTGGGGATGGTAAGTAGTACTGAAGGATAGCTTAGTGCCAAGAATGGACTGCAAACTCTCCCAAAATCTGGAGGTGAACTGTGAACCACGGTCAGAGACTATGACTTTTGGAACTCCATGGAGCCGAACAATATTATGCAAATAGAGTTCCGCTAGCTTGGCTCCAGAATAGGTGGTACGAACTGGGATGAAATGAGCTACCTTGGTCAGACGGTCAATGATCACCCAAATAGAGTCGTGACCGGCGGAGGACCTCGGTAGGCCGGTAATGAAATCCATCTCAATCTCTTCCCACTTCCACTCAGGGATCTGCAATGGCTGAAGTAATCCGGCTGGCCTTTGATGTTCAGCCTTGACACGCTGGCACACATCACAATGTCCACATGAGCCGCGATCTCCTTCTTCATACCTGGCCACCAGAATTGCCTGCGAAGGTCCTGGTACATCTTGGTGCTGCCAGGATGAGCGAAGAGAGAGTATCATGGGCTTCGACAGGATCAACTCCTTGATCTCTATATCCTCTGGACATACATCTGCTGCCCATGCATGATCAGCCCATTGGACCCCTCATAGAAACACGGAGATCGCCATCTTGATCCAAGCTGGCGTCTAATCTCAATCACGACATCATCTTGGAGTTGAGCTGCACGAATCTGAGACTCTAGAGTGGGTTGTGCGGCTAAAGCAGAAATGTAACCATACTCAACCACTTCTAGATTGAGCTTCTGAAACTCTTCAACCAGCTGAGACTGGCCAATGACACCCAAGGCATTCACTGTGTGCAGCTTGCGACTGAGGGCATCTGCAACCACATTCGCCTTGCCAGGATGGTAATGAATACCCAAATAATAGTCTTTGATCAGCTCTAGCCATCGACGCTGTCTCAAATTCAGATCTGGCTGCGAAAAGAAGTACTTTAAGCTTTTGTGGTCGGTGTAGATCTCACATCATTTCCTATGAGATAATGTCGCCCACGGCTTGAGAGCATGAACAACGGTGCAAGCTCCAAATCATCGTCGGGTAATTGGCTTCATGAGGCTTTAGTGTCGAGAAGCATAAGCAACCACTTTGCCCTCCTGCATCAACACACAACCAAGTCCAAGGCAGGATGCATCACAATAGACATCGAAGTTCTTGTGAATGTCGGGAAGGACCAACATCAGTGCGATGGTGAGTCTATTCTTGACTCTGGCTGGACTCACAACCAGGTGACCACTCAATTTCTTCTCCTTCTTGAGTAAGCGCTGTCATTGGCTTAGCAATCTTGGAGAAGTTCTCGATAAACCGGCGATAGTATCCGGCAAGACCAGAAAACTCCAAATCTCGGGGACATTGCGGGGCTGCTCCCAGCCGAGTACATCCTGTACCTTGCGTGGATCAACCGCTACCCCACCTTACGACAGGACATGCCCCGAAACTCCACTTGCTTGAGCGTAACTTCGCACTTACTTGAACTTGGCATACAAGCGATGCTCGCGAAGCTTGCTAAGCACCATATGCAAGTGAAGTGCGTGCTCATCATCATCCTTAGAGTATATGAGGATGTCATCAATGAACACAACCACAAATCTATCAAGGAACTCCATGAAGACTTTGTTCATCAGATTCATGAAGGTGGGTGGTGCATTGGTGAGGCCAAATGAAACAAGCGTGTACTCGTCTGCAGGCCAGTAGCGAGTAGTGAATGCGGTCTTCACAATATCCTCCGGACGGATCTTGAGCTGAAAATAGCCGGATCTCAAGTCTATTTTGGAGAAGACTCGAGCTCCGCCTAATTGGTCAAACAAATCATCGATCCGAGGGAGAGGATACTTGTTCTTGACAAGGACCTCATTCAAAGACCATTAATCAACGCACATGCGAAGAGTGCCGTCTTTCTTCTTCACAAACAGAATCGACTGCCCCAGGGAGAAGAAGCGGGACGAATGAACCTCTTCTCTAATCGCTGCTCCTTGGTGAGTCTTCAACTCAATCAGCTCATCACAGGCATCCTGTCTGGACGCTTAGAAATTGGAGAAGTGCCAGGTAAGAGATCGATGATGAACTCCAAATCACGATCAGTGGCAAACCTGGCAACTCATCGAGGAACACATCGGGTACTCACATATCACCGGTACTGATCGTCTCGAGACAGAAAGAGCACCGAGTAAAGGCTCTTTGCCTTCTGGAGAGCAGAAGAAAAAGGTAACGACAATGCCATCGGGGTTGACTAATGAAATTGACCTCCTGGCACAATCAATTTGCCCCTGATTCTTGGACAACCAATCCATACCCAAAATCACATCAAGACCTGGCGTCTCAATGTTAATGAGATCACCCAGAAATCTACCCCATTGATCACAATCCTAACCCCTGGACTCACAAGCTCGGCGATCAAAAGCGGATCGAGGTGAGCGGATCAACAAGTACCTCTCGAAGTGACAGAATGAACCTCATGCAAAGCAACAAAGCGTGAAGAGATGAAAGAATGCGATGCTCGAGTCAAATAGAACCAAAGTGGGCACGGAATGAGCAGACAAGCGTACCCAACACAACATCTGGAGCTGCTGCTGCCTCCTCTGCGGTGGCCACATTCAGCGACCCACGGCCGGGCTGGCTGCTCGGGAACCGAGGCGACATTTGTCCACCCCACGTCCACAGGCCCGACCACAGGGGCAGGCTGGTGCACTGGTGTCATTGCTGCTGCTGCTCGGGACGAGCAGCCGAAGTGGCCCCTCCGGCGCGAGAGAAGCATGTGATATGGCTAAATGGGTTAGGACCCCAAGCTGCTGCACCGGACGACAAGGTGGCTGCACCGAACTCTGGGCGGGCGAGGAGGCAAGCCACAGGACCTCTGGCGGCGCGAAGGGTGGAAGCTAGGCGAGTGAAGGTCACGAGTCTTGGAAGGTCCGCCATCGGCCCGCTTGAGCTGCCCACTTGCGCTTGCGGCTCTCCATAAAGCGCCTTGGCGCCATCCTCAATCTTGATGGCCTTGCTCACCAAGACACGAAGGCTAGGGATATCATGGGCGACAAGGCTGAAACCGGATCTCCTCGGTGAGGTGCTCCTTGAACAATGTCACTCTCCTAGCCTCGGTGGTCACCTCATCGACAACATAGCGTGACAAATGGTTGAAGCGGTGGAGGTAGTCCATCACCGTCATAGATCCTGGCGAAGGTCGTAGAACTCCCGCTTCTTGATATCGATCAAGCCCATTGGAACATGGAAGGAGCGAAGGCGGCCTTGAACTCTGCCCATGTGGTGACTGATCTGCAGGCGAACAGCCTTGAAGCTGCTCCACCACGAAGGCTCTTTGGTCCCTGGAGGTAGTAGGCGGTGTCTTGAACCTTCTCCGCATCGGTGCAACCGACTAACTCCAACTTCCCCTCCATGTCGCTAAGCCAATCCTCTGCCTCCATCGGATCATGGGCGAAGAAAAGCTCGGCGGTCGAGTTCGCTGGAACTCCAGGCAACCGAGGCTAACTGCTTCTTTGCCCTGAACAACTGGACCATCGGCTCCATGAGTGAGTCTGCCATAACATGAGTGCAGCCATGTCGGGAGCGAGGAGGAGGAGGTGGAGGGAGCTCCTCGCTCTGGGCATGTAGCTTAGGCGAGCCCAGTGACCCACCAGTGAGGGACCTCACGGCTCTTGGGCCCCGCACTCCATGCCTTTGCCACGCTCCCCGGCATCATCATTTCTGAGCGCCGAATCGCTTCTCCTCCTCAGGGAGGCATCCTGAAAATGCACAAGTTGAGTCAATTAAAGCTGCGCGAAGCAGTGCAAAATGTTTGACTCTTAAGGATACCTCCAAAAGCACAACATTCTACAAACACTCATTCAAAGAAGCATAAGAATCAAATCAAAAAGTCAACCTAAGGAAAGCGACAAATAATCCCTAATTACAACCATAAACATCTAACCTTAACCCATTTTTAGCTAAACCCGTGTTCCTCCTAATTCTTTTGAACAAGATAGAAGAAGGAAACAAATTTTGAAATTTGGATTAAGATCATATTCATTTTGAAGAGTAGATAAGTGAAAAGCTATAGAATGGACAAGAATAGCATTCTACACTTTCAAAATAGAGTTTTGTACTTCAAAATAAATTTTGAGAAGAAAAATCTGTTCCTAAGTCTAACGACCAGGCTAACTAAGTCTTCCTGCAGTCAATGGCTCTGATACCAACACTGTGAGCACCCCCTCTTCCTATACTGCGTCTTGTCGCCGTCTCAGAGCGTATAGCACCGTATAGCAACAGGAAGCCTCGACACCGAAAATCCGAATCTAAAATTCGATCGGCGGGATCGAACACTTAACCGGACCGGTGCTCAGACGCATCGATCTGGATCACTGGATCGGTAGCCCGATATCGCGTACCCACAACCGAGTATCAATGCACGAAAAGATAAACTAATTTAATTTACATAACTAGGTATAAATCTTGTACAAGTGTATTCTGAGAATCCAAAAGAAGTACAGCGACAATGGAAACAAAAGAAAGACAACCAATAGCGGTGGCAGACCACCCCACAGGCTCTTGGCGGAGAGGAAGACCTCTGAAGCCGCAACACTCGCAGAATTGGGGCTCGCCATCATCCAGGACATCATCAATACCTTCCTCACGAGGAAAAAGGGGTTAGCGACAACGGTGAGTACACGTATGTACTCGCAAGACTTTAGTGTATGCAAATATAATTAATATGCAGGTGATCACGATTGAAATGGCTACTACACTAAGTCTATTGCGAAAAGGTGATTTGAAAGCAGTTCATCGAAATGTAATACATAATTTGAAAGACAAGATTTTGAATAAAACATATTTACAATATATGTAACATTTGAGTCTCTCAACCGCCACCATCCATGATCGCAGATTGAGATACGAATTGACATCCATATATTCATAAATCCTCCAAATACCATATTCACTCATTAAAAAATCCATAAAGTACCATATCGAAACACATACTTTATATAGAATCCAAAATCTATATTCATTTTCAAAAACTAACAAAATGTCTATACTAGATAATATTAAAGAAGATTTGCTCATAACTGCGTGAGCACGGCTAATCGATTAGAATTATTTGATACTCTGCGAGTTTGCGCACTTTACCCAAACACAACTCGGACTTGCATCCCTGTCATCCAGGGTACACGCAGCGATACGAGGTATCCGATATACAAGAATGATCTATTCTTTCCCATCGTTGAGGCTATAGCCACACCCCAAAGACCGGCGACAATAAACCCACTACTATGGCGATAAGAGGCCAACCACCACTCGGCGACCCACGGAATATCCATCGTGACGACGGCGAGTTTTTGCCGCGGCATTATCCCATAGCAAGGCGTACACCGTTGTATCAATCAAACATGAACTGGAGCGATTCCCCGCTGCATAAGTACAAGCGCACTCACGAAGGTGCATACGGCGGGTCGTGAGGACACACACACCGCGCTCGACTGCTCAACACGGGGAAAAGGTCCACACTTCGGCCTACCAACAGGCATGGCTATCCCCTCACACTTCAGGTACTAAAACAGGCTGCCCCATCCCAGCATTGCGCGGTTGCACGGTGTTCATTCAAAAACCGTCACAAGTTCGGTCCTTATATTTTTGCCTAGTGACTCAAGCGGGGAACTCCACTTAACTCGCCAACCAATCGCCACCATGTTTAACTAGCACATATTATACCTCCCGCCAAGTCTAATTACCAACTAGACACTGCACATTTTTATCAAATTACATTTCCAAGTCACATTTCCAAAACCAGTTACAATTATCATAAGTTTTGAGCATTTGGTAAATGACTGACTTTGCTCATCTCTATTGCAGTGTCTAAGCATATGCATTTACTAAGTCGTTTATACCCAAGTGACATTTTATTAATTGTCCAACCCTACTAAGGCTATCAATGAACTCTGGGAATTTAATTGAGGAAAAACCACCAAATCAGGGTATATCTACCATTCCCACAAACTAGCACTTTACTGAATATAAACAATGCATATAGTTTGAGAAATCAAAGTAAACATCGTGAAATATAGGTTTCAAGATGGTCAAAGGAGGTGCTTGCCTGTCTGCTTTGCTGCTACGATGGATGCAGGGCGAACTTCGGGATTGTTCGATGCGACTCGGACTCACTCGCCTCTAATCGAATAAAAACATAAAAACAAATGAGCAGAGAAATAATTTAGCAAAGAGTGACTTTAGAAGCATAAACACCAACTTAACATCAAATAGAACTCATCTAGATACTAAGAAAGAAAAGAAAGCGATCAAAACGCTAAAAGCGGCGTAATCGCGACCCGATGAGGCGATTTCGATGAAATTCTTGCCAAAGTGAATAAAATGCGTAAAATAAAGAAAAATTCAAATAAATTTAGTTAAACACCTAGAATTAGGTATAACACACCTAACGGGACTTGTCGCAACTCGTTTGGGATTACAATGATTGACCGGGAGCCAAAAGCAAAGAAACCAAATCGGAAAAATTTGAAAAATTCAGAAAAAGGAAAAATGGCACTATTCACCGTAGGGCAAAAGCCATTTTTGTTCGTAACGCATGAATCGATTTGCGATTTCTCCAGGCTGTTCCACCAGGTAGTCTAGGGTATTTAGGACCTATCTGGACCTTACCCCACGAAATTCACTTAACCTATAGCAATTCCGATCGAAAAGCGCATTTTGGGTCGCTAAATACGCTCCCGATCGCACAAGGTCAACGGCTCAAACTCGATTTCGCTTGCGCGAGGAGCACGTTTTCGACTTCACTAGGCTTATATGACCCTAAATGACTCATTCCGATAGCTAACTGGTGAATAAACCCTAAATTGTGGAATATGGCCAAAATGGCTATTTTGCTCGAAAACGAGCAATCTCGCCCAAAAGGGCCGTTTTGAGCTGGAATGCCGCGAGACTTGTTTTAAGCCCTCGGCTAGTTGCTTAGGGATACGTACGACCTATCGGAGCTATTCCCCCGCATAGATGACTTCATCTTCTCTGACTTTTGACCAATTGCCCGCTTAACTCCGGCAATTACCCGAGAAACGGCAAAAGTCCGAAAAGTGACTTGAATGCGATCCAAAGCACGCGGGAAGCATGCTATCGACCTTAGTGACCTTAAACGAAGTTAAAGGAAGCGAAAACGCTCTAATTGGCTTTGATCACTATGATGATTAAAATAAAATGGAAGCTAGGAAAATGCAAATCTAGCTCTTCTGAGCTCATCTGCAAGCACCAGGAGGGCTAGTAGCGCTGTCCATGCATGCTCACAGTCCTAGGTATCTTATAAAAATAATTAGGACCTAGAGTAATAAAATAAAATGCGGGCTAGCAAAGCATAAATCCAACGATTACGACAATCCTTTTAGCATCTAAGAAGACTAACGGTATACTTATTACATGCCACGGAGGTCTAGCATTTTGCAAAAATACTAGTGACCTAGAGCCGACAAGTGCTAGCGAGTTTCTTGGGAATGCGATTCGATTCTTACGATCGCGATTAATGCTATCAGAAGAGATAATGGAACTGTCGAATTATGTTTCGGACTTCTAGAATTTTGTAAAAACAATTAATGCCTAAAGGAATAAAATAAATTTGGCTAAGCGTAATTGAATTCGGTTCTTCGATAGCGGCTCCGGCTACGAAGTGCTAACAAAAACACTACCCATGCTTTGCTCCACTAGAACTCCGACAAATCGAAAACCTAGCGATAGTTTGCTAGATTTCGAAGATGGCCAAAAGCTAGGTCAACAGTAGAGTTAAATGGACCTAACGACGGCCTGAGTCTAAATTCTAAAGCACAAGTGCCATGCAATGCTCCGAACACATGGCACCTGGACATGACCTAGGCTAGGGTTTGAGGGACATGACGAAATGCGGAGCTACAGGAGGGGAAACTCGTAGCTACGCGACGAGGGATGTCGGGGCCGAGAAATCAACTCAAACTTCAAAAACACCACGGGTACTCCAAAATCCATCCATGAAATTCGATGAGAAACTCACCCGAGAGGGTCTATAAGATGGGGATCGCGATGGAGAGGTCGATTCCCGCCTCTAAATCAATTTCCACCGGTCGGATCGCCTCCAAATGGGTGGATTGGGTGAGCTAGGGTTTTGGGAGGCTTCTCCCATGCTTGGTCGTGAGAGGGAGAGGAGAGGGAGTGAGTTGGCTGTTGGGTTGGCTTTGGAGAGGTTATAACACATGCAAAACACTATGCACTTACTCAAGGGCATTTTGGTCAAGTGTCAAGTTTTGAAGAATTAAACTTCCAAAACTGATTTTTATCGATTCTTATATATTCTGGAAGGTTCTTAGGTCGCTTTAACACTTATCCAAATAAATTTGCAATTATTTTTGAGCTAGGTTACTTAAGTTGAAGGGTTCTTTTAATTCCCATTTAAGTACATATAGCTCAAAATGCGTAAATACACAAGAACAAAGTGTATTATTGAGCAGTGTTTGAGTACAAATGTCTGATGACTCGAGTATAGAAATACTCGGGATATTCTGATCTACCCCCTTACAAAAATCTCATCCTCGAGATTGCTAATCCTCTCGAAGAAAGTCGGGTATTCTCGCTGAATATGGTCTTCACGCTCCCACGTGGCTTCATCTTCTCGAATGGTTGCTCCTTTGGACCTTGAGCATCTTGATAACCTGATCATGAGTGTGACGCCACTGTCTCAAGAATACTGGATACTCTCGATACGAAAGATCGGTCGCAAATCAAGATGGTCCAATTGGGTAACTTCTGATGGAACCCGAAGACTCTTCTTCAATTGGGACACGTGGAACACATCGTGAACGTCCGAAAGATGTGGCGGTAGCTCAAGCCGATAAGCCACAACACCAACCTTCTCAAGAATCCGGAACGGACCGATGTATCGTGGGGCTAGCTTCCCGCGGACTTGGAATCTGCGAGTACCGCGGAGTGGTGAGACCTTGAGGTAGACAAAGTCACCCACCTCAAAGCTCAACTCGCGGCGTCGACGATCAGCATAGCTCTTCTGACGAGACTGAGCTTCTCTCAGCCGGTCCCGAATCAAGCTGACTTGCCTTTCAGCCTCTTCAATCATGGCTAGCCCGAAGAATTGCCTCTCACCAACCTCGGACCAAAACAGTGGCGTTCTGCACTTCTTGCCATAAAGAGCCTCGAAAGGCGACATCTGAAGACTGACTTGATGGATCGTTGTTGTAGGAGAACTCGAGAAATGGCAAGCACTTCTCCCACGACTTGTCAGTAGCACAAAGACACAAGCCCTTAGCATGTCTTCAAGGATTTGGTTTGCCCTTTCCGTCTGTCCGTCAGTTTGGGGATGGTAAGTAGTACTGAAGGATAGCTTAGTGCCAAGAATGGACTGCAAACTCTCCCAAAATCTGGAGGTGAACTGTGAACCACGGTCAGAGACTATGACTTTTGGAACTCCATGGAGCCGAACAATATTATGCAAATAGAGTTCCGCTAGCTTGGCTCCAGAATAGGTGGTACGAACTGGGATGAAATGAGCTACCTTGGTCAGACGGTCAATGATCACCCAAATAGAGTCGTGACCGGCGGAGGACCTCGGTAGGCCGGTAATGAAATCCATCTCAATCTCTTCCCACTTCCACTCAGGGATCTGCAATGGTCGAAGTAATCCGGTGGCCTTTGATGTTCAGCCTTGACACGCCGGGCACACATCACAATGTGCCACATGAGCCGCGATCTCCTTCTTCATACCTCGGCCACCGTAATTGCTCGCGAAGGTCCTGGTACATCTTGGTGCCGCCGGGATGAACAGAGAGAGGGGTATCATGGGCTTCTGACAGGATCAACTCCTTGATCTCTATATCCTCTGGGACATACATCTGCTGCCCATGCATGATCAGCCCATTGGACCCCTCATAGAAACCTGGAAATGCGCCATCTTCAGTCAACTGGCGTCTAATCTCAATCACAGCATCATCTTGGAGTTGAGCTGCCTGAATCTGAGACTCTAGAGTGGGTTGTACGGCTAAAGCAGAAATGTAACTGTAACATCCCAAAATTTGGGTTTTCAAAAATTTTGGTTTAGTTTAGCTTCCCAAAAATTTCCGTCGATTTTCTCGCGTTTATAAAAGCTTGATTTGAATTTTCTAAAAGCTAAAACAATTTAATTTGATTATTCTAAACCCCAAATAAAGTTTATTTTATTTTATTTGGATTCCTTGTGTTTCAAGAAATTTTCCTGTAAATTTTGAGATTTTTCGGAGCTCGTTTGCTATTTATCGAATTTATTTGGAATTGACTTGTATAAGGCCCTTTCATTCGAAATTAATTAATTATTTGGAAAAGTTTATATAAAGTTTTGTTAGAAATATTTTATTTGAGTTGGAAATGTCTCAAAATATTTTCTGGAATTTTTCTAGAATTTTTCGGGTATTTTTATTGCCTCTATTGATTTATTTGAATTTGTGGAATTGTTTTTATTCGGAAAATGTTGCAAAATCCGAAAATGGCTGTTGGGCTCAAACTCTCCCTTCCTTCCCGCCGGCCCATTCGGTCGCCCCCCCCACTCCCGCGCAAGCCAGCCGGGCCCGCCCGATCGCCAGCCCATCGCCACGCCTCCGGCCCCACGCCCCCGCGCGAGCTCCCGTTGGGCCACGCCCGCCACCAGCCCGTCATTGACCAAGGCCTGGCCCGGGCGCGCTGCCACGCGTGTGCCTGCACCAGGCCAAGCCGCTGGGCCAAGCCACCGCGCGATCTGAGTCGCCCGGAGCCGATCCAACGCACCACAGAGCGCCACATCGCCCCCGTGTCCGAGTTGCACACAAACTGCTCGGGAAAATGCCCAAACCGACCCAAACACCTCCAAACGCGTCCAAACTTGATTTTTCTTGATCTAGCCTCTTCCCCAAACTTATATAAGGGTTCCTAGACTCCTCCCACGCGCCCCTAGCCACAGATTATTCTCCAAAACTCCGAGATCCATCCAATGTCGCCTGAACGTCGCCCAACGCCGGCCGAACTTTGGAGCCGCGTCCCGGGCAACTCGTCGACTCTTTTCGAGATCCGTCTTCTCCGTGGTGTGCCACAAGGTACCATCTACTTGCTGTCCAAAATTCAGCCAATTTGGTCCACGGGATCAAAAGTTACGGCCGTTTCAATCTCGAATCTTGCCGAGGTCATAACTCCCTCAATTTTTCGAGTTTGACGGTGAAATTTTTTGTGTAGACTCCTGGGGATGTCCTCTACAGGATGCACATCTTGCCCCAAGGTTTTGCCCTCTGGATTTGGCGCAGCAAATTAATTTCTCCGTTCAGACTGCGTTCCAGACAGCGGCAAACTTCCTCGCGCGTTCCCCGCTGTTCCAGAAGGTATTTCTTCGAGCCACCTGCGTCACGGTGTGCCTCTTGGTCCCATCTAGCTCTCGGTCAAATTTCGTTAAGTTCCGATCATTATTCTAGAAGTTATGGCCGTCCAAAGTTTTGATCCGAAACCCGTTAATCGCCAGTTTGTGATTAATCCGGAAGGGCGCCGCAAAATCCGCCTATACCGTTGAGATCGTCTCGCCGCGTTCTACGCAGTAGACATTCTCCCTTTGCCATCCCATCCTCCGGAATTTTTTTTATATATTTAGGCCACCGTTTGCCGTCGCCGCGCGTCGCCTTTTGACGCCGGTTATTTTGGTTCGCTCCGGCCGTGTTGTCGCGTCCGGAGGATCATCTTTTACTGTTTTGGATCATACTTAAGGTTCTTTGGTCTCCGTTTGCCGAGAAGCCCGATTCCGGCCTAAACCCGTCGTCTTTCAACCTAGCCCGTGCCGCCGGTTCGCGCACCGGTTAGCCGTCCTTGGTAGCGTTCTACCGCGGCCATGTCGTTGCACCGACGGTCGCTACTTCGCTTCATGAAGTCTCCTATCATTGTTGACCTCCACCGTTAACGTTCTGCCGTTAACGTTCGCCGTTAACGTTTCCCCGTTAACGTTTCCCCGTTAACGTTCTTCCGTTAACGTTCCGTTAACGTTCCTCCGCTAACGTTTTGCCGTCAATGTTTCACCGTTAACGCTCTGTCGTTAACGCTCCGTCGGTAACGTCTTGCCGTTAACGTTTTGTCGTCTCCGTTAATGTTCCTCCATTAAATGCGTTAGCCGCACGTCGTTAACGCCTCCTCGTTAATGTTTCCCGTTAACGCCCGCTCGTCGTTAACGTTCTCCGTTAACGTTTTGCCGTTAACGCTCTGCCGTTAATCGTTCCACCGTTAACGTTTCATCGTTAACGTTCCATCGTTAACGCTTTCATCGTTAACAATTGGCTCTCTTCGCCTGCGTTGTCATCGCATGCGTGTATTCTTGCACAAACCCTAGTGCGATGCCTTCACCTGTTCTATCATCATGACGTGAGCCTAGTCTCATCGTCATATCATCTTCAAGCCGAATCAAAACCCTAACCGAAGACCGGTTTGATGAACTAAGTTTATCGTGAGCCGCGTTGTTATCTTTGCAATCTTTCCCGTTGTCTCAACCGTGGTAAGACGCTTGTCTTGTCTTATCCCTGAAGACCTAATCTGCCTTTAATCGAGAATTCCTTCGTGGACTTGGTCGATAGACCATTGGCCATCTGTCATACCTTTGTGCCCAATCTAGTCTATCAGTCTTCTTCTCTTTTGACTGTGTCCGTTCGGTCAACAAAAGTCAACTTCGAGAATCAGTTTAGTCCACTGTGAACTAACATATCCTTATGGACCCGGTCTATAGATCGAGTGCCCATATGTCGCTATCTGTCCAATCAAGATAATAACTTCGGAAGAAATATTCTTCGGAATATTATTCTTTCTTTCCCAGTTATTAATCTTTCCCTTTTCGGTGTTTTGCCGAAAGCCCGTTCTCTTTTGTCGACTCTTCGATCTAATCCGTTTGAGTTCCCAAATCTCTCCCAAGCCGTTGTGCCCAATGCTGTTCGTTCTTAATTTGGAGTTTACTTGATTTGTCTTTTGAATTGGTTTGTATTTGCTTCTTCTTTAATCGTTAGGCCGTCGTCCGGAAATCGTTCGAGCAGTGAGGATCGAAAGTGGAAGTTGAAGATCGAGGACCAAGGATCAAGGATAAAGAGTAAAAGACAGTAAAGTTTGCAAGGGCCAGGCAAGTTGTGCTTTGACCATGTTGATCCTATTTTGAAACTTATTTTGATTTAACCTATTGCATGCTAAGTTCCAATAGAAAAATACTTTAGTTAAATATGGGGGATTAGATAAATACCAATTTCTTTGTATGACACCTTGATTATTTAAGTATGTGCCATGACCCTTGTCACCCTAGTTGTGGATTACTAGTTGGACATTATTAAATTGCCAACATGGGTTTAGATCGTTGTGGTATAACGCTTAGACTGCTCGTGCTCACGACATGATTTTGGACAATCAAATGTTAATTTTGACTTAATGATATATTGAACCTGTTTTGGAAAGGTATCATGTGATGTTGATGGCACGTGGTGCATGGTAATCAACTGGGGTTCGATAAACAGTTTTCGACCGGGGCATATGGCAAGAGTAATCAGGTGGGCCAGTTGTGGCATTGGGGATGTTGATTTGGTTCTTCGGGTAGTCTTGCCCTGGTCACCCTAAGGACTTAACCTTGCAAGCCTTTGAACTGAGTCAATCGTACAACCACATGGCTGGAATGGGACGGCCCTAGTTGACTAAGTCGCTAAGGACTCACTTGTGGAGCCTCGTGGTGTCGCTTACACCGCTTGTGTGATTGTATGCGGGGAGCGTATCGTGGTCGTGGCCAGATACCCATCTAACGGTGTGTTGGTCCCATACTTCGTCTTGGCTAAGGAAGGGATGGTGTAGAAACCTGACCGGAGAGGACCACCTGTGTTGTTTGAGGCTTCCGAAAGGCTTTGTTATGATCGCTCATTCGCATACTCTTGTATGGCGATTCACGGCTGACGTGGTGAGTGGATTGTATCTTGTGGGTAAAGTGTATAACCTCTGCAGAGTGTAAAACCTATTCGAATAGCCGAGTCCACTGCATCGACAATGCTCGGGGATTACAATCAAGGGTTAGATTTTCTCAAAATTGAACTTGGGTTTGGAGGCAGTTGCCTATGGAAAAGTGATAATTGGTTAAGGATGTGGAATGATTTACTTTTGAAACAACTGTGAAATTATTACTATTATTATCTGTTTTTACCGCTTTACAATCTATTATGAATATTTGTGAAATGCTGTTTATTGCAAAATAACCCCTTCAGCCTGTCATTTGGAATAAGCCATGCATATAGCTATTAGACTTGCATTACAGGCATGACTTGTCGAGTGCTTTATGTACTCACCCCTTGCAAACAAACAATCACCAGTGAGCAAAAGTCTACATCGTCGAAGAAGAAGAAGTTCCGTGAGAAGGCGATTATCTAGGAGTCGAACCCTGTCAGCTGCCTGTGGCGTATTGATGGGATTCACCGATGTTCTTCGTTCCCGCCGCTTATTTGGAGTTGAAGCCGTCAGGGTTTCACAAATGTAAGGTTGACCTTAAGGTCGCTCAATAGTTTATATTCTATTATTGAGTTATTTTTACTATTCCGCTGTGTATGATTGTGATATTCATCTATGTTGAGACTGTGTGCACTAGCGTGATCCTGGACTAGTGCTGAATACACAGAGGGTCCGGATTTGCAAATTCGGGTCCCGACAGAGGTGGTATCAGAGCCATACTGACCGTAGGACTTGACCCTAGATAGGTTGGCCGTCTTTAGGAGCTTCAAAATTATTTTCTAAAGAGAAATTTTAACTTGAAAGAATAATACGTTCTTGACTTATCTTACTCTTCTATTCTTTCCCCTTTGCTGAAATTTCTATCCTTCCCACCGATTTAAATGGAAATCTTACCTGAGTTGTTCCGAATAGTTAACGATGTTTCACACTTAAGGAGAAAGTGTTGATGTCGCCGTCAACCCTGAAGATCGTGAAGTAAGGAATCGTCGAGCTCGAAGAGAAGTGGATCGATGAAGTGTTCTAGAAGCTTGAAGAACCAGTGCTTAGTAGTAAGTTGAAACTCATGTGTGAGAGTCGCGTCTGTTAAGATAGGAGTGTTACCCTTTTTAGACGTTAGACTATTGTGTGCTTAGGAATTTGGTTCTTTCTTGATTGCTGAGTGTGCAGTATGTGTTGCAAAGCTTTTAGGCTTGGATAAGCAACCATACCAAGTTCTTAATAATGTTTTTATAAGTTTTTGGGTTAAAACCTGCTCCCCTGCAATAGGACTCTTGAACCTCATCTATGCTTTTTCCCTCTTACCTAAAACCCTGGAGTGATCAACAAATGGAAAGGACCAACTACAGCAGTGACTTTGAGGCGATTCAAGTCGATTCGATTGCTACTAATCGGTGTCATTGATAAAGCGGTATAGTGACCGTGATCGTCCACTATACCAACCGTGACAATTCAACACTTGGATCGGTTTGTCACTACCTGCACTCAGCTCATACAGATGATGGAGCAAATGTGATGAATGTTATCAGTGCCAAAATCAACCCCTCCACCACTAAAGTCGTAACCTCCTGTTCACAGTCAAAGTTTGCCTTGTTCATAAAGACTAAAACCACCCACGTTTGATGGATTAGCCACTCTCAAAGACGGAGAAATATGGCTTCGTGTCATAGGAGAGAAGCTAGCTTTGGTGTAATGTGAAGATGAAGAGAAGGTCCCCTGTGCTACTTACCAGTAAAAAGGAGATGCATTAGTTTGGAGGAAAGGTTTCTACGCCACCTCGGAAGATGGACATATTATCACTTGATTGGAATTTGCCACTGCCTTTTGTCAGTTTGTTGCGTCATCAGAAGATAGTGTGACTACCGCAAGTTCAGAGAAGAGTACAACCCCTGCACCTAATACCATACCGAGATGTTGTTCTTTGAAGTGTTGTCAACCAAACAAGTTAGAAGACCGTGCATGCATCCGATGTGGAGAAATAGGATACATCTTGATGAACATGCAATCAATTGTTCCAGCTGTGAAGGAAGCCATTTACCCGGAGAATGTCCTATGCGCAATATCACCTGCTATCTTTGCGAAGGTCGTGATCATTGCCCAGCTCAATGTCCCTTAGATCCAATAGTGACCGCTGTGACCCGGCATCAGCGAGAGAATTTTCGAGCTATCATTGCTCAAGAGTTAGCAAAAAGGAGAAGGATTGCCATCCGCACCAGCTGTGCCACGTGAAGAAAAGAAGGAGAAACATGTCAACCCTATCCATCTACCTCAGGAAATCAGTAATACTTGGTCACTATGGAATTGTTTCTTGTGTGATAAATGAAGTCATTGACCTAGAGAATGCCCTACCAAACCCGACACGATGACCCAAACGTTCATGTTACCACTGTGGCGAGTCAGGTCATTTGTTAAGGAATGCCACAGAAAGATCAAGCAATTTCGAAAGCCATGATCATCCCAGAAAATTACATCAGTAAAGATTATAACACAAAAAGTGAGTGGTAAGACTATGGAAGCAACTTGCTTAAGGAGTCAGTTGAAGCAAGAAGAGTTGATTAACAAAGGCCTTAACCTGAAAAATGAGTGCAAGGAATTGGAAGACCACCGCAAGCGTCAGAAAGTTTGTCAAGAAGGACCACCGCAACAGCGAATGAGGAGTACCCCTCAACAATTTAGTTGCCATACTACTCAGATTTTGTTCGAGACACCTTCACCTGTGCTTCGCCCTGATGGTTAGAGTTTCCATAACACCAACCTGGTGAAACGTTCTCAAGAAAGAAGCCTGCTCTCTAGAGTTTGCTATGCCTGTCATCCGCCAGAATATTTTGCTAACCACTATCCTTAGAAGAAAGTGATCACTGCAGATCGCATCGATCTCAGCTCTACCCTACCAAGATTAGTGCCATGTCAGGAGGAAGCCAACAGATGTCAGTCAAGTGTTGCTTCAGATGCAATGAGCCGGGACACTTTGCTAATAGTTGTCCTAGGAGAAAAGGTGTTATACCTGCCCACTTCAATCCTAGTCCTACCCCTACCGAGACACTTGCGTCAGAAAGTGAATTGTGAAGGAGTATTCAGTTGATACAGAGTTTCAGTCAAAGAATCAAGCCGACAAAGATAGTGCCGCATCAACCGAATGCTATTCAAGTCTTGTCGAAAACCACGTAATCACAAGTAAGCTTTGTTGTCGATATCTGACTGTCAATTTCTAGAAGAAGCGGAAAATCAAGTGTTTAGGAACAGAAGCAAGGAGCCTATCAATGGAGTTACTAAACGTCGGAGATGAGTGCAGAAGATGTTCAAGATTTCCCGACAAAGTTAGTATCAAGATTTTCCGTAGAAGAAGTGCCTCGTGGCCGAAAAGCAGACACAGTTGGAGTCAGTGGACTTGTAAGAGGACCTCATCAGCAAGGAGCAGCCTACAAAATTTTGGATGTTACCAAGCGTTTGTTCAGAAGCGACCCCTGTCCAGTGTGTAGTTGCTTGGAAGTTCGAGGAAGCTCAAGAGTTGAGTCCCCCTGAACCTAATTCTATAGTCAGCCCTGAATCTCGGGAACGAGATTACATAAGGGGGAGATTTGTAACATCCCAAAATTTGGGTTTTCAAAAATTTTGGTTTAGTTTAGCTTCCCAAAAATTTCCGTCGATTTTCTCGCGTTTATAAAAGCTTGATTTGAATTTTCTAAAAGCTAAAACAATTTAATTTGATTATTCTAAACCCCAAATAAAGTTTATTTTATTTTATTTGGATTCCTTGTGTTTCAAGAAATTTTCCTGTAAATTTTGAGATTTTTCGGAGCTCGTTTGCTATTTATCGAATTTATTTGGAATTGACTTGTATAAGGCCCTTTCATTCGAAATTAATTAATTATTTGGAAAAGTTTATATAAAGTTTTGTTAGAAATATTTTATTTGAGTTGGAAATGTCTCAAAATATTTTCTGGAATTTTTCTAGAATTTTTCGGGTATTTTTATTGCCTCTATTGATTTATTTGAATTTGTGGAATTGTTTTTATTCGGAAAATGTTGCAAAATCCGAAAATGGCTGTTGGGCTCAAACTCTCCCTTCCTTCCCGCCGGCCCATTCGGTCGCCCCCCACTCCAAGAAGCCAGCCGGCCCGCCTGATCGCCACTTATCGCCACGCTCCTCCGCCCATCGCTTCGCTGCGAGCTCCTCGCTTGGGCCACGCCCCGCTGGGCCGCCGCCGGGTCGCCGCTCAAGGCAGCGCGCGCCTGCCGCGCCACGCTGTGCCTGCACCAGGCCAAGCCGGGCCAAGCCACCGCGCGATCTGAGTCGCCGAGCCGATCCAACGCACTACGTAGCGCCACATCGCCCCGTGTCCGGAAGTTGCACACAACCGCCGAAAATGCCCAAACCGACCCAAACACCTCCAAACGCGTCCAAACTTGATTTTTCTTGATCTAGCCTCTTCCCCAAACTTATATAAGGGTTCCTAGACTCCTCCCACGCGCCCCTAGCCACAGATTATTCTCCAAAACTCCGAGATCCATCCAATGTCGCCTGAACGTCGCCCAACGCCGGCCGAACTTTGGAGCCGCGTCCTGGGCTACTCGTCGACTCTTTTCGAGATCCGTCTTCTCCGTGGTGTGCCACAAGGTACCATCTACTTGCTGTCCAAAATTCAGCCAATTTAGTCCACGGGATCAAAAGTTACGGCCGTTTCAATCGCGAATCTTGCCGAGGTCATAACTCCCTCAATTTTTCGAGTTTGACGGTGAAATTTTTTGTGTAGACTCCTGGGGATGTCCTCTACAGGATGCACATCTTGCCCCAAGGTTTTGCCCTCTGGATTTGGCGCAGCAAATTAATTTCTCCGTTCAGACTGCGTTCCAGACAGCGGCAAACTTCCTCGCGCGTTCCCCGCTGTTCCAGAAGGTATTTCTTCGAGCCACCTGCGTCACGGTGTGCCTCTTGGTCCCATCTAGCTCTCGGTCAAATTTCGTTAAGTTCCGATCATTATTCTAGAAGTTATGGCCGTCCAAAGTTTTGATCCGAAACCCGTTAATCGCCAGCTTGTGATTAATCCGGAAGGGCGCCAAAATCCGCCTATACCGCTGAGATCGTCTCGCCGCGTTCTACGCAGTAGACATTTTCCTTTGCCATCCCATCCTCCGAATTTTTTATATATTTAGGCCACCGCTTGCCGCCGCGCGCCGCTTTGACGCCCGGTTATTTTGGTTCGCCCGCCGTGTTGTCGCGTCCGGAGGATCATCTTTTACTGTTTTGGATCATACTTAAGGTTCTTTGGGCTCCGTTTGCCGAGAAGCCCGAGTCCGGCCTAAACCAGTCGTCTTTCAACCTAGCCCGTGCCGCCGGTTCGCGCACCGGTTAGCCGTCCTTGGTAGCGTTTCTACCGCGGCCATGTCGTTGCACCGACGGTCGCTACTTCGCTTCATGAAGTCTCCTATCATTGTTGACCTCCACCGTTAACGCCGCTGTTAACGCTCGCGTTAACGCTTCCCGCTAACGCTTCCGCGGCGCGTTCTTCCGTTAACGTTCGTTAACGTTCCTCCGCTAACGTTTTGCCGTCAATGTTTCACCGTTAACGCCTGCATGCGTTAACGCCCGTCGATAACGCTCTTGCCGTTAACGTTTTGTCGTTAACGCCCGTTAATGTTCCTCCATTAACGCTTTCGTTAACGCCGTCGTTAACGCCTCCTCCGCACGTTTCCCGTTGCGCCCGCTGCAACGTTCCTCCGTTAACGCTTTGCCGTTAACGCCTGCCGTTAACGTTCCACCGTTAACGTTTCATCGTTAACGTTCCATCGTTAACGTTTCATCGTTAACAATTGGCTCTCTTCGCCTCGTTGTCATCGCCATGCGGTATTCTTGCACAAACCCTAGTGCGATGCCTTCACTGTTCGATCATCATGACGTGAGCCTAGTCTCATCGTCATATCATCTTCAAGCCGAATCAAAACCCTAACCGAAGACCGGTTTGATGAACTAAGTTTATCGTGAGCCGCGTTGTTATCTTTGCAATCTTTCCCGTTGTCTCAACCGTGGTAAGACGCTTGTCTTGTCTTATCCTCAAGACCTAATCGCCTTTAATTGAGAATTCCTTCGTGGACTTGGTCGATAGACCATTGGCCATCTGTCATACCTTTGTGCCCAATCTAGTCTATCGGTCTTCTTCTCTTTGATTTGTGTCCGCTCGGTCAACAAAAGTCAACTTCAGAATCAGTTTAGTCCATCGTGAACTAACATATCCTTATGGACCCGGTCTATAGATCGAAGTGCCCATATGTCGCTATTCTGTCTAATCAAGATAATAACTCGGAAGAAATATTCTTGAATATTATTCTTTCTTTCCTCGATTATTAATCTTTCCTTTTCGGTGTTTTGCCGAAAGCCCGTTCTCTTTTGTCGACTCTTCGATCTAATCCGTTTGAGTTCCCAAATCTCTCCCAAGCCGTTGTGCCCAATGCTGTTCGTTCTTAATTTGGAGTTTACTTGATTTGTCTTTTGAATTAGTTTGTATTTGCTTCTTCTTTAATCGTTAGAAGCGTCGTCCGAAATCGTTCGAGCAGTGAGGATCGAGAAAGTGGAAGTTGAAGATCGAGGACCAAGGATCAAGGATAAAGAGTAAAAGACAGTAAAGTTTGCAAGGGCCAGGCAAGTTGTGCTTTGACCATGTTGATCCTATTTTGAAACTTATTTTGATTTAACCTATTGCATGCTAAGTTCCAATAGAAAAATACTTTAGTTAAATATGGGGGATTAGATAAATACCAATTTGCTGTATGACACCTTGATTATTTAAGTATGTGCCATGACCCCTTGTCACCCTAGTTGTGGATTACTAGTTGGACATTATTAAATTGCCAACATGGGTTTAGATCGTTGTAGTATACTGCTTAGACCTGCTACGTGCTCACGACATGATTTTGGACAATCAAATGTTAATTTTGACTTAATGATATATTGAACCTGTTTTGGAAAGGTATCATGTGATGTTGATGGCACGTGGTGCATGGTAATCAACTGGGGTTCGATAAACAGATTTCGACTGGGGCATGTGGCAAGAGTAATCAGGTGGGCCAGTTGTGGCATTGGGGATGTTGATTTGGTTCTTCGGGTAGTCTTGCCCTGGTCACCCTAAGGACTTAACCTTGCAAGCCTTTGAACTGAGTCAATCGTACAACCACATGGCTGGAATGGGACGGCCCTAGTTAACTAAGTCGCTAAGGACTCACTTGTGGAGCCTCAGGGTGTCAGTTACACCATTTGTGTGATTGTACGGGGGAGCGTATCGTGGCTGTGGCCAAATACCCATCTAACGGTGTGTTGGTCCCATACTTCGCCTTGGCTAAGGGAAGGGATGGTGTAGAGCACGAACCGGAGAGGACCACCTGTGTTGTTTGAGGCTTCCGAAAGGCTTTGTTATGATCGCTCATTCGCATACTCTTGTATGGCGATTCACTACCGACGTGGTGAGTGGATTGTATCTTGTGGGTAAAGTGTATAACCTCTGCAGTGTAAAACCTATTCGAATAGCCGAGTCCACGCAGATCGACAATGCTCGGGATTACAATCAAGGGTTAGATTTTCTCAAAATTGAACTTGGGTTTGGAGGCGCTTGCCTATGGAAAAGTGATAATTGGTTAAGGATGTGGAATGATTTACTTTTGAAACAATCGTGAAATTATTACTATTATTATCTGCTTTTACCGCTTTACAATCTATTATGAATATTTGTGAAATGTCGTTTATTGCAAAATAACCCCTTCACTGTCATTTGGAATAAGCCATGCATATAGCTATTAGACTTGCATTCTCAGGCATGACTTGTCGAGTGCTTTATGTACTCACCCCTTGCAAACAAACAATCACCTGAGCAAAAGTCTACATCGTCGAAGAAGAAGTTCCGTGAGAAGGCGATTATCTAGGAGTCGAACCACTGTCGCTTGCCTGTGGCGTATTGATGGGATTCACCGATGTTCTTCGTTCAGCTACCGCCGCTTATTTGGAGTTGAAGCCGCAGTGGTTTCACAAATGTAAGGTTGACCTTAAGGTCGCCAATAGTTTATATTCTATTATTGAGTTATTTTTACTATTCCAAGCGTATGATTGTGATATTCATCTATGTTGAGGCGTGTGCACTAGCGTGATCCTGGACTAGTGCTGAATACACAGAGGGTCCTGATTTGCAAATTCGGGTCCCGATAAGAACCATACTCAACCACTTCTAGATTGAGCTTCAAACTCTTCAACCAAATGAGATCGGCCAATGACACCCAAGGCATTCATCAGGTGCAGCTTGCATCGAGGGCATCTGCAACCACATTCGCCTTGCCAGGATGGTAATGAATACCCAAATAATAGTCTTTGATCAGTTTCTAGCCATCGACGCTGTCTCAAATTCAGATCCGGCTGCGAAAGAAGTACTTTAAGCTTTTGTGGTCGGTGTAGATCTCACATCTGTTTCCTATGAGATAATGTCGCCACAGCTTGAGAGCATGAACAACAGCTGCAAGCTCCAAATCATGCGTCGGGTAATTGGCTTCATGAGGCTTTAGCTGTCGAGAAGCATAAGCAACCACTTTGCCCTCCTCGCATCAACACACAACAAAGTCCAAGACAGGATGCATCACAATAGACATCGAAGTTCTTGTGAATGTCGAAGGACCAACAGTGCGATGGTGAGTCTATTCTTCACTCCTGAAAACTGGACTCACAACCAGGTGACCACTCAATTTCTTCTTCTTGAGTAGCGCTGTCATTGGCTTAGCAATCTTGGAGAAGTTCTCGATAAACCGGCGATAGTATCCAGCAAGACCGAGAAAACTCGAATCTCGGGGACATTGCGGGCTGCTCCCAACCGAGTACATCCTGTACCTTGCGTGGATCAACCGCTACTCCCACCTTCTGACAGGACATGCCCCAGAAACTCCACTTGCTTGAGCCAGAACTCGCACTTACTGAACTTGGCATACAACTGATGCTCGCGAAGCTTGCTAAGCACCATATGCAAGTGAAGTGCGTGCTCATCATCATCCTTAGAGTATATGAGGATGTCATCAATGAACACAACCACAAATCTATCAAGGAACTCCATGAAGACTTTGTTCATCAGATTCATGAAGGTGGCTGGTGCATTGGTGAGGCCAAATGAAACAACTGTGTACTCGCATTGCATCAGAAGCGAGTAGTGAATGCGGTCTTCACAATATCCTCCGGACGGATCTTGAGCTGAAAATAGCCGGATCTCAAGTCTATTTTGGAGAAGACTCGAGCTCCGCCTAATTGGTCAAACAAATCGTCGATCCGAGGGAGAGGATACTTGTTCTTGATAAAGGACCTCATTCAAAGACCGGTAATCAACGCACATGCGAAGAGTGCCGTCTTTCTTCTTCACAAACAGAATCGACTGCCCCAGTGAGAAGAATCGGGACGAATGAACCCCTTCTCTAATCGCTTGCTCCTTGAGCTGAGTCTTCAACTCAATCACCATCGCCAGGCATCTGTCTGGACGCTTAGAAATTGGAGAAGTGCCAGGTAAGAGATCGATGATGAACTCCAAATCACGATCAGTGGCAAACCTGGCAACTCATCGTGGAACACATCGGGTACTCACATATCACCGATACCGATCGTCTCGAATGTAAAGAGCACCGAGTAAAGGCTGGCTTGCTTCTTTGGAGCAGAAGAAAAGGTAACAGCAATGCCATCGTGGTTGACTAATGAAATTGACCTCCTGGCACAATCAATTTGCCCCGATTCTTGGACAACCAATCCATACCCAAAATCACATCAAGACCTGACGCCTCAATGTTAATGAGATCACCCAGAAATCTACCCCATTGATCACAATCCTAACCCCTGGACTCACAAGCTCGGCAACAAAACGATCCAGGTGAACGGATCAACAAGTACTTCTCGAGGCGAAATGTAATGAACCTCATGCAAAGCAACAAAGCGTGAAGAGATGAAAGAATGCGATGCTCCGTAGTCAAATAGAACCAAAGTGGGCACGGAATGAACAGACAACGTACCCAACACAACATCTGGAGCTGCTGCCGCCTCCTCTGCGGTGGCCACATTCAGGCGGCCACGGCCCGGAGCTGAAGCTGCTCGGGAACCGGGCGACCTGATCGCCCACCCCCACGCCCACCGATCGACCTCGGGACGGGCCGGTGCACTCGAAGCCGTCTGCTGCTATCACCTGGCCGGACAGCATCAAGCGGCGGGCTCTCTCGCCGCAGGAGAAGCATGTGATATGGCTAAATGGGTTCGGGACCCCAATCGCTGCACCGGACGACAAGGTGATCGCACCGAACTCCTGGCGGGCGAGGAGGCAAGCCTCGGGACCTCGAATCGGCGGGCGCCAAGGCCGGAAGCCGATCGAGTGAAGGTGCGAGTCTTGGAAGGTCCGCCACCGATCGTCACGAAGCTGCCCACTTGCGCTATGCGGCTCTCCATAAGCGCCTTGGCGCCATCCTCAATCTTGATGGCCTTGCTCACCAAGACCGAAGGCTAGGGATATCATGGTAAGAAGCTGAAACCGGATCTCCTCGGTGAGGTGCTCCTTGAAAAATGTCACTCTCCTAGCCTCGGTGGTCACCTCATCAAGAACATAGCGTGACAAATGGTTGAAGCGGTGGAGGTAGTCCATCACCGCCATAGATCCTCCTGGCGAAGGTCGTAGAACTCCCGCTTCTTGATATCGATCAAGTCCGCCGAACATGGAAGGAGCGAAAGCGGGTCTTGAACTCGCCCATGTGGTGACCTGATCTGCAGGGCGAACAGCCTTGAAGCTGCTCCACCACGGCTGGCTGGTCCCTGGAGGTAGTAGGCGGTGTCTTCGAACCTTCTCCGCATCGGTGCAACCGACTAACTCCAACTTCCTCCATGTCGCTAAGCCAATCCTCTGCCTCCATCGGATCTCGTAGTCGAAGAAAAGCTCGGCGGTCGAAGTTATTTGGAACTCCGACAACCGAGACCGCCGCCTTGCTGCCGTTGCCCCGAACAGCTGGACCATCACTCCATGAGCCGAGTCTGCCCGCAACATGAGTGCAGCCATGTCGTGAGCGAGGAGGAGGTGGAGGGAGCTCCTCGCTCTGGGCATGTAGCCGAGGCCCGAGCCCGGTGACTCCACGGTAGGGACTGCGAAATGCATGCCGATAGAGTTACGAGGCATACAAAGTCCATTCGCGGTGTTTCGCATGTAGTTTTCTTCTATTTATCAGTTTAAATGCGCAAGCACTTACGTAACCCGTTGGGACCCGCCGTGGAGGAATGTTCCACAACGACTGCACGGTTTTGAAATGCGGGCCAAAGTGACTACGGCGAGCAAGAAGATCATTCGGTGTTTGGCACTCGGTTTCCTTACATCACTGCTTATGCGTCTTGGTGCACCGCAATGCACGTTGGGACCAAAGTAGTGGAATGTGTCACACCGGCTGGTCGAACCGAACTAAAGCTGGAAAGCACAAGCTTAACATCGTAAGTTCATTCGGGTGTTTGGGCACTCGGTTTGTTTCACGATCGCTTTCGCTTGTACGCGAGCGCATGCGAACGTGTACCCCGCCTTGGTGGAATATTTCGCCCGACTTCGGACGGATTCGAAATGCCTGCGAAATGAGTTACGACATTACGAAGTCCATCGGGCGTGCTTGCCGCTTCGGTTTCATTTCTGCATCGTTTTCGCGGACGCTCCCTACAAGATGCTCGTTAGTCTTTGGCGTGAAGGAATGCTTCACGCACACTCAGACGGATTCAGTAATGCATGCCGATATGTGCTACGGCTATGTAAGGCCCATTCGGCATGTTTGGAAGAAAGTTTCGCTTTAGGTGCAACGCTGCGTTACGTATGTAGCTAACGGTACCATTTTGGGTCGCACGTGGATGAATGTTTAACGCGGACTCGAGCGTACTCAAAATGCTTGCCGAAATGAGCTAGGGCACATGTGAAGTCCATTCAGCGTGTTGGACAATCAGTTTCGTTTCGGGCGTCGTTTTTGTAAGCACATAAGCATGCAGCACCCATTACGACCCGTCGTGGAGGAATGTTTCACACTGACCTGCATGATCGTAAATGAATTTTGGATGGGCTAAAATGCATATAAAGTCCATTCGTAAGGTTCGGCAGAGAGTTCCCATTCGTGCGGTTCGGCAGAGAGTTCCCATTCGTGCGGTTCGGCAGAGAGTTCCCATTCGTGCATCGTCTTCATACGCATAGAGCTCAAAGTAACGGTTGGGACCCGTCGCGGTGGAGGGCATGACTCAGACTCGGGTGGAATCGAAATTAATGCCGAAATGAGCTAGGGCGCATAGGAAGTCGATTCTGGTTGCTTGGCACCAGTGTTCGATCCGTGCACCATTCTGGCACGCTCGAAGCTTACAGTACCATTTATCGTGCAGGTCTCGCAACGATTCGGAGGGACCCAAAGTTGATGCTAATAGGAGCTAGTAAACAGATGAAGTCCATTTGGGGTGCTTGACACTCAGTTTCATTTCTTGCGTCATTTTCTAACGCATGTCTTGTATCAGACGCTGCTATGTGGGAAAGTTCCACACCAACTCGAAGAGGTATGAAATGGATGCCGAACAGAGTTACGAGGCATACAAAGTCCATTCGCGGTGTTTCGCATGTAGTTTTCTTCTGTTTATCAGTTTCATACGCAAGCAGCTTATAGAACCCGTTGGGACCCGCCGTGGAGGAATGTTCCACAACAACTCGGACGGTTTTGAAATGCGGGCCAAAGTGACTACGGCGAGCAAGAAGATCATTCGGGGTGTTTGGCACTCGCTGCTTCGTTCACACTGGTTTGCGTCTTTGGTGCATTTGCGGTGCCGTTGGGACCAGCCGTAGTGGAATGTGTCACACCGGCTGGGTCAGAACCAGAACTAAAGCTAGAAAGCACAAGCGAACATCGTAAGTTCATTCAGGGTGTTTGGGCACTCAGTTTGTTTCGCGCATCGCTTTCGTTTGTACGCAGCGTACAGTAACGTGGAACCCGTCTTGGTGGAATATTTCGTGCCGACTCGTACGGATTCGAAATGCCTGCTGAAATGAGTTACGACACATGCGAAGTCCACTGGGGGTCCTTGCCGCTCGGTTTCATTTCTGCATCGTTTTCGTGCGGACGCTCCCTACAGTACTTGTTCGTGCACGGCGTGAACGCTTCACAGACACTCAGACGGATTCGTAATGCATGCCGAATGTGCTACGGCTATGTACGGCCCATTCGTAATGTTTGGAAGATAGTTTCGTTTCGTGCAACGCCCTGTTACGTATGTAGCTAACGGTACCATTTTGGTTCCCACGTGGATGAATGTTTAACGCAGACTCGAGCGTACTCGAAATGCTTGCCGAAATGAGCTAGGGCACGTGTGAAGTCCATTCGGCGTGTTGGACAATCAGTTTCGTTTCGGGCGTCGTTTTTGTAAGCCCATAAGCATGCATCACCCATTGCGACCCGTCGTGGAGGAATGTTTCACACTGACCCAGACAGATCAGAAATGAATTTTGGATGGGCTAAAATGCATGTAAAGTCCATTCGTAAGGTTCGGCAGAGAGTTCCCATTCGTGCATTGTCTTCATACGCATGCAGCTCAAAGTAACGGTTGGGACCCGTCGCAGTGGAGGGCATGACTCAGACTCGGGTGGAATCGAAATGCATGTCGAAATAAGCTAGGGCGCATAGGAAGTCGATTCTGGTTGCTTGGCACCAGTGTTCGATCCGTGCACCATTAAGACGCACGCTGCTTATAGTACCATTTATCTCAGCTTCGCAGCGATTTGGAGGGACCCAAAGTCGATGCTAATAGGAGCTAGTAAACAGATGAAGTCCATTTGGGGTGCTTGACACTCAGTTTCATTTCTTGCGTCATTTTCTAACGCATGTCGCTTTATCAGACGCTGCTGTATGGGAAAGTTCCACACCGACTCGAAGAGGTACGAAATGCATGCCGAACAGAGTTACGAGGCATACAAAGTCCATTCGCGGTGTTTCGCATGTAGTTTTCTTACATTTATCGGGCCAGACGCATAAGCGACTTACGAGAACCCGTTGGGACCCGCCGTGGAGGAATGTTCCACAACGACTGCACGGTTTTGAAATGCGGGCCAAAGTGACTACGGCGAGCAAGAAGATCATTCGGGTGTTTGGCACTCGCTTTCCTTCATCACTGCTTATGCGTCTTTGGTGCGGTACCAATGCACGTTGGGACCAGCCGTAGTGGAATGTGTCACACCTACCGGGTCGAACCGAACTAAAGCCGAAAGCACAAGCGAACATCGTAAGTTCATTCGGGGTGTTTGGGCACTCAGTTTGTTTTATGATCGCTTTCGCTTGTACGCAGCTGCACAAAGAACGCGTGTACCCGCCTTGGTGGAATATTTCGCGCCGACTTCGACGGATTCAAATGCCTGCGAAATGAGTTACGACACATGCGAAGTCCATCAGCGTGCTTGCCGCCGGTTTCATTTCTCGCATCGCTGCGTGCGGACGCTCCTACAAGATGCTCGTTAGTGCCGGGCGTGAAGGAATGCTTCACAGACACTCAGACGGATTCGTAATGCATGCCGAATGTGCTACGGCTATGTAAGGCCCATTCGGCATGTTTGGAAGAAAGTTTCGTTTCTTGCAACGCCCTGTTACGTATGTAGCTAACGGTACAATTTTGGGTCCCACGTGGATGAATGTTTAACGTGGACTCAAGCGTACTCAAAATGCTTGCCGAAATGAGCTAGGGCACATGTGAAGTCCATTCGGCGTGTTGGACAATCAGTGTTGTTTCGGGCGTCGTTTTTTTAAGCACATAAGCATGCAGCACCCATTACGACTCGTCGTGGAGGAATGTTTCACACTGACCCAGACAGATCAGAAATGAATTTTGGATGGGCTAAAATGCATATAAAGTCCATTCGTAAGGTTCGGCAGAGAGTTCCCATTCGTGCGGTTCGATAGAGAGTTCCCATTCGTGCATCGTCTTCATACGCATACAGCTCAAAGTAACGGTTGGGACCCATCGCGGTGGAGGGCATGACTCAGACTCGGCTGGAATCGAAATTAATGCCGAAATGAGCTAGGGCGCATAGGAAGTCGATTCTGGTTGCTTGGCACCAGTGTTCGATCCGTGCACCATTCTGGCATGCTCGAAGCTTACATTACCATTTATCGTGCAGGTCTCGCAACGATTCGGAGGGACCCAAAGTTGATGCTAATAGGAGCTAGGACCCAAGAACATTCCGGCATGCATTTCGAGTCCGTCCGAGTTGTTGTGAAACATTTCTCCGCGATGAGCACGAACGAATACAACAAGCGGCACCCGTTCGAAAACGTTGCACGAGATGAAACTGAGTGCGAAACACATCGAGTGGAATTCATATGTGCTTCCACTCATTTCGGCATGCATTTTGAATATGTCCGAGTCGGTGTCAAATGTTCCACCACGACGGGTTCCCACGGGTAATAAAAGCAGAATACAAACGAAACCGAAGCACGAAACCAAACCGAGTGCCAAACACCACGAAAGAACTTATGATGTTTGCAAGTGCTTTTCGTCATTTCTATCGAATCCATTCGAGTAGGTCTGAAACATTCCTCCACGACGCGTCCCAACGGGCATTGCAGCGGAAGCCATTCGAAAATGACAATGGTAATGTAAACTACACGCGTACTTGAATGGTGCAAAAGACATAACATTGTTACAAACATGCCGAATGAACTTCATCTATGCCCAAGCACATTTCGGCATGCGTTTTGAATCTTTCCAAGTCGTGTGAAACATTCCTCCGCGACGAGTGCTATATGGTGCAGGATTTTCACAAGAAAACGACGCATAAGATGAAGCTGAGTGTCAATCAACCAGAATGGACTTCATGTCTGCCGTAGCTCATGTTAGCAAGCAATTTGGGCTCATCCGTGTCGGTGTGAAACCTACAGGACAAATGGTACTACAAGTCACGTTCGTACCAGAATGAGTATGAAAAGAAAGCTTGTGGCGACACCCTGAATAGAGTTCATGTGTGCCCAAGCTCATTTCGGCTTGTATTTCTGTTGCATCCGGGTCGGAGCAAAACATTTCTCCGCGGTAGGTGCCAACGGGTACTGCAGCTGCGTGCGTATCAAAACGATGCACGAAAGGAAAATGTAGGCCAAACTGCGCGAGTGGACATTCCATGCATTGCTGCTACAGTTCAGCATTCATTTCGAATACGTCCGAGTGATTGTGGAAACATTCCTCCGCGACGGGTCGCAAGGTGTTCTGCAAGCTGCGTCCGGACGGAAACGATGCACGAAAGGAAAATTGGTGTCAAACTCCACGAATGGGGTACTGTATACTACAGGCGTTTCGACAAGCATTTCGAGTACGTCCGAGTCGATGCGAAATATTCATTCACGATGGGTCACTAATGGTACTGTAAACTACACGCCGCATTCAAAACGGTGCACGAAACGAAACTTCGTTCCAATCATGCCGATTGAACTTCATATTTTCCCAAGCACATTCCGGCATGCATTTCGAGTTCGTCCGAGTTGTTGTGAAACATTTCTCCGCGATGAGCACGAACGAATACAACAAGCGGCACCCGTTCGAAAACGTTGCACGAGTTGAAACTGAGTGCGAAACACATCGAGTGGAATTCATATGTGCATCCACTCATTTCGGCATGCATTTTGAATATGTCCGAGTCGGTGTCAAATGTTCCACCACGACGGGTTCCCACGGGTAACAAAGCAGAATACAAACAAAACCGAAGCACGAAACCAAACCGAGTGCCAAACACCACGAAAGAACTTATGATGTGTGCTAGTGCTTTTCGTCATTTCTATCGAATCCATTCGAGTAGGTCTAAAACATTCCTCCACGACGCGTCCCAACGGGCGCTGCAGCGGAAGCCATTCGAAAATGACAATGATGCACGAAATGACACATTGTGGCAAACACCACGCACGCCGAAAATGATGCACGGAATGGAACATTATGGCAAGCTCCTTACACGCTGCAACCTAGCACGCCAAAATGAAACCTTGCGGCACGAAACGAAAACGGTGAACGAAATGAAGCCGGGTGCCAAACACATCGAATGCAATTCATATGTGTCGTGACCCATTTAGGCTTGCATTTCGAATCCGTCCGAGTCGCCGTGAAATATTCCACAACGACGAGCTCCTAAGCTGAAAAAATTGAAAGCGATACACGAAATGAAACTGAGTGCCAAACACCCAGAATTAACTTATGATGCTCGCTTGTGCATTTCAGACTCCCCGAATGGGCTTCATATGCGCCCTAGCCCGTTTCAGCAAGCATTTCGAGTACGTCCGGCTCGAACCGAAACATTCATGCACAATGGGTCCCTAATGGTAATGTAAACTACACGCGTACTTGAATGGTGCAAAAGTCAAAACATTGTTACAAACATACCGAATGAACTTCATCTATGCCCAAGCACATTTCGGCATGCGTTTTGAATCTTTCCGAGTCATGTGAAACATTCCTCCGCGACGAGTGCTGTATGGTGCAGGATTTTCACAAGAAAACGACGCATAAGATGAAGCTAAGTGTCAATCAACCAGAATGGACTTCATGTCTGCCGTAGCTCATGTTAGCAAGCAATTTGGGCTCATCCGTGTCGGTGTGAAACCTACAGGACAAATGGTACTACAAGTCACGTTCGTAACGAGCAGTTAAAAGAAAGCTTGTGGCGACACCCTGAATAGAGTTCATGTGTGCCCAAGCTCATTTCGGCATGCATTTCTGTTGCATCCGGGTTGGTGCAAAACATTTCTCCGCGGTAGGAGCCAACGGGTACTGCAAGCTGCGTGCATATCAAAACGGCTAACGAAAGGAAAATGTAGGCCAAATCAACGCGAGTGGAATTTCCATGCATTGCTGCTACAGTTCAGCATTCATTTCGAATACGTCCGAGTGAGTGTGGAAACATCCCTCCGCGACGGGTCGCAAGGTGTTCTGCAAGCAGCGTCCGGACGGAAACGATGAACGAAAGGAAAATTGGTGTCAAACTCCCCGAATGGGGTAATCAGATACTACAAAGCGTTTCGACAAGCATTTCGAAATGCGTCCGAAGTCGATGCGAAATATTCATGCACGATGGGTCCCTAATGGTACTGTAAACTACACGCGTACCAAAACGGTGCACGAAATGAAACTTCGTTCCAATCATGCCGAATGAACTTCATATTTGCCCAGGCACATTCCGGCATGCATTTCGAGTCCGTCCGAGTTATTGTGAAACATTTCACCGCGATGAGCACGAACGAATACAACAAGCGGCACCTGCTCAAAACGCTGCACGAGTTGAAACTGAGTGCGAAACACATCGAGTGGAATTCATATGTGCTTCCACTCATTTCGGCATGCATTTTGAATATGTCCGAGTCGGTGTCAAATGTTCCACCACGACGGGTTCCCACGGGTAATAAAAGCATAATACAAACGAAACCGAAGCACGAAACCAAACCGAGTGCCAAACACCATGAAAGAACTTATGATGTTTGCTAGTGCTTTTCGTCATTTCTATCGAATCCATTCGAGTAGGTCTGAAACATTCCTCCACGACGCGTCCCAACGGGCACTGCAGCGGAAGCCATTCGAAAATGACAATGATGCACGAAATGACACATTGTGGCAAACACCACGCACGCCGAAAATGATACACGAATTGGAATATTATGGCAAGCACCTTACACGCTGCAATCTAGCACGCCAAAATGAAACCTTGCGGCATGAAACGAAAACGGTGAACGAAATGAAGCCGGGTGCCAAACACACAGAATGCATTTCATATGTGTTGTGACTCATTTAGGCATGCATTTCGAATCCGTCCGAATCGCCGTGAAATATTCCACAACGACGAGTTCCTAAGTTGAAAAATCGAAAGCGATGCACGAAACGAAACAGAGGGCCAAACACCAAGAATTAACTTACGATTTTCACTTGTGCGTTTCAGCACAATTCTGCATTCATTTTGAATACGTCCGAGTGAGTGCGTAACATCCCTCCGCGACGGGTAACAAGGGGTATTGCAAGCTGCGTCCGAATGAAAACGATGCACGAAACGAAACTCGGTGTCAAATTCCCCAAATGGGCTTCATATGCGCCATAGCCTGTTTCATCAAGCATTTCGAGTACGTCCGACTCGAACCGAAACATTCATACACAATGGGTCCCTAGTGGTAATGTAAACTACACGCGTACTAGAATGGTACAAAAGACAAAACATTTTTCCAAACATGCCGAATGAACTTCATATATGCCCAAGCACATTTCGGCATGCTTTGAATCTTTCCGAAGTCGTGTGAAACATTCCTCCGCGACGAGTAATCGTATGGTGCAGGATTTTCACAAGAAAACGACGCATAAGATGAAGCTCGGTGTCAATCAACCGTAATGGACTTCATGTCTGCCGTAGCTCATTTTAGCAAGCAATTTAGGCTCATCTCGTGTCGGTGTGAAACCTACAGAACAAATGGTACTACAAGTCCCGCTCGCACGTAACGAGTATTTAAAAGAAAGCTTGTGGCGACACCCTGGATAGATTTCATGTGTGCCCAAGCTCATTTCGCATGCATTTCGCTGCATCCGGTCGGTGCAAAACATTTCTCCGCTGTAGGTGCCAACGGTACAGCATTGCGTCGCGTATCAAAACGATGCACGAAAGGAAAATGTTGGCCAAACTGCGCGAGTGGACTTTCCATGCATTGCTGCTACAGTTCTGCATTCATTTCGAATACGTCCGAGTGAGTGTGGCAACATCCCTCCGCGACGGGTCGCAAGGTGTTCTGCAAGCTGTGTCCGGACGGAAACGATGCACGAAAGGAAAATTGGTGTCAAACTTCCCGAATGGGGTACTGTATACTACAGGTGTTTCGACAAGCATTTCGAATACGTCCAAGTCAATGCGAAATATTCATGCACGATGGGTCCCTAATGGTACTGTAAACTACACGCGTACCAAAACGGTGCACGAAACGAAACTTCGTTCCAATCATGCCGAATGAACTTCATATTTGCCCATGCACATTCCAGCATGCATTTCGAGTCCGTCCGAGTTGTTGTGAAACATTTCTCCGCGATGAGCACGAACGAATACAACAAGCGGCACCCGTTCGAAAACGTTGCACAAGATGAAATTGAGTGCGAAACACATCGAGTGGAATTCATATGTGCTTCCACTCATTTCGGCATGCATTTTGAATATGTCCGAGTCGGTGTCAAATGTTCCACCACGACGGGTTCCCACGGGTAATAAAAGCTGAATACGAACGAAACCGAAGCACGAAATAGATCCGAGTGCCAAACTGTCAAGACCCCACTTTCAAAAATTCTGGGACATCCGGAGTGTCCGGATTAAACAACCGAAATGTTCGGATATAACCCGAAATGTCCGGATAAATCATCCGGAGTATCCGGATTATCTTGGCCGAACACCTCAACCCGGAGTATCCGGATTAATTGTCTGGAGTGTCCGGGTTGACTACCGAAGACCCCAACCCGCAGTCTCGAGGTTAATTGTCCGGAGAGTCCGGACTTGTCGGGGGGTTGAGTATAAGACTCATTTCCTTTGGCCCCCACCTCATTTCTCCTCCCCTCTTGCTCCCCACTCTTTGGTGCATCTCCCCTCCACCCCAAGCTCTTCTGCGGTAAGCTCCTCACCCCGGCGTCCTCCCGTGCTCCTCCCCGGGGAACTCCTCCACCCCGGTGACCTCAAGATCCTCTCCAAGCTGGCGTCCTCTTCGCTCAACCCGGCTTCCCCTTCCCCTCCTTCATCCCCCTTGAAGGTGAGACCTATCCTTGGAGTCCATTTGTGGTTCTTGGGTTCTTGGGAGCTCGTGGGAGTAGATTTGAGGTTAGGTTTGTAGATTTGGGGTTAGGGTAACCTTGGGGAAAGTTAGGGTTTTTGGTGGGTGGTTGGATTGGGGGTTGGTTTAGGCAATGTTGGATGCTAGGGTTAGAGATCAGTGGTAGATAATGTCATCCCTAGCTTTGGATTGGGTTTTTAGTTGGAGATGTTAAGAATGAGCCTCAATCGTCGTGGTTTGAGCTAGCTCGGAGCTACTCCGGCTTGACCGCGTGTACGAAAGTAGTAGATCGGGCCCTCGCGGTGCCGTAGGACTCGGTAGCACTTCGATCCTTGGTTAAGTTGGGCGAAATGCGCAGGGTCCGGAGTGTCTGCCCTAGTTCGAAATGTCCGGACCTAATTATCCGGAATGTCCGGGTTAGCCGGACTGTCCGGATATTAAACCCGGACTGTCCGGGTTCACCTGGTCTGTTCGGTGGGGGATTTTTGCCTTGTAATTTTGTTATGATTGTTTCTTTCGCATTGCATGCATCTCATTATGCATGGTATTCGTGTAGAGAACGATCCCGCGGTGACTGACGTGACCGTGGTTGAGGGGATTGCCGACGAGCAACTTGTCGTCGATCCGCAAGCAGAAGCACAAGGCAAGCACCTAAGCATATTAAACCTTTTGTACTCCTACTTTTGTGAATCAAATGCTTATTGGTTGATTAGGTCATGCATTATGAGTTGAATTGGGAAAATAGGACTAGATCCTAATTGCTGCACTTACACCCTTGTTAATTGTTGAACACCTCCTTTGGAGCTAGTACGGGTAATTAAATCTCGTTCATGCTTAGTCTCGCTTAGATGTCTGGTTTGGGCCAAGTGGTGGATGGTTCCACTGCTTGAGGTCTTCCTCTTTACATTCTATGGAGTGGTTGGGTTATGGTTGTGTTGTGGAAAAAGGTATAATTGGAGACCGGGCGGGAGAGATGGACATTTGGGTAAGGAGACACAAATGTGGTAGTCCCGCCTGAGTCAGTTAAGGACCGATCCGATGTTTAACTATGGCCGAGCACAAATTGATTGATCGCATGCCGGAAATGGGCCGGTAAAGCTATTCTTTTATCGCATGCCGTTCGATGGGGCATACACCTCATGTGGTTGGACGTGGTTGAGGGTGAGGCTTAGGCCAACTCTTGAGGGCCAAGCCGGGCTTGGGCCGCTCGAGGGGGTGCTAGGTGCTCGGACCGCATGAAGATGTCCCCAACGAATTGGTATGGATGGGAGGATGGTTGACACGAGGTTCTTTGTGGCACGTGTCGTGCGGTCAATGCTTCCCTTCAGGGTTAATTAAGCGATTTGAATTGCCGCGCTCTTGGATATGAGCACGCTTGGTTATCTATCACTACACGTAGTAATAACTTGAACTGAAGTTCGCCTTTGGGTTTGAGCTCGAAATTGTTTTGTGGTCGCTTGCTTGGTTATCATTAAATGTTGAACTTCACTCTAGAAGTAGGTGCTGGTACAACTGCTTTAAATTGTGAACTAATTAGCGTAACTGAACAATCAACAAAGTTAAGCTTTCCGCACTTTTACCTTCAGCTTATTTCCTTGCTACATCCAAATACATACCCTTTCGAGTCGGTCATATATGGACCACGGGTAAGACTTGCGAGTACCTTCCTTACTCAGGCTTTTGCTTTTGTAGTTTTGCAGGTGAGGACCCAGCGGGGTGTGAGTTTTGCCCCTACTGCCTATCGAAGGGTTCTGAAGTCTGTCTCAATTGGGGTTGGGTGCTAACACCGCGAGCGCTTCCAGCGATATCCTTTGTTAGCCTCCAAATCCGATTAGGGCGACTAAACCTTCTAATAGCCCGAGGACGATCTGGGCGGCTCCTCGACACAAACACCCCGAAAGAACTTATGATGTTTGCTAGTGCTTTTCATCATTTCTATCGAATCCATTCGAGTAGGTCTGAAACATTCCTCCACGATGCATCCCAACGGGCACTGCAGCGAAAGCCATTCGAAAATGACAATGATGCACGAAATGACACATTGTGGCAAACACCACGCACGCCGAAAATGATGCACGAAATGGAACATTATGGCAAGCACCTTACACGCTGCAACGTAGCATGCCAAAATTAAACATTGCGGCACGAAACGAAAACGGTGAACGAAATGAAGCCGGGTGCCAAACACACCGAATGCAATTCATATGTGTTTTGACTCATTTAGGCATGCATTTCGAATTTGTCCGAGTCGCCGTGAAATATTCCACAACGACGAGTTCCTAAGCTGAAAAAATCGAAAGCGATGCACGAAACGAAACTGAGGGCCAAACACCCAGAATTAACTTAAGATGTTCGCTTGTGCGTTTCATCACAATTCTGCATTCATTTTGAATACGTCCGAGTGAGTGCGAAACATCCCTCCGCGGCGGGACACAAGGGGTACTGCAAGCTGCGTCCGAATGAAAACGATGCACGAAACGAAACTCGGTGTCAAATTCCCCGAATGGGCTTCATATGTGCCCTAGCCCATTTAAGCAAGCATTTCGAGTACGTCCGGCTCGAACCAAAACATTCATGCACAATGGGTCCCTAATGGTAATGTAAAGTACACGCGTACTAGAATGGTGCAAAAGACAAAACATTGTTACAAACATGCCGAATGAACTTCATATATGCGCAAGCACATTTCGGCATGCGTTTTGAATCTTTCCGAGTCGTGTGAAACATTCCTCCGCGACGAGTGTTGTATGGTGCAGGATTTTCACAAGAAAACGACGCATAAGATGAAGCTCAGTGTCAATCAACCAGAATGGACTTCATGTCTGCCGTAGCTCATTTTAGCAAGCAATTTGGGCTCATCCATGTCGGTGTGAAACCTACAGGACAAATGGTACTACAAGTCACGTTCGTAGCAGAACGAGTACGAAAAAAAAGCTTGTGGCGACACCCTAAATAGAGTTCATGTGTGTCCAAGCTCATTTCGGCATGCATTTCTGTTGCATCGGGGTCGGTGCAAAACATTTCTCCGCGCTAGGTGCCAAAAGGTACTGCAAGCTGCTTGCGTATCAAAACGATGCACGAAAGGAAAATGTAGGCCAAACTGCGCGAGTGGACTTTCCATGCATTGCTGCTACAGTTCTGCATTCATTTCGAATACGTCTGAGTGAGTGTGGAAACATCCCTCCGCGACGGGTCGTAAGGTGTTCTGCAAGCTGCATCCGGACGGAAACGATGCACGAAAGGAAAATTGGTGTCAAACTCCCCGAATAGGGTACTTTATACGACAGGCGTTTCGATAAACATTTCGAGTACGTCCGAGTCGATGCGAAATATTCATGCACGATGGGTCCCTAATGGTACTGTAAACTACACGTGTACCAAAACGGTGCACGAAACGAAACTTCGTTCCAATCATGCCGAATGAACTTCATATTTGCCCAAGCACATTCCGGCATGCATTTCGAGTCCGTCCGAGTTGTTGTGAAACATTTCTCCGCGATAAGCACGAACGAATACAATGCGGTCAATGCTTCCCTGCAGGGTTAATTAAGCGATTCGAATTGTCGTGCTCTCGGATATGAGCACGCTTGGTTATCTGTTACTACACGTAGTAATAACTTGAACTGAAGTTCGCCTTTGGGTTTGAGCTCGAAATTGTTTTGTGGTCGCTTGCTTGGTTATCATTATGATGTAACACTGGGTGTCCCAATCTTTCGATGAGAATGATAACCTTCGATTTGGGTGGAGACAACTTTGACGATCCGACTACAACGTACAACGACGATGCGCCTTAGCAATCGCTAAACCAACTCCAGATGGTTATTGACCATGCCGTGGGCACGATCAACCTGATCACGAAGATCAATTCCTGCGAGCAATCGAAGAACAAGCAAGAACAAGGCAAAAGCAATCTAAAATTGCAAATATAGATGAAGTATAGAAAAGTTGGGGTTTCGATACAAGGAGCTTGTTTGGCGGCCATTGAGCACGTCTAAAAGACTCAAAATAGTAGCAAAATGCTAAACTATCAAATAACCAAAACTCAAGTTATTTTGGGGGACTCCCTAGCTATATATAGGAGAAATAGGAGGCCAAAACAAGGCTAGGGGCGTCCAAACCACATCCATGGCCGAGTAGGACTCCTATTCCTAGTTTGACTCGGATTTGGAAAGATGATCGAAATTGTTTTGCATATTCCTGTTGACTCGTAAGGATTTTGGAGGTGGGGCCGGATCCGTTGGAAAGAGGACGTCGAGTGGAATTCATATGTGCTTCCACTCATTTCGGCATGCATTTTGAATATGTCCGGGTCGGTGTCAAATGTTCCACCACGATGGGTTCCCACGGGTAATAAAAGCTGAATACAAACGAAACAGAAGCACGAAACCAAACCGAGTGCCAAACACCACGAAAGAACTTATGATGTTTGCTACTGCTTTTCATCATTTCTATCGAATCCATTCGAGTAGGTCTGAAACATTCAGCCACGACGCGTCCCAACGAGCACTGCAGCGGAAGCCATTCAAAAATGACAATGATGCACGAAATGACACATTGTGGCAAACACCACGCACGCCGAAAATGATGCACAAAATGGAACATTATGGCAAGCAACTTACACGCTGCTACCTAGCACGCCAAAATGAAACCTTGCGGCACGAAACGAAAACGGTGAACGAAATGAAGACGGGTGCCAAACACACCGAATGCAATTCATATGTGTTGTGACCCATTTAAGCATGCATTTCGAATACGTCCGAGTCGCCGTGAAATATTCCACAACGACGATCTCCTAAGCTGAAAAAATTGAAAGCGATGCACGAAATGAAAATGAGTGCCAAACACCCAGAATTAACTTACGATGCTCGCTTGTGCGTTTCAGACTCCCCGAATGGGCTTCATATGCGCCCTAGCCCGTTTCAGCAAGCATTTCGAGTACGTCCGGCTCGAAACGAAACATTCATGCACAATGGGTGCCTAATGGTAATGTAAACTACACGCGTACTTGAATGGTGCAAAAGACAAAACATTGTTACAAACATGTTGAATGAACTTCATCTATGCCCAAGCACATTTCGGCATGCGTTTTGAATCTTTCCGAGTCGTGTGAAACATTCCTCCGCGACGAGTGCTGTATGGTGCAGGATTTTCACAAGAAAACGACGCATAAGATGAAGCTGAGTGTCAATCAACCAGAATGGACTTCATGGCTGCCGTAGCTCATGTTAGCAAACAATTTGGGCTCATCCGTGTCGGTGTGAAACCTAAAGGACAAATGGTACTACAAGTCACGTTCTTACCAGAACGAGCACGAAAAAAAAGCTTTTGGCAGACACCCTGAATAGAGTTCATGTGTGCCCAAGCACATTTCGGCATGCATTTCTGTTGCATCCGGGTCGGTGCAAATCATTTGTCCGCGGTAGGTGCCAACAGGTACTGCAAGCTGCGTGCGTATCAAAACGATGCACAAAAGGAAAATGTAGGCCAAACTGCGCGAGTAGACTTTCCATGCATTGCTGCTACAGTTCAGCATTCAGTTCGAATACGTCCGAGTGAGTTTGGAAACATCCCTCCGCGACGGGTCGCAAGGTGTTCTGCAAGCTGCATCCGGACGGAAACGATGCACGAAAGGAAAATTAGTGTCAAACTCCCCGAATGGTGTACTGTATACTACAGGCGTTTCGACAAGCATTTCGAGTACGTCCGAGTCGATGCGAAATATTCATGCACGATGGGTCTCTAATGGTACTGTAAACTACACGCGTACCAAAACGGTGCACGAAACGAAACTTCGTTCCAATCATGCCGAATGAACTTCATATTTGCCCAAGCACATTCCGGCATACATTTCGAGTCCGTCCGAGTTGTTGTGAAACATTTCTCCGCGATGAGCACGAACGAATATAACAAGCGGCACCCGTTCGAAAATGTTGCACGAGATGAAACTGAGTGCGAAACACATCGAGGGGAATTCATATGTGCTTCCACTCATTTCGGCATGCATTTTGAATATGTCCGAGTCGGTGTCAAATGTTCCACCACGACGGGTTCCCACGGGTAATAAAAGCTAAATACAAACGAAACCGAAGCACGAAACCAAACCGAGTGCCAAACACCACGAAAGAACTTATGATGTTTGCTAGTGCTTTTCCTCATTTCTATCGAATCCATTCGAGTAGGTCTGAAACATTCCTCCACGACGCGTCCGAACGGGCACTGCAGCGGAAGCCATTCGAAAATGACAATGATGCACAAAACGACACATTGTGGCAAACACCACGCACGCCGAAAATGATGCACGAAATGGAACATTATGGCAAGCACCTTACACACTGCAACCTAGCACGCCAAAATGAAACCTTGCGGCATGAAACGAAAACGGTGAACGAAATGAAGCCGGGTGCCAAACACACCGAATGCAATTCATATGTGTTGTGACCCATTTAAGCATGCATTTCGAATCCGTCCGAGTCGACGTGAAATATTCCACAACGACGAGCTCCTAAGCTGAAAAAATTGAAAGCGATGCACGAAATGAAACTGAGTACCAAACACCCAGAATTAACTTACGATGCTCGCTTGTGCGTTTCAGACTCCCCGAATGGGCTTCATAGCGCCCTAGCCCGTTTCAGCAAGCATTTCGAGTACGTCCAGCTCGAACCAAAACATTCATGCACAATGGGTCCCTAATGGTAATGTAAACTACACGCATACTGGAATGGTGCAAAATACAAAACATTGTTACAAACATGCCGAATGAACTTCATCTGTGCCCAAGCACATTTCGTCATGCATTTTGAATCTTTCCGAGTCGTGTGAAACATTCCTTCGCGACGAGTGCTGTATGGTGCAGGATTTTCACAAGAAAACGACGCATAAGATGAAGCTGAGTGTCAATCAACAAGAATGGACTTCATGTCTGCCGTAGCTCATTTTAGCAAGCAATTTGGGCTCATCTGAGTCGGTGTGAAACCTACAGGACAAATGGTACTACAAGTCACGTTCGTACCAGAACGAGTACGAAAAGAAAGCTTTTGGCAGACACCCTGAATAGAGTTCATGTGTGCCCAAGCTCATTTCGACATGCATTTCTGTTGCATCCGGGTCGGTGCAAAACATTTCTCCGTGGTAGGTGCCAACGGGTACTGCAAGCTGCGTGCGTATCAAAACGATGCACGAAAGGAAAATGTAGGCCAAACTGCGCGAGTGGACTTTCCATGCATTTCTGCTACAGTTCTGCATTCATTTCGAATACGTCCGAGTGAGTGTGGAAACATCCCTCCGCGACGGGTCGCAAGGTGTTCTGGAAGCTGCGTCCGGACGAAAACAACGAACGAAAGGAAAATTGGTGTCAAACTCCCCGAGTGGGGTACTGTATACTATAGGCGTTTCGACAAGCATTTCGAGTACGTCCGAGTCAATGCGAAATATTCATGCACGATGGGTCCCTAATGGTACTGTAAACTACACGCGTACCAAAACGGTGCACAAAACGAAACTTCGTTCCAATCATGCCGAATGAACTTCATATTTGCCCAAGCACATTCCGGCATGCATTTCGAGTCCGTCCGAGTTGTTGTGAAACATTTCTCCGCGATGAGCACGAACGAATACAACAAGTGGCACCCGGTCAAAAACGTTGCACGAGTTGAAACTGAGTGTGAAACACATCGAGTAGAATTCATATGTGCTTCCACTCATTTCGGCATGCATTTTGAATATGTCCAAGTCGGTGTCAAATGTTCCACCACGACGGGTTCCCACGGGTAATAAATGCTGAATACAAACGAAACCGAAGCACGAAACCAAACCGAGTGCCAAACACCACGAAAGAACTAATGATGTTTGCTAGTGCTTTTCGTCATTTCTATCGAATCGATTCGAGTAGGTCTGAAACCTTCCTCCAGGACGCGTCCCAACGGGCACTGCAGCGGAAGCCATTCGAAAATGAAAATGATGTACGAAATGACACATTGTGGCAAACACTAGGCACGCCGAAAATGATGCACGAAATGGAACATTATGGCAAGCACCTTACACGCTGCAACCTAGCAAGCCAAAAAGAAACCTTGCGGCATGAAACGAAAACGGTGAACGAAATGAAGCCGGGTGCCAAACACACCGAATGCAATTCATATGTGTTGTGACCCATTTAGGCATGCATTTCGAATCCGTCCGAGTCGCCGTGAAATATTCCGCAACGACGAGCTCCTAAGCTGAAAAAATTGAAAGCGATGCACGAAATGAAACTGAGTGCCAAACACCCAGAATTAACTTACGATGCTCGCTTGTGCGTTTTAGACTCCCCGAGTGGGCTTCATATGCGCCCTAGCCCATTTCAGCAAGCATTTCGAGTACGTCCGGCTCGAACCGAAACATTCATGCACAATGGGTCCCTAATGGTAATGTAAACTACACGCGGACTTGAATGGTGCAAAAGACAAAACATTGTTACAAACATGTCGAATGAACTTCATCTATGCCCAAGCACATTTCGGCATGCGTTTTGCATCTTTTCGAGTCGTGTGAAACAATCCTCCGCAACGAGTGCTGTATGGTGCAGGATTTTCACAAGAAAACGACGCATAAGATGAAGCTGAGTGTCAATCAACAAGAATGGACTTCATGTCTGCCGTAGCTCATGTTAGCAAACAATTTGGGCTCATCCGTGTCGGTGTGAAACCTACAGGACAAATGGTACTACAAGTCACGTTCTTACCAGAACGAGTACGAAAAGAAAGCTTTTGGCAGACACCCTGAATAGAGTTCATGTGTGCCCAAACTCATTTCGGCATGCATTGCGTAGCATCTGGGTCGGTGCAAAACATTTCTCCGCGGTAGGTGCCAACGGGTACTGCAAGCTGCGTGCGTATCAAAACGATGTACGAAAGGAAAATGTAGGCCAAACTGCGCGAGTGGACTTTCCATGCATTGCTGCTACAGTTCTGCATTTATTTCGAATACGTCCGAGTGAGTGTGGAAACATCCCACCGCGACGGGTCGCAAGGTGTTCTGCAAGCTACGTCCGGACGGAAACGATGCACGAAAGAAAAATTGGTGTCAAACTCCCCGAATGCGGTACTATATACTACAGGCGTTTCGACAAGCATTTCGAGTACGTTCGAGTCGATGCGAAATATTCATGCACGATAGGTCCCTAATGGTACTGTAAACTACACGCGTACCAAAACGGTGCACGAAACGAAACTTCGTTCCAATCATGCCGAATGAACTTCATATTTGCCCAAGCACATTCCGGCATGCATTTCGAATCCGTCCGAGTTGTTGTGAAACATTTCTCCGCGATGAGCACGAACGAATACAACAAGCGGCACCCGTTCGAAAACGTTGCACGAGATAAAACTGAGTGCGAAACACTTCGAGTGGAATTCATATGTGCTTCCACTCATTTCGGCATGCATTTTGAATATGTCCGAGTCGGTGTCAAATGTTCCACCACGACGGGTTCCCACGGGTAATAAAAGCAGAATACAAACGAAACCGAAGCACGAAACCAAACCAAGTGCCAAACACCACGAAAAAACTTATGATGTTTGCTAGTGCTTTTCATCATTTCAATCGAATCCATTCGAGTAGGGCTGAAACATTCCTCCACGACGCGTCCCAACGGGCACTGCAGCGGAAGCCATTCGAAAATGACAATGATGCACGAAATGACACATTGTGGCAAACACCATGCACGCCAAAAATGATGCAAGAAATGGAACATTATGGCAAGCACCTTACACGCTGCAATCTAGCACGCCAAAATGAAACCTTGCGGCACGAAACGAAAACGGTGAACGAAATGAAGCCGGGTGCCAAACACACCGAATGCAATTCATACGTGTTGTGACCCACTTAAGCATGCATTTCGAATCCGTCCGAGTCGCCGTGAAATATTCCACAACGACGAGCTCCTAAGCTGAAAAAATTGAAAGCGATGCACGAAATGAAACTGAGTGCCAAACACCCAGAATTAACTTACGATGCTCGCTTGTGCATTTCAGACTCCCCGAATGGGCTTCATATGCGCCTTAGCCCATTTCAGCAAGCATTTCGAGTACGTCCGGCTCGAACCGAAACATTCATGCACAATGGGTCCCTAATGGTAATGTAAACTACACGCGTACTTGAATGGTGCAAAAGACAAAACATTGTTACAAACATGCCGAATGAACTTCATCTATGCCCAAGCACATTTCGGCATGCGTTTTGAATCTTTCCGAGTCGTGTGAAACATTCCTCCGCGACGAGTGCTGTATGGTGCAGGATGTTCACAAGAAAACGACGCATAAGTTGAAGCTTAGTGTCAATCAACCAGAATGGACTTCATGTCTGCCGTAGCTCATTTTAGCAAGCAATTTGGGCTAATCCGTGTCGGTGTGAATCCTACAGGGCAAATGGTACTACAAGTCACGTCCGTACCAGAACGAGTACGAAAAGAAAGCTTTTGGCAGACACCCTGAATAGAGTTCATGTGTGCCCAAGCTCATTTCGGCATGCATTTCTGTTGCATCCGGGTCGGTGCAAAACATTTCTCCACGGTAGGTGCCAACGTGTACTGCAAGCTGCGTGCGTATCAAAACGATGCACGAAATGAAAATGTAGGCCAAACTACGAGAGTGGACTTTCCATGCATTGCTGCTACAGTTCTGCATTCATTTCGAATACGTCCGAGTGAGTGTGGAAACATCCCTCCGCGACGGGTCGCAAGGTGTTCTGCAAGCTGCGTCCGGACAGAAACGATGCACGAAAAGAACATTGGTGTCAAACTCCCCGAATGGGGTACTGTATACTACAGGCATTTCGACAAGCATTTCGAGTACGTCCGAGTCGATGCGAAATATTCATGCACGATGGGTCCCTAATGGTACTGTAAACTACACGCGTACCAAAACGGTGCACGAAACGAAACTTCGTTCCAATCATGCTGAATGAACTTCATATTTGCCCAAGAACATTCCGGCATGCATTTCCAGTCCATCCGAGTTGTTGTGAAACAGTTCTCCGCGATGAGCACGAACGAATACAACAAGCGGCACCCGTTCGAAAACGTTGCACGAGATGAAACTGAGTGCGAAACACATCGAGTGGAATTCATATGTGCTTCCACTTATTTCGGCATGCATTTTAGATATGTCCGAGTCGGTGTCAAATGTTCCACCACGACCGGTTCCCACGGGTAATAAAAGCTGAATACAAACGAAACCGAAGCACGAAACCAAACCGAGTGCCAAACACCACGAAAGAACTTATGATGTTTGCTAGTGCTTTTCGTCATTTCTATCGAATCCATTCGAGTAGGTCTGAAACATTCCTCCACGACGCGTCCCAACGGGCACTGCAGCAGAAGCCATTCAAAAATGACAATGATGCACGAAATGACACATTGTGGCAAACACCACGCACGCCGAAAATGATGCACGAAATGGAACATTATGGCAAGCAACTTACACGCTGGAACCTAGCACGCCAAAATGAAACCTTGCGGCACGAAACGAAAACGGTGAACGAAATGAAGCCGGGTGCCAAACGCACCGAATGCAAATCATATGTGTTGTGACTCATTTAGGCATGCATTTCGAATCCGTCTGAGTCGCCGTGAAATATTCCATAACGACGAGCTCCTAAGCTGAAAAATTTGAAAGCGATGCACGAAATGAAACTGAGTGCCAAACACGCAGAATTAACTTACGATGCTCGCTTGTGCGTTTCAGACTCCCCAAATGGGCTTCATATGCGCCTTAGCCCGTTTCAGCAAGCATTTCGAGTACGTCCGGCTCGAACCGAAACATTCATGCACAATGGGTCCCTAATGGTAATGTAAACTACTCGCGTACTTGAATGGTGCAAAAGACAAAACATTGTTACAAACATGCCGAATGAACTTCATCTATGCCCAAGCACATTTCGGCATGCGTTTTGAATCTTTCCGAGTCGTGTGAAACATTCCTCCGCGATGAGTGCTGTATGGTGCAGGATGTTCACAAGAAAACGACGCATAAGATGAAGGTAAGTGTCAATTAACAGGAATGGACTTCATGTCTGCCGTAGCTCATTTTAGCAAGCAATTTGGGCTCATCCGTGTCGGTGCGAAACATACAGGGCAAATGGTACTACAAGTCACGTTCGTACCAGAACGAGTACGAAATGAAAGCTTTTGGCAGACACCCTGAATAGAGTTCATGTGTGCCCAAGCTCATTTCGGCATGCATTTCTGTTGCATCCGGGTCGGTGCAAAACATTTCTCCGCGGTAGTTGCCAACGGGTACTGCAAGCTGCGTGCGTATCAAAACGTTGCACGAAATGAAAATGTAGGCCAAACTGCGAGAGTGGACTTTCCATGCATTGCTGCTACAGTTCTGCATTCATTTCGAATACGTCCGAGTGAGTGTGGAAACATCCCTCCGGGACGGGTCGCAAGGTGTTTTGCAAGCTGCGTCCGGACGGAAACGATGCACGAAAGGAAAATTGGTGTCAAACTCCCCGAATGGGGTACTGTATACTACAGGCGTTTCGACAAGCATTTTAAGTACGTCCGAGTCGATGCGTAATATTCATGCACGATGGGTCCCTAATGGTACTGTAAACTACACGTGTACCAAAACGGTGCACGAAACGAAACTTCGTTCCAATCATGCCGAATGAACTTCCTATTTGCCCAAGCATATTCCGGCATGCATTTCGAGTCCGTCCGAGTTGTTGTGAAACATTTCTCCGCGATGTGCACGAACGAATACAACAAGCGGCACCCGTTCGAAAACGTTGCACGAGATGAAACTGAGTGCGAAACACATCGAGTGGGATTCATATGTGCTTCCACTCATTTCGGTATACATTTTGAATATGTCCGAGTCGGTGTCAAATGTTCCACCACGACCGGTTCCCACGGGTAATAAAAGCTGAATACAAACGAAACCGAAGCACGAAACCAAATCGAGTGCCAAACACTACGAAAGAACTTATGATGTTTGCTAGTGCTTTTCGTCATTTCTATCGAATCCATTCGAGTAGGTCTGAAACATTCCTCCACGACGCGTCCCAACGGGCACTGCAGCGGAAGCCATTTGAAAATGACAATGATGCACGAAATGACACATTGTGGCAAACACCACGCACGCCGAAAATGATGCACGAAATGGAATATTATGGCAAGCACCTTACACGCTGCAACCTAGCACGCCAAAATGAAACCTTGCGGCACGAAACGAAAACGGTGAACGAAATGAAGCCGGGTGCCAAACACACCGAATGCAATTCATATGTGTTGTGACTCATTTAGGCATGCATTTCAAATCCGTCCGAGTCGCCGTGAAATATTCCACAACGACGAGCTCTTAAGCTGAAAAAATTGAATGCGATGCACGAAATGAAACTGAGTGCCAAACACCCAGAATTAACTTACGATGCTCGCTTGTGCTTTTCAGACTCCCCGAATGGGCTTCATATGCGCCTTAACCCGTTTCTGCAAGCATTTCGAGTACGTCCAGCTCGAACCGAAACATTCATGCACAATGGGTCCCTAATGGTAATGTAAACTACACGCGTACTTGAATGGTGCAATTGACAAAACATTGTTACAAACATGCCGAATGAACTTCATCTATGCCCAAGCACATTTCGGCATTCGTTTTGAATCTTTCCGAGTCGTGTGAAACATTCCTCCGCGACGAGTGCTGTATGGTGAAGGATTTTCACAAGAAAACGACGCATAAGATGAAGCTGAGTGTCAATCAACCAGAATGGACTTCATGTCTGCCGTAGCTCATTTTAGCAAGCAATTTGGGCTCATCCGTGTCGGTGTGAAACCTATAGGACAAATGGTACAACAAGTCATGTTCGTACCAGAACGAGTACGAAAAGAAAGCTTTTGGCACACACCCTGAATAGAGTTCATGTGTGCCCAAGCTCATTTCGGCATGCATTTATGTTGCATCCAGGTCGGTGCAAAACATTTCTCCGCGGTAGGTGCCAACGGGTACTGCAAGCTGCGTGCGTATCAAAACGATGCACGAAAGGAAAATGTAGGCCAAACTGCGCGAGTGGACTTTCCATGCATTGCTACTACAGTTCTGCATTCATTTCGAATACGTCTGAGTGAGTGTGGAAACATCCCTCCGCGACGGGTCGCAAGGTGTTCTGCAAGCTGTGTCCGGACGGAAACGATGCACGAAAGGAAAATTGGTGTCAAACTCCCCGATTGGGGTACTGTATACAACAGGCGTTTCGACAAGCAATTTGAGTACGTCCGAGTCGATGCGAAATATTCACGCACGATGGGTCCCTAATGGTACTGTAAACTACACGCGTACCAAAACGGTGCACGAAACGAAACTTCGTTCCAATCATGCCGAATGAACTTCATATTTGCCCAAGCACATTCCGGCATGCATTCCGAGTCCGTCCGAGTTGTTGTGAAACATTTCTCCGCGATGAGCGCGAACGAATACAACAAGCGGCACCCGTTCGAAAACGTTGCACGAGATGAAACTGAGTGCGAAACACATCGAGTGGAATTCATATGTGCTTCCACTCATTTCGGCATGCATTTTGAATATGTTCGAGTCGGTGTCAAATGTTCCACCACGACGGTTCCCACGGGTAATAAAAGCTGAATACAAACGAAACCGAAGCACGAAACCAAACCGAGTGCCAAACACCATGAAAGAACTTATGATGTTTGCTAGTGCTTTTCATCATTTCTATCGAATCCATTCGAGTAGGTCTGAAACATTCCTCCACGACGCGTCCCAACGTGCACTGCAGCGGAAGCCATTCGAATATGACAATGATGCACGAAAAGACACATTGTGGCAAACACCACGCACGCCGAAAATGATGCACAAAATGGAACATTATGGCAAGTACCTTACACGCTGCAACCTAGCACGCCAAAATGAAACATTACGGCACGAATCGAAAATGATGAACGAAATGAAGCCGGGTGCCAAACACACCGAATGCAATTCATATGTGTTGTGACTCATTTAGGCATGCATTTCGAATCCGTCCGAGTCGTCGTGAAATATTCCACAACGACGACCTCCTAAGCTGAAAAAATTGAAAGCGATGCACGAAATGAAATTGAGTGCCAAACACCCAGAATTAACTTACGATGCTCGCTTCTGCGTTTTAGACTCCCCGAGTGCTTCATACGCGCCCTAGCCCGTTTCAGTAAGTATTTCGAGTACGTCCGGCTCGAACCGAAACATTCATGCACAATGGGTCCCTAATGGTAATGTAAACTACACGCGTACTTGAATGGTGCAAAAGACAAAACATTGTTACAAACATGCCGATTGAACTTCATCTATGCCCAAGCACATTTCGGCATGCGTTTTGAATCTTTCCGAGTCGTGTGAAACATTCCTCCGCGACGAGTCTTTGTATGGTGCTTTGGATTTTCACAAGAAAACAACGCATAAGATGAAGCTGAGTGTGAATCAACCAGAATGGACTTCATGTCTGCCGTAGCTCATTTTAGCAAGCAATTTGGGCTCATCCGTGTCGGTGTGAAACCTACAGGACAAATGGTACAACAAGTCACGTTCGTACGAGCAGTACGAAAAGAAAGCTTTTGGCGTACACCACTGAATAGAGTTCATGTGTGCCTAAGCTCATTTCGGCATGCATTTCTGTTGCATCCGGGTCGGTGCAAAACATTTCTCCGCGGTAGGTGCCAACGGGTACAAGTTGCGTGCGTATCAAAACGATGCACGAAAGGAAAATGTAGGCCAAACTGCGCGAGTGGACTTTCCATGCATTGCTGCTACAGTTCTGCATTCATTTCGAATACGTCCGAGTGAGTGTGGAAACATCCCTCCGCGACGGGTCGAAAGGTGTTCTGCAAGCTGTGTACGGACGGAAACGATGCACGAAAGGAAAATTGGTGTCAAACTCCCCGAATGTGGTACTGTATACTACAGGCGTTTCGACAAGCATTTCGAGTACGCCCGAGTCGATGCGAAATATTCATGCACGATGGGTCCCTAATGGTACTGTAAACTACACGCGTACCAAAACGTTGCACGAGACAAAACTTCGTTCCAATCATGCCGAATGAACTTCATATTTGCCCAAGCACATTCCGGCATGCATTCCGAGTCCGTCCGAGTTGTTGTGAAACATTTCTCCGCGATGAGCGCGAACGAATACAACAAGCGGCACCCGTTCGAAAACGTTGCACGAGATGAAACTGAGTGCGAAACACATCGAGTGGAATTCATATGTGCTTCCACTCATTTCAGCATGCATTTTGAATATGTTCGAGTCGGTGTCAAATTTTCCACCACGACGGGTTCCCACGGGTAATAAAAGCTGAATACAAACGAAACCGAAGCACGAAACCAAACCGAGTGCCAAACACCACGAAAGAACTTATGATGTTTGCTAGTGCTTTTCATCATTTCTATCGAATCCATTCAAGTAGGTCTGAAACATTCCTCCACGATGCGTCCCAACGGGCACTGCAGCGGAAGCAATTCGAAAATTTCAATGATGCACGAAATGACACATTGTGGCAAACACCATGCACGCCGAAAATGATGCACGAAATGGAACATTATGGCAAGCACCTTACACGCTGCAACCTAGCACGCCAAAATGAAACATTACGGCACGAAACGAAAACGGTGAACGAAATGAAGCCGGGTGCCAAACACACCGAATGCAATTCATATGTGTTGTGACTTATTTAGGCATGCATTTCGAATCCGTCCGAGTCGCCGTGAAATATTCGATGACTCGGTTGTTCCATCTTGCTTGCAAAGCTGAACGTGAAGTGCAGGGTCGTCAATCGAGGGCAAAGACTAACTTTTCTGCAGGTCGAACTACTTCGTGGATACCGCGCACCCCTGCAGCCCCTACCGGCCGTACGACCACGCCAACCTCTTCCATCAACAGAACGGCGTCCGCCACCGCAAATTCGGCACCACGACCAACGCCGACGAAAAGTGCCACACAAGCTACTACAAATAGTTCGTCGTCGTCGGTCGCATCAACGGGACGCACCAAAGATGTTCAGTGCCATCGCTGCAAGGGATTCGGTCACATGATGAAGGAGTGTCCGAACAAGCGTGTGCTAATAATCCGTGAAGACGGCGAGTATGACTCAGCAAGTGATCTTGATGAAGAAACATATGCTTTGCTCGCTGATCATGAAGACGGCGATCCAAATACCGAGCATGACGAGGTGCACGTGAGCGCTGGTGATGCTGACCAATATTTGAGTATTATTGCACAACGTGTGCTTAGTGCTCAGATTGCTCGTGCCGATCCAAATCAACGCCACAACATGTTTTACACAAAAGGCGTCATAAGGAGCGATCCATTCGAATAATCACTGATGGTGGGAGTTGCAATAATCTAGCCAGCATGGACATGGTGGAGAAGCTAGCACTCTCCACTAGACCACACCCTCAGCCCTACCACATTCAATGGTTCAACAACAGCGGCAAACTCAAAGTAACTCGCATGGTAAGAGTACATTTCGCTTTAGGTTCCTATCATGATTATGTTGATTGCGATGTCGTACCTATGCAAGCATGTTCTATGTTATTACGTAGACCATGGCAATATGATAAGGATTGTTTACATCATGGTAGAACAAATCAATACTCTTTTGTGCATAAAGAAAAGAAAATTGTGCTACACCCAATGTCGCCTGATGCCATTGTAAAGGATGAAATTGCTAGATCTAGCAAAGAAAAAAATTGAGAGAATTCTAAGAGTGAAAATCAGATTGTCGCCAAAGGACTTGAACAACATAAACAGAGATAATCTAACCTTGATTATGCCAAGCCGAATGAGATTAAATTGAAAGGTGCTTGTTTTCTTGCAACAAAATCTGATTTGAAAGAGTTGGATGTTTGTAGGTATACATGCTATGCTTTGGTCTGCAAAGAAACTTTGTTTGCACTAGAGGAGTTGTCCCTCTCTTTGCCTCCTGTTGTCACTAACCTTTTGCAGGAATACACTGACATCTTTCCAAAGGACATCCCCTCAGGGCTGCCGCCAATTAGAGGGATTGAGCATCAAATTGATCTCATTCCAGGGGCATCCTTGCCCAACCGAGCACCTTACAGAACCAACCCTGAAGAGACACAAGAGATACAACGCCAAGTTCAAGAATTGCTTGATAAAGGGTACGTACGTGAATCTCTTAGTCCTTGTGCTGTACCAGTCATTTTAGTACCTAAGAAAGATGGAACATGGCGCATGTGTGTGGATTGTAGAGCAATTAATAATATCACCATTAGATATCGCCATCCTATTCCTCGGTTAGACGATATGCTTGATGAATTAAGTGGCTCTACTATGTTCTCTAAAGTGGATTTGCGTAGTGGGTATCACCAGATTCGCATGAAGTTAGGAGATGAATGGAAAATAGCATTTAAAACTAAGTTCGGGTTATATGAGTGGTTAGTAATGCCTTTCGGGTTGACTAATGCTCCTAGCACTTTGATGAGACTGATGAACGAGGTTTTACTTGCTTTCATTGGAAAATTTGTGGTACTTTACTTCGATGATATCTTGATTTATAGCAAATCTTTAGAGGCTCATCTTGAACATCTACGTGCTGTTTTTAATGCTTTACGCGATGCACGCTTATTTGGTAACCTTGAGAAGTGCACCTTTTGCACGGATCAAGTATCTTTTCTTGGCTATGTTGTTACTCCACAGGGAATTGAAGTTGACCAAGCCAAGGTTGAAGCGATACAGAGTTGGCTGACTCCTAACACGGTCACACAGGTGCGAAGTTTTCTAGGACTTGCTGGATTCTATCGTCGTTTTATGAAGGACTTCAGCACCATCGCTGCACCCATGAAGGAGCTGACCAAGAAGGGTGTACCTTTTGCTTGGGGAAAGTCGCAGGAAGATGCCTTCAACATTCTGAAAGCTAAGTTAACCCATGCACCCTTACTCTAGCTTCCAGACTTTTCTAAGACTTTTGAACTAGAATGTGATGCTAGTGGAATTGGTTTGGGTGGTGTTCTGTTGCAAGAAGGAAAACCTGTTGCTTATTTTAGTGAGAAGTTGAGTGGGCCAAGTTTGAATTATTCTACTTATGATAAGGAGTTATATGCGCTAGTTCGACCTTTAGAAACATGGCAACATTATTTATGGCCCAAGGAATTTGTTATACATTCTGATCATGAATCGTTAAAACATATTAGAAGTGAAGCTAAACTGAACCGTAGACATGCAAAGTGGGTTGAATTCATTGAGTCATTTCCTTATGTCATCAAACACAAAAAGGGAAAGGATAATATCATTGCTGATGCCTTGTCTAGGAGATATACCATGCTCTCACAACTTGACTTCAAAATTTTTGGTTTGGAAACGATTAAAGAGCAATATGTGCATGATGATGATTTTAAAAATGTGTTGCTCAATTGTAAAGAGGAAAAAACTTGGAACAAATTTGTCCTCAATAATGGGTTTGTGTTTAGGGCAAACAAACTATGTATTCCAGCTAGTTCTGTTCGTTTGTTATCGCTACAGGAAGCGCATGGAGGAGGATTGATGGGACACTTTGGTGTGAAGAGGACGGAGGACATACTCGCTAACCATTTCTTTTGGCCCAAGATGAGACGAGACGTCGAACGTTTCATCGCTCGCTGTTCTACATGTCAAAAAGCTAAGTCACGACTTAATCCACATGGTTTATACATGCCTCTGCCTGTTTCTAATGTGCCTTGGGAGGATATTTCTATGGATTTTGTTTTAGGACTTCCTAGAACAAAGAAGGGGAGGGATAGTATCTTTGTCGTTGTGGATAGATTTTCTAAAATGGCACACTTCATACCTTGTCACAAAAGCGGTGACGTTACTAACATTGCTGATTTATTCTTTCGTGAAATTGTTCGCTTACATGGTGTGCCAAACACAATAGTTTCAGATCGTGACACTAAATTCTTAATCCACTTTTGGAGAACTTTGTGGGCTAAATTGGGGACTAAACTTTTATTTTCTACTACTTGTCATCCCCAAACTGATGGACAAACTGAGGTCGTTAATCGAACTTTATCTACCATGCTTAGGGCTGTTTTGAAAAAGAACATTAAATTGTGGGAAGAATGCTTGCCTCATATTGAGTTTGCTTATAATCGGTCTATGCAATCTACAACTAAGATGTGCCCTTTTGAGATTGTATATGGATTTGTACCTCATGCTCCAATTGATTTGTTACCTCTGCCATCTTCGGAGAAATTGAATCTTGATGCTAAACAACGTGCTGATTTGATTATTGAAATGCATGAGACAACTAAAGAAAACATAGAGCGCATGAATGCTAAATATAAACTTGCTAGTAGTAAGGGAAGGAAACATGTAACTTTTGAACCAGGCGATTTAGTTTGGTTGCATTTGCGAAAAGATCGATTCCCAGAATTAAGAAAATCTAAGTTGATGCCGCGAGCTGATGGTCCTTTCAAAGTTTTGGCAAAGATTAATGATAATGCATACAAGCTTGAATTGCCTGCAGATTTTGGGGTTAGTCCCACATTCAACATTGCCGATTTGAAACCATACATGGGAGAAGATAATGAACTTGAGTCGAGGATGACTCAAATGCAAGAAGGGGAGGATGATGAGGACATCACTACCATGAATACGGCCATACCTACAAACCCAATGGAAGCCAACAATGTCATACAAGGGCCAATTACTCAAGCTCGCGCACGTCAATTCAATTACCAGGTGAACGCATTCCTCGGGTTGCATACAAATAATTTAATGAATGGAATGCTATTTAATCCTTGTGATGATTTTATTGTCCTTAGGAACCAAGGAGAAGGACTCCCAAACCTCAAACATGAAGCCAATTCTTCCGGTGCACAAGTTATACTCGGATTCGGTCTCCGGGACAGCACCAACTTAAAACGACCATAACGTTTGATCCACAAGGGTATTTGGGGTGTATGAGTACTGGTTTGAAAGGTTTCGACATCCTCTTTCCAACGGATCTGGACCCATCCCCAAATTCTATCCGAGTCGACGGGAATATGCAAAACAATTGGCGTCACTTTTCCAAACCGAGAAGACTTGGGCTTTGGGCCTTGTAATAGAGTTGTAGTTGGTATCCTACTGCTTTGGACGTGATTTCCACGCCCCTAGCTTTCATAAATAACCAGACAACGGCTCCTTAGGGTTTTGGGTTTTATTTGATTAGTTTAGCCAAGTGCAAACTTGATCCTGCGAGTTGTGCTGGACAGCCACCTTGTCAAGATCGTCAATAAGACTCCACTTTGTTTCGCTTCCAGTTTTATCCGCAATTTCAGATTGCTTATCCTATTGTTCTTGCTTGTTCTTCGGTTGCTTGCAGGACCGAGTGCCAAACACCCCGAAAGAACTTATGATGTTTGCTAGTGCTTTTCATCATTTCTATCGAATCCATTCAAGTAGGTCTGAAACATTCCTCCACGACACGTCCCAACGGGCACTGCAGCGGAAGCAATTCGAAAATGACAATGATGCACGAAATCACACATTGTGGCAAACACCACGCACGACGAAAATGATGCACGAAATGGAACTTTATGGCAAGCACCTTACACGCTGCAACCTAGCACGCTAAAATGAAACATTGCGGCACGAAACGAAAACGGTGAACGAAATGAAGCCGGGTGCCAAACACACCGAATGCAATTCATATGTGTTGTGACTCATTTAGGCATGCATTTCTAATCCGTCCGAGTCGCCGTAAAATATTCCACAACGACAAGTTCCTAAGCTGAAAAAATCGAAAGCGATGCACGAAACGAAACTGAGGGCCAAACACCCAGAATTAACTTACGATGCTCGCTTGTGCGTTTCAGCACAATTATGCATTCATTTTGAATACGTCCGAGTGAGTGCGAAACATCCCTCCGCGACGGGTCATAAGGGGTACTGCAAGCTGCGTCCGAATGAAAATGATGCACGAAACGAAACTCGGTGTCAAACTCACCGAATGGGCTTCATATGCGCCCTAGCCCGTTTCAGCAAGCATTTTGAGTAAGTCCGACTCGAACAGAAACATTCATGCACAATGGGTCCGTAATGGTAATGTAAATTACACGCGTACTACAATGGTGCAAAAGACAAAACATTCCTCCGCGACGAGTACTGTATGGTGCAGGATTTTCACAAGAAAATGACGCATAAGATGAAGCTGAGTGTCAATCAACCAGAATGGACTTCATGTCTGCCGTAGCTCATTTTAGCAAGCAATTTGGACTCATCCGTGTTGGTGTGAAACCTACAGGACAAATGGTACTACAAGTCACGTTAAATTTAACGAGCAGTGCGAAAAAGAAAGCTTGTGGCACACACCCTGAATAGAGTTCATGTGTGCCCAAGCTCATTTCGGCATGCATTTCTGTTGCATCCGGGTCGGTGCAAAACATTTCTCCGCGGAAGGTGCCAACGGGTATTGCAAGCTGCGTGCGTATTAAAACGATGCACGAAAGGAAAATGTAGGCCAAACTGCGCGAGAGGACTTTCCATGCATTGCTGCTACAGTTCTGCATTCATTTCGAATACGTCCGGGTGAGTGTGGAAACATCCCTCCGCGACGGGTCGCAAGGTGTTATGCAAGCTGCGTCCGGACGGAAACGATGCACGAAAGGAAAATTGGTGTCAAACTCCCCGAATGGGGTACTGTATATTATAGGCGTTTCGATAAGCATTTCGAGTACGTCCGAGTCGATGCGAAATATTCATGCATGGTGGGTCCCTAATGGTATGCGTAGACTACACGCACGTACCAAAGCGGTGCACGAAAGCGAAACTTCGTTCCAATCATGCCGAATGAACTTCATATTTGCCCAAGCACATTCCGGCATGCATTTCGAGTCCGTCCGAGTTGTTGTGAAACATTTCTCCGCGATAAGCACGAACGAATATAACAAGTGGCGCCCGTTCGAAAACGTTGCACGCGATGAAACTGAGTGCGAAACACATCGAGTGGAATTCATATGTGCTTCAACTCATTTCGGCATGCATTTTGAATATGTCCGAGTCGGTGTCAAATGTTCCACCGCGACGGGTTCCCATGGCTAATAAAAGCTGAATACAAACGAAATCGAAGCACGAAACAGAATCGAGTGCCAAACACCCCGAAAGAACTTATGATGTTTGCTAGTGCTTTTCATCATTTCTATCGAATCCATTCGAGTAGGTCTGAAACTTTTCTCCACGACGCGTCCCATCGGGCACTACAGTGGAAGCCATTCGAAAATGATAATGATGCACGAAATGACACATTGTGGCAAACACCACGCACGCCGAAAATGATGCACGAAATGGAACATTATGGAAAGCACCTTACACGCTGCAACCTAGCACGCCAAAATGAAACATTGCGGCACGAAACGAAAACGGTGAACGAAATGAAACCGGGTGCCAAACACACCGAATGAAATTCATATGTGTTGTGACTCATTTAGGCATGCATTTCGAATCCGTCCGAGTCGTCGTGAAATATTCCACAACGACGAGTTCCTAAGCTGAAAAAATCAAAAGCGATGCACGACACGAAACTGAGGGCCAAACACCCAGAATTAACTTACGATGTTCGCTTGTGCGTTTCCGCACAATTCTGCATTCATTTTGAATACTTCCGAGTGAGTGCGAAACATCCCTCCGCGATGGGTCACAAGGGGTACTACAAGCTGCGTCCGAATGAAAACGATGCACGAAACGAAACTCGGTATCAAATTCCCCGAATGGGCTTCATATGCGCCCTAGCCCGTTTCAGCAAGCATTTCGAGTACGTCCGGCTCGAACCGAAACATTCATGCAAAATGGGTCCCTAATGGTAATGTAAACTACACGCGTACTAGAATGGTGCAAAAGACAAAACATTGTTACAAACATGCCGAATGAACTTTATATATGCCCAAGCACATTTCGGCATGCGTTTTGAATCTTTCCGAGTCGTGTGAAACATTCGTCCGCGACGAGTACTGTATGGTGCAGGATTTTCACAAGAAAACGACGAATAAGATGAAGCTGAGTGTTTGTAACAATGGGTCACAAGCGGTACTGCAAGCTGCGTCCGAATGAAAATGTTGCACAAAACGAAACTCGGTGTTAAATTCCCCGAATGGGCTTCATATGCACCCTAGCCCGTTTCAGCAAGCATTTCGAGTACGTCCGGCTCGAACCGAAACACTCATGCACAGTGGGTCCCTAATGGTAATGGAAACTACACGCTGAAAATAAACATGTCATTCACATCCCAAGCGAAAATGATGAGCTGAAATTGATGTCTCCTTTATATACATTAGGCTACATTGAATTTGTGTTCCGTGTGATCTGAATTATTTAGAGGAGAGACTTTTTGTACATTCTGATTTGTCATGTTTATCGCGAAATATTTTTTATGTTATTGGCAAAAATAGTGAGAAAGGAGAGTATAAAGCACATCGATTTTACATTTGTTCAGATTTTAAACCTCCGTTTGCAATGCAACAATGTCATCAATTTAATAATTGCCATATCACTAATCATGTCGTACCAAGTACATTTGGTTCCATTCACAAGTCACATGATAGTTTTCAAGAAAGGGAGGATATGGTTGATAGATATTCTAGATCCATTGATTTTGTTGCAAATGTGCATATTGCTTTGTTTCCTGTCATTACTAACATTTTGCAGGACAATACGATGGAGTCGAGGATGACACCACTTCAAGAAAGGGAGGATGATGAGCCCATGCTCATCATGGACAGAACTATAAACGCATACATATGGGCATCACCAAGTGTTGCTGCAATTATATCAACTACATGGCTTCATTGACCCCACCTTGGCCAGGACCATTAAGTTGGCGACACTTCACGGCATCCTCTATTTCGTATACATTTACTACGATGGCTCCATCTGCATGGCTTTATCGACCTCCACCTTGGCCATCCTTCTACATCTTCGTCGGTTCAAGGACCATTGACTCGAGCTCGAGCCCATCAACTCAATTAACAGATTTAAAGCCATACTTGGGAGAAGATGATGAACTTGAGTCGAGGACGACTCAAATGCAAGAAGGGGAGGATGATGAGGACATCACTATCATGGATACGGCCATGCCTACTGATGAGGACATCACTACCATGGATACGGCCATGCCTACAAGCCCAATTGAAAACAACAATGTAATACAAGGGTCAATTACTCGAGCTCGCGCACGTCAATTCAGTTGCCAGTTGAATGCGTTCCTCGGGTTGCATACAAATAATTTAATGAATGGAATGCTATTTAATCCTTGTGATGATTTTATTGTCCTTAGGAACCAAGGAGAAGGACTCCCAAAAGTCAAGCATGAAGCCAATTCTTCCGGTGCACAACTTCAACTCGGATTCGGCCTCCGGGACAGCACCAAATTAAAATGACCATAACTTTTGATCCACAAGGGTGTTTGGGGTCTATGAGTACTAGTTTGAAAGGTTTCGTCGTCCTCTTTCAAACGGATCAGGCCCCATGTCCAAATTCCTTACGAGTCAACGGGAATCTGCAAAACAAGTTCGATCATCTTTCCAAAACCGAGTCAAACTAGGAATAGGAGTCCTACTCGGCCATGGATATGTTTTGGGCCCCTAGCACTGCTTTTGGCCTCCTATTTCTCCTATATATATCTAGGAAGTCCCCAAAATAACTTGGGTTTTGGTTATTTGATAGTTTATCCTTTTTTTTACTATTTGAGTCTTTTAGACGTGCTCAACGGCCGCCTAACAAGCTCCTTGTATCGGAACCCCAACTTTTCTATACTTCATCTATATTTGCAATTTTAGATTGCTTTTGCCTTGTTCTTGCTTGTTCTTCGATTGCTTGCAGGGATAGATCTTCGTGATCAGGTTGATCGTGCCCACGGCAAGGTCAATAACCCTTTGGAGTTGGTTTAGCGATTGCTAAGGCGCATCGTCGTTGTACGTTGTAGTCCGTCAAAGTCGTCTCCACCCAAATCGAAGGTTATCATTCTCATCGAAAGATCGGGACACCCAGTGTTACATCAAGTGGTATCAGAGCTTCAGTTGATCGGTGAGAATATCAGTGCCTTAGGTTAGTTTTTGATTTCTGTTCTAAATTGAAAATTACTCCACAAAAATTCAACCTTTAGTTTCAATCTGTTATTTTAGTGAGTTTTGGTAGGTTTTGATCCATTAGAGTCCATGTTTTAGTTGCTGATCTTTCTTTTCCTTCGCGTAGATTCAATCCTTCAATTCTGTCCAGTTTGGAATTTCGAGCATAACTTTCACACCCGAACTCCAAATTGCATGTTGTTGTACTCTATTGAAAGCTAAAGATTATATGCTTCAATTCATTCCATAGTCAACCAATCAAATTCGGTGATCTGAAAAACTTTAATCTTGGCGACAAGTCTGCTGCCCTAGAAAAACCGAATTAAGGTTTCTTGGAGCCTTTTTGAATTTGTGCTTGTTCCTTTGAGTCTTGGTGTGCAATAGCATCCATAAACCATAAAATTCCAGAAAATAACAGTACACCTACCTTTGGGAACCAATTCATCCTTTGTGAACACTTTGATCCTATTTGAGACTAGCTTGTTGATATTGCTTAGGGCTGCTCTACTTGATACATTGCATAATCTTCAGTTATCATATTATCTTGTGACACCGAGTTAGGGATTCTAAAACTTTGTTCATACTAGTGTTGGCCGAAAGTCACCAAAAGAAAGAAAAGAGAAAGAGCCAAAGGGCCAAAAAAAAAACAAAAAAAAAAGAAAAAGAAAAAGAAAATTGTGGCCGGTCGCACTACATTGAGCAAAACCCTAATTTGTGTTCGTTACTTTTTATATTGTATTAGTGAGCAATCTTGTGTGCCCTTTTTACATTCTGAAAGCAATAAGTTAGTGTCTCTCTACGACTTGTGCAATAGAGCTTTTGGTGCATCACTTATATTTTATAGCTCATTCCTTGATTGCATAAGTGCCATTATCTTTGCATGTGTGTTGCCTTCAAATTCACTTCTATCTTTGAGATCGGCAACTAGGGCTTGTGAATTCTAGTTTGGATCATTACTTATCATTACAATAACTAGAATTATCAGATTGCATAGGAAATAAATATTGCCTATCCAAGCTCCACATCCAACCTCATACTTTTGTTCGGTCCCTTGGCAATCGCTTTATCCAAGGTTCGGAGAACTTTTGACCACGCCAACGGCCGTCAACACCTTCTGCATGTAAGAACTTGTAAGAGCTTTGGTTATAGGCTTGAATGTTGAGAGAATTGCCACCACCTCCTTGTAGTTGATAGGAACATTATACTTGTTATATTGTTTCTTGTCTTCTACTAACCATGTTAGGTGATGAGGATTCGATGCATCACTCTCCACGCGTAAAGGGAATTATTGCTAGAATGTTGATGCAAGAAGACCGCCTTCGGTCTATCGAGACCGCTCAGGGAGTTGCTAACACTAATCTTGCTACTATTTTGTCTAGACTTGATACGCTTGCAGGTACTGCCCTCGGAACTTCCAATCCTCCACCTCATCTTCTAAGCAACAAAAATGGCATACTACATGCTCAGGTACATGTTGATGATGATTCCCTAGATAAGGTTAAATTCTCCATTCCACCTTTTAATGGTCATTATGATCCTGATGCCTATATTAATTGGGAGATAGCAGTAGACAAAGAATTTGGCAAGTAAGATTTGTCTGAAAATGAAAAGATTAGGATTGCTGCTAGTGTGCTAAATGAATATGCATTAACATGGTGGAAACATATTTGTAGAAAAGAGAGAAAACCTGAAAATTGGAAGGCCATGAAAAGACTTATGAGAATTGATTATGTTCCTGAATATCATACTGAATTTTTGTATACTAGACTGCAATGCTTCAAACAAGGAAATAAGTGCGTTAAGGAATACTATGAACGATTGCAAAATCATTTGTTGCGTTGTGGTTTAGTTGAAGGTGAAGAAGCAACAGAGCTTATGTTCATACGTGGACTTAATCAAGAAATTCAGGATGCTCTTATTGATGAAACATATAGATCTCTTTCAGAATTGGTTTTATGTGCTTGTAGAGTTGAAAATATGCTTGCTGAATCCTTGAAAGAATCATTAGCTTCATTTGAGGCGCCCATTGTTGCACCTTCTTTTGTAGCTAACATTTTGCAGAAAATTGAGCACCATCGAGAGAATAATGTAGAAGAACATATGGGGAAAGAAGCGATCAGTACTACCCCATGTGTAAGTGAAGAGATAATAGTTGAAGAAACGCCTACAACAAATTGATGAGAACTTACAAGGTAATGTAACAGGTATGGACTTTACACATGGAGAAAATAATTTAGAAGAGCTAAAACTATCCACAAATCATGCTATCGTAGAGCAACTATTAGTGGAACCAATTGCTGATTTTGCTTTGTTACAAAATGATTTGCTTGCTATTTCTCGTGATAAAGAAAAGTTGTGTGATAATACTTCACTTATATCCATGACACAACTAGCGAATGAACATATCACTTTTGTTAACACACTAGACACTTATGATGAAAATAAACATGTCATTCACATCACAAGCGAAAATGATGAGTTGAAATTGATGTCTCCTTTATATACGTTAGGCTACATTGAATTTGATGTTCCGTGTGATCTGAATTATTTAGAGGAGAGACTTTTTGTACATTCTGATTTGCCATGGTTATCGCGAAATATTTTTTATGTTATTGGCAAAAATAGTGAGAAAGAAGAGTATAAAGCACATCGAGTTTACATTTGTTCAGATTTTAAACCTCCGTTTGCAATGCAACAATGTCATCAATTTAATAATTGCCTTATCAATAATCATGTCATACCATTTGGTTCCATTCACAAGTCACATGATAGTTTTCAAGAAAGGGAGGATATGGTTGATAGAAATTCTAGATCCATTGATTTTGTTGCAAATGAGCATATTGCTTTGTTTCCTGTCATTACTAACATTTTGCAGGACAATACGATGGAGTCGAGGACGACTCCACTTCAAGAAAGGGAGGATGATGAGCCCGTGCTCATCATGAACAGAACTAACAACGCATACATATGGTCATCCCCAAGTGTTGCTGCAATTATATCAACTTCTTGGCTTCATCGACCCCCACCTTGGCCAGGACCATTAAGTTGGCGACACTTGACGGCATCCTCTACTTCATATGCATCTACTACGATGGCTCCATCTTCATGGCTTTACCTACCCCCACCTTGGCCAGACTTAAAGACATACTTGAGAGAAGATGATGAGCTTGAGTCGAGGACGACTCAGATGCAAGAAGGGGAGAATGATGAGGACATCACTACCATGGATACAGCCATGCCTACAAACCCAATTGAAACAATATAATACAAGGGCCAAATACTCGAGCTTGCGCACGTCAATTCAATTACCAGGTGAATGCGTTCCTCAGGTTGCATACAAATATTTTAATGAATGGAATGCTGATACGAACTGAAGGTGCCCGATCTTACGATGAGGTAGATAAGTGTCGATTTGGTGGAATTGACCCTCACGATCCGACTACAACCGTACGACGACGTTGCGCCTTAGCAATCGCTGAACCAACTCCAAAAGGTTATTGACTTTGCCGAAGGCACGGTCAACCTGAACACGAAGTTCAATCCCTGCGAGCAATCGAGAACTAGCAAGAATAAGATGAAAGCAATTACGAAAACAAAGTTGGGATTCCGAATAAGCTGTCTTCTGGTGGTCGATCGACACAATCAAGAACGTAAGTTTGCACGGGCTAAACCTAAACTCAATGAAATCCGCCTTTACTTTGGAGGTCGGACGTGGCATAAAAAGAAGTGGGACGGGGAGGGCTGTTCGCCATGCCTTGATTTGTGGCCGAAAAATCAGACCTTCCCTCCTATTCTTTCCATCCTTTGCGAAGGCTCTTTCCTATTATTCTTATCTCTAAATATAGACTCTATTACATGGTAAAGGCCAATATATATATAGGTGGCGCAGCACCACTCTCCTTCTTTGCCGAAATCATGGAGAATTCAAGATCTTGTGGTCAAATGAAGAACTCCTTCCCTTGCGACCACCAATAGCATGGCCATTCAACATCATCGCGCTTGAACCTTCATTCCTTAAAAGAATAACACACTCTGTTTCAGCAGCATCATATAGTTCTTCAAGTCATTAGATATACCAAGAAGCGAAAGTACGATAATTCAGTTTACGCCACGAGCTCGAGTGATCGGTCCTTGTAGAGGTTGAGCGAGATCTTTGTGGGCGTGCCGAGAAGTGATGTCCTCATCATCCTCCCCTTCTTGCATTTGAGTCGTCCTCGACTCAAGCTCATCTTCTTCTCCCAAGTAGGGCTTCAAGTCCGCCACGTTAAATGTTGGACTAACCCCAAATTCTGCTGGCAAATCAAGCTCATATGCATTATCATTAATCTTGGCAATTACCTTGAATGGTCCGTCAGCGCGAGGCATTAATTTAGACTTACGTAAATCTGGAAACCGTTCCTTTCTCAAGTGTAACCAAACAAGATCACCCGGTTCAAAAGTAACATGCTTCCTTCCCTGACTACCGGCAATTTTATACTTAGCATTCATGCGTTCAATGTTGTCTTTAGTCAGCTCATGTATTTCCACAATCAAGTCAGCGCGTTGTTTAGCATCCAAATTTACTTTCTCGGAAGAAGGAATGGGTAACAAATCAATTGGTGCACGAGGGATAAACCCATACACAATCTGAAAAGGACACATCTTCGTGGTAGAATGTACGGAACGATTATAAGCAAATTCAATATGAGGCAAACCTTCTTCCCACATTTTTAAATTCTTTTTCAAAACAGCCCTAAGCATGGTAGATAAAGTTCGATTAACCACTTCAGTTTGACCATCGGTTTGGGGATGACAGTAGTACTAAACATTAATTTAGTCCCCAATTTATTCCACAACGCGTTAAGCCAAAAGTGACTAAGAAATTTTGTGTCACGATCTGAAATTATTGTATTAGGAACACCATGTAAGCGAACAATTTCACGAAAGAATAATTCAGCAACGTTGGAAGCATCATCGCTCTTGTGACATGGTATGAAGTGTGCCATTTTAGAAAATCTGTCAACGACCACAAATATACTATCCCTCCCCTTCTTAGTTCTAGGCAATCCTAAAACAAAATCCATCGAAATATCCTCCCATGGAATGCTAGGAACAGGAAGAGGCATGTATAAACCATGAGGATTAAGTCGTGACTTAGCTCGTTGACATGTAGGGCAATGGGCAACGAACCGCTCAATGTCACGGCGCATTTTTGGCCAAAAGAAATGATCTGCAAGTATGTCCTCCGTCTTCTTCACACCGAAGTGTCCCATCAAACCACCGCCGTGCGCTTCCTGTAATAACAAAAGTCGAACAGAACTAGCGGGAATGCATAGCTTGTTAGCGCGGAACACAAATCCATCATTGATAACATACTTGTTCCATGTCCTCCCTTGTTTGCAATTCAACAATATATCCTTGAAATCAGCATCATGCACATATTGTTCTTTGATAGTTTCCAAGCCAAAAATTTTAAAGTCAAGTTGTGAAAGCATTGTGTATCGACGAGACAAAGCATCAGCAATCACATTTTCTTTGCCTTTCTTGTGCTTAATGACATAGGGAAAAGATTCAATGAATTCCACCCATTTCGCATGTCTACGGTTCAACTTTGATTGACTTCGAATATGCTTAAGTGATTCATGGTGCAGAGTGAATGACAAATTCTTTAGGCCATAAATAATGTTGCCAAGTTTGAAGGGTTCGAACTAAAGCATATAATTCTTTGTCATAAGTCGAGTAGTTCAAAGTAGGTCCACTTAATTTCTCACTGAAATAAGCTCTTTGGTTTACCTTGTTGTAACAACACACCACCCAAACCAATTCCACTAGCATCGCATTCGAGCTCAAACATCTTAGTAAAATCAGGAAGTTGCAGCAAAGGAGTGTGTGTCAACTTATCTTTTAAAATCAGGAAGGCCTCTTCTTGCGCAGGGCCCCAAGCAAATGGGATGCCCTTCTTTGTGAGCTCATTGAGTGGAGCAGCGATGGTGCTGAAGTCGCGAACAAAACGCCGATAGAAACCAGCGAGTCCAAGGAAACTTCTTACTTGCGTGACCGTGTTAGGAGTCGGCCAACTCTGAATTGCCTCTATTTTGGCGTGATCAACTTGAATGCCCTGTGGAGTAACAATGTAGCCAAGAAAAGAGACTCGATCGGTGCAGAAAGTGCACTTCTCAAGGTTACCAAACAAACGTGCATTACGTAGAACATCAAAAACAGCACGTAAATGGTCCAAATGTTCCTCCAAAGATTTGCTGTAGATCAAAATATCATCAAAGTAAACTACCACAAATTTGCCAATGAAAGCCCGCAAAACTTCGTTCATTAGTCTCATGAATGTGCTAGGAGCGTTAGTTAAGCCAAACGGCATGACTAACCACTCATATAAGCGAACTTAGTTTTGAGCAGCTGTTTTCCACTCATCTCCCTAACTTCATGCGAATTTGGTGGTACCCACTCACGCAAGTCAACTTTAGAGAACACAATAGAGCCACTTAATTCATCAAGCATATCATCTAACCTAGGAATAGGATGACGATATCGAATTGTAATATTATTAATGGCTCGACAATCAACACACATACGCCATGAGCCATCTTTCTTGGGTACTAAAATTACCGGAACGGCACAAGGACTAATAGATTCACGCACATACCCTTTATCAAGCAGCTCTTGGACTTGTCGCTGAATCTCCTTCGTCTCGTCGAGGAGTTTGTACGGTATGGCGCGGTTGGGCAGCGAAGCACCGGGGATGAGGTCAATTTGGTGTTCTATCCCTCGAATTGGTGGCAATTCCGATGGTACTTCTTTCGGAAAGACGTCTGAATATTCCTGCAAAAGGTGAGTGACAGAGCAAGGCAAAGAAGAAGGTATGTTGTCGAAGGAAAATAACGGACCCCTTCTCTATTTAATTTCATTGAGCAAACAAATTGAGCAAACAAGAGCGTAGCAAACAGATTCTGTAGTTTCTAGTTCATCCAAATCAGATTTAGTGGCGAGCATAACGGACCCCTTCAATTTAATTTCATTCAACACAGCCCGAGATTTTCTTTTAGTTTGTTGCACAAACTCGTTAGCCACAATTTGGTTCTCACTAGTAGATGGTTCCTGATTCCTTTCTCTATTAACTCTAGCAAGTTCATCTTTAACAATTTGCTCAGGACTCATAGGATGCAGCACAATTTTCTTTTCTTTAAACAGGAGAGAGTATTGGTTGGTCCTACCATGGTGCACACAATCTGTATCATATTGCCAAGGTCGTCCTAGTAACATTGAACAAGCTTGCATAGGAACAACATCGCAATCAACATAATCATGATATGAACCCATAGCAAAATGTACTCTTACCGTACGAGTTACCTTTAGTTTACCGCTGTTGTTGAACCATTGAATATGATACGGGTGGGGATGTGGTGCAGTCGTCAAAGCAAGCTTCTCCACCATATCCATACTTGCCAAATTGTTACAACTCCCTCCATCGATAATGATGCGAACTGATCGCTCATTGACGACTCCTTTAGTTTGGAATAGGTTATGGCGCTGATTTTGCTCGGCGTGAGGTACCTGAGCACTTAGCACGCGTTGTACTATAATGCTCAAATACTTGTCTGCATCTTCAGCTCCAACATGTTCCTCCTCATGAGCAGGTTCGTTGTCTCGCCCTGCAGGTCGATTGCAAGCATAGCATATGTTTCATCGTCGAGATCACTAGCAGAAGAGTACTCACCATCGTCGCGTATGATCAAAACTCTCTTGCTGGGACATTCCTGCATCAAGTGTCCATAGCCCTTGCATCGATGGCATTGTACATCCTTTGTTCGTCCCGTCGAAGCAACCGATGAAGAACTTTTTGCGGGAGCTTGTGGTACTGATTTGGTTGCTTCGGGAGCTCGGGGTGTTGTATTGGATGTAGTGGGACGCTGTTTGTTGTTTGAGGATGAAGGCGTGGTCGGACGGGTGAACGGTGCTGCGGGGGTGCGCGGTGTCCATGATCCTGTGCGACCTGCAGAAAAACTAGCTCGTTTCCTCGTGTTGTGGCCCTGCACTTCTCGTTCAGCTTTGCAAGCAAGGTGGAATAATCTAGTAATGGAGTTGTAATCTTTATAATCAAGAATGTCTTGAATTTCACGATTCAACCCTCCCAAAAACCTAGCCATAGATGCTTCCTAATTCTCTACTAACCCACATCGCAACATACCCATCTGTAACTCTTGATAGTACTCTTCCACAGATTTGTTTCCTTGTTGTAAGCGTTGCATCTTATTTAACAATTCACGAGCATAATACGATGGAACAAACCTATGCCTCATAAGTAATTTCAGAGCCTCCCAAGTGGTGGGTATGTTAGCAGCATGATTACGGCAATGTTCTCTCCACCAAACAGAAGCGAAATCGGTAAACTCACTAGTGGCAGCTCTAACTCGTCCCTCCTCAGGATAATCATGGCATTCAAATTTTTGATCAACTAGTAGTTCCCAAGTGAGGTAACTATCAGGATCATATTTCCCATTGAAAGGGGGCACAGTGAACTTAATCTTAGCATGAGAGTTGTCACGATCACGTACCTCACGACGCGGGGGATGTCGCCTCATACCTTGCTGGTTGAAGCGCAACTGTCGGTGAACACGATCATTGTTGTGGTCAGCAGCATGCTCATCCTCGATGTCACCAGCATAGTGTGCATAGTTGTTAACGTCATCATCATCCATGTCGGCGCTGAAGCCCACAGTTTCCGTTTGGTGCTGATCTGGCGCCGACAGCTGCTGCAGGAACGGCTGGGAAGCGGAGCAGCAAGGGGGAACACGTGGCACCACGATGAGCTCGGACGGGTGGCATCTGTGGGGCAGCAGAATAGGCTGCTGGCCGTGCACCTGCAAGTCCATCAAGACGAGCCAAAATGGTGGTAAGGGTAGTCTTAGTAGTTTCTTGTGCCATCTCGATGGCCTTGAGTCTATCTTCCTGGGACTCCTCAAGTTGAGCCAGTCGCTCATTGGTTAGCCGCACATCCTCAGTGAGTCCGTCCGTCGTAAGCGTTACCAAGCGCTCGAAATGGGAAATGATTCCCTTCAATGCGGGAGAGTGGTTCATCAACGGCTCGTTATCCCCTGACATTGTTAGTGGAAGAGGAAACAGCAAACTGAATTATAGAGTCCCTATCCACTACTAGGATGTGGTGACAAGTCTCTCGATTCTCACGCTTAAATCAGATTCTTACCAATTCTCACCTAGCAAGCGGGAGTGAACGGCCAATGGCGGTGTCAAATGTCTCTCCAGAGTTGAGTAAAGCGATTGCCAGGTGGAACAAAAAGTATACACAGTGTAGAGAAAGGTGGAGCTAGGACAAGCTTCTGTGTGTAACAAGGATTAGCAATAGTTCAATTCAGCAATTGCAAGTTGAAAATTCGTTCAAAGTACTAGTCAATGTTGCTGATCCTAGTCCAGACCGATGAAAAGCTAATCAATGTCAGTGAGCAGAAAGGCTCAAAACGGGGGTAGGCTGCAGCACACGAAAACAGCGGTCTATCGGAAGTTGGAAAGGTTTGAAAAGGCAAACCGTTAACGAGGCAGTGATACACACGAACACAGGACACAGCAGCAAAAATTTTGGCTGAAACGGAGAAGGTCGGAAATTTCGGAACTTCCGGGGCCGTTTTGAGGCCCTAAACGGCGTTTTTTGGGGTCGAACAAAATTTTCGAAGCCTCAGGAACTCAATTCGATTTTTAGATATAGCTTTTTGTTCCGGTCATTTTGAGTACTCGAACAGCCCAATCGGAGGTCGTATGCAAAAGTTATGGCAGTTTTCGTACAAGGTATCCGGAGGGGGTTCCGAATCCACACCAAAAGGAATGATAGATCCGAAAATTGAGAGGTGCGGCTAGCTATTTCCTTCCTATCACCAGGACAAACCGTAACAAAGCAAAGCTAGGTAAAACCGCAGCAAAACTTTCCTTCCCTCTGATCCTTTTCCAAACAATTACCTTCCTTTTCTCCTGCAAAACCGACTATGGAAATAGAAGGATCTCTTCTCGGATTTTTTTTTCTTTCTTTCTTTCTTTTTTTTTTTCTTTTTCTTTTTCTTTTTTTTTTGCTAGGAAACAACACGGTTGGGTTTCACGGCAAGGATGCACTAGGTAGGCTGCGGAATCCACAGGATATCAAGAACAAAAATTGATGCGAAAGGCTTAAAGGATCTAGAAGCACCAGAGAAGAGGGATGGACTAGACACCGACTAGAACTAGTAATCAGCAACTAGACTTGACAATGCAACCGAAAATTCAAAGCACAAATACTGAAAGGAACAATGCAAGGCGCAGAAGGTTTTGGACAGCGGATAACCTACTACTATTTTTTTTTTGGCCTTTTTTCTGGACTTTAGGGATGAATCAATCTACTACTAAAGAAAACGGGAAGTCTCTCACCGAGCAACCAGAAGGCACGGTCTTACGATGAGGTAGATAAGTGTCGATTTGGTGGAATGGAATGCTGATGCGAACTGAAGGTGCCCGATCTTACGATGAGGTAGATAAGTGTTGATTTGGTGGAATTGACCCTCACGATCCGACTACAACCGTACGACGACGTTGCGCCTTAGCAATCGCTGAACCAACTCCAAAAGGTTATTGACTTTGCCGAAGGCACGGTCAACCTGAACACGAAGTTCAATCCCTGCGAGCAATCGAGAACTAGCAAGAATAAGATGAAAGCAATTACGAAAACAAAGTTGGGATTCGAATAAAGTGTCTTTACTGGTGGTCGACCGACACAATCAAGAACCAAGTTTGCACGGGGCTAAACCTAAACTCAATGAAATCCGCCTTTTCTTTGGAGGTTGGACGTGGCATAAAAAGAAGTGGGAGGGGGAGGGCTGTTCGGCCATGCCTTGATTTGTGGCCGAAAAATCAGACCTTCCCTCCTATTCTTTCCATCCTTTGCGAAGGCTCTTTCCTATTATTCTTATCTCTAAATATAGACTCTATTACATGGTAAAGGCCAATATATATATAGGTGACGCAGCACCACTCTCCTTGCTGCCGAAATCATGGAGAATTCAAGATCTTGTGGTCAAATGAAGAACTCCTTCCCTTGCAGCCACCAATAGCGTGGCCATTCACCATCATCGCGCTTGAACCTTCATTCCTTAAAAGAATAACACACTCCGTTTCAGGCAGCATCATATAGTTCTTCAAGTCATTAGATATACCAAGAAACGAAAGTACCTGATAATTCAGTTTAAGCGCACGAGCTCGAGTGATCGGTCCTTGTAGAGGTTGAGCAGATGCTGTGGGCGTACCCGAAGAAGTGATGTCCTCATCAAATGCTATTTAATACTTGTGATGATTTTATTGTCCTTAGGAACCAAGGAGAAGGACTCCCAAACATCAAGCATGAAGCCAATTCTTCCGGTGCACAAGTTCAACTCGGATTCGGCCTCCAGGACAGCACCAACTTAAAATGACCATAACTTTTGATCCACAAGTGTGTTTGGGGTCTATGAGTACTGGTTTGAAAGGTTTCGTCGTCCTCTTTTAAACGGATCCGGCCTCATGTCCAAATTCCTTACGAGTCAACGGGAATCTGCAAAACAAGTTCGGTCATCTTTCCAAATCCAAGTCAAACTAGGAATATGAGTCCTACTCGGCCATGGATATGTTTTGGACGCCCCTAACCTTTATTTTGGCCTCCTATTCTCCTATATATAGCTAGGTAGTCCCCCAAAATAACTTGGGGTTTTGGTTATTTGATAGTTTAGCCTTTTGCTACTATTTGAGTCTTTTAGATATGCTCAACGGCCGCCTAACAAGCTCCTTGTATCGGAACCCCAACTTTTTCTATACTTCATCTATATTTGCAATTTTAGATTGCTTTTGCCTTGTTCTTGCTTGTTCTTCGATTGCTTGCAGGAATTGATCTTCGTGATCAGGTTGATCGTGCCCACGGCAAGGTCAATAACCATCTGGAGTTGGTTTAGCGATTGCTAAGGCGCATCGTCGTTGTACGTTGTAGTCGGATCGTCAAAGTCGTCTCCACCCAAATCGAAGGTTATCATTCTCATCGAAAGATCGGGACACCCAGTGTTACATCACAGTGCACTGCGTTGTTAAATTTTTGGTTGCATCATTGTGTCGAGTTGCTGAATTCTAGTTCTAGTTGGAGTCCAGGTCAGAAGAATTTTTTGTCTCCCACGGCGGTTTCGAGTTGTGTTCGGTTTCGAGCCCGAACTGTTGAAAAAAAAAGGTGTTCGGACCGAAGTTTCTTTTCATCCGACCGGTCGCCCTCCTGTTAGCCCGATCGTCGCCGACAGTCGCCCACTAGTTGCCCGATCGTCGCTTTGATCGTCGCCCACTTGCTCGCCGACCGGCCGCCTCTGATAGCCGATCGTCGCCCACCTCGCCGTCCGACTGGTCTTCCGCCTGCATAGCACTTTAAAGAAAAACGAGTCGGATCGTTCCGCAAAAAAAAAAAAAAAAAAACGAGTCGGGACAGATCCGAAAATTTTTATGTGCCAAACCTGTTTTCACAAGAACCACCGGCTTTTGTGATAGGTCCCGTCTTTCGCAAATTTTTTTAGCGTTGATTTTCCATCTGTTGTGGAACTGCATCGTCGCCGATCATGATTTTGAGTCACCAGTCCTTGCTAGCCTAGAGTCAGCAACTAGTGACTAGACGTTGAACAATTCTTCAATTTTGCATTCATTGATTGGATTATTGCTAACCTTTTGCTACTAAATTAAGCCTGTCCAAGCTCCACTTTCTACCCGTACAGGCATTCGATCCCTTGGCAATCGCTCTACACAAACTTCAGAGAACCTTTGACAACGCCAACGGCCGACAACGCCTGCTGCATTGTAAGAACTTGGGACATAGGCTTGAGCGCTTGAGAGATTGCCACCTAGTAGTTGATAGGAACATTATACTTGTGGTTTTTGTTTCCTTGTCATCAACTAACCATGTCAGGTGACGATAGTTCACTTCATCACTCTCCACGAACCAAGGGCATCATTGCTCACTTCCAAAAGATGACGAGGGAAACCACCGATGGTCTTAGCGAGGATGTACGGCTCACTAATGAGCGTATGTCAATGCAAGAAGACCGTCCCAGATCCATCGAGGCCACACAAGGGATTGCTAACACTACTCTTGCTACTATTTTGGCTAGACTTGATACTTTTGCAGCAGCTGCATCTGGTGCTTCCAATCCACCACCCCGTCGTCCAAGCAACGATTCAGCTCCACAGGAGAGGCCCCTAGCAGATTTAGAAGAACAGAACGAAGAGCACGAATATGATGACACCACTGATGTGGAGGAGGTCAACCCCATCCATTACGATAATGATCGTGACCATCATCGGCTACGCTTCAATCAGCAAGGTATGCGACGTGATCCTCCACGACCAAGGAGCGAGCGAGATGATGTTTTCCCTAAGGTAAATTTCAATATGCCACCTTTTGAAGGTAAATACGACCCTGATGGTTACCTTAGTTGGGAATTACTTGTTGATCAAAAATTTGCGTGCCATGATTTCCCTGAGAATAGAAGAGTTAGGGCTGCCACAAGTGAGTTCACTGATTTTGCTTCTGTTTGGTGGAGAGAACATTGCCGTGCTCATCCAAAAAATATACCCACCACTTGGGAAGCCTTGAAATTGCTAATGAGGCATAGATTTGTTCCTTCATACTATGCTAGAGATTTATTGAATAAATTGCAGCGCCTACACCAAGGTAAGAATTCGGTGGAAGAATATTACCAAGAATTGCAAATTGGCATGTTGCGTTGTGGATTAATTGAGAATGAGGAAGCTTCTATGGCTCGTTTCTTAGGTGGTTTAACTCGAGAAATCCAGGATATTATAGACTATAAGGATTATAATTCGACGACTCGGTTGTTCCATCTTGCTTGCAAAGCTGAACGTGAAGTGTAGGGTCGTCAATCGAGGGCAAAGACTAACTTTTCTGCAGGTCGAACTACTTCGTGGATACCGCACACCCCTGCAGCCCCTGCCGACCGCATTTACCACGCCGACCTCTTCCATCAGCAGAGCGGCGTCGCCACCGCAAATTCGGCACCACGACCAGCGGCCGAAAAAGTGCCACACAAGCTACTACAAATAGTTAAGTAAATCGTCGGTCGCATCAACGGGACGCACCAAAGATGTTCAGTACCATCGCTGCAAGGGTTTCGGTCACATGATGGAGTGTCCGAACAAGCGTGTGCTAATAATCCGTGAAGACGGCGAGTATGACTCAGCAAGTGATCTTGATGAAGAAACATATGCTTTGCTTGATGAACATGAAGACGGCGATCCAAATGCTGAGCATGATGAGGTGCACGTGAGCGCTGGTGATGCTGACCAATATTTGAGTATTATTGCACAACGTGTGCTTAGTGCTCAGATTGCTCGCGCCGATCCAAATCAACGCCACAACTTGTTTTACACAAAAGGCGTCTTCAAGGAGCGATCCATTCGACTAATCATTGATGGTGGGAGTTGCAATAATCTAGCCAGCATGGACATGGTGGAGAAGCTAGCACTCTCCACTAGACCACACCCTCAGCCCTACCACATTCAATGGTTCAACAACAGCGGCAAACTCAAGGTAACTCGCATGGTAAGAGTACATTTCGCTTTAGGTTCCTATCATGATTTTGTTGATTGCGATGTCGTACCTATGCAAGCATGTTCTATGTTATTAGGTAGACCGTGGCAATATGATAAGGATTGTTTACATCATGGTAGAACAAATCAATACTCTTTTGTGCATAAAGAAAAGAAAATTGTGCTACACCCAATGTCGCCTGATGCCATTGTAAAGGATGAAATTGCTAGATCTAGCAAAGAGAAAAATTGAGAGAATTCTAAGAGTAAAAATCAGATTGTCGCCAAAGGACTTGAACAACATAAACAGAGAGAATCTAACCTTGATTATGCCAAGCCGAATGAGATTAAATTGAAAGGTGCTTGTTTTCTTGCAACAAAATCTGATTTGAATGAGTTGGATGTTTGTAGGTATACATGTTATGCTTTGGTCTGCAAAAAAACTTTGTTTTCACTAGAGGAGATGTCCCTCTCTTTGCCTCCTGTTGTCACTAACCTTTTGCAGGAATACACTGACATCTTTCCAAAGGACATCCACTCAGGGCTGCCACCAATTAGAGGGATTGAGCATCAAATTGATCTCATTCTAGGGGCATCCTTGCCCAACCGAGCACCTTACAGAACCAACCCTGAAGAGACACAAGAGATACAACGCCAAGTTCAAGAATTGTTTGATAAAGGGTACGTACGTGAATCTCTTAGTCCTTGTGCTGTACCAGTCATTTTAGTACCTAAGAAAGATGGAACATGGCGTATGTGTGTGGATTGTAGAGCAATTAATAATATCACCATTAGATATCGCCATCCTATTCCTCGGTTAGACGATATGCTTGATGAATTAAGTGGCTCTACTATGTTCTCTAAAGTGGATTTGCGTAGTGGGTATCACGGTCGCATGAAGTTAGGAGATGAATGGAAAATAGCATTTAAAACTAAGTTCGGGTTATATGAGTGGTTAGTAATGCCTTTCGGGTTGACTAATGCTCCTAGCACTTTCATGAGGCCCGATGAGCGAGGTTTTACGTGCTTTCATTGGAAAATTTGTGGTACTTTACTTGATGATATCTTGATTTATAGCAAATCTTTAGAGGCTCATCTTGAACATCTACGTGCTGTTTTTAATGCTTTACACCGATGCACGCTTATTTGGTAACCTTGAGAAGTGCACCTTTTGCACGGATCGAGTATCTTTTCTTGGCTATGTTGTTACTCCACGAGGAATTGAAGTTGACCAAGCCAAGGTTGAAGCGATCTGAGTTGGCCGACTCCTAACACGGTCACCACAGGTGCGAAGTTTTTAGGACTTGCTTTGGATTCTATCGTCGTTTTGTGAAGGACTTGACACCATCGCTGCACCCATGAATGAGCTCACCAAGAAGGGTGTACCTTTTGCTTGGGGCAAGTCGCGAGGAAGAGGCCTTCAACATTCTCGAAAGCTAAGTTAACCCATGCACCCTTACTCCGACTTCGGACTTTTGTAAGACTTTTGAACTAGAATGTGATGCTAGTGGAATTGGTTTGGGTGGTGTTCTGTTACAAGAAGGAAAACACATTGCTTATTTTAGTGAGAAGTTGAGTGGGCCAAGTTTGAATTATTCTACTTATGATAAGGAGTTATATGCGCTAGTTTGAACTTTAGAAACATGGCAACATTATTTATGGCCCAAGGAATTTGTTATACATTCTGATCATGAATCGTTAAAACATATTAGAAGTCAAGCTAAACTGAACCGTAGATATGCAAAGTGGGTTGAATTCATTGAGTCATTTCCTTATGTCATCAAACACAAAAAGGAAAGGATAATGTCATTCTTGATGCCTTGTCTAGGAGATATACCATGCTCTCACAACTTGACTTCAAAATTTTTGGTTTGGAAACGATTAAAGAGCAATATGGGCATGATGATGATTTTAAAAATGTGTTGCTCAATTGTAAAGAGGGAAAAACTTGGAGCAAATTTGTCCTCAATAATGGGTTTGTGTTTAGGGCAAACAAACTATGTATTCCAGCTAGTTCTGTTCATTTGTTATTGCTACGAGGAGCGCATGGAGGAGGATTGATGGGACACTTTGGTGTGAAGAGGACGGAGGACATACTCGCTAGCCATTTCTTTTGGCCCAAGATGAGAGCGAGATGTGGAACGATTCATCGCTCGCTGTTCTACATGTCAAAAAGCTAAGTCACGACTTAATCCACATGGTTTATACATGCCTCTGCCTGTTCCTAACGTGCCTTGGGAGGATATTTCTATGGACTTTGTTTTAGGACTTCCTAGAACAAAGAAGGGAGAGATAATATCTTTGTCGTTGTGGATAGATTTTCTAAAATGGCACACTTCATACCTTGTCACAAAAGCGATGGCGCTACCAACATTCTTGACTTATTCTTTCGTGAAATTGTTAAATACATGGTGTACCAAACACAATAGTTTCAGATCGTGACACTAAATTCTTAAGCCACTTTTGGAGAACTTTGTGGTCTAAATTGGGGACTAAACTTTTATTTTCTACTACTTGTCATCTCCAAACTGATGGACAAACTGAGGTCGTTAATCGAACTTTGTGGGCTAAATTAGGGCTGTTTTGAAAAAGAACATTAAATTGTGGGAAGAATGCTTGCCTCATATTGAGTTTGCTTATAATCGGTTTATGCATTCTACAACTAAGATGTGCCCTTTTGAGATTGTATATGGATTTGTACCTCATGCTCCAATTGATTTGTTACCTCTGCCATCTTCGGATAAATTGAATCTTGATGCTAAACAACGTCTGATTTGATTATGAAAATGCATGAGACAACTAAAGAAAACATAGAGCGCATGAATGCTAAATATAAACTTCTTTGGTAGTAAGGGAAGGAAACATGTAACTTTTGAACCAGGCGATTTAGTTTGGTTGCATTTGCGAAAAGATCGATTCCCAGAATTAAGAAAATCTAAGTTGATGCCGCGAGCTGATGGTCCTTTCAAAGTTTTGGCAAAGATTAATGATAATGCATACAAACTTGAATTGCCTGCAGATTTTGGGGTTAGTGCCACATTCAACATTGCCGATTTGAAACCATACATGGGAGAAGATAATGAACTTGAGTCGAGGACGACTCAAATGCAAGAAGGGGAGGATGATGATGACATCACTACCATGAATACGGCCATACCTACAAACCCAATGGAAACCAACAATGTCATACAAGGGCCAATTACTCGAGCTCGCGCACGTCAATTCAATTACCAGGTGAACGCGTTCCTCGGGTTGCATATAAATAATTTAATGAATGGAATGCTATTTAATCCTTGTGATGATTTTATTGTCCTTAGGAACCAAGAAGAAGGACTCCCAAACGTCAAGCATGAAGCCAATTCTTCCGGTGCACAAGTTATACTCGGATTCGGCCTCCGGGACAGCACCAAGTTAAAACGACCATAACTTTTGATCCACAAGTGTGTTTGGGGTCTATGAGTACTGGTTTGAAAGATTTCGACGTCCTCTATCCAACGGATCCGGCCCCATCCCCAAATTCCATCTGAGTCGACGGGAATATGCAAAACAATTGGCATCACTTTTCCAAACCGAGAAGACTTGGGCTTTGGGCCTTGTAATAGAGTTGTAGTTGGTATCCTACTACTTTGGACGTGATTCCCACACCCCTAGCTTTCATAAATAGCCAGACATCGGCTCCTTAGGGTTTTGGGTTTTATTTGATTAGTTTAGCCAAGTGCAAACTTGATCCTGCGAGTTGTGCTGGACAACCACCTTGTCAAGATCATCAATAAGACTCCACTTTGTTTCGCTTCCAATTTTATCCGAAATTTCAGATTGCTTATCCTATTGTTCTTGCTTGTTCTTCGGTTGCTTGCAGGAATTGAACCTCGTGTTCAGGTTTGGAACAATGTTTTGTCTTTTGCACCATTCAAGTACGCGTGTAGTTTACATTACCATTAGGGACCCATTGTGCATGAATGTTTTGGTTCGAGCCGAACGTACTCAAAATGCATGCTGAAACGGGCTAGGGCGCATATGAAGCCCATTCGGGGAGTTTGACCTCGAGTTTCGTTTCGTGCATCGTTTTCATTCGGTCGCAGCTTGCAGTACCCCTTGTGACCCGTCGCGGAGGGATGTTTCGCACTCACTCGGACGTATTCAAAATGAATGCAGAATTGTCTTTGAAAGCGCTGCGAACATCGTAAGTTAATTCTGGGTGTTTGGCCCTCAGTTTCGTTTCGTGCATCGCTTTCGATTTTTTCAGCTTAGGAACTCGTCGTTGTGTAATATTTCACGGCGACTCGGACGGATTCGAAATGCATGCCTAAATGAGTCACAACACATATGTTTTGCATTCGGTGTGTTTTGCACCCGGCTTCATTTCGTTCACCGTTTTCGTTTCGTGCCGCAATGTTTCATTTTGGCGTGCTAGGTTGGAGCGTGTAAGGTGCTTGCTATAATGTTCCATTTCGTGCATCATTTTCAGCATGCGTGGTGTTTGCCACAATTTGTCATTTCGTGCATCATTGTCATTTTCGAATGGATTCCGCTGCAGTGCCCGTTGGGACGTGTCGTGGAGGAATATTTCAGACCTACTCGAATGGATTCGATAGAAATGATGAAAAGCACTAGCAAACAAAGCACGTCCTTGCGCGCTACAGCTGATTCATAATACATCATCACTCCCACTTAACACAAGTTCCCACCTAACCTCTGTACAGCAAAAGTACATCACCAGCCAGCTCGTATCTACGACAAAAGCGAGCTTCAGTACTACCTATTACACAGAGGACTCCTAAGATCCAGATCTACACATCCCCACCATTCTCGGCAGGAGCATCGGAAGGGCCTGGAGCTGCAGAAGAAGTAGATGGCTCCACCGGGTACATCAGCTCGTACTCACGACCGCCAAAGATGAGGTTACGACCCGGTGCTGCACTTGACGAGGCTCCAGGGCGCACAGCTGAGACGCGACGGCGGCTGCTGCCTCTCACGGACATCCTGGCATTGCGGGAGACCCGACGGTAGGATCCGTAAGGGCGAGGAAGCTCCTCTGCCGGCTCAAGCTCATCGTGCTCCCCGTAGATCATCTCGGTGGTGAAGAAGCCATGGTTGACGAACGGTGCCATATGGCTCTCTAGCTCGGAAATCTGACGGCGGCGACCAGGAGCTCGTCCGGCGAAGCGGCAGTACACATCAGCGGCACGTACCCAAGCTACCAAGCTTCCACTATATCCATTAGTGGATTCACCTGTGCGTAGAGGTTTACCTGGCCATCCGGCTCACGAGAGGGACAACTCGGAAACATCTGCGACAGCTCGGGAAGGTCAAAACGAAGTCGAAGGATTGCCATATACGCCCCATCTAGCAACGCTGCGAGAGGACTCGGAACTGTGCCAAGACGTGACTGCTCTCCTGCGAGACGACCTCGAATGGTGACCTCTGCCACATAGAGAGAGGATGCTGGGCTAAGTCCAGCGCTTGAGATCATGTACTCTGGTGGCTAAGTGAACCCAACACGGCGCATCATCTCCCAAAGGGTGGCCTGAACAGAACCCTCTAGGATAGCACGCGTGTAGAAACGAGGTTCCCAACGCCCCGACATCTAAAAGCAAGAGAAGGACTAGTTAGGAAAACCTCAACGGAGACAAACCAAAAGAGAGGAAACCAAGCAACAACCACACAAAACAACTGCAAAAGCCACAGCCCGAAGCCTTAATCCTGTCCTCAAACAACGAGTAACTAATTGTTGAATAGGTAAGACTTCCCCAAACTCTATCTCTAGGTTTTGAGTGAGAAAGGGAATAGAATAAATCCCACTTTCCTACTTCACTCCTGTCCCAGAAAACAAGGTTTGAATATCAGCTAAGATGAAATTCACTTTGAAGATTCGAAATCAGAAATAGAAGCTATAGAGGGGAAAAGGCTAGCATTCTACCATTTTGCAATTAAGAATACTAAGTTAAAATAGCTCACCAGGGAAAACTCATTCCTAAGTTCTATTATCTAGCGATCTAATTTATCCTTTCAGCTTTAGCATAGCTCTGATACCACCTCTTGTGGGGGCTCCGGAATCAGATTAGCGATGCAGGTCATTACTGTTGCATCGGTTAGAAGGTTAATGCAACCCGTAACGTTTCCTGATCGCTAAAACAACTCCGTACTCGGATTGGGGCCAATTAATCGGTAAAACTCGTGAGGAGTGTACATGCCAACTGATTGATCCCAACTCGAGCTTCCCATAATCAGCGTGCATTATCTTGGTTCCACTGGATCAAGAGCCAGTACCGCAGCGTTGTCATACAAGACAGGTCTCAACTATGCAGGAGTAAATATATTACACATGAAAGGTAACGTTATTACAATAGTTTAACTTTACAAGTCTCGACCCTCTGGTAGGCACAAGTCCAAAACAATCATCCAACGCCCGGTAGAAACTCCAAAAGAAAAACACGCAGGTGTGCCTCCACCCTCGAGCAAGCGGCTGGAAGGAAACCAGCTAAGCCCGGTAAATCGTCTGGTCATCGAACTGTGTCTCGTCCGGTACATCTGCATCATTACCTGCTTCTTCTTCCTCTGACCAAAGTCCGTTAGAGCAAACGGTGAGTACACGTATGTACTCGCAAGACTTTAGTGTACGGAATGTATACGTATAAAATGCAGGTTAAATCAATGAATAATAGGTTACTACACTAGTATTTTGAGCACAAAGCAGATTTTGCTTGCAATATGATAATAGATTCACATTCGCATTTTTACAAAAGAAACTGAAGAAAACATTTCAAACAATTAATAATAGATAAACCATTGACCCAATCAACCATCCAACCATTCCTTTCACCAAAACAACCAACCACCTGCACCTTATCCGAACCCAAGATCCAAACACACACCCGACCAACACAGTCTAACCTCGAAACCCAAAATCTATACTTGATTATACTTTCCAAGCTACTCGTGACCGTGAGCACGGCTAATCGATTAGTTTATTTATCTCTGCAGAGACTGTACACTGTACCCACATGACACGTTCTAGCAATCATGTCCTCCATGCCTCGCGATACCGAAGTACCCGATTTGCTAGACAGTGACGGAACCTTTCGAGAGATTGGAGTTCTAATCCTGCACCGGCCCGGTAACGTGCATTCCTAACTACAGCCATAGAGGCCGCCAGTGGTTCCCATAGGCACCCACTAGCCCACGACCTCCCTGTAGTAGGCATTACCGTTGTATTGGGTAAACTTTCCTTCGATGCCTCGACAAGAAAGTCCCTAGAATGCACCGACACCACAAGTGCATCCAATCCTCTTTGCCCTCCAATAATGCAGGGTCAGATCCCTTTTCCCCGTACTAGGTTGAGGCCATCCCACACTGGCACATGTGGTTGCACGTATTACACCCAGTAAATAGCACCAAGTTCGGTCCTTTGGGTGACTCAGGCGAGATCTTCCAAACCCACTTGCTATGGCCACAGAGGATCGACACTAGTGGCCCCGCCGAGCACACACTAGCCTTCAACCTCCCCATAGCAAGGGACCCACTGAGACCAAACCACTCCAAACCAACCAACGGCCTGACAACTGTCGGGACCCCGAATTTGCAAATCCGGACCCTCTGTGTATTCAGCACTAGTCCAGGAACGCGCTAGTGCACACAGTCTTAACATCGGTATATATCACAATCATACCAAACGATACTATCAAAGTACTTTATTTAAATAATCAAAGGGTTACTCGACCTTATGGCCAAGTTACAAATATATGCCTTGCAAGGCGAAACTTATTAAAAGAGAAATAACAGCGGAAAATCAAATAAACTTAGTGGCGCCATCCAAGTATACCACAGGCAATGGCCGGGCTCGCATCCCTAAGTAGACGGATCCTCTTGGAACTCCTCCTCCGAAAGCCGGCGTAGTCTCCTCTTCAACTGGTATTGTGTTGAGGCAAGGGTGAGTACTTGGTACTCGACAAGTCATGCACGAGAATGCAAGCTAATATACTATATGCATGGCTTGGTACAAAGGAATAGCTCAGGGTATATTTGCGATGAAATGACTTTTGACAAGTAATAAAAGTAGATTCGAAGCGGTAGAAATAAGTAAAGCATAAATAACTTTTTAAGAAGTTTAACAAACATTTTTCCCATCCTACACCATATTTCCATCACCTTCCTTGTTAAACCAACCCATCTTTTTCAAAACCAAGTTATTTTCGTAAAGTCTACCCCTTGATTTGTAATTCCCGAGCATTGTCGATCACAGTGGACTCGGCTATTCAAATAGATTCTACACTCTGCAGAGGTTATGCACTTTACCCACAAGATACAGTCAAACACCACAAAGGCGAGTTCAGTAACAAAGCCTTTCGGAAGCCTCAAACAACACAGGTGGTCCTCTCGTGCGTGCTCTACACCATCCCTTCCCTTAGCCAAGGCGAAGTATGGGACCAACACACCGTTAGATGGGTACTGGCCACGACCACGATACGCTCCCCGTACAATCACACAAGCGGTGTAATGGCTGACACCCTGAGGCTCCACAAGTGAGTCCTTAGCGACTTAGTCAACTAGGGCCGTCCCATTCGACCATGTGGTTGCAAGTATGACCAGTTCAAAGGCTTGCAAGGTTAAGTCCTTAGAGTGACCAGGGCAAGACTACCGAAAAACCAAATCATCACACCCAATGCCACAACTGGCCCACCTGATTACTCTTGCCACATGCCCCGGTCGAAAACTGTTTATCAAACCCCAGTTGATTACCATGCACCACGTGCTGTCAACATCACATGATACTTTTCCAAAACAGGTTCAATATATCATTAAGTCCATATTATCATTTGATTGTCCAAAATCATGTCATGAGCACGAAAGGTGTCTAAGCAAAGATACTACAACGATCTAAACCCATGTTGGCAATTTAATAATGTCCAACTAGTAAACCACAACTAGGGTGACAAAGGGTCATGGCACATACTTAGATAATCAAGGTGTCATACAGCAAATTGGTATTTATCTAACCCCCATGTTTAAACAAAATATCTTTCTAATTGAACTAGCATGCAATAGTTTAAATCAAAATAGATTTCGAAATAGGATCAACATGGTCAAAGCACAACTTGCCTTCAAAAAGTACTTGCTCTTGGTCTTGAGTTGGATCCTGAGTCAACACTTCTCCCTCGAATCCTTCCGGCACTTCAACGTCTACTCGTAAAGCGTGCAAATAGCAAATACACAAATAAACACTAGGCAAAAACATCCCAAAACTCCAAATAAAATCCATAAACAGAGAGAACGTAATTTTCTGGATTTTTAGAAACTGGAATCGCCAAATTTGGAGTTAAAATGCAAAAGTTATGATTATTTAAAGTTTAAATAATCAATTAAATAATTTTGCAGAGAAAAACTTTAGTCCAAAAATTAAATAAAATTCATATTTAGGTAGATCTCAATTTTATACAAATTTAGAAATTTGAATCACTCAAATCGGAGTTGAAGCATAAAAGTTATAAGCGTTTGAAGTTTGAATCTAAATTTTGAATCAATATTTCGAATTAATAAATCATTTTCTTTTTCGGAAATTAATTATTGCGTCAGCATGGACACGTGGCAGCCTCTGATTGGCTATTGGCGTCGGTAGGTCCATGGACTTGGTCCACGCTTGACTCGGGTCTACGGTGGACTCGGTCCACGGCTCCACGTGAGGCCGACATGTGGGTCCACTCGGGTGGCGTCATTCTTTGGCGTCGGCGAGGCTCGGCCACGGTGCGACATGTGGGACCCATCGTGGCGTCATGGGTGACGTCGGCGCTTCGGCTGGGACGACGGCCCGACATCTTGAGCCCTCGACACGCGGGCCCAGCGTGTCGGCGTCCTGCCTGCCAGCGTCGCGTGGGCCAGCCCGACGCGTCGGTCCAACTTCCCGACACGTGGCGCAATCACGGCCGTTGGTTTGAAAATCAACGGCGCGGATTAGATCGGTGTTGACGCGTTTGGGTTAACGCATTGATTTGGACCGTTGGATCTAGATCCGATGGTCGAGATTAGATCTGAAATCGTAACGCCAATCTCACCGTGCGATGGCGTGGCGTGATCTCGGCGTTGGATCTTGATCGGACGGTGAGAGAGCTTCGCGATCCGGCGATAGCTTGCGGCGGCACCGGCTCACGGCGCGGAGGGCAGCGACCTTGCCGACGGCGTTTCGCGCTCGGCGAAGTGAGAGATCCTCGGAGTGCGTCTCGTCGCGGTGAGTCGGATCGGGGTCAACGGCGAGGACGGCGGACGGCGGCGAGCAAGCAAGCAAAGACCGTGGCGGGCGGCGCAGCTTCTGGCGAAGCTCGCCGCGGCTAAACGGGCGGTGGCTTTGCCTCGGGAAGTAGAGAAGGGAGGGCGCGGGATCACGGCGGTCCTCGAGAGTGCGATCCGGGCATTAAATAGCCTCGGCGTCCGTCTGCAACGGAGACCTAGTTTTCCACGGCGGACACGGCAGCGAGTCCGGCTCGGACTCGGGCGGAGACGACGACGGAGAGCCGTACCGTGCACGATCAACGGCCCACGATCGCCGGGCGCGACGGTCCGGTCGGACCACGGCTCGGTCGAGTCGGCGGATCTCGGCCGTTGGATCTTGATCCAACGGTTGGGATTGATTAGGGTTAGGAGTGGGTTCGGTCGAGTCACGTGGCTCGGTCGGACTCGAGTCCGACTTCGGGTTCGACTTCGGTCGGATGAGCGATACTTGACCCGAGTTTGATTTTCCAATGATTTAATATTTAAAATAATTCCTAGTAATTCATTTAATTCATTAAAAATAGCAAATGACTCGAGAAAAAATTCTGGAAAATACTTTGGATCATTTTGGACTCAAATAAAATATTTCCAACAAAAATTTACTTGCAAAATTAAATTCTTCAATTATTTCAAAATGGAATAAATTCAAATAAATTCCAAATAAATCCAAATAAATTCCAGAAAATTCCAAAAATTCACCAAAGTGCCAAATCCCACATGAGTTTAGGAAAAGTAAAATTTTGGGGTGTTACAAACCTCCCCCCCTTAATAGAATCTCGTCCAGAGATTCGGGGCTCCTCTGAGAATAGGTTTGGAAACTCTTTCTTCAAATCCTCTTCGCTCCCAAGTCGCTTCGCTCTCTGCATGGTTGCTCCTTTGAACTCTCTGAAGCGGGTTGACTTGTTTCTAGTTTCTCGATCCATTGTGTCTAGAATCCTCACGGGATGCTCCTTATAAGTCAAGTCCTCTTGCAACTCAATTGATTCTAGCGGTGTATGCTGTTCTCGGGAACTCGAAGACACTTCTTCAAGCTGGGACACATGGAATACATCATGTACTCCTGCTAACTTGTTGTGGCAACTCCGGTGATAAGCAACTTCGCCTCTGCGGCTCAAAATCTTAAATGGTCCAACATAGCAGGGTGCAAGTTTCCCTTTGGCATGGAACCTCTTAACTCCCGAGAGGCGTAACTACGAGGTATACAAAGTCTTACGGTTCAAAACTCAAATCTCGCGACGATTGTCGGCCATAACTCTTACATCGAGATTGGGCTATCTTCAACCTTTCCCTAATCATAGCGATCTGCTCTTGACCTCTTGAAGAATATCAGGCCCAAAGACACGGGCGCTCGCGGTCTCATTCCAATTCAATGGCGTCCGAGCGAAGTCGACCATCTGATTGCCTCAAAAGGTGACATCTGTAAACTAGCCTGATAACTATTGTTGTAACTGAACTCGGCATACGGCAAACTTTTATCCCAAGAGGTAGCATAAGCCAATGCACAAGCTCTTAACATATCCTCCAGGATCTGGTTGACTCTTTTGATGCATCCATCCGTCTGCATGGATGATAAGGCATCTTGAAGTTTAAACGGGTTCCCATGGCTTCATGCAACTTATTCCAGAACCTTGAGGTAAATTGGGTACCTCTGTCCGATACAATCCTCTTTGGCACTCCGTGCAAACAAACAATCTTGATCATGTACAACTCTGCTAATTTATCTCCCGAGTAAGTGGTCTTCACGGGGATAAAATGGGCTACTTTAGTCAAGCGATCCACTATAACCCATATGGAGTCATAACCTCCTTGAGTCTTCGGCAAACCGGTAATGAAATCCATTCCGATTTCCTCCCACTTCCACTCGGGTATCTTCAGCGGTTGTAGCAATCCTTTGGTCTCTGATGCATTGCCTTGACTCTCTGGCATACGTCGCACAATGCAACATGCTCGGCAACTTCTCGTTTCATACTCGGCCACCAGAATCTCTCCTTTAGATCCTGATACATCTTGGCGCTTCCAGGATGAATTGAATACTTAGAGTCATGGGCTTCTTCCAGAATCAGTTGCTTTAACTCCTTTTTGCTAGGCACACAAATGCGATCCTTCATCCACAACGTGCCCTGCTCATCCAACTTGAAGTCCTCTGCCTTGCCTTCCTCCTTTTTGGACTTAATCCTACGGATCCTGTCATCATCCTTCTGTCCTTCTCGGATCTGGTCCTCTAAGGTAGGCTTCTAATGCGGCCAAGAATCCGCTAGGTACTACCTCAATCTTCATCTTCTGAAAATCCTCACATAACTCATCCTGACTTGTGGCTAGCAACGTACTCACGGTATGGCTTTTCCGACTCAGAGCGTCGGCTACTACGTTGGCCTTCCCGGGATGGTAATGGATTCCAACATTGTAGTCCTTGATCAACTCTAACCATCTCCTCTGCCTCATATTCAGATCCGACTGGGTGAATATGTACTTAAGGCTCTTATGATCCGTATACACTTCACATCTGTTTCCAATCAGATAGTGACGCCATATCTTCAAGGCATGCACTACGGCAGCTAACTCTAAGTCATGTGTTGGATAATTTTCCTCATGCGGCCTCAACTGCCTTGATGCATACGCGACGACCTTTCCATTCTGCATCGGCACACATCCAAGTCCTTGGCGCGATGCGTCACAAAAAAATATCGAAGCTTTGAGCAACATCCGGTAGAACTAACACTGGTGATTAAGTCAATCGCTTCTTCAGCTACTGAAATCCTTTCTCACATTCTGGCGTCAATGCAAAGTTATTTTCATTCTTGACAATTGCGTAAGAGGTTTCGCAATTGTCGAGAAGCCTTCAATGAAAGCGGCGGTAGTATCCTGCCATTCCAAGGAAACTCGAATCTGGTCACGTCTTGGTGCTCCCAATGTAACACGACTTCTACTTTGCTTGGATCTCTGGCGACTCCTTCTGCGGTCATTACATGTCCAAGAAACTCCACCTTGTCCTTCCAAAAATCACACTTGCTGAACTTGGCGAAAAGTTCTTTGTTCCTCGGCTTTTCCAAAACTCGCCTTAAGTGTTCGGCATGTTCATCCTCTGTCTTGGAGTAGATTAGGATATCGTCTATGAACACGACGACAAACTTGTCCAAATATTCCATGAACACCTTATTCATCATATTCATGAAATAATTTGGCGCGTTAAATCGGCCCAAAGGACATAATCAGTAAACTCGTAATGTCCATATCTTGGCGAGAATGCGATCTTGAATATCTTACGATCGGATCTTCAAGCGATGGTATCGATCTCGAGATCAATCTTGGAGAAAACTCCGGCTCCTCTTAAGCGATCAAACAAATCATCAATCCTGGGTAGCGGATACTTATTCTTCACGGTGACTTCATTGAGTGCACGGTAGTCAATGCACATCCTGAAACTCCCGTCCTTCTTCTTGACAAACAAAAGCGGTGCTCCCCACGGCGCACGAACTCGGTCGATAAATCCTTTCTCCATTAACTCTTCTAGCTGTTTCTTCATCTCTACCAACTCCTCGGTAGACATCCGATAGGGTCTCTTTGCTATCGGTCTTTGTGCAGTACAAGCTCTATCACAAACTCTATGTCCTGTCTGGCGGCATACCAGGTAGATCTTCGGGAAAAACATCGGGTACTCATTCACTCTTTGGGACATCCTCTATGCTGATTGCCTTGGTACTGTTAACCATCAAGCTGTCCATCTCTAACCCATGATGGCTTGAAATTCCACTTTCTTCCCACACGGGCTCTCAAGCGAGATAGTCCTTCGTCCACAATCCAATACAGCCTTGTGCTTGGATAACCAATCCATTCCCAATATAACATCTAAGGTCCGGGTCTCCAAAATTATAAGGTTTGCTAGGAACTCTATTCCATCTATTAGTATTCTCACCCGGAACATCCTACTTCCGTTCGAGTTCGGAACGAGGGGTTTGAACTAAAAGCATGCACTTAAGTCTTGCAATTCTCAAGTCATTCCTAGCAGCAAAGCCTTGCGAAACAAGCGAATCTGAAGCTCGAGTCAAACAAAGCTATTGCAGGTCTTGAGTTAACAAGTAACTTACCCGATCTGACGTCAGTAGCATTCTGCGGTGCATCTGCGGTGACATGGTTGACTCGGCCTCTCACCACGATGCAGGGTGTGGCTCCTGCCTTTGGCGTCCTAGCTGGGTGGTTCCTAGGTTGAAGCGAACTGGGTCGCTCTGGCTGTCTTCTTCGGACAAGCTGTTGGCAAAGTGTCCTGGCTCGTTGCGATTGTAACAGGCGCCTCACTTTGTTCCTTCTTTGTTGCACGGAGTAGTGTTTCTAGCGGGGTGGGGTTTGGTAGTTCGATTGGCAGGTCTTGGTCTTTGAGGATGGTGTCCTTGTTGCATTACGTGGTTGGAATCAAGAATTGATTTGGTGCAACTCTCAAGCGCCGCTATGCGTTCCTGGCGTGATCCTTCTTTGTTGCATCCTGCGCTTCTGTTCTCATCCGGTTCCTTGCGCTTGTCCTTAAGAATAAGTGCCTTATTCACCAACTCTTGGAAATCTGGAAAGGTGTGGGTGATCAACCCTACTTGCAATCCCGAGTTAAGTCCCTTCATAAAAGCGAGGTATGCGGATTTATCTGTCGCTACATCCTCAGGTGCGTAGCGTGCTAGCTGGGTGAACTTGTTCAGGTAGTCGGCCACTGGCTGATTACCTTGCTTTAATGCTCTGAACTCCTCCTTCTTAAGGTCCATGATTCCTTCAGGCACGTGATCTTTGTCGGAATGCGGTGTGAACTCTTCCCAAGTGATATCTTGAGGGTTCTCTGCGTGGCACGAAGTTCTCCCACCATTCGGCGGCTGTTCCTTCCAAGCGATGAGAAGCGTAGAGTACCTTCTCATTCCTATGCATTGAGCTATGTGTAGCTTCCTCTCAATTGATCTTAACCAATCATCGGCCTCCAATGGATTGGCATTCCCGAAGAAAGTGGGTGGGTGAGTCCTCATGAACTCGACGACCTTGTATTACGGCGTGGTCCACGATTAACCTGATTAGCGATGGCCTGGCGGTGGCGATGCTGCATTTGTTGCATCATAGCATGCATCAAGCGAGTGCAGGCAGCAAGAAAGCGCTCCAAATTCTGCACATCCAGTGGCGGTGCTGGTGCTCCATCATTGGGGTTTTCTGTTGGGCGAGATCCACTCCCATTGCTTCCAAAGTTCCCACGGGTGTTCACCATCTGTCGATTTGCTCTAGGTTTAGAGATGAGAGGGAAACAAGAATAGACAAGTAATATGGAACTTATGCGGGGCGAAAGGGGTAACTTTAAGGTCCAACTTTATTATTAATAACTTGGTATGGCTGCTTACAATGCCTAAGGGCCTTGCAACACATACTGCACACTCAGCAAACAATGAAAATCCAAATCGAACTAACTCTGGAGTCTAACGCCTAAAGGGTGACTCTTTCTTCTATGACGCGACTCGGCGTAGGAGTCTCACTATAGAACCTATGCTCACTCATCGAGAAAACCTCCATCTGTCACAAGAGTGCTTTACGTAAGAACTCGGAATTTTTAAATTGTGACAAGGTAAGGGAAAATTTCAGCAAGAGACAAGAAAAGAGAGAAGGGGATAAGTCGAGATGTCATTTCTTGTCTTCACAAATTTTTAGCTTTTAGAAAATAGGTTTTATCCTCACTACGACCATTCTAACTTAGGGTTGAGCCTACAGTCAAGTATGGCTCTGATACCACCTCTGTCGGGACCCCGAATTTGCAAATCCGGACCCTCTGTGTATTCGGCACTAGTCCAGGCAGCGCTAGTGCACACAGTCTTAACATCGGTATATATCACAATCATACCAAACGATACTATCAAAGTACTTTATTTAAATAATCAAAGGGTTACTCGACCTTATGGCCAAGTTACAAATATATGCCTTGCAAGGCGAAACTTATTAAAAGAGAAATAACAGCAGCGGAAAATCAAATAAACTTCGTGGCGCCATCCAAAGATACCACAGGCAATCGGTGGGCTCGCATCCCTAAGTAGACGGATCCTCTTGGAACTCCTCCTCCCGAGCTGGCGTAGTCTCCTCTTCAACTGGTATTGTGTTGAGGCAAGGGTGAGTACTTGGTACTCAGCAAGTCATGCACAGAATGCAAGCTAATATACTATATGCATGGCTTGGTACAAAGGAATAGCTCGAGGTATATTTGCAGTAAACAGCTTTTGACAAGTAATAAAAGTAGATTCGAAAGCAGTAGAAATAAGTAAAGCATAAATAACTTTTTAAGAAGTTTAACAAACATTTTTCCCATCCTACACCATATTTCCATCACCTTCCTTGTTAAACCAACCCATCTTTTCAAAACCAAGTTATTTTCAGAAAGTCTACCCCTTATTTGTAATTCCGAGCATTGTCGATCACCGTGGACTCGGCTATTCAAATAGATTCTACACTCTGCAGAGGTTATGCACTTTACCCACAAGATACAGTCAAACACCACAAAGGCGAGTTCAGTAACAAAGCCTTTGGAAGCCTCAAACAACACAGGTGGTCCTCTCGATGCGTGCTCTACACCATCCCTTCCCTTAGCCAAGGCGAAGTATGGGACCAACACACCGTTAGATGGGTACCTGGCCACGACCACGATACGCTCCCCGTACAATCACACAAGCGGTGTAATCGACACCCTGAGGCTCCACAAGTGAGTCCTTAGCGACTTAGTCAACTAGGGCCGTCCCATTCCGACCATGTGGTTGCAAGTATGACCAGTTCAAAGGCTTGCAAGGTTAAGTCCTTAGAGTGACCAGGGCAAGACTACCGAAAAACCAAATCATCACACCCAATGCCACAACCGCCCACTTGATTACTCTTGCCACATGCCCTGGCCGAAATCGTTTATCAAACCCCGCTTGATTACCATGCACCACGTCAAGTCAACATCACATGATACTTTTCCAAAACAGGTTCAATATATCATTAAGTCCATATTATCATTTGATTGTCCAAAATCATGTCATGAGCACGTAGCGAGTCTAAGCGACATACTACAACGGTCTAAACCCATGTTGGCAATTTAATAATGTCCAACTAGTAAACCACAACTAGGGTGACAAAGGGTCATGGCACATACTTAGATAATCAAGGTGTCATACAAACAAATTGGTATTTATCTAACCCCATGTTTAAACAAAATATCTTTCTAATTGAACTAGCATGCAATAGTTTAAATCAAAATAGATTTCGAAATAGGATCAACATGGTCAAAGCACAACTTGCCTTCAAAAAGTACTTGCTCTTGGTCTTGAGTTGGATCCTGAGTCAACACTTCTCCCTCGAATCCTTCCGGCACTTCAACGTCTACTCGTAAAGCGTGCAAATAGCAAATACACAAATAAACACTAGGCAAAAACATCCCAAAACTCCAAATAAAATCCATAAACAGAGAGAACGTAATTTTTTGGATTTTTAGAAACTGGAATCGTCAAATTTGGAGTTAAAATGCAAAAGTTATGATTATTTAAAGTTTAAATAATCAATTAAATAATTTTGCAGAGAAAAACTTTAGTCCAAAAATTAAATAAAATTCATATTTAGGTAGATCTCAATTTTATACAAATTTAGAAATTTGAATCACTCAAATCGGAGTTGAAACGCAAAAGTTATAAGCGTTTGAAGTTTGAATCTAAATTTTGAATCAATATTTCGAATTAATAAATCATTTTCTTTTTCGGAAATTAATTATTGCGTCAGCATGGACACGTGGCAGCCTCTGATTGGCTGGCTGACGTCAGCCGGTCCATGGACTTGGTCCACGCTTGACTCGGGTCTACGGTGGACTCGGTCCACGGCTCCACGTGAGACTGACATGTGGGTCCACTCGGGTGACGTCATTGCTGACGTCAGCGGGGCTCAGCCCACGGTGCTGACATGTGGGACCCACTGTGACGTCATGGGTGGCGTCGGCGCTCGGCCTGGGACGGCCCGACATCGCGGGCCCTCGACACGCGGGCCCAGCGTGTCGGCGTCCTGCCTGCCAGCGTGCGTGGGCCAGCGCCGACGCGTCGGCCCAACTTCCCGACACGTGGCGCCAATCACGCGGCGTTGGTTTGAAAATCAACGGCGCGGATTAGATCGTGTTGACGCGTTTGGGTTAACGCATTGATTTGGACCGTTGGATCTAGATCCGATGGTCGAGATTAGATCTGGAAATCGTAACGCCAATCTCACCGTCGCGATGGCGTGGCGTGATCTCGGCGTTGGATCTTGATCGGACGGCCGAGAGCTCGCGGTCCGGCGATGGCTTGCGGCGGCATCGGCTCACCGGGCCGGAGGGCAGCGACCTTGCCGACGGCGTTCGCGCGCTCGGCGGTGAGAGATCCTGCGCGTGCGTCGTCGCGGTGAGTCCGGATCTGGGGTCAACGGCGGCAGGGGACGGCGACGGCGAAACGGGCAAAGACTGCGTGAGCGGGCGCGCAACTACTGGCGAGCTTCGCCGCGGCTAAACGGCGGTGGCTTTGCCTCGGGGAAGTAGAGAAGGGAGGGCGCGGGATCACGGCGGTCCTCGGGGTGCGATCCGGGCATTAAATAGCCTCGGCGTCCGTGCAGAAAACGGAGACCTAGTTTTCCACGGCGGCGACCAAGGGCGAGTCCGGCTCGGACTCGGGCGGAGACGACGACGGAGAGCCGTGCATTACACGCACGATCAACGGCCACGATCGCCGCAGGCGCGGCCGGTCCGGTCGGACACGGCTCGGGTCGAGTCGAGCGGATCTCGGCCGTTGGATCTTGATCCAACGGTTGGGATTGATTAGGGTTAGAGTGGGTTCGGTCGAGTCACGTGGCTCGGGTCGGACTCGAGTCCGACTCGGGTTCCGACTCGGTCGGATGAACAGTACTTGACCCGAGTTTGATTTTCCAGCGATTTAATATTTAAAATAATTCCTAGTAATTCATTTAATTCATTAAAAATAGCAAATGACTCAGAAAAATTCCAGAAAAATTCTGGAAAATACTTTGGATCATTTTGGACTCAAATAAAATATTTCCAACAAAAATTTACTTGCAAAATTAAATTCTTCAATTATTTCAAAATGGAATAAATTCAAATAAATTCCAAATAAATCCAAATAAATTCCAGAAAATTCCAAAAATTCACCAAAGTGCCAAATCCCACATGAGTTTAGGAAAAGTAAAATTTTGGGGTGTTACAACAACCAATCCGAACCTGAAACCAGCCTACCAACCGGAACCACTGCCCGGCCAAATACCACCAACTCCGAACCACCAAACATCTCGCCCGGTCCAATTTCTCCAAGTTTTTCCATTTTACTCACGCAACCATTCCCCTTTTTCCACAAAACCCCATATCCACTGATTCCAACCTGACACCAATCACCTACCCTAATAGTTCCAGGAGTTTATGAATAAGAACGTCATGATCTCCTGCAACCAATTCTATTGCTGAACTAAGCATATGCGACTATTATTCTTTAATACCCTCTGACACTTACTAATGTGTCTAAATTATTCCTAAGTCTATCAAGGATTGCACATTCGGATTAAATTGAGGTAATCCAAGAATTTCTGGTTTAACTATTGCTTCCCACAAATTATCACTTTTAATAACTTATGAGCATGAATAATAGTTTTGGCAATCAAAAATAAGAATTTGCAAATATGGGATTCAAAATGGTCAAGGAGGTGCTTGCCTGTCTGCTCTTCGGTGAAATCGGTCTCCGGGACGTAGTCGGGATCGTCGGCGACGTTCGAAGTGTCTACGTCTACACGAAAAGCAAAGAGACCAAAATCATCGATCAAAATAGGCAAAGAAGCAATCGAAATCCAAAAAGAAGCGAAAACGGAAAACGAGAACCTAGACGGAAAAGAGCTTCTAAACTTTCTCCCAGAGGCCGGCAGTACCGGCCATCAGAAGCCGGTAGTGCCAGCAGTCACTCCGGCTGATCACTGAATTGCCCGGTAGTGCCATTGTCCGGGGATCGAAATGGGTCGCTCTCTGGAAAATAACTACCGACGTTCTAAACCCGGTAGTGCCGGACCCTCCGGCAGTATCGCCCTCACCCAGCAGTAGTGCCGGTCACTTCGAGACCAAAATCCAAAAATTGAGATTCTGCGCACTAGCCCCCCCCGGAACTTCGACGTAAGTGCATGGATAGGTTCCTGGGGACCCATGGGACTTATTCACGCAGGTTTCGTCAGGTTCCGGGCTCGTTCGCTCAAAATCTCACTTTTCGGATCCCTTCTCTCCCGATACCGGCGCGAAAATGGATTTCGACCCCGAGGGCGTCGAAACTCGAGTTTCATCGCGTCAAAGGGTTCCCTCCTACTCTAGGGACTTAAATGCGCTAGACTTGAGAGCTTTGGGACTTTGGAACTTGGAATCGCTCAGAATGCCCAGTGCAACTTTTGCAAATCCTACGGAAAGCGGATTTATAACACGCGCACTAGGCCCGCTAGATCATTAAGACCCTACGTGATCTAACTACCGACCGAACCTCGAAATCGCCATTCGACTTCTACTACCCGAAAACCTAAATATACTTTCCGAATCCAACTTTCGTCCCGAATCGAGTTCAAACTCGATTCTCCCACAAGAAACGACTTACGAGGCACTAAGAAACATCCGCAGGTTATTTCCCCGACTTCCCGGAGTTAGGGTTTCGAAAGGAAAGGGCTCCGAGAATTCGAGAAATGGCTTCTTGCAGCGAATGAGTCCAACGAAGCGTAGATCAGGGTTACAGAAACTACTCGAACACGCGAAAGAATTCTTCTACCCTTGACCTAGGTTTAACTACTTGGAAAACGACTATGCACCACAAAGAGTAGGGTTTCTAGAGTTTAACTAGTACGTAAAGAATGATTACAAGCCAAGGAAGAGCTAGGGTTTGCATCTGCACCTAGGGTTTAGGTTTAGCTTCAAGCCCTACCTCTTGTGGAGCTCCTTGACAGCTTAGAGACGCTTCTCCACCCTTGCTCCTGCTCCCACACAGCCTCCTGGAGCTTCAACCGGCTGGAGATGGCGAGGAGGAGGAGGAAGCTCCAATGGAGAGAGAGGAAGGAGAGGAGAGGAAGAAGGAGGAGGAGAGGAGGAGAAATGAGAGAGGAGAGGGAGAGGGAGAGGAGGTTCTCCCAGGCATATAAGAGAGCTGGGATGTGCACGAAAACCGAGGCAAAGAGATAAACACGAGCACAGGACCAAAACCTATCGCTCGGCCGGCAGTACCGCCCGGAGCGGCCGGTACTGCCGCTCGGCCGGTAGTACCGCAGGCAAAAGTGCGGTACTGCCGCCCGGCAGCAGAAAACTCGGGGATTTAAATAGTTTTTGCGATGGTTCTCCAATCAACTAACTTGAGGACCATTGAAATAGGTTCGAGGGGTCCTAATAAAGGTTTTTAAAACTTAGGTTTGGGATCTAGCTCTCACGATTTTAAATTTCACCCGATTTCGGATTCTGAGACACCAATCGGGGAAAACGATCAAACGAAACGACAAAACCGAATTCAAGGGCAAATAACTCCAAATTCAAACTGGAAACTTTACAGAGCACTAATCCACACTTAGTTAGCCTAATTAAGCTCAATTACAAACACGGGCGTTACAGCCGACCCGGATGCAACAGAAATGCATGCCGAAATGAGCATGGGCACATATGAACTCTATTCAGGGTGTCGCCACAAGCTTTTGATTTTTTCAGCTTAGGAACTCGTCGTTGTGGAATATTTCACAGCAACTCGGACGGATTCGAAATGCATGCCTAAATGAGTCACAACACATATGAATTGCATTCGGTGTGTTTGGCACCCGGCTTCATTTCGTTCACCGTTTTTGTTTCGTGCCGCAATGTTTCATTTTGGCGTGCTAGGTTGCAGCGTGTAAGGTGCTTGCCATAATGTTCCATTTCGTGCATCATTTTCAGCGTGCGTGGTGTTTGCCACAATGTGTCATTTCGTGCATCGTTGTCATTTTCGAATGGCTTCCGCTGCAGTGCCCGTTGGGACGCGTCGTGGAGGAATGTTTCAGACCTACTCGAATGGATTCGATAGAAATGATGAAAAGCACTAGCAAACATCATAAGTTCTTTCGGGGTGTTTGGCACTCGGTTCTGTTTCGAAAAATCGAAAGCGATGCGAAACGCAGCGAGGCAAAACATCAAAATTAACTTACGATGTTAAACGTGCGTTTCAAAGACAATTCTGCATTCATTTTGAATACGTCCGAGTGAGTGCGAAACATCCCTCGCGACGGTTCATAAGAGTGCGCATTTGCGTCCGAATGAAAAGCGATGCACGCGAGCGAAACTCGGTGTCAAATTCCCGAATGGGCTTCATATGCGCCCTAGCCCGTTTCAAAGAAGTATTTGAGTGCGTCCGGCTCGAACCGAAACATTCATGCACAATGGGTCCCTAATGGTAATGTAAACTACACGCATACTAGAATGGTGCAAAAGACAAAACATTGTTCCAAACATGCCGAATGAACTTCATATATGCCCAAGCACATTTCGGCATGCGTTTTGAATATTTCCGAGTCGTGTGAAACATTCCTACGCGGCGAGTACTGTATGGTGCAGGATTTTCACAAGAAAATGACGCATAAGATGAAGCGGAGTGTCAATCAACCAGAATTGACTTCATGTCTGCCATAGCTCATTTTAGCAAGCAATTTGGGCTCATCCGTGTTGGCGTGAAACGTACAGGACAAATGGTACTACAAGTCACGTTCGTACCAGAACGAGTACGAAAAGAAAGCTTGTGGCGACACCCTGAATAGAGTTCATGTGTGCCCAAGCTCATTTCGGCAAGCATTTCTATTGCATCCGGCTCGGTGCAAAACATTTCTCCGCGGTTGGTGCGAACGGGTACTACAAGCTGCGTGCGTATCAAAACGATGCACGAAAGGAAAATGTTGGCCAAACTGCGCGAGTGGACTTTCCATGCATTGCTGCTACAGTTCTGCATTCATTTCGAATACGTCCGAGTGAGTGTGGAAACATCCCTCCGCGACGGGTCGCAAGGTGTTCTGCAAGCTACGTCCGGACGGAAACGATGCACGAAAGAAAAATTGGTGTCAAACTCCCGAATGAAGTCTTGTATACTCTGGTGTTTCGACAAGCATTTGATGCGTCTGAGTCGATCACGAAATATTCATGCCACGATGGGTTCCTAATGATGCTTGTAAACTACACGCTGCGTACCAAAGCGGTGCACGAAATGAAACTTCGTTCCAATCATGCCGAATGAACTTCATATTTGCCCAAGCACAATCCGGCATGCATTTCGAGTCCGTCCGAGTTGTTGTGAAACATTTCTCCGATAAGCCGCGAGCGAATACAACAAGCGGCACCCGTTCGGAAACATTGCACGAGATGAAACTGAGTGCGAAACACAGAGTGGAATTCATATGTGCTTCCACTCATTTCGGCATGCATTTTGAATATGTCCGAGTCGGTGTCAAATGTTCCACCACGACGGATTCCCACGGGTAATAAAAGCTGAATACAAATGAAACCGGGAACGAAATGTAACCGAGTGCCAAACACCTGAAAGAACTTATGATGTTTGCTAGTGCTTTTCATCATTTCTATCGAATCCGTTCGAGTAGGTCTGAAACATTCCTCCACGACGCTGCGTCCCAGCGGGCATCGCCGGAAGCCATTCGAAAATGACAATGATGCACGAAATGACACATTGTGGCAAACACCGCACACGCCAGAAAATGATGCACGAAATGGAACATTATAGCAAGCACCTTACTAGCACGCCAAAATGAAATATTGCGACCGCGAAGCAACGGTGAAGCGAAATGAAGCGGGTGCCAAACACATTGAATGCAATTCATATGTGTTGTGACTCATTTAAGCATGCATTTGAATCCGTCCGAAGTCGTCGTGAAATATTCCACAACGACGAGTTCCTAAGTTGAAAAATCAGCGATGCACGAAAGCAGCGAGGGCCAAAACACCCGAGAATTAACTTACGATGTTAAACGTGCGTTTCGGCTGGTCTGCATTCATTTTGAATACGTCCGAGTGAGTGCGAAACATCCCTCGTGACGGTTCACAAAGTCTTGCAAGCTGCGTCCGAATGAAAGCGATGCACGAAAGGAAACTTCGGTGTCAAATTCCCGAATGGGCTTCATATGCGCCCTAGCCCGTTTCAGCAAGAATTTGAAAGTACGTCCGGCTCGTACAGAAACATTCATGCACAATGGGTCCCTAATGGTAATGTAAACTACACGCGTACTAGAATGGTGCAAAAGACAAAACATTGTTCCAAACATGCCGAATGAACTTCATATATGCCCAAGCACATTTCGGCATGCGTTTTGAATATTTCCGAGTCGTGTGAAACATTCCTACGCGACGAGTACTGTATGGTGCAGGATTTTCACAAGAAAATGACGCATAAGATGAAGCGGAGTGTCAATTAACCAGAATGGACTTCATGTCTGCCATAGCTCATTTTAGCAAGCAATTTGGGCTCATCCGTGTTGGTGTGAAACCTACAGGACAAATGGTACTACAAGTCACGCTCGTTAATTGCGAGCAGTGCGAAAAGAAAGCTTGTGGCGACACCCTGAATAGAGTTCATGTGTGCCCAAGCTCATTTCGGCAAGCATTTCTATTGCATCCGGCTCGGTGCAAAACATTTCTCCGCGGTTGGTGCGAACGGGTACTACAAGCTGCGTGCGTATCAAAACGATGCACGAAAGGAAAATGTTGGCCAAACTGCGCGAGTGGACTTTCCATGCATTCTTGCTCTGATTCTCGCATTCATTTCGAATACGTCAGTGAGTGTGGAAACATCCCTCGCGACGGTCGCAAGGTGTTCTGCAAGCTACGTCGGACGGAAGCGATGCCTGAAAGAAAAATTGGTGTCAAACTCCCGAGATGAAGTCTTGTATACTACTGGTGTTTCGACAAGCATTTCGAGTGCGTCTGAGTCGATCACGAAATATTCATGCACGATGGGTTCCTAATGGTATCGTAAACTACACGCAGCGTACCAAAGCGGTGCCTGAAAATGAAACTTCGTTCCAATCATGCCGAATGAACTTCATATTTGCCCAAGCACATTCCGGCATGCATTTCGAGTCCGTCCGAGTTGTTGTGAAACATTTCTCCGCGATAAGCACGAACGAATACAACAAGCGGCACCCGTTCGGAAACATTGCACGAGATGAAACTGAGTGCGAAACCTACAGGACAAATGGTACTACAAGTCACGTTCGTACCAGAACGAGTACGAAAAGAAAGCTTGTGGCGACACCATGAATAGAGTTCATGTGTGCCCAAGCTCATTTCGGCATGCATTTCTGTAGCATCCGGCTCGGTGCAAAACATTTCTCCGCGGTAGGTGCGAACGGGTACTACAAGCTGCGTGCATATCAAAACGATGCACGAAAGGAAAATGTTGGCCAAAGCTGCGAGTGGACTTTCCATGCATTGCTGCTCTGATTCTGCATTCATTTTGAATACGTCCGAGTGAGTGTGGAAACATCCCTCGCGATGGAGTCGCAAGGTGTTACGCAAGCTACGTCCGGACGGAACTTGATGCCGCGAAAGGAAAATTCGTGTCAAACTCCCCGGATGGGGTACTGTATACTACAGGTGTTTCGACAAGCATTTCGAGTACGTCCGTGTCGATGCGAAATATTCATGCACGATGGGTCCCTAATGGTACTGTAAACTACACGCGTACCAAAACGGTGCACGAAACGAAACTTCGTTCCTATCATGCCGAATGAACTTCATATTTGCCCAAGCGCATTCCGGCATGCATTTCGAGTACGTCCGAGTTGTTGTGAAACATTTCTCCGCGATGAGCACGAACGAATACAACAAGCGGCACCCGTTCGGAAACATTGCACGAGATGAAACTGAGTGCGAAACACATAGAGTGGAATTCATATGTGCTTCCACTCATTTCGGCATACATTTTGAATATGTCCGAGTCGGTGTCAAATGTTCCACCACGACGGATTCCCACGGGTAATAAAAGCTGAATACAAATGAAACCGAAGCACGAAACAGAACCGAGTGCCAAACACCCCGAAAGAACTTATGATGTTTGCTAGTGCTTTTCATCATTTCTATCGAATCCGTTCGAGTAGGTCTGAAACATTCCTCCACGACGCGTCCCAACGGGCACTGCAGCGGAAGCCATTCGAAAATGACAATAATCCACGAAATGACACATTGTGGCAAACACCACGCACGCCGAAAATGATGCACGAAATGGAACATTATGGCAAGCACCTTACTAGCACGCCAAAATGAAATATTGCGGCACGAAACGAAAACGGTGAACGAAATGAAGCCGGGTGACAAACACACTGAATGCAATTCATATGTGTTGTGACTCATTTAAGCATGCATTTCGAATCCGTCCGAGTCATCGTGAAATATTCCACAACGACGAGTTCCTAAGTTGAAAAAATCGAAAGCGATGCACGAAACGAAACTGAGGGCCAAAACACCCAGAATTAACTTACGATGTTCGCTTGTGCGTTTCAGCACAATTCTGCATTCATTTTGAATACGTCCGAGTGAGTGCGAAACATCCCTCCACGACGGTTCACAAGGGGTACTGCAAGCTGCGTCCGAATGAAAACGATGCACAAAAGGAAACTCGTTGTCAAATTCCCCGAATGGGCTTCATATGCGCCCTAGCCCGTTTCAGCAAGAATTTCGAGTACGTCCGGCTCGAACCGAAACATTCATGCACAGTGGGTCCCTAATGGTAATGTAAACTACACGCGTACTAGAATGGTGCAAAAGACAAAACATTGTTCCAAACATGCCGAATGAACTTCATATATGCCCAAACACATTTCGGCATGCGTTTTGAATATTTCCGAGTCGTGTGAAACATTCCTACGCGACGAGTACTGTTGGTGCAGGATTTTCACAAGAAAACGACGCATAAGATGAAGCGGAGTGTCAATCAACCAGAATGGACTTCATGTCTGCCATAGCTCATTTTAGCAAGCAATTTGGGCTCATCCGTGTTGGTGTGAAACCTACAGGACAAATGGTACTACAAGTCACGTTCGTGCGAGCAGTGCGAAAGAAAGCTTGTGGCGACACCCTGAATAGAGTTCATGTGTGCCCAAGCTCATTTCGGCATGCATTTCTGTTGCATCCGGCTCGGTGCAAAACATTTCTCCGCGGTAGGTGCGAACGGGTACTACAAGCTGCGTGCATATCAAAACGATGCACGAAAGGAAAATGTTGGCCAAACTGCGCGAGTGGACTTTCCATGCATTGCTGCTACAGTTCTGCATTCATTTCGAATACGTCCGAGTGAGTGTGGAAACATCCCTCCGCGACGGGTCGCAAGGTGTTCTGCAAGCTACGTCTGGACGGAAACGATGCACGAAAGGAAAATTGGTGTCAAACTCCCCGAATGGGGTACTGTATACTACAGGCGTTTCGACAAGCATTTCGAGTACGTCCGAGTCGATGCAAAATATTCATGCACGATGGGTCCCTAATGGTACTGTAAACTACACGCGTACCAAAACAATACACGAAACGAAACTTCGTTCCAATCATGCCGAATGAACTTCATATTTGCCCAAGCACATTCCGGCATGCATTTCGAGTCCGTCCGAGTTGTTGTGAAACATTTCTCCGCGATGAGCATGAACGAATACAACAAGCGGCACTGCTCTGAAACGCTGCACGAGATGAAACTGAGTGCGAAACACATCAAGTGGAATTCATATGTGCTTCCACTCATTTCGGCATGCATTTTGAATATGTCCGAGTCGGTGTCAAATGTTCCACCACGACGGATTCCCACGGGTAATAAAAGCTGAATACAAATGAAACCGAAGCACGAAACAGAACCGAGTGCCAAACACCCCGAAAGAACTTATGATGTTTGCTAGTGCTTTTCATCATTTCTATGAATCCGTTCGAGTAGGTCTGAAACATTCCTCCACGACGCGTCCCCAACGGCATCGCAGCCGAAGCCATTAGAAAATGACATTGATGCACGAAATGACACATTGTGGCAAACACCACGCACGCCGAAAATGATACACGAAATGGAACATTATGGCAAGCACCTTACTAGCACGCTGAAATGAAATATTGCGGCACGAAACGAAAACGGTGAACGAAATGAAGCCGGGTGCCAAACACACTTAATGCAATTCATATGTGTTGTGACTCATTTAGGCATGCATTTCGAATCCATCTGAGTCGTCGTGAAATATTCCACAACGACGAGTTCCTAAGTTGAAAAAATCGAAAGCGATGCCATGAAACGAAACTGAGGGCAAAACACCCAGAATTAACTTATGATGTTCGCGTGCGTTTCGGCAATTCTGCATTCATTTTGAATACGTGCGAGTGAGTGCGAAACAACCCTCCGCGACGGTTCACAAGGGGTACTGCAAGCTGCGTCCGAATGAAAACGATGCACGAAACGAAACTCGGCGTCAAATTCCCCGAGTGGGCATCATATGCGCCCTAGCCCGTTTCAGCAAGTATTTCGAGTACGTCCGGCTCGAACCGAAACATTCATGCACAATGGGTCCCTAATGGTAATGTAAACTACACGCGTACTAGAATGGTGCAAAAGACAAAACATTGTTCCAAACATGCCGAATGAACTTCATATATGCCCAAGCAAATTTCGGCATGCTTTTTGAATCTTTCCGAGTCGTGTGAAACATTCCTACGCGACGAGTACTCTATTGTGCAGGATTTTCACAAGAAAACGACGCATAAGATGAAGCGGAGTGTCAATCAACCAGAATGGACTTCATGTCTGCCATAGCTCATTTTAGCAAGCAATTTGGGCTCATCCATGTTGGTGTGAAACCTACAGGACAAATTGTACTACAAGTCACGTTCGTACCAGAACGAGTACGAAAAGAAAGCTTGTGGCGACACCCTGAATAGAGTTCATGTGTGCCCAAGCTCATTTCAGCATGCATTTCTGTTGCATCCGGGTCGGTGCAAAATATTTCTCCGCGGTAGGTGCCAACGGGTACTGCAAGCTATGTGCGTATCAAAACGATGCACGAAAGGAAAATGTTGGCCAAACTGCGCGAGTGGACTTTCCACGCATTCTTTGCTGATTCTGTATTCACTTGAATACGTCCGAAAGTGAGTGTGGAAACATCCCTCCGCGACGGGTCGCAAGGTGTTTTGCAAGCTGCGTCCGGACGAAAATGATGCTCGAAAGGAAAATTGGTGTCAAATTCCCCGAATGGGGTACTGTATACTACAGGCATTTCAATAAGCATTTCGAGTACGTCCGAGTCGATGCGAAATATTCATGCACGATGGGTCCCTAATGGTACCGTAAACTACACGCTTACCAAAAGCGTTGCCTAAAGCGAAACTTCGTTCCAATCATGCCGAATGAACTTCATATTTGCCCAAGCACATTCCGGCATGCATTTAGTCTGTCAGAGTTGTTGTGAAACATTTCTCCGCGATAAGCACGAACGAATACAACAAGCGGCACCCGTTCGGATACTTTGCACGAGATGAATCTGTGTGCGAATCCCATAGAGTGGAATTCATATGTGCTTCCTCTCATTTCGGCTTGCATTTTGAATATGTCCGAGTCTGTGTCAATTGTTCCACCACGTCGGATTCCCACGGGTAATAAAAGCTTAATACAAATTAAACCGAAGCACGAAACAGAACCGAGTGCCAAACACCCCGAAAGAACTTATGATGTTTGCTAGTGCTTTTCATCATTTCTATCGAATCCGTTCGAGTAGGTCTGAAACATTCCTCCACGACGCATCCCAAGCGCATCAGTAGCGGAAGCCATTGAAAATGACAATGATGCGCAGAAATGACACATTGTGGCAAACACAACGCACGCCAAAAATGATGCACGAAATGGAACATTATGGCAAGCACCTTACTAGCACGCCAAAATGAAATATTGCGGCACGAAACGAAAAAGGTGAACGAAATGAAGCCGGGTGCCAAACACACTGAATGCAATTCATATGTGTTGTGACTCATTTAAGCATGCATTTCGAATCCGTCCGAGTCGTCGTGAAATATTCCACAACGACGAGTTCCTCAGTTGAAAAAATCGAAAGCGATGCACGAAAGCACCGAGGGCAAAACACCCGAAATTAACTTCACGATGTTAAACTTGTGTGTTTGGCACAATTCTGCATTCATTTTGAATACGTCCGAGTGAGTGCGAAACAACCCTCCGCGACGGTTCACAAGGGGTACTGCAAGCTGCGTCCAAATGAAAACGATGCATGAAACGAAAGTCGGTGTCAAATTCCCCGAGTGGGCATCATATGCGCCCTAGCCCGTTTCAGCAAGTATTTCGAGTACGTCCGGCTCAAACTGAAACATTCATGCACAATGGGTCCCTAATGGTAATGTAAACTACACGCGTACTAGAATGGTGCAAAAGACAAAACATTGTTCCAAACATGCCGAATGAACTTCATATATGCCCAAGCACATTTCGGCATGCGTTTTGAATCTTTCCGAGTCATGTGAAACTTCCTACGCGACGAGTACTGTGTGGTGCAGGATTTTCACAAGAAAACGATGCATAAGATGAAGCGGAGTGTCAATCAACCAGAATGGACTTCATGTCTGCCATAGCTCATTTTAGCAAGCAATTTGGGCTCATCCGTGTTGGTGTGAAACCCTCACGGGACAAATTGTACTACAAGTCACGTTCGTACCAGAACGAGTACGGAAAGAAAGGTTGTGGTGACACCCTGAATAGAGTTCATGTGTGCCCAAGCTCATTTCGGCATGCATTTCTGTTGCATCTGGGTCAGTGCAAAACATTTCTCCGCGGTAGGTGCCAACGAGTCGCAAGCCGCATGCGTATCAAAGCGATGCACGAAAGGAAAATGTTGGCCAAAGCTGCGAGTGGACTTTCCATGCATTGTCGCTACTGATTCTGCATTCATTTCGAATACGTCCGAGTGAGTGTGGAAACATCCCTCCGCGACGGGTCGCAAGGTGTTCTGCAAGCTGCGTCCGGACGGAAACGATGCACGAAAGGAAAATTGTGTCAAACTCCCCGAATGGGGTAAGTCAGATACTCTGAGCGTTTCGCAAGCATTTTAGATGCGTCCGAGTCGATGCGAAATATTCATGCACGATGGGTCCCTAATGGTACTATAAACTACACGCGTACCAAAACGTTGCACGAAATGAAACTCCGTTCCAATCATGCCGAATGAACTTCATATTTGCCCAAGCACAGTCCGGCATGCATTTCGAGTCCGTCCGAGTTGTTGTGAAACATTTCTCCGCGATGAGCACGAACGAATACAACAAGCGGCACCCGTTCGGAAACGTTGCACGAGATGAAACTGAGTGCGAAACACATCGAGTGGAATTCATATGTGCTTCCTCTCATTTCGGCATGCATTTTGAATATGTCCGAGTCGGTGTCAAATGTTCCACCACGACGGATTCCTGCGAGTAATAAAAGTTGAATACAAATGAAACTGAAGCACGAAACAGAACCGAGTGCCAAACTGTGAAGACCCCACTTTCAAAAATTCTGGGACATCCGGAGTGTCCGGATTAAACATCCGAAATGTCCGGATATAACGCGGAATGTCCAAGTAAATCATCCGGAGTATCCGGATTAGCTTGGCCGAACACCTCAACCCGGAGTATCTGGACTAATTGTCCGGAGTGTCCGGGTTGACTACCGAAGACCCCAACCCGGAGTCTCCATGTTAATTGTTCGGAGAGTCCGGACTTGTCGGGGGGTTGAGTATAAGACTCATTTCCTTTGGCCCCCACCTCATTTCTCCTCCCCTCTTGCTCCCCACTCTTTGGTGCATCTCCTCCACCCCAAGCTCTTCTCCGGTGAGCTCCTCACCCTGACGTCCTCCTGTGCTCCTCCCCGGCGAACTCCTCCACCCTGGTGACCTCAAGATCCTCTCCAAGCCGGCATCCTCTTCGCTCAACCCGGCTTGACTACCGAAGACCCCAACCCGGACTCTCCGGGTTGAGCGTCCGGAGTGTCCAGACCTTGCGGGACTTAGGTATAAAATTCCATTTCGTGGCTCTTCACTCATTTCTTCTTCCACACATTGCTCCCCACTGCCCGTGCGTCTCTCCTCCACCCCGCCCTCGTCTCCGGTGACTCCGACGTCCCTCCGTGCTCCACTCCGGCGACCCCTTTCCATCCCGGTGGCCTCAAGCTCCTCCCCAAGCCAACGTCCTCTTCGCTCAACCCGGCTTCCCCTTCCCCTCCTTCATCCCCCTTGAAGGTGAGACCTATCCTTGGAGTCCATTTGTGGTTCTTGGGTTCTTGGGAGCTCGTGGGAGTAGATTTGAGGTTAGGTTTGTAGATTTGGGGTTAGGGTAACCTTGGGGAAAGTTAGGGTTTTTGGTGGGTGGTTGGATTGGGGATTGGTTTAGGCAATGTTGGATGTTAGGGTTAGAGATCAGGGGTAGATAATGTCATCCCTAGCTTTGGATTGGGTTTTTGGTTGGAGATGTTAAGAATGAGCCTCAATCGTCGTGGTTTGAGCTAGCTAGGAGCTTCTCCGGCTTGACCGCGTGTACGAAAGTCGTAGATCGGGCCCTCGCGGTGCCGTAGGACTCTGTAGCACTTCGATCCTTCATTAAGTTGGGCGAAATGCGCAGGGTCCGGAGTGTCTGGACGAGGGTCCGGAGTGTCTGCCCTAGTCCAGAATGTCCGGACCTAATTATCCGGAATGTCCGGGTTAGCCGGACTGTCCGGGTTCACCTGGTCTGTTCGGTGGGGGATTTTTGCCTTGTAATTTCGTTATGATTGTTTCTTTCGCATTGCATGCATCTCATGATGCATGGTATTCGTGTAGAGAACGATCCCGCGGTGACTGACGTGACCGTGGTTGAGGGGATTGCCTACGAGCAACTTGTCGTCGATCCGCAAGCAGAAGCACAAGGCAAGCACCTAAGCATATTAAACCTTTTGTACTCCTACTTTTGTGAATCAAATGCTTATTGGTTGATTAGGTCATGCATTAGGATTTGAATTGGGAAAATAGGACTAGATCCTAATTGTTGCACTTACACCCTTGTTAATTGTTGAACACCTCCTTTGGAGCTAGTACGGGTAATTAAATCTCGTTCATGCTTAGTCTCGCTTAGATGTCAGGTTTGGGCGAAGTGGTGGATGGTTCCACTGCTTGAGGTCTTCCTCTTTACATTCTATGGAGTGGTTGGGTTATGGTTGTGTTGTGGAAAAAGGTATAACTGGAGACCGGGCGGGAGAGATGGACATTTGTGTAAGGAGACTCAAATGTGGTAGTCCCGCCTGAGTCAGTTAAGGACTGATCTGATGTTTAACTGTGGCCGAGCACAAATTGGTTGATCGCATGCCGGAAATGGGCCGGTAAAGCTATTCTTTTATCGCATGCCGTTCGATGGGGCATACACCTCATGTGGTTGGATGTGGTTGAGGGCGAGGCTTAGGCCGACTCTCGAGGGCCAAGCCGGGCTTGAGCCGCTCGAGGGGGTGCTAGGTGCTCGGACCGCATGAAGATGTCCCCAACGAATTGGTATGGATGGGAGGATGGTTGACACGAGGTTCTTTGTGGCACGTGTCGTGCGGTCAATGCTTCCCTTCTGGGTTAATTAAGCGATTCGAATTGCCGCGCTCTCGGATATGAGCACGCTTGGTTATCTGTTACTACACGTAGTAATAACTTGAACTGAAGTTCGCCTTTGGGTTTGAGCTCGAAATTGTTTTGTGGTCGCTTGCTTGGTTATCATTAAATGTTGAACTTCACTCTAGAAGTAGGTGCTGGTACAACTGCTTTAAATTGTGAACTAATTAGCGTAACTGAACAATCAACAAAGTTAAGCTTTCCGCACTTTTACCTTCAGCTTATTTCCTTGCTACATCCAAATGCATACTCTTTCGAGTCGGTCATATATGGACCACAGGTAAGACTTGCAGTACCTTCCGCTTTTGCTTTTGTGGTTTTGCGGTGAGGACCCAGCTGGGTTTGAGTTTTGCCCCTCTTGCCTATCGGTGACCAAGGCGGGGCATCGAGTAGAGGCTACCGCCATCGTGCTCCCGGGAGTGTTCGTGAGGCGTAACACTTCCGGAGGTGTTTTACTTTTGGGTCTAGCCTGGTAGTTGTGCGCTCTTTTGCTGTGTTGACAGTTTAAAACGATGTCTTTTGGTTTCGTTTGTAGTTGACTTCGGTTGTATGTCATCGCCCACATTTTTTTATGTTCTACCCCTGTCCTTGTCGGTCTTCATGCCTTCTTGTTGTTGTTGTGGGTTGTGGTCGTGGGGTTTTGTCTTCGTGCCAGGGTTTTGTTTGGTTGGTTTTTGCTTCCGCGCGTGTCTGGTTGTGGGGTTCCGAGTTCATTGCCCCTTTATGCAAATTGGGTTGATATCTCAGTGAAACCGGTATGCGGGGATCCTGGGCGAGCTTCGGGTCGCATACCGGGGGAATACCGGGGTTGTCGACGAGTTATTCGAAGGGTTCCGAAGTCTGTCTCAATTGGGCTTGGGTGCTAACACGCATGGCGCTTCGGCGATCCTTTGTTAGCCTCCAAATCCAATTAGGCGACTAAACCATCTAATAGCCCGAGGACGATCTGGGCGGCTCCTCGACACAAACACCCGAAAGAACTTATGATATTTGCTAGTGCTTTTCATCATTTCTATCGAATCCATTCGAGTAGGTCTGAAACATTCCTCCACGACGCGTCCCAACGGGCACTGCAGCAGAAGCCATTCGAAAATGACAATGATGCACGAAATGACACGTTGTGGCAAATACCACGCACGCTGAAAATGTTGCACGAAATGGAACATTATGGCAAGCACCTTACACGCTGCAACCTAGCATACCAAAATGAAACATTGCGGCACGAAACGAAAACGGTGAACGAAATGAAGCCGGGTGCCAAACACACCGAATGCAATTCATATGTGTTGTGACTCATTTAGGCATGCATTTCGAATCCGTCCTAGTCGCCGTGAAATATTCCACAACGACGAGTTCCTAAGCTGATAAAATCGAAAGCGATGCACGAAACGAAACTGAGGGCCAAACACCCAGAATTAACTTACGATGTTCGCCTGTGCGTTTCAGCACAATTCTGCATTCATTTTGAATACGTCCGAGTGAGTGCGAAACATCCCTCTGCGACGGGTCACAAGGGGTATTGCAAGCTGCGTCCGAATGAAAACAAAGCACGAAACGAAACTCGGTGTCAAATTCCCCGAATGGGCTTCATATGCGCCCTAGCCCGTTTCAGCAAGCATTTCGAGTACGTCCGGCTCGAACCGAAACATTCATAAACAATGGGTCCCTAATGGTAGTGTAAACTACACGCGTACTAGAATGGTGCAAAAGACAAAATGATGTGACACTGGGTGTCCCGATCTTTCGATGAGAATGATAACCTTCGATTTGGGTCGAGACGACTTTGACGATCCGACTACAACGTACGACGACGATGCGCCTTAGCAATCGCTAAACCAACTCCAGAGGGTTATTGACCTTGCCGTGGGCACGATCAACCTGATCACGAAGATCAATTCCTGCAAGCAATCAAAGAACAACCAAGAACAAGGCAAAAGCAATCTAAAATTGCAAATATAGATGAAGTATAGAAAAAGTTGGGTTCCGATACAAGGAGCTTGTTAGGCGGCCGTTGAGCACGTCTAAAAGACTTAAAATAGTAGCAAAAGGCTAAACTATCAAATAACCAAAACCCAAGTTATTTTGGGGGACTCCCTAGCTATATATAGGAGAAATAGGAGGCCAAAACCAGGCTAGGGGCGTCCAAACCACATCCATGGCCGAGTAGGACTCCTATTCCTAGTTTGACTCGGATTTGGAAAGATGACCGAACTTGTTTTGCAGATTCCCGTTGACTCGTAAGGAATTTAGAGGTGAGGTCGGATCCGTTGGAAAGAGGACGTCGAAACCTTTAAAACCAGTACTCATAGACCCCAAACACTCTTGTGGATCAAAAGTTATGGTCGTTTTAATTTGGTGCTATCCCGGAGGCCGAATCCGAGTTGAACTTGTGCACCGGAAGAATTGGCTTCATGCTTGATGTTTGGGAGTCCTTCTCCTTGGTTTCTAAGGACAATAAAATTATCACAAGGATTAAATAGCATTCCATTCATTAAATTATTTGTATGCAACCCGAGGAACACATTCACCTGGCATTTGAATTGATGTGCGCGAGCTTGAGTAATTGGCCCTTGTATTACATTGTTGGTTTCAATTGGGTTTGTAGGCATGGCCGTATCCATAGTAGTGATGTCCTCATCATCCTCCCCTTCTTGCATTTGAGTCGTCCTCGACTCAAGTTCATCATCTTCTCCCAAGTATGGCTTTAGATTTGATAATTGAGTTGACGGGCTCGAGCTCGAGTCAATGGTCCTTGAACCGACGAAGATGTAGAAGGATGGCCAAGGTGGGGGTCGATAAAGCCATGCAGACGGAGCCATCGTAGATGTATCACAGTAGACGATGCCGTGAAGTGTTGCCAACTTAATGGTCCTGGCCAAGGTGGGGGTCGATGAAACCATGTGATTGATATAATTGCTGCAACACTTGGTGATGACCATATGTATGCAGTGTTAGTTCTATCCATGATGAACATGGTCTCATCATCCTCCCTTTCTTGAAGTGGAGTCGTCCTCGACTCCATCATATTGTCTGCTTGAAATGTTAGTAATTACAGGAAACAAAGCAATATGCACATTTGCAATGAAATCAATGGATCGAGAATTTCTATCAACAGTATCCTCCCTTTCTTGAAAACTATCATGTGACTTGTGAATGGAACCAAATGTACTTGGTCTGACATGATTAGTGATATGGCAATTATTAAATTGATGACATTGTTGCATTGCAAACGGAGGTTTAAAATCTGAACAAATGTAAACTCGATGTGCTTTATACTCTCCTTTCTCACTATTTTTGCCAATAACATAAAAGATAATTCGCGATAACCATGACAAATCAGAATGTACAAAAAGGCTCTCCTCTAAATAATTCAGATCACACGGAACATCAAATTCAATGTAGCCTAATGTATATAAAGAAGACATCAATTTCAATTCATCATTTTAAACTTGTGATGTGAATGACATGTTTATTTTCAGCATAAGTGTCTAGTGTGTTAACAAAAGTGACATGTCCATTTGCTAGTTGTGTCATGGATATAAGTGAAGTATTATCATACAACTCTTCTTTATCACAAGAAATAGCAAGCAAATCATCTTGTAACAAAGCAAAATCAGCAATTGCTTCCACTATTAGTTGCTCTACGATAGCATGATTTGTGGATAGTTTTAGCTCTTCAAAATTATTTTCTCCATGTGTAAAGTCCATACCTTATATTACCTTGTAAGTTCTCCTCAATTTGTTGTAGGTGTTTCTTCAACTATTATCTCTTCACATATACATGGGGTAGTACTGATCGTTTCTTTCTCCATATGCTCTTCTACATCATTCTCTCGATGGTGCTCACTTTTCTGCAAAATGTTAGCTACAAAAGAAGGTGCAACAATGGGCGCCTCAAATGAAGCTAATGATTCTTTCAAGGATTCAGCAAGCATATTTTCAACTCTATAAGCACATACAACCAATTCTGAAAGAGAACTATTGGGCGCCTTTCCAGTTTTGATGCCTGTTGATTGCATTATGGGGAACAAGCATTCAATTTATCCCTTTGTTTGTCTTTCTCTGAGGTTAAAGGAGTTATTGCGGAGTTGTGCCAGATCTGGCTGTCAGGGCTGAAGTTCTGTAGCTTTGTAGTAGTACGTGGTGTTTGATTTCGTTATTTTACTGGTTTAAGAAATCATCTTTGAAAAACCCTTCTTGTTTCGTGAAAGATTGGGGTTTGGTGCTAAGGTTTTATTTGCAAAGGTTTATTTGATCGGTTGATTCCCTCCAGTGGGAGTCTTGGAGATTGAAAAGTGTTTTGGAGAATTCCTTTTGCATGACCAAGTTGGGTTGGTCTTATTGCAATTTTGAGAGTCAAGTTTCCTTATGAATTTGGGATGAGTTTTAAAACTAAAATGCTGCAAACAAAGTAAGTAGTCTTTTGACTGAAATCGTTTGTCCCTAGTAAGAATTGATGTTTAGCATGTTATGTAGTAGGTAACAATGTGGTTTATGGATTGATGCGTTGCTAAGATAAATTTTGAGTTGAATAAATTCAATGTGATTAATATCTCTAGCTTGAGAATAAACAGATTACTAGTGTTATAGTTTACTCTGTAGCGGGAATGATTAAATGGGTTGATGTACATGCTTAGAATCTGTTGTCTTGCTTTAAAAGTGCTTATGATCCTTGTTAATGTTTAAAGTTTTAAACCCTGATGCATAGTTAAAACTTTAAGATGATGTAGACTCTTTGTTATTGATAAAGAAACCTTGCTGGTTGTTTAAAGATGTTCTAATCTAATGAATTAATAGAGAAATTTAATCGTGTTGCCTAGCGACTTTAACTTGGATGTTGATTAGAGTTGCTATTTACGTTGTTGCAAACTACTAGTATACTTGGAAGTGCAGTTGTGTTCCTATAATGCTAGTATCGATGTCAATTGTGAAGACATAGGATTTGCTGTTTATAATATTGCTAAAGCATTGGGATGGTCTAACCTATTAAATTTATTTTAATAGTTGGAGTATGTTGTGTAGCGACAATTTGTTATGATATAAAGATAGTGTAAATAAAACAATGTAGTTGTTTTTATGATTATGCCCATTTATTGATATTGATGACTTAGTAGTGGTGGTAATTGTTTAGATTACTTCTTGGAAGCCATTGTTAAAATGGAGGTTATTATAACATGTTGTGATGGAGTGAACCATGGACAATTAACATGTTGTAGAATTTAATCCTTAATGAGTGTATACCTTAGAATCATGTTTACGATTTTTTTTTGTCTTGTGGAGATGATATTCACTTGTTGAAATCTTTGATTAATTGATTAAGTTTCGAATGTGGAGAAATTGATGTATGCATGGTATAAAAATTAATAGGTTGATCAGGCTAAAGTAGTTGTTCAAGTAGTATGATTTAAATTGTGAACATGATGTTAATTGTTAAGTGTGTGTCTGTGGAGATTAGGATGAGGTAGTGTTGGTTCGATGTCTTGTTGATAAGCATCATAAACTTTATTTATAAGTGTTGGGAAAGGTAATTAGAGAAAGAACCTGTTGTGTAGTTTTGGTTGAATCATGATGGTGTAACACCCCGGCATTTAATATGCCCGAATGCTACCAAACATAAGCTAAACAACATCTAAATGCCACATTTAAACATAAATTCCAGCAAAGGGATATATGCTAAAACCGATATTTCGGCAGCATCTCCTTTGTTTTTCCATGAATTAACTCAATATCGAAATCATGGCAAGATATATCATAGCACCACGACATCTAGAACATCAACATAAATGGACATATCATCGAATTCGCCATTAATACCACGCTCAACCACTTCATAATCTATAACGAAGCAAATAAGGAATCACAAGCATGATAAATTAAACCATACATTAAGTTTAAGGCACAACTATTAATATCATGTCTCCAAGTGTGTATTTATGGATTATGATGGTGGAGATACGTGTAGAAGTGTAGCTAAACACCTTTTCCCGCATGCCGATCTCAAGTACCTAAAAACAACATAAAACACAAGCGTGAGTTCGAAAACTCAGCAAGCATATTGCAATGGACAACAAGATCATTTACAAGACAATAATACCTCACGTCACATATAACATCTCATACTTGAACACATAACAACATCCTCATCATTTAATATGTATTGTAATGCAATGCAATGCAATGCTATGCTCATATCTCCTTGGAAACTCATACCGGTATGGTTGAGTACACACCCGTCGGTGTGCACCCTCTCCCCCCGTCCATCCCGAAGATGGAGGGTGCCTACTCCTCGCTTCCACAACCCACGGTAGATGGAATCACGATGTAGGACTTACTCTAATGGCTCTCCGGATTAGTCATAACTTTCTCACCGACCTTCCCGGATTAGTTAATGACTTTCTCACCGCCTGGGCCATGTAACATGTCATGCATGCAACTATGCCAATTATCATATTTCACATGTACATAAACATATGGCAACTCATCATGACAAATATAAACACATGGCATCGAACCATGATAATCATACTCAATATTTCATTGGAAAACAGCAAGCATGGCAAGTGAGCATAGCAAGTGTTCAATCTTTCACCCAATATCAACAAACAACCTACAATCCGCTATACATTAGAACACACTTGCCTCAACCGCGGGCGACGGATTTGTGGGACGTAGAGGGCACTCCCGGTGTCACACCACCTGCACATAGGCATCACACACTCACAATAATGCCAGCAAAACAGTACACAAATCCCCATCTAACCCGACATTGCCCACTACTTGCAAACCTAAAAACAGAGGTTCTGTCCCGGCGGGACAGCAGCCTTGCAAAGGCCATAACTTGTGTTCTGGGACTCCAAATCGATTAAACGAGTACACCATCGCGAAGCTTAGGAAATTTCCTACCTTTTTCTAGTTATACGGAAAGACTGATTCGGACTCTAAAATTGTTTAATCTACAGATTACTACGATCTGTTCCAATCGCGTCACAGATTTTAACACGCTCGGTAAAACGGCCATAACTTTCAAACGGCAGATTGGATTTTAACGTGCTTTATGTCCACGGAAAGATAATTAAATTATCTACAACTTCTTTTAAGTCTGTACGGACAGATTCGGATTCTAAATCGACGAAAACTCGAACCCTAGCCCGACTGCTCAATCTGCCCGAAAACAGAAACGTGGCAACGTCTAGATCTAACCCAAAGAACTCCAATCCAGCACCACCAATTGATCTAAAAACTTGATAATCACCCTAAAAACAGTACCTAGATCAATTCCAAGGATCCCCATGATCATACCTTTGCCCAACGAACGAATCTCCAATAGATCTCCTCGCGGATCGCTCCTCGCTCCACGCTCCTCGCTCCTCGCTCCTCGCTCCAACGGATGGATCCACATGGTGCAGAGGTGTGGATACCACCCTAGGGCAGCAAGGGGGTGGAGGAGAGGTGGCGGAGAGGTGGGGAGCAATGGGGCAATGGGGGAGGTGGAGGCGCACAAGAGGGAGAGGGAGAGGGGGTGGCGGCTAGGGCTTAGGAGGGGGAGGTGGGGGCGCCCAAGGGCAGGGGGAGCACGCCCAAAAGGCTGGTGGGGAGCCCTTTTACCAGCCCCCACACCCAATCCTAGTCCGTTACGGAGACCTACTCCATCCCACCAAAGCCCACCAAGGCCCAAACTCCCCCGGGAAGGCCCAAAACCCCGGAAACGGCCCGGAAAAGCTATTAACCTCCATATCCTATAGTTTTAACCTTAATTCCACATCTCATAATGTTATTAACCTTATCATGCACGTTAAATAAGGTTACGACACTCCGTGGCGACATAACACTTCAACCGGCCCAAAAACGCGAGAAAACCCTAAGCCGAAAGGTTTTATTCTCTAGTTTCACCTTCTATAACGTCACACCAAACCATAGTGTCACAATGGGGCTCCTCAAGGAGTAATTAGTGATTATTGAAGTCTTTAATGGAAAGCGTAGTGGAATACCAGAGATGGTTCTTTTTATGCTGAGCTTGTGTTTAAAAGCTTTTAAACTGGTTTGGTTGTTTGCCATTTTTGGTTGAATGCGTTCGGTCAACATATTCCTTATGTTGTGTTTCAGAGTTTCCCTAAACTTGTAGAGATTGGTGCCAACCTTTGGATTTGGCTAACTTGTTTTAGTTTGTGCTATGAGTATGGATTTACACCCAAAAGTTCTTGAGTGGATCGCGCTCCTTCGCGATCGCACTAAATTACCTTTGGAATAAATATTTAAAAGGAAGCAGTTGGTCATAACGGGTTGTGTTGGAAAACTTTTTGAGTTAAGCCCTTGATGTGTAACTCTATTTGGCTATAGCTGGAGTTATTTGGAAAATGCGTCTAAGTGTTTGCGTGTGCTTCCAAAAAGATGGATTTACAGGATGTTTCATCATTGATTTTGTTAGTGAAGTGTTCCCTTCCTGGAAATGAGTTTCCCTTTCTTGTTGAGAACATTTGTGGCGGTTGTGTGTGCTGATGTTTAACTTTGGAGTCGATGTTCTATTCCAAAGGGTTGAGTTTGATTTTGCGAGGTTTTGCAAGGATAGTTTTAAATGGATGTTGGGTTTTCACACGATGTGGTGTTTTGTTGATTAACGATGTTGCCGTCATAGTCTATATGATTTAGCGCAACCATTAGTGTTATGTGTATTTCAATCATGTGATACCGAGCAAGAAGTCTTTTGGTGAATGACTTTTCGGTATTGTTGTTCCATGATGAATGAATGATGAAAAGTAAACAGGACATCGTTTTTAGATGTTAAATGATAAAAGAGTCGTTGAGACAGGTCGGTGAAAGTCATATAAGGAGATATGACTATTCCGGAGTGCTCTTGAAGAATGTGCAAATCATGTCATGAAACGAGTTTTCCCTTGCTTTCTAGTATGAAAAGAAGCAATGAAGAATTTCTGGTATTTTGGTTGTGGTGTAGGGGATTTATGCTTCCTTTATGATTTGGCTTGGATGTTGCCGAATTCTTTCCAAAATGGTTGTTAATGCTTTGGGTTTGAGTTGTTGTGTGTACACTTGGACTTGATAGCTAAGTGTTTTTGTGTGAGGGCGAGACCCTCTTAAGAAAGGAACCAATTGTGGTTTGGTAAGGTTTTACGATCCTAGCTTGGGGCTAGGTGTCGAACCTTAGTGGTATAAGGGTGGTTTGTGATGGAGGTTGATGATGTATGGGTTTAACCTTTACTAAAAGTAGCGATGGGTGGAAGTCAAGTTGATGGTAGTTCGGTGATACTTGTCCTGCCGTGAGCAATTGTCGTCACTAGTTGTTTTTGGATTTGAGTCTTGCCTGGGAGAAGATAGAATGAAATGTTAGCATGATTGTGTATCGGAAGGGCAAGTGTGCCTTATTGAGTTATTCCCCTTGATGGAAATTTTTGGGAATGTAGAGAGGTCGTTAAAGGAATTGTGACTTGCTTTGATTTTGTCATGTTGAGTTTAATGGAGTGTGGTAGTCAGGTTGGTTGTGTTAGAAGTGTGAAGCGGTTGTCGTGAGGATTCGAGCGTTTGGGTTGTTGGAGCCCTTTGCGGTCGAAACGCAGATTCTGTTTGGGATTTGAAGTGAAAGTCGAACTGTGAGCAGTTGCCCTTAGTTGAGCTAGATCAACACTTTTTCGTTAAGTGTTGGTTTTCTGAACTCGTTTGTCGTTTGTTCCGGTTTTAGTTTTCGTGCGGATGTTTTGTGCTGCAGAGAAGTCTTATCCCTTCGGGATTTTGTTGTTGATTTTTGCATCCTTCGGATTCGAGGTCGAATCCTATTGAAGGGGGGAATAATGTGACACTACGGTATGGTGTGACATTATAGAATGTGAAATTAGAGATTAAAATCTTTCGGCTTGAGGTTTACTCGCGTTTTTGGGCCGTTTGAAGTGTTGTGACACCACGGAGTGTCGTAACCTTATTCAACATGCGTGTTACGGTTGATGAGGACATCACTCCTATGCATACGACCGAGCCCCCTCCAGTTGTGATGCAAGGACCCATCACAAGAGCACGAGCACGACAATTGAATCAACAGGTGAGCTCCTTCCTAAGTGCCCGTGCAGATACTTGTGAGGATGGTATGCTACCTAATGATATTATTGATTATATTGTACTTAGGAACTTTGGAGAGGACCATGAAGGCCTTGGAAACCAGCAAGGACCAAGAGGGAGGCAAGGAGGGTGTCCAAGTCAAGTTGGAGGTTCAATTCATCTCGGAGTCGACCACCTCGGCCACCAGGAGCAGCGTTCACTAAAATCGTCGCCCAGGCCACAATCGGGCTCCGATTTTGATGATCCACATATGCATGGAAAGCTAAGGAGATAAGCTTTACAATGGCACTGGTTTCAGGTCATTTGGACTTCGGAGTCGACGGGAATCAACGTTTCAAGCTGGCGGACAGAATCTGTCCCAGGGTGCTGCGTCACCAATTTGGGCCGTTGGCCCATGTATCGTGTTGGAGTCCATCACGGACACGTCTAGGGTTTCTAGGACGTCCCATAGCCTTTATATCCAGTAGCCGCCGCTAGGGTTTGCTTTGGGTTTTGCTTAGATTAATTCTGTCTTTGAACAGTATTGCCGTTCATCGGTTTGTGAGACCCCAACTCGTGAGATTCATTCTCAATTTTCAAATTCAGTGCATCTTTCTTGTTCTTGCTTGTGTTCTCGATTCATTGGCAGGGATTAGCCTTCGTGGCGAGGTCAGCCGGGCAGCGCACGGTTGATAACCGAAGGGCGTGTGGTGCTGCGATTGCCAGGGGTTTTTGATCGTGTCGATCAAGAAGCCGGATCGTGAAGTGTCTCGCTCCGCCTAATCGACTTATCCTCCACCTGACGGAAGTTCGGGCATCCCTTTACACCCCCATCAAGTGGTATCAGAGCAAGGTTTACCGTCAGGTTCGCCTTCTCCCCGTAGTTTGATTTAGTTTTGCGTTCGTCCTATAGTCCACGAAAAAGCCAAAAAAAAATTGCAGTTCATAGTCTACCATACCTAGAACCACGTCTAGCCTTTGCACAATTTCGGTTTCAGAGTCCGTAGTACTGAGTTTGTGTCCAGAATCGAGTCGTGTTGCTGGTTTAGATATCCTAAATTTAGTCGTGTCTCACCTCCGCTGCATTCCATATCCTACAACCGATCCAATCGTATTTTGAGTCCTTGTTGGAATCGGTTTGTTTTGTGGTTCTCCTCAGATTCGGAGTCCTAGTTGTGTTAGGGTTTCTCCTTCATAGACCCTAATCCCCCCCCACCTCCTGTTAGCCATATCGCCACCCCTCATCACAGAACCTGCCACCACAGATCATCGTGTTCATATCCACTCCATACGCCCTTGAGTTTGGAGAGGTGCTTCCTAGAAAACCACGATTCGAGTCCTTCCGTAAAACGGCCATAACTTTTGCATACGGACTCGGAATTAGGCGATTTTTTTTTCACGGACATCAGAAGAAAATTTTACATCCGATTCTCCCTGACTTTGTCGGGTTTGCCGAAATTATTTTTGCGAAATTCCCTCGGGAAGATTGAGTTCTCGGCCGAAGTTTGAGCACGCTTTTCGGAAAACACTTCTTATTTCATATTGGTTTCATCTTACATCTGTTCAAGCTGAAAATTTGTGTACTATCTACCTTTGTGCTCCTGAGCCTAGGAAAAATATCAGAAAAATCAAAGAAAAATAAAAAAAAAATTGGTGAAAGAGGCATAGAGGCGTAGAGCCTAAAAAAAAAAAAAAAAAAAAAAAAAAAAAAGGGAGGAGCCAAGGTGGGGGTTTCTACCGTGCGTGTTGTAAGTAGAATTGTTTGATGCGGTTCGATATCTGTTCATATACTCGGCGCCTTGTTGCTTGTCTCTACTTATTCCTTATTTTCTCTGCGACTAGACTAAGGCCACATTTAGACCAAAGAACTAGGGCAAGTACTTTGGACATTTATTCAGCATTACTATACATTCTTGCATTGTGTGCCACCCATCCATATAACCTTCCTACAGCTCCACATATAAATCCTTCCGATCGCCACAGGTTATTGACCCTTGCAATCGCTTCATCACACCCTCACGGTGTCACGAACCGACCACCAGGTTGCACCGTCCTCATTTGTGTTGGTAAGAACCGGGTAAGAACTTGGTAAGATTGCTTGAGAGCGTGAGATCCCACCTAGTAGTTCATAGGGCTCATAACACTTGTGCTTGTGTGTCCTTCGTCCTTTTCTGCGCTAACCATGACAGGTGGCAAGAAGGGCGAGGAGCGAGGATGACGATTTTACCTTCGAAGACTGTGTCCATCATTCAGAATTGTCGACCATGATGGACGAGATAAAAATGATGTTCAAGGAGCATGCCATGACGACGAACAAGACCCTTGAGAGCATCGATCGACGAGTTTCCACCCTCACCGAGAGGATGGATGTCGCTTTAAAAACGCCTCCAATGACTCATTGAAGGAGGTGCAACCGTCAACAGCGGCGCCAACCACGACAACAACGACCACGATGAGGATGGTGATTTTGAGGAAGATGAAGATGAGCAGCAACGTGCCGCCAGGGAGCGTGCTGCTCAACGGGACGCCCGTCTGCATGACCGTCTTCGCCGCAACCATCACGGTATGGGAGGTAATAACCAGAACCGCAATGATGATCCTTTCGCTAATGTAAAATTCACCATCCCTTCCTTTCTCGAGCTTATGATGCTAATGCTTACTTAGATTGGGAGATGACGGTTGAGCAGAAATTTAACTCCCATCTAGTTCGAGATTCATAGGGTTAGACAAGCCACTAGTGAATTTAAAGATTTTGCTATAATCGGTGGAATGAACTAGTAAATGCCCGCTACAACCTGATTCTTGGGCGAGATTAAAAGATGCTATGCGTAATAGATTTGTCCCTCCTTCCTACCAACGTGATATGCGCAAGAGATTGCAACGATTAGATCAAGGTAGTATGGTACTGCAGGAATATTACCAAGAGCTTCAACAGGGTCTGTTACGTTGTGGGGTAGTCGAGGAACCAGCGGCTCAAAGTGCTCGTTATTATGGTGGGTTGCGTCCAGAACTTCAGGATATTGTTGATGAGAAAGAATATCCCACTTTATCCAATCGCTTGTTTCATCTCGCTATGTTAGCAGAGAAGGAATTGCGAGGGACGCCATTCCAAGAGCAGAGCAATGCGGTAGCACTTTCACGCCCGAACGACTACGGGACAAGCAAAGACAGTGCCTTCTTCCACCTTTCGACCAGCGGCAACGCCACCTTTGCCGAACACACGACCGGCAGCGGCGGTACCACCCACCCGCAATGCCGCACAGGCGACAAGTCGACCCGCCAAGCTCCTCCGCTTTCCACAGGCCGTACATCGACGGGAATTCGCTGCCACAAGTGCCAAGGGATTGGCCACATCAAGAGAGAATGCCCAGCCAGCGGGCATACATCGCCACCGATGACGGAGGTTACATCAAGACCTCCGATGTTGAGGACGAGATCGGCGACACCAGGGTGGACAACGACGAGGTTGATGACGGAAGCCACCTTTGGCGCCGAGGATACCGCTGCGTCTGAGGTCCATCATTGTCCAGCGTGTCCTTAGCGCACTGAGATGGAGCAATCCGAGCAGCGGCGGCGCCACAACTTGTTCCAGATTTTCTTCGTCATCAACAAATGACGAGCGGCGTGATCATTGACTCGGCGGTGCAATAACTTGGTGAGTACAGATTTGGTCAAGAAGCTTGGCTTGACCACACGCCCGCACTCCACATCCATACCACATTCGGTGGCTAAATGATTACGGCAAAGCTAAGGTAACACAAACGATTCGGGTTCATTTTTCCATTGGTTCATATTCTGATTTTGCTGATTGTGATGTGGTGCCGATGCAAGCTTGTTCTCTTTTATTGGGTCGCCCATGGGAATATGACATCGATGCACTTCACCACGGTAGAAGTAATAAATACACTTTTATGCATAAGGGAAAGAAAATTACACTTCTACCTTTGACCCGCTGAAATTGTTAAATCGATAGGGAGCGGATTGCTAATGACAAGAAACCCATTGATGAAAAATCTGAAATTCAGCATGTAGCCAACCAAATAAAATTGAGGAATCCCGTCTTGCTTGCTACGAAATCTGATCTTGCTGCAATTAGTAATGATGCTTTGTGCTATGCTTTGTGATATGCAAAGATGCTTTGTTTTCATTGGATGATCTGCCCAAGACTTTGCCTCCTGCTGTCACTAACCTTTTGCAGAGTATGCGGATGTTTTCCAGCCAAGATACCTCCAGACTCCCACCCCTACGAGGATTGAGCACCAAATTGATTTGATACCTGGAGCGAGTTTGCCAAACCGAGCTGCTTATAGGACCAACCCCAGGAGACTAAGGAGATTCAGCGCCAAGTCCAAGATCTTTTGGACCGCGGGTATATACGTGAGAGCCTTAGTCCTTGTCTTTGTTCTGTTATTTTGGTTCCTAAGAAAGATGGCGAGTTGGCGCATGTCGTAGATTGTAGAGCCATTAACAATATCACAATAAGGTACCGTCATCCTATTCCTAGGCTAGACGACATGCTTGATGAGTTAAGTGGTTCTATAATTTTCTAAGGTTGACTTGCGTAGTGGATACCACCAAATAAGAATGAAATTGGGAGATGAATGGAAAACAGCTTTTAAAACCAAGTTTGGATTGTATGAGTGGTTAGTCATGCCTTTTGGTTTAACTAATGCACCAAGCACCTTCATGCGCTTAATGAACGAGGTTTTACGAGTTTTCATTGGGAAATTTGTGGTGGTTTATTTCGATGATATATTGATTTACAGCAAGTCATTACATGAACATCTTGATCATCTACGTGCTGTTTTTGATGCTTTGCGTCTTGCCGCGTTTATTTGGTAACCTCGAAGTGCACTTTTTGCACCGAGCAGTGTCGTTTCTTGGCTATGTTGTGACTCGCAGGAATTGAGGTTGATGAAGCCAAGGTGCACGCGATTAAGAGTTGGCCAACGCCACGGCGATTTCACAAGTGCGGAGCTTCCATGGACTTGCGGATTTTACCGCCGCTTTGTGAAGGATTTCAGCACCATTGCAGCTCCATTGAATGAATTGACGAAGAAGGGAGTTGTGTTCCATTGGGGGGAACCACAGGAGAATGCCTTCAACCTTTTGAAAGATAAGCTTACTAATGCACCTTTACTCCAACTTCCTGATTTTAATAAGACCTTTGAGCTTGAATGTGATGCTAGTGGGATTGGAATTGGTGGTGTTTTGATGCAAGATAGAAAACACTGTTGCTTATTTTAGCGAAAAATTGAGTGGTCCTGTTTTGAATTATTCCACGTATGATAAAGAATTGTATGCTCTTGTGCGATCTTTAGAAGCGTGGCAACATTATCTTTGGCCCAAAGAATTTGTTATTCATTACGATCATGAGTCGCTAAAACATATTCGCGATCAAGTGAAACTGAATCGTAGACATGCTAAATGGGTTGAATTTATTGAACCTTTTCCTTCTGTTATCAAACACAAGAAAGGGAAGGATAATGTGATTGATGATGCTTTGTATAGGAGATATACCATGTTGTCCCTACTTGATTGTCGTTTATTTGGATGGGAATCAATTAAATAACTATATGCTCATTATGATGACTTTAAAGATGTCTTGCTGCATTGCAAAGAGGGAAGAACATGGGACAAATATGTGATAAACGATGGATTTGTGTTTAGAGCTAACCGCCTATGTATTCAGTTGGATCCGTTCATTTTCTTTTGATACAGGAGGCCCATGGAGGAGGGTTGATGGGTCATTTTGGTGCCAAGAAGGCGGAGGCCGTCTTGTCTGCCCACTTCTTTTGGCCGAAGATGAGGCGAGACATTGAGAGGTTTGTATTCCATTGCACTACATGTCAAAAGGCTAAGTCACGATTGAATCCACATGGTTTATATATGCCTCTTCCTGTTCCTAGCACTCCATGGGAGGATATATCTATGGACTTTGTTTTAGGATTGCCTAGGACCAAGAGGGGGAGGGATAGTATTTTTGTGGTGGTTGATAGATTTTCTAAGATGGCTCACTTTATTCCTTGTCATAAGAGCGACGATGTGTTAATATTGCTAACCTTTTCTTTCAAGAAATCGTTCGCTTGCATGGTGTGCCTTCTACTATTGTTTCGCATCGTGGCGCCAAGTTTTTGAGCCACTTTTGGAGAACTCTATGGAATACATTGGGGACCAAGCTGCTGTTTTCAACAACATGTCATCCCCAAACCGGCCAACCAAACCGAGGTAGTAAATCGTACATTATCCACTATGTTGAGGGCTGTTTTGAAGAAGAATTTGAAGATGTGGGAAGAATGTTTGCCGCATGTTGAATTCGCTTATAATAGGGCGGTACATTCCACCACCAAGGTAAGTCCTTTTCAGGTAGTGTATGGCTTCAATCCCCATGCTCCTATTGATCTATTACCTTTACCTACTAGTGACCGAGTTAATCTTGATGCTAAGGAACGTGCTGAATTTATTCTGAAATTGCATGAAAAGACTAAAGAAAATATTGAAATGATGAATGAAAGGTATAGGACTGCGGGAAGTAAAGGTAGAAAGGAAGTAAAACTTGAACCGGGTGATTTAGTATGGTTACACTTGCGAAAGGATCGTTTTCCAGAATTGAGAAAGTCTAAATTAATGCCTAGAGCTGATGGTCCTTTCAAGATACTTGAGAAAATAAATGATAATGCATATAAACTTGAGTTGCCGCCCGAATTTGGGATTAGTTCCACATTTAACATTGCAGATTTGAAACCGTTCATGGGAGAAGAAGATGGGCTTGAGTCGAGGACGACTCCACTTCAAGAGGGGGAGGATGATGAGGACATCACTCCTATGCATACGACCGAGCCCCCTCCAGTTGTGATGCAAGGACCCATCACAAGAGCACGAGCACGACAATTGAATCAACAGTGAGCTCCTTCCTAAGTGCCCGTGGCAGATACTTGTGAGGATGGTATGCTACCTAATGATATTATTGATTATATTGTACTTAGGAACTTTGGAGAGGACCATGAAGGCCTTGGAAACCAGCAAGGACCAAGAGGGAGGCAAGGAGGGTGTCCAAGTCAAGTTGGAGGTTCAATTCATCTCGGAGTCGACCACCTCGGCCACCAGGAGCAGCGTTCACTAAAATCGTCGCCCAGGCCACAAACGGGCTCCGATTTTGATGATCCACATATGCATGGAAAGCTAAGGAGATAAGCTTTACAATGGCACTGGTTTCAGGTCATTTGGACTTCGGAGTCGACGGGAATCAACGTTTCAAGCTGGCGGACAGAATCTGTCCCAGGGTGCTGCGTCACCAATTTGGGCCGTTGGCCCATGTATCGTGTTGGAGTCCATCACGGACACGTCTAGGGTTTCTAGGACGTCCCATAGCCTTTATATCCAGTAGCCGCCGCTAGGGTTTGCTTTGGGTTTTGCTTAGATTAATTCTGTCTTTGAACAGTATTGCCGTTCATCGGTTTGTGAGACCCCAACTCGTGAGATTCATTCTCAATTTTCAAATTCAGTGCATCTTTCTTGTTCTTGCTTGTGTTCTCGATTCATTGGTAGGGATTAGCCTTCGTGGCGAGGTCAGCCGGGCAGCGCACGGTTGATAACCAGAGGACGTGTGGTGCTGCGATTGCAGGGGTTTTTGATCGTGTCGATCAAGAAGCCGGATCGTGAGTGTCTCGCTCCGCCTAATCGACTTATCCTCCACCTGACGGAAGTTCGGGCATCCCTTTACACCCCCATCAACGGTCAAAAACAGTATGAGGTGTGGAAATAAGGTTAAAACCATAGGATTTGGAGGTTAATAACGTTTCTGGGCCGTTTCCAGGGTTTTGGGCCTTCCCGGGGGATTTTGGGCCTTAAAGGGGGGGTTGTGGGCTTTGGTGGGATGGATTAGGACTCCTTGTAGGACTAAGATTCAGAGTAGGGGCTGTTAAAAGGGGGTCCTTGCTGCCCTTTGGGCGCCCACCCCCTCATTGGTGCGCCCCCACCATCCTTCCCCTTGGCCCTAGCCGCCACCTCCCCTCTCCCTCCCCCATTGGCCGTGCGCCCCCTTTGCCCTTGCCCTCTCCACCTCCCCACCACCTCTCCTCCACCCCTTGCTGCCCTAGGGTGGCCTCCCCACCCCTGCATCCTCGTGGATCCATCCGAGGAGCGAGGAGCGAGGAGCGTGGAGCGAGGAGCGAGGAGCGAGGAGATCTATTGGAGTTTTTGTGCATCGGGCAAAGGTATGACCATGGGAAACCTTGGGATTGATCTAGGTACTGTTATTAGGGTGATTATAAAGTTTTTAGATCAATTGGTGCTGCTGGATTTGAGTAATTTGGATTAGATCTAGATGTTGCCACGTTTCTGTTTTGGGGCAGCATGAGCAGTCGATCTAGGGTTCGCGTTATCGCCAATTTAGAATCCGAATCTTGTCATACGGATGTTGAAGAAGTTGCAGAAAATTTAATTATATTTCCGTGGATATAAAGAAAGTTAAATTCCGTCCAGCCGTTTAAAAGTTATGACTGTTTTACCGAGCGTATTAAAATCTGTGACGTGATTGGAACAGATCACGGTAATCTGTAGATTAGATGACTTTAGAGTCCGAATCAGTCTTTCCATATACCTAGAGAAAGTTGGGAAATTTCCTAAGCTACACGAGGATGTACTCGTTTAATTGATTCGGAGTCCCAGAACCCAAGTTATGCCTTTTGCAAGGCTGCTGTCCCGCCGGGACAGAGCCTCTGTTTTTAGGTTTTGCGAGTAGATGGCAATGTCGGGGTAGATGAGGGTTTGCGTACTGTTTTGTGGTTGTGATTGTGAGCGTGTGGTACCTATGTGCAGGTGGTGCGACCCCAGGAGTGCCCTCTACTTCCCGCCAATCCGTTGCATGTGGTTGAGGCAAGTGTGTTGTGATGGATAGCGAGTTGTAGGTTGTTTGTTGTGAATAGATGGAATTGACTACATGATATATGATCACTTGCCATGCTTTTATGATTGCCAATGATATGATGAGCATGTTTAGTATGTTATGATGCCATGTGCTAATATGTGAGTTAAATATGATGTTGGCATAATTGCATACATGACATGTTACATGGCCCGGGCGGTGAGAAAGTCATTAACTAATCCGGGAAGGTCGGTGAGAAAGTTATGACTAATCCGGAGAGCCAATAGAGTAAGTCCTACATCGTGATTCCATCTACCGTGGGTTGTGGAAGCGAGGAGTAGGCACCCTCCATCTTCGGGATGGAAGGGGGGAGAGGGTGCACACTGACGGGTGTGTACTCAACCATACCGGTATGAGTTTCCAAGGAGATATGAGCATCGCATCGCATTGCATACATGATGATGATGATAAAGATATGTGATTATGAATGAGATGATAAACATGTTGTGTGTTGTTGCAATGTAAGTTGTTCTCTTGTTCCATTGCAATATACTTGCTGAGTGATGAACTCACGCTTGTGTTTTATGTGGTTTTTAGGTACTTTGAGATCGGCATGCGGGAAAAAGGGGTTTAGCTACACTTCTACACGTAGCTCCACAATCATAGTCTATGATTAATCACTTGGAGACATGATATTAAGAGTTGTGCCATAAACTTAATGTATGGTTTAATTTAGCATGCTTGTGATTCCTTATTTGCTTCGTTATAGCTTATGAAGTGGTTGAGCAAGGTATTATTGGCGTACTTTGATGATAAATCCATTTATGTTGATGTTTTAGATGTCGTGTGCTATGATGTATCTTGCCATGATATTGACATTGTGTTAATTCATGTTAAAACAAAGGAGATGCTGCCGAAATTTCGATTTGTAGCATCTGCTCCTTTGCTAGAATTTTATGTTAAATGTGGTATTTAGATGTTGTTTAGCTTATGTTTGGTAGCATTCAGGCATATTAAATGCCGGGGTGTTACAGCTAGTAGGTGCCGCTCCCATGTTTTGCTATTTTTGTGATGGTTGGTCATATGTGGCCTGTGAGGCACGACACAACAGTATGAGTTGAAAAGAATTAAGTTAGCACTTGGTATTTTCCGTTGTTAAGATATGAACAGTATGTTATAGTGGCTGTCTAATTCATTAATTACTCCAACTTTGTTTCATTTTGGCGTATGTCCTGTAGGGTGTGGAAATAGTTTGCTTTCTGTGTTTTAAACTACTGAAGCCTCCCTTGTGTAAACCATGAGATAATTTTTTGCAGTTATTTTTCCATGTGGCTCCTGAACTTCAAGAATGGGTGATGAAACAAGCTGCGATGCGATGGAGAAATTTCAAATGTGACATAAAGAAAACATATTTCACTCGAAATCAAGAATTACCTAATAAGGAACTTTTTGAAATTGCTATTGATAAGAGAGTTCCTAAAGCTGATTGGATTTGGCTTATACGTCATTGGAGAACACCCGAAAGCGAGGTATAACTGTCTCCTTAATTATTTTGGCTTGAGTTGATTTGATACGTCATGCATGTTCAATTATTCTGACAAACCATAGGCCCAGTGAAATGGGAAAGCAAACTCCTCAAAGATGACTATGACTCACACCACGGGAAGTAAAAGCCTTGCTCGAGTTGAGATGAATGGGTAAATATCAAAATCTCTGAAAATAAACATTCTTTTGACTCCTAATGAATGTTGATTTATTGTTTTTGTAGTTCAAAGAGCATGGATACATGCCAGCTAGACATGAAGTATTTATTAAAGCACATACTCGTAAAGATGGAAATGCGTAGAGGCAAGCTGAAGGCATGATTGTAAGTGAAATTGTTGCCATTGTTTGGTGTTGCATTTGGCTATGATTTATTCTTAGTAGAGTTGCATGTTGCGTTTATTTTTAGAATCAAATACACGAGACTTGTGCCTCCGAACCAGAGTTAGCTACAAAAACCATTCAAGAAGGAGATTTGTTTAGCAAACTATTTGGCAAAGAAAAACGAGCACGCATTCGTGCTGTCGGTATGGGCCCAACACCTCAAGACTTGGGTATGGAATGGATACGCAAGTGTACTTCCATAAAGCTTCAGTTAGCTATGTGTGCAAAGCTAAGAGCTGAAAAAGAGAGTGCACTTTTGAGGGAGCGTTTGGATAAGCATGAAGAACAATTAGCAAGCGTGCTACAAGAAATGGAAAAGATAAGGAAGTCTGTCAATCTATCTCAACATACAGATAATGTTGAACCAGACAACAACCGTGCATCTAACTCTCCTATAGAGGTCAATCTTTTTTGTGCAATTCAGTATGATATATTTATAGCACTAATCAATGTTGCAGTTCATAATGATCTATATCCGGAGTGTCCGGATCCAACCTGGAATGTCCGGAGTATCCGGATTGGGCTGACCGAACACCCCAACCCGGAGTCTCCGGGTTGAGCGTCCGGAGAGTCCGGATGGTGCGGGATTTTGTATAAAAGTCCCATTGCGTGGCCCTCCACTCACCCCACCTCATTTTGTCTCTTTCCCACCTCTCCCGTGCGTCACCTCCACCCCGTCCTTGTCTCCGGCGAGCCCCACCGGCCGGCGACCTCCCGTGGCTCCTCCCCGGTGGCTCCTCCATCCCGTGGAAACTCCTCCTCAAGCCGGCATCCTCCTTCCTGTACCCGGCATTGTTCTCCTCCATCATCCTTTGAGGTAGGTCTTTCTCTTGGGGGTTGATTCGTGGGTTTCTTGGGTTCTAAGGCCATCCATGGTGGGTTTAGGGTTTAGGTTTGGATTTGGGGGTTTGGAGTTGAATCTTGAGCTTTAGGGTTTTGGGTGTGGTGATTCTAGGGTTGGTTTGGGGCTTGGTTTGATGAATGTGGGTACTAGTGAAGTAGATCGGGTAGTGGTAATGCCGATCCAAGGGTCGTTTGGAGTTGGCTAGTGGTTTCATGGATTAGTGTCGTTCCTCGTGGAGTTGGGTTAGCTATAAGCTTCTTCGGCCTTGCCGCGTGTAGAAAAGTCATAGATCGGGTCCCCGCGGTGCCGTGGGACTTGGCGGCACCTCGGTCCGTTGAGTAGTTGGGCCAAATGCTCCAGGTTTGGAATGTCAGGACCCTCGATCCGAGTGTCCGCCAGCCGAGTGTCAGGACAAAATGGTCCGAGTATCCGGGTTAGCCCAAGAGTCCGGAAAATAAACCCGGACTGTCCGGGTTGGGCTGGTCTGTTCCGTTGTGGGTTTCTGTTGGGGTTTGCGTTGTAGTCATTTCTTTCGCATTTGCATGCATCTCATTGTGCATTGTATCCGTGTAGAGAACGATCCCGCGGTGACTGACGTGGCCATGGTTGAGGGAAGTGCCGAGGGGCAAGTCGCTGTTGATCCGCAAGCAGAAGAGCCAGGCAAGCACCTAAGCATGTTGAACCATAATTATAATCTATTTTTGCGAATTAACTTCTTATTGGTTGATTAAGTATTGCATTAGGAATTGAAATGTGGGATAGGCTAGATCCTATTTGCTGCGTGTACCCTTCCTATTGTTGCTTGTTGAACTCCTCCTTTGGAGCTAGATTATGGGTACTAATTGTGTCGTGCTTAGTATGCTTAGGAGTCGGGTTTGGGCCAAGTGGTGGAAGGTTCCACCGCTTGAGTTTGTTGTACTTTACAAGTATTGGGTTGCAATGGGTTGTTTATGAGAAGTGAAGTGATGAAGATTGAGACCGGGCGATAGAGTTGGATCACTTGGGTAAGGAGACCCAAGTGTGGTAGTCTCGTCCGTGTCGATTAAGGACCGATCGGGTGTAACGTGGCTAAAGCACCTTTTTGGTTGATCGCATGCCTGATCATGGTACGGTAAGCCGCTCTTTCATCGCATGACGTTCGATGGGCCATGCCCTCATGTGGTTGGACGTGGTTGAGGGCGGGGCCTAGGCCGGCTCTCGGGCGCCAAGCCGGGCTTGGGGCTGCTCGAGGGGGTGCTAGGTTTCCGGACCGCATGAAGATGCCCCAACGAATTGGTATGGATGGGAGGGGGTTGACATGAGGCTCCTTTGTGACACATGTCGTGTGATCAATGCTTCCCTGCAGGGTTAATTAAGCGATTCAAATTGCCGTGCTCTCGGATATGAGCAAGCTTGGTCAGATGTTACTCAACGTAGTAATAACTTGAACCGAAGTTCGCCGTTGGGCTTGAGCTCGATTTGGTTGTGATTAACGGCTGCATTTTGTTTAATGTCAACTTCACTTAGTGGTAGGTGTTGTACAACCGCATTGAAGCTTTGAACTGAATAGTTTAAGTAACTAAACAACAAACGATAAGCATTTTGCGACTGTTTTTACCTTGAGCCTATTCTTTGCTACATCCAAATGCATATCTTTTGGAGTCGGTCGTATATGGACCACGGGTAAGACTTGCGAGTACCTTTTGTACTAAGGCTTCTGCTTTGTGGTTTTGCAGGTGAGGATCCAGCGGGGTGCGAGTTTTGCCCCTACTGCCTATCGGTGACCGGGCGGGGCACCGAGTAGAGGCTGTGGACACTCGTGCGCCCGGAAGTGTTAGGGCATGACACTTCCGGGGTGTTTTACTTTTGTTGTATAGAATAGTAGGAGATACTTTTGCGAACAGCTGTACTTTTATTTCTGCAATGAAACTGTCTACCTTTTCGCTTTGTCGTTTTTGTTGGTTGTTTTTGTTGGGCTTCCGTGTGCCGTGTTGTGTGTTGTTTTGCTTTCGCGTTTTTGCGCCTCTGGTAGTGAGGTTTGGGGCTCGATGCCCCTTTGTGCGAATTGATTGATATGGCAATGGGAACCGGTATGTGGGGATCCTGGGCGAGTTCGGATCGCATACCGGGGGAATGCCGGGATGGTTGTCGAATTGTTTGGATGCTCTTGGAGTTGTCTCGATTGGGCTTGGGTATTAGCACCGAAATCACCTCCGGTGATTTGTTGCTAGGATCCAAATCCAATGGGAGCAACCGTTCATCCAACAACTCGAGTACGATCTGGGCGGCTCCTCTCAAAAATGCTTGTCGACGCTTTGTAGTATCTGATTACCCCATTCGGGAGTTTGACACCAATTTTCCTTTCGTGCATCGTTTCCGTCCGGACGAAGCTTGCAGAACACCTTGCGACCCGTCGCGGAGGGATGTTTCCACACTCACTCAGACGTATTCGAAATGAATGCGAATCAGAGCAGCAATGTATGGAAAGTCCACTCGCAGCTTTGGCCTACATTTTCCTTTCGTGCATCGTTTTGATACGCGACGCAGCCTTGCGACTCGTTGGCACCTACCGCGGAGAAATGTTTTGCACCGACCAGGATGCAACAGAAATGCATGCCGAAATGAGCTTGGGCACACATGAACTCTATTCAGGGTGTCTGCCAAAAGCTTTCTTTTTGTACTCGTTCTAGTACGAACGTGACTTGTAGTACCATTTGTCCTGTAGGTTTCACATCGACACGGATGAGCTCATATTTCTTGCTAAAATGAGCTACGGCAGACATGAAGTCCATTCTGGTTGATTGACACTCAGCTTCATCTTATGCGTCGTTTTCTTGTGAAAATCATGCACCATACAGCACTCATCGCGGAGGAATGTTACACACGACTCGGAAAGATTCAAAACGCAGGTCGAGCTACTACGTGGGCAGCACATGCCCCTGCTGTCCCATCCAGTCGTACCACTACCCCGACCCCCTCCAACGACAAAATGACGCACTCCACTTCAAATTCAGCACCCCGTCCAACGCCGACGAGGAGTGCCACTCAAGCTCCTACCAAAAGTTCATTGGCATCCGTCGCCTCAACGGGACGCACAAAAGATATTCAGTGCCCATCGCTGCAAGGGATTTGGCCACATGATGAAGGAGTGTCCAAACAAGCGCGTGCTAATAACCCGTGAAGATGGCGAGTACGATTCTGCAAGTGATCCTGATGAAGAAACAAATGCTTTGCTTATGAACATGAAATCGGTGATCCAATCTCAATACATGATGAAGATCACATGAGCGCTGCTGATGCTGATCAATATTTGAGTATTATTGCGCACCGTGTGCTTAGTGCTCAGATTGCCCGTACCGAGCCAAATCAACGCCACAATTTGTTTTACACTAAAGGCGTCGTCAAAGAAAGATCCATTCGAATAATCATTGATGGTGAGAGTTGCAATAATCTAGCAAGCATGGACATGGTGGAGAAGCTAGCACTATCCACTAGACCACACCCTCAGCCCTACTACATTCAATGGTTCAACAATAGCGGCAAGCTCAAGGTAACACGCCTGGTAAGAGTACATTTAGTTTTAGGTTCTTATCATGATTATGTTGATTGTGATGTCGTACCTATGCAAGCATGCTCTATGCTATTAGGTAGACCTTGGTAATATGATAAGAATTGTTTACATCATGGTAGAACCAATCAATACTCTTTTATGCATAAAGAAAAGAAGATTGTGTTACATCCAATGTCGCCTGATGCCATTGTAAAAGATGAGATCGCTAGAGCTAGCAAAGAGAAAAATCGAGAGAAGACTAAGAGTGAAAATCAGATTGTCGCAAAGGAGTTTGAACAACATCAAAAGAAAGAATCTAACTCTGATGGTGACAAGAAAAATGAGATTAAGTTGAAAGGTGCATGTTTTCTTGCAATAAAATCTGATGTGAATGAGTTGGATACAAGTAGTTATTCTTGCTATGCTCTGGTTCGCAAACAAACTTTGTTTTCACTAGAGGAGATGTCTCTTTCTTTGCCTCCTTTCGTCGCTAACCTTTTGCAGGAATACGCTGACATCTTTCCAAAGGAAATCCCCTCAGGGCTGCCACCAATTAGAGGGATTGAGCACCAAATTGATCTTATTCCAGGGGCATCCTTGCCCAACCGAGAGACATACAGAACCAACCCTGAAGAGACTAGAGAGATACAACTCCAAGTTCAAGAATTACTTGATAAAGGGTACGTACGTGAATCTCTTAGTTCTTGTGCTGTTCCAGTCATTTTAGTACCTAAGAAAGATGGAACATGGCGCATGTGTGTGGATTGTAGAGCAATTAATAATATCACCATTAGATATCGCCATCCTATTCCTAGGTTAGACGATATGCTTGATGAATTAAGTGGCTCTACTATGTTCTCTAAAGTTGATTTGCGTAGTGGGTCCACCAGATTCGCATGAAGTTAGGAGATGAATGGAAAACAGCATTTAAAACTAAGTTCGGTTTATATGAATGGTTAGTTATGCCGTTTGGATTAACTAATGCACCTAGCACTTTTATGCGATTGATGAACGAGGTTTTACATGCTTTCATTGGAAAATTTGTGGTGGTTTACTTTGATGATATCTTGATCTACAAAGAAATCTTTAGAAGACCATCTTGAACATTTACGTCTTTGTTTTTAATGCTTTACGCGATGCACGTTTATTTGGTAACCTTGATAAGTGCACCTTTTGCACGGATCGAGTCTCTTTTCTTGGCTATGTTGTTACTCCACAGGGAATTGAAGTTGATCAAGCCAAGGTTGAAGCGATACAGAATTGGCCGACTCCTAACACGGTCACACAGGTGCGGAGTTTCCTAGGACTTGCTGGATTCTATCGTCGCTTTGTGAAGGACTTCAGCACAATCGCCGCACCTTTGAATGAACTCACCAAGAAGGGTGTGCCTTTTGTTTGGAGCAAGTCACAGGAAGATGCCTTCAATGTTCTGAAAGCTAAGTTAACACATGCACCCTTACTCCAACTTCCAGACTTTTCTAAGACTTTTGAACTAGAATGTGATGCTAGCGGAATTGGTTTGGGTGGTGTTCTGTTACAAGAAGGAAAACCTGTTGCTTATTTTAGTGAGAAGTTGAGTGGGCCTAGTTTGAACTATTCTACGTGTGATAAGGAGTTATATGCGCTAGTTCGAACTTTAGAAACATGGCAACATTATTTATGGCCCAAGGAATTTGTTATACATTCTGATCATGAATCGTTAAAACATATTAGAAGTCAAGCTAAACTGAACCGTAGACATGCAAAGTGGGTTGAATTCATTGAGTCATTTCCTTATGTCATCAAACACAAAAAGGGAAAGGATAATGTCATTGCTGATGCCTTGTCTAGGAGATATACCATGCTCTCACAACTTGACTTCAAAATTTTTGGTTTGGAAACGATTAAAGAGCAATATGTGCATGATAATGATTTTAAAGATGTGTTGCTCAATTGTAAAGAGGGAAAAACATGGAACAAATTTGTCCTCCATAATGGGTTTGTGTTTAGAGCAAACAAACTATGCATTCGAGCTAGTTCTGTTCGTTTGTTATTGCTACAGGAAGCGCATGGAGGAGGGTTGATGGGACAATTTGGTGTGAAGAAGATTGAGGACATACTCGCTAGCCATTTCTTTTGGCCCAAGATGAGACGAGACGTGGAACGTTTCGTCGCTCGCTGCACTACATGTCAAAAAGCTAAGTCACGACTTAATCCACATGGTTTATACATGCCTACACTTTTGTCCCTAGCGTGCCTTGGGAAGATATTTCTATGGACTTTGTTGTAGGACTTCCTAGAACAAAGAAGGGGAGGGATAGTATCTTTGTTGTTGTGGATAGATTTTCTAAGAGGGCACACTTTATTCCTTGTCACAAAAGCGATGATGCTACCAACATTGCCGATTTATTCTTTCGTGAAATTGTTCGCTTGCATGGTTGTAACATCCCAAAATTTTGCTTTTCTTAAATTCATGTGTGATTTGGCACTTTGGTGAATTTTTGGAATCTTCTGGAATTTATTTGGATTTATTTGGAATTTATTTGAATTTATTCCATTTTGAAATAATTAAAGAATTTAATTTTGCAAATAAAATTTTGTTGGAAATATTTTATTTGAGTCCAAAATGATCCAAAATATTTTCGAATTTTTCCGAATTTTTCTGAGTCTTTTGCTATTTTTAATGAATTAAATGAATTACTGGGAATTATTTTAAATATTAATTGGAAAAGGACCGGCCAAGGTCGATTCTTGTTCATCCGATCGAGCCCGAAGTCGGACTCGAGTTCGAGTCCGACCCGAGCCACGTGACTCGACCGAACCCACTCCTAACCCTAATCAATCCCAACCGTTGGATCAAGATCCAACGGCCGAGATCACCAGACGGCTCGAGCCGTATCCGCCCGGATCCGATCGCGCCCGTCGCGATCGTGGCCGTCGATCGTGCCACGTGGGCGGCCACGATTGCCGTCTTCGCCGAGTCCGAGCCGGACTCCGCCATGCGCGCCGCTTGGCCGTAACGAACTAGGTTTCCGTCTAGAGCCACGAGCAGCCGAGCTATTTAAAGCGTGAGACGCCCCCGAGGTTGCCCTCATCCTTGCGCACCGCTTCCCGAGCCATCTCGCCGAGCCGCCGTTGAGCCGCAATCGCCGCCGGAGTTGTCTCTTCCCTCCGCTGCGCGGTTGGCGCCGTTTTCGCTGCCGTCCGTCGTCTTCCGCCGAGAAGGAGCCCAGATCCGGAGTCCCCGCGACGAGACGCACCCGAAGGGAGGTTTCATCTCGCCGGAGAAGCCCCGTGGCGCCGCGCCCTTGGTCGTCGTCCCCGTCTCCGGTCAAGCCAGCGCCGCCGTGAAACCATCGCCGTCCGCGAGCTCGGAGGACCGTCAGATCCAGATCGAACGGTTGAGGTGAGATCACGTGTTCCAAACCCGATTAGATCTGGACCGTTGGATCAAGATCCAACGGTTCACAATCGCCACGTGCCGTAGCAGTGCGATTATAGGATTAGATCTGGACCGTCCGATCTAGATCGAACGGCCCATGATCATCGAGTAGTTTCAACGCGTTAACCCTGGATCCAATCCGCGCCGTTGATTTTCAAACCAACGGCCGAGATTGCGCCACGTGTCGGGAAGATGGACCGACGCGGCCGGCCGCCGCCCACGCGCGTGCAGTGACGCCGACGCCGGCCCGCGTGTCAGAGGGCCCGCATGTCAGTGGCTAACCCAGCCAAGCGCTGACGTCACCCATGACGTCACAGTGGACCCCACCTGTCAGCACCATGGGCTGAGCCCCGCTGACGTCAGCGATGACGTCACCCGAGTGGTCCCACATGTCAGTCTCACGTGGAGTCGTGGACCGAGTCCACGGTAGACCCGAGCCGAGCGTGGACCGAGCCCATGGACCGGCTGACGTCAGCAGGCCAATCGAGGCTGCCACGTGTCCATGCCGACGCAATAATTAATTTCGAAAAAGAAAATGATTTATTAATTCGAAATATTGATTCAAATTTAGATTCAAACTTCAAACGCTTATAACTTTTGCGTTTCAACTCCGATTGGAGCGATTCAAATTTCTAAATTTGTACAAAATTGAGATCTACCTAAATATAAATTTTATTTAATTTTTGGACTAAAGTTTTTCTCTGCAAAATTATTTAATTGATTATTTAAACTTTAAATAATCATAACTTTTATGCTTTAACTCCAAAATTGACGATTCCAGTTTCTAAAAATCCAGAAAATTATGTTCTCTCTGTTTATGGATTTTATTTGGAGTTTTGGGATGTTTTTGCCTAGTGTTTATTTGTGTATTTGCTATTTGCACGCTTTACGAGTAGACGTTGAAGTGCCTAAGGATTCGAAGGAGAAGTGTTGACTCAGGATCCAACTCAAGACCAAGAGCAAGTGCTTTTGAAGGCAAGTTGTGCTTTGACCATGTTGATCCTATTTCAAATCTATTTTGATTTAAACTATTGCATGCTAGTTCAATTAGAAGGATACTTTGTTTAAACATGGGGTTAGATAAATACCAATTTGTTATATGACACCTTGATTATCTAAGTATGTGCCATGATCCCTTGTCACCCTAGTTGTGGTTTACTAGTTGGACATTATTAAATTGCCAACATGGGTTTAGATCGTTGTAGTATCTTTGCTTAGACCTTTACGTGCTCATGACATGATTTTGGATAATCAAATGCTAATATTGACTTAATGATATATTGAACCTGTTTTGGAAAAGTATCATGTGATGTTGATGGCACGTGGTGCATGGTAATCAACTGGGTTTGATAAGCTGATTTCGGCGGGGCATGTGGCAAGAGTAATCAGGTGGGCGGTGTGGCATTGGGAGTGTTGATTTGGTTTTTCTGTAGTCTTGCCCTGGTCACTCTAAGGACTTAACCTTGCAAGCCTTTGAACTGGGTCATACTTGCAACCACATGGGCTGGAATGGGACGGCCCTAGTTGACTAAGTTGCTAAGGACTCACTTGTGGAGCCTCGGGTGTCGATTACACCGTTTGTGTGATTGTGCGGGGAGCGTATCGTGGTCGTGGCCAGGTACCCATCTAACGGTGTGTTGGTCCCATACTTCGCCTTAGCTAAGGGAAGGGATGGTGTAGAGCACGAACCTGAGAGGACCACCTGTGTTGTTTGAGGCTTCCGAAAGGCTTTATTACGAGGAACTTCGCCTTTGTGGTGTTTGATCAGTATCTTGTGGGTAAAGTGCATAACCTCTGCAGAGTGTAGAATCTATTTGAATAGCCGAGTCCACTGTGATCGACAATGCTCGGAATTACAAGTCAAGGGTTAGATTTTCTCAAAATAACTTGGATTTGAAAAGTTGGGTTGGTTTAACAATGAAGATGATGGAAATGTGGTTTAGGATGGGAAAAATGTTTGTTAAACTTCTTGAAAAGTTATTTATGCTTTACTTATTTCTCTTTGCTTTCGAATCTACTTATATTACTTGTCAAAAGTCAAGCATCGCAAATATACCTCTGAGCTATTCCTTTGTACTAAGCCATGCATATAGTATATTAGCTTGCATTACATGCATGACTTGCGGAGTACCAAGTACTCACCCTTGCCTCAACACAATACCGATTGAAGAGGAGATTACGCCAGCTTTGGAGGAGGAACTCCAAGAGGACCCGACTACTTAGGGATGCGAGCCCAGTCGGTTACTGTGGTATCTTTGGATGGCGCCACGGGTTTATTTGATTTTCCGCTGCTATTGTTTCTCTCTGAATAAGTTTTAAGCCCCTACGAGGCATACATTTGTAACTTGACCATGAGGTCAAGTAACCAGTTTAGTTATTTAAATAAAGTACTTTGATAATATCGATTGGTATGATTGTGATATTTACCGATGTTAAGATCATGTGCACTAAGCGCGTTCTGGACGAGTGCTTAATACACAGAGGGTCCGGATTTGCAAATTCGGGGTCCCGACAGAGGTGGTATCAGAGCCATACTTGACTGTAGGCTCAACCCTAGCTAGAATGGTCGTAGTGAGGATAAAACCTATTTTCTAAAGCTAAAAAGTTGTCAAGACAAGAAATGACATCTCGACTTATCCCCTTCTCTCTTTTCTTGTCTCTTGCTGAAATTTTCCCTTACCTTGTCACAATTTAAAAATTCCGAGTTCTTACGTAAAGCACTCTTGTGACAGATGGAGGAAGAGTTCAACTACGTTGATCTGGGAGTTGGTCACGCCGCAGAGCTTTGGCACATGCTACAAACTCTCGGAGATTTTGAGAAGCCCCAATATCAAGTGGAAGTGATCAGACAAGCGGGATTGATCAAGGCTTGTGACGTGAGGATTGAGGTACCTGCTAGGAAAAAGGGCCTGCAATCGCCTCGATACAATACCGCTTTGCCAGGAGATCTACAATGCAGATGGGTATCCAAGAAGTATCACGACGAGCAATGCGGCACATTACCCGTATCTACGCCAGAGAATTGGAGAGTACGGTGTTCCGTTACCATCCGCGCAGTGATAACCTTCTCGACCCGAAGGAGATTCAGGATGAGGATGCCACGGTTACACAGTTGGCACGATTTGTCGTCGCCCAGGAGGATGTACTAGATAATACAAGCAAGGAGCTACAGAAGGCCCGCAAGGAGATCACGACAGAGAAGAACAGATGGCGGGAAGCTCAAGAGTATGTGGCACATCTTCTGCGAAGGATTGACGAGTTGGAGATGACTTTGTACGGACCAGACCCAGAGCCAGTACTCGAGCTACACGAGCCAGATCCAGAGGAGTCAGATCTCGATGAGGACACCGCTTCTTCGACTACCACAGAGGACACAGTTGCTGGACATGGCGATCGTTTCGCGCCTATGCCACAGCACCCGTACCCAGGCCGTGGAGGTTTTCTCGATGAGTGAGCATAGGTTCTATAGTGAGACTCCTTCGCCGAGTCATAGAATAAAGAGTCACCCTTTAGGCGTTAGATTCCAGAGTTAGTTCGATTTGGATTTGCTTTGTTTGCTGAGTGTGCAGTATGTGTTGCAAGGCCCTTAGGCATTGTAAGCAGCCATACCAAGTTATTAATAATAAAGATGGACCTTAAAGTTACCCCTTTCGCCCCGCATAAGTTCCATATTACTTGTCTATTCTTGTTTCCCTCTCATCTCTAAACCTAGAGCAAATCGACAGATGGTGAACACCCGTGGAAACCTTGGAAGCAATGGGAGTGGATCTCGCCAGTGAAAACCCCAATGATGGAGCACCAAAGCACCGCCACCGGATATGCAGAATTTCGGGCGTTTCTTGCTGCCCGGACTCGATTGATGCATGCTATGATGCAACAAATGCAGCACGTCATCGCCAGGCCATCGCTAATCAAGTTAATCGGGGACCACGCCGTAATACAAGGTCGCCGAGTTCATGAGGACTCACCCACCCACTTTCTCTCGGGAATGCCAATCCATTGGAGGCCGATGATTGGTTAAGATCAATTGAGAGGAAGCTACACATAGCTCAATGCATAGGAAATGAGAAGGTACTCTCGCTTCTCATCACCGGAAGGAACAAATACCGAATGGTGGGAGAACTTCGTGCCACGCAGAGAACCCTCAAGATATCACTTGGGAAGAGTTCACAAATGCATTCGACAAGATCACGTGCCTGAAGGAATCATGGACCTTAAGAAGGAGGAGTTCAGAGCACCGAAGCAAGGTAATCAGCCGGTGGCCGACTACTGAACAAGTTCACACAGCCTAGCACGCTACGCACCCGAGGATGTAGCGGCAGATAAATCCAGGCAGTCTCGTTTTATGAAGGGACTTAACTCAGATTGCAAGTTGGGTTGATCACCCACACCTTTCCAGATTTCCAAGAGTTGGTGAATAAGGCGCTTATTCTTGAGGACAAGCGCAAGGAACTGGATGAGAACGAGAAGCGCAGGATGCAACAAAGCAAGGATCACGTCGAGGAGCGCAGCAAACTTGAGAGTTGCACCAAATCAATTCTTCGATTCCAACCACAATGCGACAAGGACACCATCCCGGCACCAAGACCTGCCAATCAGAACTACCAAACCCCAGCCCCGCTTAGAAACGCTACCCTGTGCAACAAGAAGGAACGGTGAGACGCATACAATCGCAACGAGCCAGACACTTTGCCAACAGCTTGTCCAAAGAAGACAGCGAGGAGCGACCCGGGCCGCTTCAATCTAGGAACCACCCCAGCTAGGACGCCAAGACCAGGAGCCACACCCTGCATCGTGGTGAGAGGCCGAGTCAACCATGTCACCGCAGATGCACTGCGAGAAATGCTACGACGCGTCGTCTTGGGTAAGTTACTTGTTAACTCAAGACTGCAATGATTTTGTTTGACTCTGGAGCTTCAGATTCGTTTGTTTCGCAAGGCTTTGCTACTAGAAATGATTTAAGGATTGCAAGACTTAAGTGCATGCTTTTAGTTCAAACCCTGGTTCCGAACTCCGAGCGGAAGTAGGATGTTCCGGTGAGAATACTAATAGATGGAATAGAGTTCTGGCAAACCTTATAATTTTGGAGACCAGGACCTTAGATGTTATATTGGGAATGGATTGGTTATCCAAGCACAAGGTCAGTATTGGATTGTGGACGAAGGACTATCTCGATCGAGCCCGTGTGGGAAGAAAGTGGAATTTCAAGCCACTGCAGTTAGAGATGGACAGTTGATGGTTAACAGTACCAAGGCAATCAGCATAGAGGATGTCCCAGTAGTGAATGAGTACCCAGATGTTTTTCCCGAGGATCTACCTGGTATGCCGCCAGACAGGGACATAGAGTTTGTGATAGAGCTTGTACCTGGTACAGCACCGATAGCAAAGAGACCCTATCGGATGTCCACCGAGGAGTTGGTAGAAATGAAGAAACAACTAGAGGAGTTAATGGAGAAAGGATTTATCAGACCAAGTTCGTCGCCGTGGGGAGCACCAGTTTTGTTTGTCAAGAAGAAGGACGGGAGTTTCAGGATGTGCATTGACTACCGTGCACTCAATGAAGTCACCGTGAAGAATAAGTATCCGCTACCCAGGATTGATGATTTGTTTGATCAGTTAAGAGGAGCCGGAGTTTTCTCCAAGATTGATCTGAGATCGGGATACCATCAGTTGAAGATCCGATCAGAGGATATTCCGAAGACTGCATTCTCGTCAAGATATGGACATTACGAGTTTACAGTTATGTCCTTTGGTCTGACGAATGCGCCAGCTTATTTCATGAATATGATGAATAAGGTGTTCATGGAATATCTGGACAAGTTTGTCGTCGTGTTCATAGACGATATCCTAATCTACTCCAAGACAGAGGATGAACATGCCGAACACTTAAGGCGAGTTTTGGAAAAGCTGAGGGAACAGCAACTTTTCGCCAAGTTCAGCAAGTGTGATTTTTGGAAGGACAAGGTGGAGTTTCTTGGACATGTAATGACCGCAGAGGGAGTCATTTGTGGATCCAAGCAAAGTAGAAGCGGTGTTACATTGGGAGCACCAAGACTGTGACCCAGAGTTCGAGTTTCCTTGGAATGGCAGGATACTACCGCCGTTTCATCGAAGGCTTTTCGACAATTGCGAAACCTCTTACGCAATTGCTGAAGAAGGAAAAGAAGTTTGCATGGGACGCGAGAATGTGAGAAAGGATTTCAGAGCTGAAGAAGCGATTGACATCAAGACCGTGTTAGTTCTACCGGATGTTGCTCAAAGCTTCGATATTTATTGTGACGCATCGCGCCAAGGACTTGGATGTGTCGATGCAGAATGGAAAGGTCGCCGCTTATGCATCAAGGCGATTGAGGCCGCATGAGGAAAATTATCCGACACATGACTTAGAGTTAGCTGCCGTAGTGCATGCTTTGAAGATATGGCGTCACTATCTGATTGGAAACAGATGTGAAGTGTATACGGATCATAAGAGCCTTAAGTACATATTCACCCAGTCGGATCTGAATATGAGGCAGAGGAGATGGTTAGAGTTGATCAAGGACTATAATGTTGGAATCCATTACCATCCCGGGAAGGCCAACGTAGTAGCCGATGCTCTGAGTCGGAAAAGCCATACCGTGAGTACGTTGCTAGCCACAAGTCAGGATGAGTTATGTGAGGATTTTCAAAAGATGAAGATTGAGGTTGTACCTAGCGGATTCTTGGCCGCATTGGAAGTAAAGCCTACCTTAGAGGACCAGATCCGAGAAGGACAGAAGGATGATGACAAGATCCGCAGGATTAAGTCCATCAAGGAGGAAGGCAAGGCAGAGGACTTCAAGTTGGATGAGCAAGGCACGTTGTGGATGAAGGATCGCATTTGTGTGCCTAACAAAAAGGAGTTAAAGCAACTGATTCTGGAAGAAGCCCATGACTCCAAGTACTCAATTCATCCTGGAAGCGCCAAGATGTATCAGGATCTGAAGGAGAGATTCTGGTGGCCGAGTATGAAACGAGAAGTTGCCGAGCATGTTGCATTGTGCGACGTATGCCAGAGAGTCAAGGCAATGCATCAGAGACCAGCAGGATTGCTACAACCGCTGAAGATACCTGAGTGGAAGTGGGAGGAAATCGGAATGGATTTCATTACCGGTTTGCCGAAGACTCAAGGAGGTTATGACTCCATATGGGTTATAGTGGATCGCTTGACTAAGGTAGCCCATTTTATCCCCGTGAAGACCACTTATTCGGGAGATAAATTAGCAGAGTTGTACATGATCAGGATTGTTTGTTTACACGGAGTGCCAAAGAGGATTGTATCGGACAGAGGTACCCAATTTACCTCAAGATTCTGGAATAAGTTGCATGAAGCCATGGGAACCCGTTTAAACTTCAGTACAGCTTATCATCCACAGACGGATGGACAGACAGAAAGAGTCAACCAGATTCTGGAAGATATGTTGAGAGCTTGTGCATTGGCTTATGCTACCTCTTGGGATAAGAGTTTGCCGTATGCCGAGTTTAGTTACAACAATAGTTATCAGGCTAGTTTACAGATGTCACCTTTTGAGGCACTCAGATGGTCGACTCGCCTGACGCCATTGAATTGGAATGAGACCGGCGAGCGCCGTGTCTTTGGACCTGATATTCTTCAAGAGGTCAAGAAGCGGTCGCTATGATTAGGGAAAGGTTGAAGATAGCCCAATCTCGACAAAAGAGTTATGCCGACAATCGTCGCCGAGATTTGAGTTTTGAACCGTAAGACTTTGTATACCTCGAGAGTTACGCCTCTCAGGAGTTAAGAGGTTCCATGCCAAAGGGAAACTTGCACCCTGCTATGTTGGACCATTTAAGATTTTGAGCCGCAGAGGCGAAGTTGCTTATCGACTAGAGTTGCCACAATCGTTAGCAGGAGTACATGATGTATTCCATGTGTCCCGATTGAAGAAGTGTCTCCGAGTTCCTGAGGAACGAGACACACTGAGTCAATTGAGTTGCAAGAGGATTTGACTTATAAGGAGTATCCCGTGGGGATTCTAGACACAATGGATCGAGAAACTAGAAACAAGTCAACCCGTTTACTGTAGAGTTCGATTGGAGCAACCATGCAGAGCGAAGCGACTTGGGAGCGAAGAGGATTTGAAGAAAGAATTTCCAAACCTATTCCTTTAGTAAGCCCTCGAATCTCGGGGACGAGATTCTATTAAGGGGGGGAGGTTTGTAACATCCCAAAATTTTGCTTTTCTTAAATTCATGTGTGATTTGGCACTTTGGTGAATTTTTGGAATCTTCTGGAATTTATTTGGATTTATTTGGAATTTATTTGAATTTATTCCATTTTGAAATAATTAAAGAATTTAATTTTGCAAATAAAATTTTGTTGGAAATATTTTATTTGAGTCCAAAATGATCCAAAATATTTTCCGTAATTTTTCTGGAATTTTTACGAGTCTTTTGCTATTTTTAATGAATTAAATGAATTATCGGGAATTATTTTAAATATTAATTGGCTGAAAAGGACCGACGCCAATCGATTCTTGTTCATCCGACCGAGCCCGAGTCAGACTCGAGTTCGAGTCCGACCCGAGCCACGTGACTCGACCGAACCCACTCCTAACCCTAATCAATCCCAACCGGTGGATCAAGATCCAACGGCGGAGATCAGCCGTCTGCGGTTCGAGCCGTGTCCGCCCGGATCCGATCAGCGCCCGTGCGATCGTGGCCGTCGATCGTGCCGCGTGGGCGGCCACGATTCGTCGTCTTCGCCGAGTCCGAGCCGGACTCCGCCGCCCGCGCCGCCAGTAACGAACTAGGTTTCCGTCTAGGCACGAACGCCGAGGCTATTTAAAGCGTGAGACGCCCCCGAGGTTGCCCTCATCCTTGCGCACCCGCTTCCCGAGCCATCTCGCCTGAGCGCCGCCCGTTGAGCCGCAATCGCTCGCCGGAGTTGTCTCTTCCTCCGCTGCAGTTGGCGCCGCTCGCCGTCGTCCGTCGTCTTCCGCCGAAGGAGCCCGGATCCGAGTCCCCGCGACGAGACGCACCGAAGGAGGTTTCATCTCGCCGAGAAGCCCGTGGCGCCGCGCCCTTGGTCGTCGTCCCGTCTCGGTCAAGCCAGCGCGCCGCCGTGAAACCATCGCCGTCCGCGAGCTCGGAGGACCGTCGAGATCCAGATCGAGCGGTTGAGGTGAGATCACGTGTTCCAAACCCGATTAGATCTCGACCGTTGGATCAAGATCCAGCGGTTCACAATCGCCACGCGTCGTAGCAAAGGCGATTATAGGATTAGATCTGGACCGTCCGATCTAGATCGAGCGGCCCATGATCATCGAGTAGTTTCAACGCGTTAACCACTGGATCCAATCCGCGCCGTTGATTTTCAAACCAACGGCCGAGATTGCGCCACGCGTGTCGGGAAGATGGACCGACGCGGTCGGTAGCGGCCCACGCACGCTGGCAGTGCGTGTAGCGCCGACACGCGGGCCCGCGTGTCGAGGGGCCCGCATGTCGATGGCTAACCCAGCCAAGCGCCGACGCGTCACCCATGACGCCACAGCGGGACCCCACCTGCCGCCACCATGGGCCGAGCCCGCCGACGTCGGCGATGACGCTACCCGAGTGGTCCCACATGTCGGCCTCACGTGGAGTCGTGGACCGAGTCCACGGTAGACCCGAGCCGGCGTGGACCGAGCCCATGGACCGGCCGACGTCAGCAGGCCAATCGAGAGGCTGCCACGTGTCCATGCCGACGCAATAATTAATTTCCAAAAGAAAATGATTTATTAATTCGAAATATTGATTCAAATTTAGATTCAAACTTCAAACGCTTATAACTTTTTGCGTTTCAACTCCGATTGGAGCGATTCAAATTTCTAAATTTGTATAAAATTGAGATCTACCTAAATATAAATTTTATTTAATTTTTGGACTAAAGTTTTTCTCTGCAAAATTATTTAATTGATTATTTAAACTTTAAATAATCATAACTTTTATGCTTTAACTCCAAAATTGACGATTCCAGTTTCTAAAAATCCAGAAAATTATGTTCTCTCTGTTTATGGATTTTATTTGGAGTTTTGGGATGTTTTTGCCTAGTGTTTATTTGTGTATTTGCTATTTGCACGCTTTACGAGTAGACGTTGAAGTGCCGGAAGGATTCGAAGGAGAAGTGTTGACTCAGGATCCAACTCAAGACCAAGAGCAAGTGCTTTTTGAAGGCAAGTTGTGCTTTGACCATGTTGATCCTATTTCGAAATCTATTTTGATTTAAACTATTGCATGCTAGTTCAATTAGAAGGATACTTTGTTTAAACATGGGGGTTAGATAAATACCAATTTGTTATATGACACCTTGATTATCTAAGTATGTGCCATGATCCCTTGTCACCCTAGTTGTGGTTTACTAGTTGGACATTATTAAATTGCCAACATGGGTTTAGATCGTTGTAGTATCGCTTAGACACTACGTGCTCATGACATGATTTTGGATAATCAAATGCTAATATTGACTTAATGATATATTGAACCTGTTTTGGAAAAGTATCATGTGATGTTGATGGCACGTGGTGCATGGTAATCAACTGGGGTTTGATAAACAGTTTTCGACTGGGGCATGTGGCAAGAGTAATCAGGTGGGCCAGTGTGGCATTGGGAGTGTTGATTTGGTTTTTGGTAGTCTTGCCCTGGTCACTCTAAGGACTTAACCTTGCAAGCCTTTGAACTGGGTCATACTTGCAACCACATGGTGGAATGGGACGGCCCTAGTTGACTAAGTTGCTAAGGACTCACTTGTGGAGCCTCGTGGTGTCGATTACACCGTTTGTGTGATTGTGCGGGGGGCGTATCGTGGTCGTGGCCAGTACCCATCTAACGGTGTGTTGGTCCCATACTTCGCCTTAGCTAAGGGAAGGGATGGTGTAGAAACCTGACCGGAGAGGACCACCTGTGTTGTTTGAGGCTTAGAAAGGCTTTATTCTGAGGAACTTCGCCTTTGTGGTGTTTGACTGTATCTTGTGGGTAAAGTGCATAACCTCTGCAGAGTGTAGAATCTATTTGAATAGCCGAGTCCACTGCATCGACAATGCTCGGGAATTACAGTCAAGGGTTAGATTTTACGAAAATAACTTGGATTTGAAAAGTTGGGTTGGTTTAACAATGAAGATGATGGAAATGTGGTTTAGTATGGGAAAAATGTTTGTTAAACTTCTTGAAAAGTTATTTATGCTTTACTTATTTCTAATGCTTTCGAATCTACTTATATTACTTGTCAAAAGTCAAGCATCGCAAATATATCCTGAGCTATTCCTTTGTACTAAGCCATGCATATAGTATATTAGCTTGCATTCTGTGCATGACTTGCTGAGTACCAAGTACTCACCCTTGCCTCAACACAATACCAGTTGAAGAGGAGATTACGCCAGCTTTGGAGGAGGAACTCCAAGAGGACCCGACTACTTAGGGATGCGAGCCCCGTCAGTTGCCTGTGGTATCTTTGGATGGCGCCCACGGTTTATTTGATTTTCCGCTGCTATTGTTTCTCTCTGAATAAGTTTCGCCCTACGAGGCATACATTTGTAACTTGACCATGAGGTCAAGTAACCAGTTTGGTTATTTAAATAAAGTACTTTGATAATATCGATTGGTATGATTGTGATATTTACCGATGTTAAGACTGTGTGCACTAGCGCGTTCCTGGACTAGTGCTGAATACACAGAGGGTCCGGATTTGCAAATTCGGGGTCCCGACAATGGTGTGCCAAACACAATAGTTTCGGATCGAGACACAAAAATTTTAAGCCACTTTTGGAGAACTTTGTGGGCTAAATTGGGGACTAAACTTTTATTTTCTACTACTTGTCATCCCCAAACTGATGGACAAACTGAGGTCGTTAATCGAACTTTATCTACCACATGCTTAGGGCTATTTTGAAAAAGAACATTAAATTGTGGGAAGAATGCTTGCCTCATATTGAGTTTGCTTATAATCGGTCTATGCATTCTACTACTAAGATGTGCCCTTTTGAGATTGTATATGGATTTGTTCCTCATGCTCCAATTGATTTGTTACCTCTTCCATCTTCGGAGAAATTGAATCTTGATGCTAAACAACGTGCTGATTTGATTATGAAAATGCATAAGACAACTAATGAAAACATAGAGCGCACGAATGCTAAATATAAACTTGCTGGTAGTAAGGGAAGGAAGCATGTAACTTTTGAACCTGAGGATTTAGTTTGGTTGCATTTGCGAAAAGATCGATTCCCTGAATTAAGAAAATCTAAGTTGATGCCACGAGCTGATAGTCCTTTCAAAGTATTGGCAAAGATTAATGATAATGCATATAAGCTTGAATTGCCTGTAGATTTTGGGGTTAGTCCCACATTCAACATTGCCGATTTGAAACCATACTTGGGAGAAGATGATGAGCTTGAGTCGAGGACGACTCCAATGCAAGAAGGGGAGGATGATGAGGACATCACTACAATGGATACGGCCATGCCTACAAACTCAATTGAGACCAACAATGTAATACAAGGGCCAATTACTCGAGCTCGCGCATGTCATTTCAATTGCCAGGTGAATGCATTCCTCGGGTTGCATACAAATCATTTAATGAATGGAATGCTATTTAATCCTTGTGATGATTTTATTGTCCTTAGGAACCAAGGAGAAGGACTCCCAAAAGTCAAGCATGAAGCCAATTCTTCCGGTGGACAACTTCAAATCGGATTCGGCCTCCGGGATAGCACCAAATTAAAACGATCATAACTTTTTATCCACAAGGGTGTTTGGGGTCTATAAGTACTGGTTTCAAAGGTTTCGACGTCCTCTTTCCAACGGATCCGGCCCCACCTCCAAATTCCTCACGAGTCAACGGGAATCTGCAAAACAAGTTCGGTCATCTTTCCAAATCCGAGTCAAACTAGGAATAGGAGTCCTACTCGGCCATGGATGTGGTTTGGACGCCCCTAGCCTGGTTTTGGCCTCCTATTTCTCCTATATATATCTAGGGAGTCCCCCAAAATAACTTGAGTTTTGGTTATTTGATAGTTTAGCCTTTTGCTACTATTTGAGTCTTTTAGACGTGCTCAACGGCCGCCTAACAAGCTCCTTGTATCGGAACCCCAACGTTTTCGATATTTCATCTATATTTGCAATTTTAGATTGCTTTTGACTTGTTCTTGCTTGTTCTTCGATTGCTTGCAGGAATTGATCTTCGTTATCAGGTTGATCGTGCTCACAGCAAGGTCAATAACCCTCTGGAGTTGGTTTAGCGATTCTTTGGCGCATCGTCGTTATGCGTTGTAGTTGGATCGTCAAAGTTGTCTCCACCCAAATCGAAAGTTATCATTCTCATCGAAAGATCGGGACACCCAGTGTTACATCAGATTCGATAGAAATGATGAAAAGCACTAGCAAACATCATAAGTTCTTTCGGGGTGTTTGGCACTCGGTTATGTTTCGTTCATCGGTTTCGTTTGTATTCAGTTTTTATTACCCGTGGGAACCCATCGTGGTGGAACATTTGACACCGACTCGGACATATTCAAAATGCATGCCGAAATGAGTGGAAGCACATATGAATTCCACTCGATGTGTTTCGCACTCAGTTTCATCTCGTGCAACATTTTCAAACGGTCGCCGCTTGTTGTATTCGTTTGTGCTCATCGCGGAGAAATGTTTCACAACAACTCGGACGGACTTGAAATGCATGCCGGAATGTGCTTGGGCAAATATGAAGTTCATTCGGCATGATTGGAATGAAGTTTCGTTTTGTGCACCGTTTTGGTACGCGTGTAGTTTACAGTACCATTAGGAACCCATCGTGCATGAATATTTTGCATCGACTCGGACGTACTCGAAATGCTTGTCGAAACGCGTGTAGTTTACAGTACCATTCGGGGAGTTTGACACCAATTTTCCTTTCGTGCATCGTTTCTGTCCGTACGCAGCTTGCAGAACACCTTGTGACCCGTCGCGGAGGGATGTTTCCACACTCACTCGGACGTATTCGAAATGAATGCAGAATTGTAGCAGCAATGCATGGAAAGTCCACTCGCGCATTTTGTCCTACATTTTCCTTTCGTGCATCGTTTTGATACGCGCGGCTTGCGATACTGTTGGCACCTACCGCGGAGAAATGTTTTGCACCGACCGAATGCAACAGAAATGCATGCGAAATGAGCTTGGGCACACATGAACTCTATTCAGGGTGTCCGCCACAAGCTTTCTTTTTCGTACTGCTGGTACAAACGTGACTTGTAGTACCATTTGTCCTGTAGGTTTCACACCGACACGGATGATCCCAAATTGCTTGCTAAAATGAGCTACGGCAGACATGAAGTTCATTCTGGTTGATTGACACTCAGCTTCATCTTATGCGTCGTTTTCTTGTGAAAATCCTTGCACCATACAGTACTCGTCGTGAAGGAATGTTTCACACGACTTTAAAGATTCAAAACACATGCCGAAGTGTGCTTGGGCATATATGAAGTTCATTCGGCATGTTTGGAACAATGTTTTGTCTTTTGCACTATTCTAGTACGCGTGTAGTTCAGAACTGTAGCAGCAATGCATGGAAAGTCCACTCGCGCAGTTTGTTCTACATTTTCCTTTCGTGCATCGTTTTGATACGCACGCAGCGGCTTGCGATTCGCTGGCACCTATCGCGGAGAAATGTTTTGCACCGACCCGGATGCAACAGAAATGCATGCAGAAATGAGCTTAAAGCACACATGAACTCTATTCAGGGTGTCTGCCACAAGCTTTCTTTTCATACTCGTTCTGGTAAGAACGTGACTTGTAGTACCATTTGTCCTGTAGGTTTCACACCGACACGGATGAGCCCGAATTGCTTGCTAAAATGAGCTACGGTAGACATGAAGTCCATTCTGGTTGATTGACACTCAGCTTCATCTCATGCGTCGTTTTCTTGTGAAAATCCTTGCACCATACAGTACTCGTCGCGGCGGAATGTTTCACACGACTCAGAAAGATTCAAAACGCATGCCGAAATGTGCTTGGGCATATATGAAGTTCATTCGGCATGTTTGGAACAATGTTTTGTTTTTTGCACCATTCTAGTATGCGTGTAGTTTACATTACCATTAGGGACCCATTGTGCATGAATGTTTCGGTTCGAGCCGGACGTACTCAAAATGCTTGTTGAAACGGGTTAGGGCGCATATGAAGCCCATTCAGGGGAGTTTGACACCGAGTTTCGTTTTATGCATCGTTTTCATTTGGATGCAGCTTGCAGGACCCCTTGTGACCCGTCGCGGAGGGATGTTTCGCACTCACTCGGACGTATTCAAAATGAATGCGGAATTGTGCTGAAACGCACAAGCGAATATCGTAAGTTAATTCTGGGTGTTTGGCCCTCAGTTTCATTTTGTGCATCGCTTTCGATTTTTTCAGCGTGGGAACTCGTCGTTGTGGAATATTTCACGGTGATTAGGACGGATTCGAAATGCAAGCCTAAATGAGTTCCAACACATATGAATTGCATTCGGTGTGTTTGGCACCCGGCTTCATTTCGTTCACCGTTTTCGTTTCGTACCGCAATTTTTCATTTTGGCGTGCTAGGTTGCAGCTTGTAAGGTGCTTGCTATAATGTTCCATTTCGTGCATCATTTTCGGCGTGCGTGGTGTTTGCCACAATGTGTCATTTCGTGCATCATTTTCATTTTCGAATGGCTTCTGCTGCAGTGCCCGTTGGGACGCGTCGTGGAGGATTGTTTCAGACCTACTCAAATGGATTCAATACAAATGATGAAAAGCACTAGCAAACATCATAAGTTCTTTCGGGGTGTTTGGCACTCGGTTCTGTTTCCTGCATCGGTTTCGTTTGTATTCAGCTTTTATTACCTGTGGGAACCCGTCGTGGTGGAACATTTGACACAGACTCGGACATATTCAAAATGCATGCCGAAATGAGAGGAAGCATATATGAATTCCACTCGATGTACTTCGCACTCAGTTTCATCTCGTGCAATGTTTTCGAACGGGCGCCGCTTGTTGTATTCGTTCGTGCTCATCGTGGAGAAATGTTTCACAACAACTCGGACGGACTTGAAATGCATGTCTGTAACACCCTACAAATCTAAACTGTCGTACAAGAAAATTTCAACAGCATCTCTCCTAAAATTAGGACAAAACGGAAGCGACAACAAGATTCATAATAACCATTATAAACAGGAATAACATAAAAGCATCAATACTAGAGATAACAAGTCTAAATCAACCAGAAAACAAACATAAACGTAAAACAGCTCCAAAGAGGACATCAACAGGTCTATGATTAATAAAATTTCAGCAAGCTAATGAATTATTAAATGCACTAGTCCATGTGATTCGTGATGACCCCGGAGGGTTGATTGTGCTACTAAGCCCACCCTTCAAGCTTACGACTCATGAGAACTACCTGAAAACAACAAAATAACAAGGCGTGAGATTGGGTAATCTCAAAGCGGAACAACTTCTAACGAATAACACAGCCCACAAAAAACTAGCATACCAAATTCCTCATGTCCAATACCACATTATAGAGTCCACACAACCTTAGTAAAATGCATATGATTGTGCACATGCTTATGCCATGATCCTCCTCACCGTGCCCTTTCTCAGAACACACGGTGTTGTACGGTCTTGATCGCGCCGCCAAGGCCGACAAACTTCCAATGCATGATTATGCAGTTAATGCTTCATGCATAAATACATTCATAACTTCCCACTCTGAATTCACATGCTTGCATACCATCAAATAACATGGATAGAATGCGAACATCATTGAGATAGAATATCTCCACAATTCATCTTGCAAACAACATCTTTCTTCATTCTTACTCATGATTCAAAAGCCAAACAACCACATCACAATGCAGGATAGGATATTGTAATCTCATAAACAAGTAGTTAAACCATGTAGGTGTGCTGCAATTAAGGTTTATATTGAAGATGAAACAAATAGCGAGTTATAGTTTAGCAAGACCGCTACTTCCACTTGCCTTTACCAACGTGGATGACGAACCTAGTTGTGTCCAGAAGGGGCACCACCTGTACAAGTATTATTTCAGTATATAGCGACATCACAAATGATCACACAACTCGAACACACGCTTCCTAATCCCCATTCCCTTCTTAAGCGCCAAAAACCCCAATCTATCCGGGTCAAACAGCAGCACCCTCTCTTCACAATTTCGTATCTTTTTTTATATAGATCAGAAAAATACAAAAAAATTACAGTAGCTAGATATTGACGAGATATACAACTTTCATGAAGATCACAAATTTCAATTCCACTGTTAAATATGCCTAAACAAACGTCCAACACAGTGGACAAAATCTGTTTCCAGATTCTGTCCGTCATATTGAAACAGAAATAAATCTCAGACCGACGCCCCAAAAATTCTGAAAAAATTACAGAAGCTAGATCTCGACGTTATCTACAACTTTCTAGTTATAGGTTTTTGCAGCAAAAATCTTCTATGCCACGTAAAACGCGAAACAATCCGCGCTGCACAATCTCCCCTTCCAAAAACAGCACCACGTGAACATCTACCCTTCTCCCCCATCAAGATCCATCTAAATCACTCTCCACCAGATCTAATACACTCCTAATCCCTAGGTAGAACAGGGGTAAAAGATTGGGAATTTTACCTTGAGTTCTCCCTTGAGAACCCACGAAAAACGCGCGACGATTCCCGAAACGGAAATCTGCTCGTCCTCCACGCCTCCACGGATCCTCTTCTCGCTTGCTCCTTCGCGTTTCGCGGTGGATCTTGAGCCACCACGCAAGGGGAGGAACAGGAGGGGTGGTGTGGCTGCTAGGGGAGGAAGGGGGCGCCCTAGGGCTTTTGGGGGGGTGACACCCCTTTTATATGGTGGGCCGGCCCACTAGGGGAAAAGAGAGAGAGGAGGGGAGGGGATTCGCAGCCCAGGCCCAGGTTTTCCTCGGCCCACTGTTTCTAGCCCGACAACTCCAAATTTAATATTAATATGCCGGATAAACTTCAATTATTTCATCCCTCGACAAATCCTTCATTCCTCTCCCGAAACAAAACCAGGAAAAGGAACCCAAGAATCGCTCTGACGCTCTAAGGCATCACAATGTCGGAATGTGCTTGGGAAAATATGAAGTTCATTCGGCATGATTGGAACGAAGTTTCGTTTCATGCACCGTTTTGGTACGCGTGTAGTTTACAGTACCATTAGGGACCCATCGTGCATGAATAGTTTCGCATCGACTCGGACATACTCGAAATGCTTGTCGAAACGCGTGTAGTTTACCGTACCATTCAGGGAGTTTTACAAAATTTTCCTTTCGTGCATCTTTTCCGTCCGGACGCAGCTTGCAGAACACCTTGCGACCCGTTGCGGAGGGATGTTTCCACACTCACTCGGACGTATTCGAAATGAATGCAGAACTGTAGCAGCAATGCATGGAAAGTCCACTCGCGCAGTTTGGCCTACATTTTCCTTTCGTGCATCGTTTTGATACGTACGCAGCTTGCAGTACCCATTTGATGCAACACTAGGTGTCCCGTTCTTTCGATGAGAATGATAACTTTCGATTTGGGTGGAGACGACTTTGACGATCCGACTACAACGTACAACGACGATGCGCCTTAGCAATCGCTAGACCAACTCCAAAGGGTTATTGACCTTGCCGTGGGCACGATCAACTTGATCACAAAGATCAATTCCTGCAAGCAATCGAAGAACAAGCAAGAACAAGGCAAAAGCAATCAAAAATTGCAAATATAGATGAAGTAAAGAAAAGTTGGGGTTCCGATACAAGGAGCTTGTTAGGCGGCCGTTGAGCACGTCTAAAAGACTCAAAATAGTAGCAAAAGGCTAAACTATTAAATAACCAAAACCCAAGTTATTTTGGGGCACTCCCTAGCTATATATAGGAGAAATAGGAGACCAAAACCAGGCTAGGGGCATCCAAACCACATCCATGGCCGAGTAGGACTCCTATTCCTAGTTTGACTCGGATTTGAAAAGATGACCGAACTTGTTTTGCAGATTCCCGTTGACTCATAAGGAATTTAGAGGTGGGGCCAGATCCGTTGGAAAGAGGACGTCAAAACCTTTCAAACCAGTACTCATAGACCCCAAACAACCTTGTGGATCAAAAATTATGGTCGTTTTAACTGGGTGCTGTCCTAGAGGCCGAATCCGAGTTGAAGTTGTCCACCAGAAGAATTGGCTTCATGCTTGACTTTTGGGAGTCCTTCTGCTTGGTTCCTAAGGACAATAAAATCATCACAAGGATTAAATAGCATTCCATTCATTAAATGATTTGTATGCAACCCGAGGAACGCATTCACCTGGCAATTGAATTGACGTGTGCGAGCTCGAGTAATTGGCTTCAATTGGGTTTGTAGGCATGGCCGTATCCATGGTAGTGATGTCTTCATCATCCTCCCCTTCTTGCATTTGAGTCGTCCTCGACTCAAGTTTATCATCTTCTCCCAAGTATGGCTTTAGATCTGATAATTGACTTGACGGGATCGAGCTCGAGTCAATGGTCCTTGAACCGACGAAGATGTAGAAGGATGGCCAAGGTGGGGGTCGATAAAGCCATGCAGATGGAGCCATCGTAGCAGATGTATACGAAGTAGAGGATGCCGTGAAGTGTCGCCAACTTAATGGTCCTGGCCAAGGTGGGGTCGATGAAACCATGCATTTGATATAATTGCAGCAACACTTGGTGATGACCATATGTATGCAGTGTTAGTTCTGTCCATGATGAGCATGGTCTCATCATCCTCCCTTTCTTGAAGTGGAGTCGTCCTCGACTCCATCATATTGTCCTGGAAAATGTTAGGAGCGACAGGAAACAAAGCAACATACAAATTTGCAATCAAATCAATGGATCGAGCATCTCTATCAATCATGTACTCCCTTTCTTGAAAACTATCATGTGACTTGTAGGTTGAACCAAAAGTACTTGATATGACATGATTAGTGATATGGCACTTATCAAATTGATGACATTGTTGCATAACAAGCGGAGGTTTAAAATTTGAACAAATGTAAAATCGATGCGCTTCATACCCTCCTTTCTCACAATTTTTGCCAATAACATGGAAAATATTTCGCGATAACCAGGCCAAATCAGAATGTACAAAAAGTCTCTCCTCTAAATAATTCAGATCACATGGACCATCAAATTCAATGTAATCTAATGTATCTAAAGAAGACATCAATTTCAACTCATCATTTTCGCTTGTGAGGTGAATGACATGTTTATTTTCAGCATAAGTGTCTAGTGTGTTAACAAAAGTGACATGTCCATTCGCTAGTTGTGTCATGGATATAAGTGAAGTATTATCACACAACTCTTCTTTATCACAAGAAACAACAAGCAAATCATCTTGTAACAAAGCAAAATCAACAATTTGTTCCACTAATAGTTGCTCTACGACAGCATGTTTTGTGGATAGTTTTAGCTCTTCAAAATTATTTTCTCCATTTGTAAAGTCCGTACCTGTTACATTACCTTGTAAGTTCTCATCAGCTGTTGTAGGCGTTTCTTCAACTATTATCTCTTCACTTACACATGGGGTAGTACTGATCGTTTCTTTCTCCATATGATCTTCTACAACATTCTCTCGATGGTGCTCACTTTTCTGTAAAATGTTAGCTACAAAAGAAGGTGCAACAATGGGCGCCTCAAATGAAGCTAATGATTCTTTCATGGATTCAGCAAGCATTTTTTCAACTCTACAAGCACATACAACCAATTCCGAAAGAGAACTATATGTTTCATCAACAAGAGCATTCTGAATTTCTTGATTGAGTCCAGGTATGAACCTAAGCTCTGTTGCTTCTTCACCTTCAACTAAACCACAACGCAACAAATGATTTTGCAATCGTTCATAGTATTCCTTAACACACTTATTTCCTTGTTTCAAGCATTGGAGTCTAGTATACAAAAATTCAGTATGATATTCAGGGACATAGTCAATTCTCATAAGTCTTTTCATGGCCTTCCAATTTGAAGGTTTTCTCTCTTTTCTACAAATATGTTTCCACCATGTTAATGCATATTCGTTTAGCACACTAGCAGCAATCCTAATCTTTTCATTTTCAGACAAATCATACTTGCCAAATTCTTTGTCTACTGTTATCTCCCAATTAATATAGGCATCAGGATCATATTGAAAATTAAAAGGTGGATTGACGAATTTAACCTTACCTAGAGAATCATCATCAACATGTACCTGAGCATGTAGTATGCCATTTTTATTGCTTGGAAGACGAGGCGGAGGACTGAAAGTTCCTGGGGAAGTTCCTGCAAGCGTATCAAGTCTAGACAAAATAGTACTAAGAGTAGTTTTAGCAATCGCCTGTGCGACCTCGATGGATCTGAGAAGGTTCGATGACATATGCTCAGAGTGAGCAACAATTCCCTTGGTGCGAGGAGTGTGATACAGGGAGCCCTTGTCACCTGACATGGTTAGTAGAAGACAAGAAAACAAAATCACAAATATAATGTTCTTATCAACTACCAGGAGGTGGTGGCAACTCTCTCAACACTCAAGCCTATTACCAAAACTCTTACATGTTCTTACCGTGCAGAAGTGTTGCCGGCGTTAGGCGTGGTCAAAAGTTCTCTCAAGCTTGGATTAAGCGATTGCAAAGGGACCGAACAAATGTACGAGGTTGGATGTGGAGCTTGGATAGGCAATATTTATTTCCTATGCAATCTGATAATTCTAGTTATTGTAATGATAAGTAATGATCCAAACTAGAATTCACAAGCCCTAGTTGCCAATCTCAAAGATATAAGTGAATTTGAAGGCAACACACACGCAAAGATAAGGGCACTTATGCAATCAAGGAATGAGCTATGAAACATAAGTGAAGCACCAAAAGCTTTATTGCACAAGTCGTGGAGAGACGCTAACTTATTGCTTCAAGAATGTTAAAAGGGCACAAGATTGCTCACTAATTAATAAATTGCACAACCTAAAAGTAACGAACACAAATTAGGGTTTTGCTCAATGTAGTGCAACCGCCACAATTTTCTTTTCCTTTTCCTTTTCCTTTTCCTTTTGTTTTTCTTCTTCTTTTTTTTTTGGCCTTTTGGCTCTTTCTCTTTTCTTTCTTTTGGTGACTTTCGGCCAACACTAGTATGAAAAAAGTTTTGGAATCCATAACTCGGTGTCACAAGATAATATGATACGATAACTGAAGATTATGCAATGTATCAAGTAGTGCAGCCCTAAGCAATATCAACAAGCTAGTCTGAAATAAGATCAAAGTGTTCACAAAGGATGAATTAGTTCCCAAAGGTAGGTGTACTGATGTTTTTCTAGGGCAGCAGAATTGTCACCTAGATTAATGTTTGAAAATCACAAAATTTGATTGGTTGACTGTGGAAGGAATTGAAGCTTATATCCTCAACTTTCAATAGAGTGCAAGAACACAGAAATCCGAGTTCGTATGTGAAAGTTAAGCTCGAAATACCAAACTGGACAGAATTGAAGGATTGAAGCTACGCGAAGGAAAAGAAAGATCAGCAACTAAAACATGGACTCTAATGGATCAAAACCTAACAAAACTCACTAAAATAACAGATTGAAACTAAAGGTTGAATTTTTGTGGAGTAGTTTTCAATTTAGGACAGAAATCAAAAACTAACCTAAGGCACTAATATTCTCACTGATCAACTGAAGCTCTGATACCACTTGATGCAACACTGGGTGTTCCGATCTTTCGATGAGAATGATAACTTTCGATTTGGGTGGAGACAACTTTGACGATCCGACTACAACGTACAACGACGATGCGCCTTAGCAATCGCTAAACCAACTCCAAAGGGTTATTGACCTTGTCGTGGGCACAATCAACCTGATCACGAAGATCAATTCCTGCAAGCAATCGAAGAACAAGCTAGAACAAGGCAAAAGCAATTTAAAATTGCAAATATAGATGAAGTATAGAAAAGTTGGGGTTCCGATACAAGGAGCTTGTTAGGCGGCCGTTGAGCACGTCTAAAATACTCAAAATAGTAGCAAAAGGCTAAACTATCAAATAACCAAAACCCAAGTTATTTTGGGGCACTCCCTAGCTATATATAGGAGAAATAGGAGGCCAAAACAAGGCTAGGGGCGTCCAAACCACATCCATGGCCGAGTAGGACTCCTATTCCTAGTTTGACTCGGATTTGAAAAGATGAGCGAACTTGTTTTGCATATTCCCATTGACTCGTAAGGAATTTAGAGGTGGGTCTAGATCCGTTGGAAAGAGGACGTCGAAACCTTTCAAACCAGTACTCATAGACCCCAAACACCCTTGTGGATCAAAAGTTATGGTCGTTTTAACTTGGTGCTATCCCGGAGGCCGAATCCGAGTTGAAGTTGTCCACCAGAAGAATTGGCTTCATGCTTGACTTTTGGGAGTCCTTCTCCTTGGTTCCTAAGGACAATAAAATCATCACAAGGATTAAATAGCATTCCATTCATTAAATGATTTGTATGCAACCCGAGGAACGCATTCACCTAGCAATTGAATTGACGTGTGCGAGCTCGAGTAATTGGCCCTTGTATTACATTGTTGGTTTCAATTGGGTTTGTAGGCATGGCCGTATCCATGGTAGTGATGTCCTCATCATCCTCCCCTTCTTGCATTTGAGTCGTCCTCGGCTCAAGTTCATCATCTTCTCCCAAGTATGGCTTTAGATCTGATAATTGAGTTGACAGGATCGAGCTCGAGTCAATGGTTCTTGAACCGACGAAGATGTAGAAGGATGGCCAAGGTGGCGGTCGATAAAGCCATGCAGATGGAGCCATCGTAGTAGATGTATACGAAGTAGAGGATGCCGTGAAGTGTCGCCAACTTAATGGTCCTGGCCAAGGTGGGGGTCGATGAAACCATGAAGTTGAAATAATTGTAGCAACACTTGGTGATGACCATATGTATGCAGTGTTAGTTCTCTCCATGATGAGCATGGTCTCATCACCGTTGGCACCTATCGCGGAGAAATGTTTTGCACCGACCCGGATGCAACAGAAATGCATGCAGAAATGAGCTTAAAGCACACATGAACTCTATTCAGGGTGTCTGCCACAAGCTTTCTTTTCATACTCGTTCTGGTAAGAACGTGACTTGTAGTACCATTTGTCCTCTAGGTTTCACACCGACACGGATGAGCCCAAATTGCTTGCTAAAATGAGCTATGGCAGACATGAAGTCCATTCTAGTTGATTGACACTCAGCTTCATCTTATGCGTCGTTTTCTTGTGAAAATCCTAGCACCATATAGTACTCGTCGCGGCGGAATGTTTCACACGACTCGGAAAGATTCAAAACACATGCCGAAATGTGCTTTGGCATATATGAAGTTCATTCGGCATGTTTGGAATAATGTTTTGTTTTTTGCACCATTCTAGTACGCGTGTAGTTTACATTACCATTAGGGACCCATTGTGTACTAATGTTTCGGGTCGAGCCGGACGTGCTAAAATGCTTGCTTGAAAGCAGGCTAGGACGCATATGAAGCCCATTCCGGGAGTTTGACACCGAGTTTCGTTTCCTGCATCATTTTCATTCGGACGCAGCTTGCAGTACCCCATGTGACCCGTCGCGAAAGGATGTTTCGCACTCACTCGGACGTATTCAAAATGAATGCGGAATTGTGATGAAACGCACAAGCGAACATCGTAATTAATTCTGGGTGTTTGGCCCTCAGTTTCGTTTCGTGCATCGCTTTCGACTTTTTCAGCTTAGGAACTCGTCGTTGTGGAATATTTCACGGCGACTCGGACGGATTCGAAATGCAAGCCTAAATGAGTTACAACACATATGAATTGCATTCGGTGTGTTTGGCACCCGGCTTCATTTCGTTCAACGTTTTCGTTTCGGGCCGCAATGTTTAATTTTGGCGTGCTTGGTTGCAGCGTGTAAGGTGCTTGCCATAATGTTCCATTTCGTGCATCATTTTCGGCGTGCGTGGTGTTTGCCACAATGTGTCATTTAGTGCATCATTTTCATTTTCGAATGGCTTCACGCGGTGCCCGTTGGGACGCATCATGGAGGATTGTTTCAGACCTACTCGCATGGATTCGATACAAATGATGAAAAGCACTAGGAAACATAATAAGTTCTTTCAGGGTGTTTAGCACTCGGTTCTGTTTCGTGCATCGGTTTCGTTTGTATTCAGCTTTTATTACCCGGTTGAACCCGTCGTGGTGGAACATTTGACACCGACTCGGACATATTCAAAATGCATGCCGAAATGAGTGGAAGCACATATGAATTCCACTCGATGTGCTTCGCACTCAGTTTCATCTCGTGCAACGTTTTCGAACGAGTGCCGCTTGTTGTATTCGTTCATGCTCATCGCAGAGAAATGTTTCACAACAACTCGGACGGACTCGAAATGCATGCCGGAATGTGCTTGGGCAAATATGAAGTTCATTCGGCATGATTAGAATGAAGTTTCGTTTCGTGCACCATTTTGGTACGCGTGTAGTTTACAGTACCATTAGGGACCCATCGTGCATGAATATTTCGCATCGACTCGGACATACTCGAAATACTTGTCGAAACGCTTGTAGTTTACCGTACCGTTCGGGGAGTTTGACACAATTTTCCTTTCGTGCATCTTTTCTGTCCGGACGCAGCATGCACAACAACTTGCGACCCGTCGCGGAGGGATGTTTCCACACTCACTCGAACGTATCCGAAATGAATGCAGAACTGTTGTAACACCGCGACATTTACTATGCCTGAATGCTACCAAACATAAGCTAAACAACATCTAAATACCACAAGTTACCATAAATTCCAGCAAAGGTACATATGCTAAAAACCGAAATTTCGGCAGCATCTCCTTTGTTTTAACATGAATTAAAGGAGCAACAACAGTATATCAATGTATGGATTATGAGAGACAACTAAAAACAGCAATAATTAATGACTTAGCAACAATATAAGTCTAGTTTCAAACACATAATGTCTCCAAGGGTCAAACGAACAATAAAACTCTCATATAGCAAAGCTAAACCTTAAAGCAATAATCATCACACGCAATTTGTTATCAAACTAACAGAATGACTTGTGGAATCAATATGGTGAAGCTACGTGTGGGCGTGAGACTATTTCCCTTCCCCGCATGCCGTTCTCATGGTACCTAAAATAACAAGAAAACACAAGCGTGAGTTCAAACTCGACAAGCATATTGCAATGGACAACAAGAACAATATCATGGCAATAACATCTCCCATCATATATATCATCTCATTCATGAACACTTAACAATATCATCATCATTATGTATGCAATGCTCATGTCTCCTTGGAAACTCATACCGGTATGGTTGAGTACACACCCGTCGGTGTGCACCCTCTCCCCCCTTCCATCCCGAAGATGGAGGGTGCCGACTCTTCGCTTCTGTTCACCGCGGTGAATGGAATCACGATGTAGGACTTACTCATTGGCTTTCCGGATTAGTCATAACTTTCTCACCGACCTTCCCGGACTAGTTATGACTTTCTCACCGCCCGAGCCATGTAACATGCCATGTATGCATTTATGCCAACATCATATTTAACTCACATATTAACACATGGCATCACAACATATTAAACATGCTCATCATATCATTGGCAATCATAAAAGCATGGCAAGTGATCATATATCATGTAGTCAATTCCATCTATTCTCAACAAGCAACCTACAAATCGCTATCCATCACAACACACTTGCCTCAACCACGGGCAACGGATTGGCGGGAAGTAGAGGGCACTACCGGGGTTACACCACCTGCACATAGGTACCACACGCTCACAATCATGTCCACAAAACAGTACGCAAACCCTCATCTACCCCGACATTGCCAACTACTCGCAAAACCTAAAAATAGAGGTTCTGTCCCGTCGGGACAGCAGCCTTGCAAAAGGCATAACTTGAGTTTTGGGACTCCGAATCAATTAAATGAGTACATCCTCGCGTAGCTTAGGAAATTTCCCAACTTTCTCTAGGTATATGGAAAGACTGATTCGGACTCTAAAGTTGTTTAATCTATAGATTACCGTGATCCGTTCCAATTACGTCACAGATTTTATCATGCTCGGTAAAACAGCCATAACTTTCAAACGGCTGGGCGGAATTTAACGTTCTTTATATCCACGGAAAGATAAAGAAATTATCTACAACTTCTTCAACGTCCGTACGACCAGATTTGGAATCTAAATTGACGAAAATGCAAACCCTAGGTTGACTGCTCATGCTGTTCCAAAAACAGAACGTGGCAACATCTAGATCTAATCCAAATTACTCAATTCCAACACCACCAATTGATCTAAAAACTTGATAAACACCCTTGGAATAGTACCTAGATCAACCCCAAGGATTTCCATGGACATACCTTTGCCCGACGCAAGAAAACCCAATAGATCTCCTCCCGGTTCGCGCGATCTCCTTCCTCGCTCCAATCCCGCCGGATCTCCTCGTCGCGGAGCGCTCCAACGGATGGATCTTTGAGGTGGTGAGGTCAAGAACTCACCTAGGTGCAGCAAGGGAGGTGTAGAGGTGGTGGAGAGGGTGGTGGCGCAAGGGGAGAGGCTTGGGGGAGGTGGAGGCGCCCAAGGAGGAGGTGGGGAGGTGTGGGAGGCGGCTAGGGCACTTGGGGGCGCAAGGGGCAGGGGGAGGACGCCCAAAAGGTCAGGGAAACCCCCCTTTAACCAGCCCTAATCCCCTTTCCTAATCCTAAATGGATTCCCCCTCCATCCCACCAAAGCCCACAACCCCCTCTTTAAGGCCCAAACTCCCCCGGGAAGGCCCAAAACCCCCGGAAACGGCCCGACAACGCTATTAACTTCCATACCTTATTGTTTTAACCTCCCATATCATATTTCAATATGTTTTTGACCTCATCATGCACCTTTTATAAGGTTACGACGCTCCGTGGTGTCACAACACTTCAAAAGGCCCAAAAACGCAAGTAAACCTCAAGCCGAAAGGTTTTATTCTCTAATTTCACATTTTATAATGTCACACCATACCGTAGTGTCACATTCTTCCCCCCTTCAACAGGATTCGACCTCGAATCCGAAGGACGCCATAATCAACAACAAAGTCCCCAAGGGACAAAAGGCTTCTCTACAGCTCAAAACATTCGCACAATGACTAAAACCGGAACAAACGACAAACGAGTTCTCAAAACCAACACTTGGCGAGAAAAGTAATGATCTAGCTCAACCAAGGGCAACCTCTCACAGGTCGACCTTCACTTCCATTCCCAAACAGAATCTGCGTACCAACCACAAAGGGCTCCATCAACCCAAAACGCTCGAATCCTCACGGCCAACACTTCATACTTCTATCACAACCAACCTGACTACCATACTCCATTAAAGTCAACATGACATAATCAAAGCAAGTCACAAGTCCTTTAATGACCTCTCTACATTCCCGAAAAATTCCCTCGAGGGGAATAACTCATTAAGGCACACTTGCCCTCCCGATACACGATCATGCTAACATTCATTCTATCCTCTCCCAGGCAAAACTCAAATCCAAAACAACTAGTGACGATAATTGCTCACGGCAGGACAAACATCACCGAACTACCGTCAACTTCACTTCCACCCATCACTACTCTTAATAAAGGTTAAATCCTTACATCATCAACCTCCATCACAAACCACCCTTATACCACTAAGGTTCTACACCTAGCCCCAAGCTAGGATCGTAAAATCTTTACCAAACCACAATTGGTTCCTTTCTTAAGAGGGTCTCGCCCTCACACAAAAACACTTAGCTACCAAGCCCAAGTGTACTCACGACAACTCAAACCCAAAGCGTTAACAACCATTTTGGAAAGAATTCGGCAACATCCAAAGAGCACACAAAGGAAGCATAAATCCCCTACACCACAACCAAGATACCATAATTTCTTCATTCTTTCTTTTCATACTAGAAAGCAAGGGAAATCTCGTTTCATGACATAAATGCACATTCTTCAGGAGCACTCCGGATTAGTCATATCTCCATATATGACTTTCTCACCGACTTGGCTCAACGACTCTTTTATCATTTAACATGTAAAAACGATGTCATGTTTACTTTTCACCATTCATTCATCATGGAACAACGGTACCGAATAGTCATTCACCAAATAACTTCTTCCTCGGTATCAAATGATTGAAATACCCATAACAGCGATGGTTGCGCTTAAATCATATAGACTATGACGGCAACATAGTTAACAAGAAGGCACCACATCAAATCAGAACCCACCAACGATAGATAGCTAAACTTTGCAAAACATCGCATTTTAACCAAAATCAACGTTTTGGAAAAGAACATTGACTCCAAAGTTAGACATCTGCACAAACAACTGCCATAAATTTTATCAAAAGAGAGGGAAACTCAATCCCAAAAGAAAACTCTTCTCTAACCAAATTCACTTATGAAACAATCATAAAAATCCAGACTTGTGAAACATCCGCACACCAGACACATTTTCCAAATGACTCCAACTCTAGCCAAACAGAGTTACACATCAAGGGCTTAACTCAAAATTTTCCAACACAACCCTTTATGACCATCTGCTTCCTTTTAAAATTAATTTCAAAGATAATTCAGTCTGTAACGAAAGGGCGCGATCGACTCAAAAACTTTTGGGGTGTAAATCCATACTCATAGCACCAACTAAACAAATTAGCCAAAACCAAATATTTGCACCAATTTATACGAGTTTTAGGGAAACTCTGAAACACAGCATATGGAACACCTTGACCGAAAACTCTTCAACTAAAATGGCAAACAACCAAACCAGTCCAAAAGCTTTTGAACACAAGCTCGACATAAAAGAACCATCTCTAGTACTCCACTACGCTTTCTATTAAAGACTTCAGTAATCACTATTTACTCCTTGAGGATCCCCAACACAAATCAACCAAAAGCTTCACAACAAATTCTTCCTCTAGTTACCATTCCCAACACTTTTAATTAAGGTTTAAGATGCTTATCACAAAGGCACCCAACCCAGCCTACATTGACATGATCCCCACGGATCACTAAATCATAATACTTCTTACTCTAAATTTGAAACATAGTACTTCAACAGCTACTTGAGCATGGTCAACCTATCAATTTATACCATCCATACGTCAAAATCTTGACAATTGAAACTTGTTCAATCTATAAAATGACTTCAACAAATAAGTAATATCTCTACAAGATAAAATTCGTAAATATGATTCTAAGATATGCAATCATTAAGATTAAAATCTTGCATCATGATTAGTATCCATTGTTCATCCCATCACAACATGTACTTGACATAATACCACAGTTTTACACTTTTTCTTCTATTGGATCAATGGTTTCCAACAATTAACCACACTACCAAAGCATCAATATCAATTCTTTGCAAAATCATCAATCAACAACATTGCTTTTAGCTACCCTATACATCGGTTATAACAAAACTTCCACCACACAACATACTCCAACTATTAAATTGGATTTAATAAGTTAGATTAGCACAATGTTTTTAACAACATCATTAACAAATAGTCTTATGTCTTCTCAATTGATATCAAAACTAGCATTTTAGGAACACGACTGCATACTTCCAATCATGCTAATATTTTGTAACAACATGAATAGCAACTCTAATCAACTTCCAAGTTAAGGTCACAAGCTAGCATGATCAAATTTCTCTACTAACATGTTTAAATTAGAACATCTTTAAACAACCAGCAAAGCTTGTTTAACACTATCGCCAGCTTACATCATCTTAATGTTCTAACTATGCAACAGGGTTTAAAACTTTAAACATTATCAAGGGTCATAAGCACTTTTAAAGCAAAGCAACAGATTCTAAGCATGTACTTTTAGCACATTAAATCATTCTCGCTAAGAGTAAACTACAACACTAGTAGTCTATTTATTCTCAAGCTAGAGATAACAACCACATGGAATTGTTTCAACTCACAAATTAACTTAACAATGCATCATCCCATAAATCACATTGGTACATGCTACATAACATGCTAAACAGCAATTCTTACTAGGGACAAACGATTTCAGTCAAAAGACTACTTACTTTGTTTGCAACATTTTAGTTTTAAAGCTCATCCCGAATTCATAAGGAAACTTGACTCTCAAAATTGCAATGAGACAAACCCAAACTTGGTCATGCAAAAGGAATTTTCCAAAACACTTTTAAATCTCAAGGACTCCCACAGAGGAAAATGGTTGAAAGACAATTTTCTCGAAAGGGAACCAAGCGCTCAATTAAACCTTTGCAATTAAAACATTAACACCAAACCCCAAACTTTCACGAAACAAGAAGGGTTTTTCAACGATGATTTCTTAAACCAAGAAATATCGAAATTAAACACCACTTACTCCTACAAAGCCACAGATCTTCAGCCCTGACAGTCGGGTCTGGCACAACTCCGCAATAACTCCTTTAACCTCGGAGAAAGACAAACACAGGAATGAAATTGAATGCTTCTTCCCCATAAAGAAATCAACAAACTAAGCATTAAAAGTGGAAAGGCGCCCGAAAAAAGCGCCACCCTAGACTCCTCTTCTTCGTCTTCAACCAAGGAAGACAAAACCACACACCACATACGGAACGATCCGCGAAAATCCAATACCAAACACTTTTCTTTTGGTTTCCATCAACTAAAACCAATAAAACCAACCAAGACCGACCACAGAACGATAAAGAACATCCGAAGGAATCCACCACCAAACTTTTCTATTTGACTCCAGTCAACTACCCGATTCTGACGAGAAAGGGTAAGCACTCTTCTCCTACAGGGGTTAATAGTTCTTCGGTGATGGCTTTAACCGCCATACCGGTCAAACCACACCCTTACTATGAACAAAAGTGGTGACCAAACCCTTCGGCACCACAACCCCAACTGTATTACCACAACAAGCACAATTCAATCATTTATCTCATCGACATAGCAGCATGCATTATCAAATGAAGCATTCAACATCGAAGCTTAAATACAACATTTAAGCGTAAGGAAACGATACCCATACCCTTTCCTATCAGGCATCCATTGTGTGTCAAATTTTAGATTAGTTATACCACTTTTGCAAGTTTTAATGTTGCTATCCTATAACAAAATTTTAGTAAAAATCTAAGCCATGTTTCTAAGTTATTCCACATCACATTTTAGTTGTAACCTAAGGTATGACACTAAAAATACATATTCCAAGGACCTACAAACTCGCTCGATACCAATCAGTAACACCCAGGCATTTACTATGCCTGAATGCTACCAAACATAAGCTAAACAACATCTAAATACCACAAGTTACCATAAATTCCAGCAAAGGTACATATGCTAAAAACCGAAATTTCGGCAAAGCATCTCCTTTGTTTTAACATGAATTAAAGGAGCAACAACAGTATATCAATGTATGGATTATGAGAGACAACTAAAAACAGCAATAATTAACGACTTAGCAACAATATAAGTCTAGTTTCAAACACATAATGTCTCCAAGGGTCAAACGAACAATAAAACTCTCATATAGCAAAGCTAAACCTTAAAGCAATAATCATCACACGCAATTTGTTATCAAACTAATAGAATGACTTGTGGAATCAATATGGTGAAGCTACGTGTGGGCGTGTGACTATTTCCCTTCCCCGCATGCCGTTCTCATGGTACCTAAAATAACAAGAAAACACAAGCGTGAGTTCAAAACTCAGCAAGCATATTGCAATGGACAACAAGAACAATATCATGGAAATAACATCTCCCATCATATATATCATCTCATTCATGAACACTTAACAATATCATCATCATTATGTATGCAATGCTCATGTCTCCTTGGAAACTCATACCGGTATGGTTGAGTACACACCCGTCGGTGTGCACCCTCTCCCCCCTTCCATCCCGAAGATGGAGGGTGCCGACTCTTCGCTTCTGTTCACCGCGGTGAATGGAATCACGATGTAGGACTTACTCATTGGCTTTCCGGATTAGTCATAACTTTCTCACCGACCTTCCCGGACTAGTTATGACTTTCTCACCGCCCGAGCCATGTAACATGCCATGTATGCATTTATGCCAACATCATATTTAACTCACATATTAACACATGGCATCACAACATATTAAACATGCTCATCATATCATTGGCAATCATAAAAGCATGGCAAGTGATCATATATCTGTAGTCAATTCCATCTATTCTCAACAAGCAACCTACAAATCGCTATCCATCACAACACACTTGCCTCAACCACGGGCAACGGATTGGCGGGAAGTAGAGGGCACTCCCGGGGTTACACCACCTGCACATAGGTACCACACGCTCACAATCATGTCCACAAAACAGTACGCAAACCCTCATCTACCCCGACATTGCCAACTACTCGCAAAACCTAAAAACAGAGGTTCTGTCCCGTCGGGACAGCAGCCTTGCAAAAGGCATAACTTGAGTTTTGGGACTCCGAATCAATTAAACGAGTACATCCTCGCGTAGCTTAGGAAATTTCCCAACTTTCTCTAGGTATATGGAAAGACTGATTCGGAATCTAAAGTTGTTTAATCTACAGATTACCGTGATCTGTTCCAATTACGTCACAGATTTTATCATGCTCGGTAAAACAGCCATAACTTTCAAACGGCTGGGCGGAATTTAACGTTCTTTATATCCACGGAAATACAAAGAAATTATCTACAACTTCTTCAACGTCCGTACGACCAGATTCGGAATCTAAATTGACGAAAATGCAAACCCTAGGTCGACTGCTCATGCTGTCCCAAAAACATAACGTGGCAACATCTAGATCTAATCCAAATTACTCAATTCCAACACCACCAATTGATCTAAAAACTTCATAAACACCCTTAGAATAGTACCTAGATCAACCCCAAGGATTTCCATGGACATAACTTTGCCCGACGCAAGAAAACCCAATAGATCTCCTCCCGGTTCGCGCGATCTCCTTCCTCGCTCCAATCCCGCCGGATCTCCTCGTCGCGGAGCGCTCCAACGGATGGATCTTTGAGGTGGTGAGGTAAAGAACTCACCTAGGCGCAACAAGGGAGGTGTAGAGGTGGTGGAGAGGGTGGTGGCGCAAGGGGAGAGGCTTGGGGGAGTTGGAGGCGCCCAAGGAGGAGGTGGGGAGGTGTGGGAGGCGGCTAGGGCACTTGGGGGTGGAAGGGGCAGGGGGAGGATGCCCAAAAGGGCAGGGAAACCCCCCTTTAACCAGCCCTAATCCCCTTTCCTAATCCTAATTGGATTCCCACTCCATCCCACCAAAGCCCACAACCCCCTCTTTTAGGCCCAAACTCCCCCGGGAAGGCCCAAAACCCCCGGAAACGGCCCGGAAACGGCCCGACAACACTATTAACTTTCATACCTTATGGTTTTAACCTCCCATATCATATTTCAATATGTTTTTGACCTCATCATGCACCTTTTATAAGGTTACGACGCTCCGTGCTGTCACAACACTTCAAAAGGCCCAAAAACGCAAGTAAACCTCAAGCCAAAAGGTTTTATTCTCTAATTTCACATTTTATAATGTCACACCATACCGTAGTGTCACAACTGTAGCAGCAATGCATGGAAATTCCACTCGCGCAGTTTGGCCTACATTTTTCTTTCGTCCATCGTTTTGATACGCACGCAGCTTGCAGTACCCATTGGCACCTATCGCGGAGAAATGTTTTGCACCGACCCGGATGCAACAGAAATGCATGCAGAAATGAGCTTAAAGCACACATGAACTCTATTCAGGGTGTCCGCCACAAGCTTTCTTTTCATACTCGTTCTGGTAAGAACGTGACTTGTAGTACTATTTGTCCTGTAGGTTTCAGACCGACACGGATGAGCCCAAATTGCTTCCTAAAATGAGCTATGGCAGACATGAAGTCCATTCTGGTTGATTGACACTCAGCTTCATCTTATGCGTCGTTTTTGTGAAAATTCTTGCACCATACAGTACTCGTCGCGACGAAATGTTTCACACCACTCGGAAAGATTCAAAACGCATGCCGAAATGTGCCTCGGCATATATGAAGTTCATTCGGCATGTTTGGAACAATGTTTTGTTTTTTGCACCATTCTAGTACGCGTGTAGTTTACATTACCATTAGGGACCCAATGTGTATGAATGTTTCGGTTCGAGTCGGACGTACTCGAAATGCTTGCTGAAACGGTCTAGGGTGGCGCATATGAAGCCCATTCGGGGAGTTTGACACCGAGTTTCGTTTTGTGCATCGTTTTCATTCGGACGCAGCTTGCAGTACCCCTTGTGACCCGTCACGGAGGGATGTTTCGCACTCACTCGGACATATTCAAAATGAATGCAGAATTGTGCTGAAACACACAAGCGAACATCGTAAGTTAATCCTGGGTGTTTGGCCCTCAATTTCATTTCGTGGATCGCTTTCGATTTTTTCAGCTTAGGAACTCGTCTTTGTGGAATATTTAACGGCGACTCGGACGGATTCGAAATGCAAGCCTAAATGAGTTCCAACACATATGAATTGCATTCGGTGTGTTTGGCACCCTGCTTCATTTCGTTCACCGTTTTCGTTTTGTGCCGCAATGTTTCATTTTGGCGTGCTAGGTTGCAGCGTGTAAAGTGCTTGCCATAATGTTCCATTTCGTGAATCATTTTCGGCGTGCGTGGTGTTTGCCACAATGTGTCATTTCGTGCATCATTTTCATTTTCGAATGGCTTCCGCTGCAGTGCCCGTTGGGACGCGTCGTGGAGGATTATTTCAGACCTACTTGAATGGATTCGATACAAATGATGAAAAGCACTAGCAAACATCATAAGTTCTTTCGGGGTGTTTGGCACTCGGTTCTGTTTTGCGCATCGGTTTTGTTTGTATTCAAATTTTATTACCCGTGGGAACCCGGCGTGGTGGAACATTTGACACCGACTCGGACATATTCAAAATGCATGTCGAAATGAGTGGAAGCACATATGAATTCCACTCGATGTGCTTCGCACTCAGTTTCATCTCGTGCAACATTTTCGAACGGGCGCCGCTTGTTGTATTCGTTCGTGCTCATCGCAGAGAAATGTTTCACAACAACTCGGACGGACTCGAAATGCATGCCAGAATGTGCTCGGGCAAATATGAAGTTCATTCGACATGATTGGAACGAAGTTTCGTTTCGTTCACCGCTTTTGTGCAGCGTGTAGTTTACAGTACCATTAGGGACCGATCGTGCATGAATATTTCGCATCGACTAGGACATACTCGAAATGCTTGTTGAAACGCGTGTAGTTTACATTACCGTTCAGTGATTTTGACAAAATTTTCCTTTCGTGCATCTTTTTCGTCCGGACGCAGTTTGCAGAACACCTTACGACTCGTCGCGGAGGGATGTTTCCACATTCACTCGGACGTATTCGAAATGAATGCAGAACTGTAGCAGCAATGCATGGAATGTCCACTCGCGCAGTTTGTCCTACATTTTCTTTTCGTGCATCGTTTTGATACGCACGCAGCTTGCAGTACACGTTGGCACCTATCGCTGAGAAATGTTTTGCACCGACCCGGATGCAACAGAAATGCATGCAGAAATGAGCTTAAAGCACACATGAACTCTATTCAGGGTGTCGCCACAAGCTTTCTTTTCATACTCGTTCTGGTAAGAACGTGACTTGTAGTACCATTTGTCCTGTAGGTTTCACACCGACACGGATGTGCCCAAATTGCTTGCTAAAATGAGCTACGGCAGACACGAAGTCCATTCTGGTTGATTGACACTCAGCTTCATCTTATGCGTCATTTTCTTGTGAAAATCCTTGCACCATACAGAACTCGTCGCGGCGGAATGTTTCATACGACTCGGAAAGATTCAAAACGCATGCCGAAATGTGCTTGGGCATATATGAAGTTCATTCGGCATGTTTGGAACAATGTTTGTGATTGATTGTTTCGGTTCGAGCCGGACGTACTCGAAATGCTTGTTGAAACGGGCTAGGGCGCATATGAAGCCCATTCGGGGAGTTTGACACCGATTTTCGTTTCGTGCATCGTTTTCATTCGGACGCAGCTTGAAGTACCCCTTGTTACCCTTCGAGGAGGGATGTTTCGCACTCACTCGGACGTATTCAAAATGAATGCAGAATTGTGCTGAAACGCATAAGCGAACATCGTAAGTTAATTCTGGGTGTTTGGCCCTCAGTTTCGTTTCGTGCATCGCTTTTGATTTTTCCAGCATAGAAACTTGTCATTGTGGAATATTTCACGACGACTCGGACGGATTCGAAATACAAGCCTAAATGAGTTACAACACATATGAATTGCATTCGGTGTGTTTGGCACCCGGCTTCATTTCGTTCACCGTTTTCGTTTCGTGCCGCAATGTTTCATTTTGGCGTGCTAGGTTGAAGGGTGTAAGGTGCTTGCCATAATGTTCCATTTCATGCATCATTTTCGGCGTGCGTGGTGTTTGCCACAATGTGTCATTTCGTGCGTCATTTTCATTTTTGAATGGCTTCCGCTGCAGTGCCAGTTGGGACGCGTCATGGAGGATTGTTTCAGACCTACTCGAATGGATTCGATACAAATGATGAAAAGCACTAGCAAACATCATAAGTTCATTCGGGGTGTTTGGCTCTCGGTTTTGTTTCGTGCATCGGTTTCGTTTGTATTCAGCTTTTATTACCTGTGGGGACCGTTGTGGTGGAACATTTGACACCGGCTCGGACATATTCAAAATGCATGCCGAAATGAGTGGAAGCACATATGAATTCCACTCGATGTGTTTCACACTCAGTTTCATCTCGTGCAACGTTTTCGAATGGGCGCCGCTTGTTGTATTCGTTCGTCTTATCGAGGAGAAATGTTTCACAACAACTCGGATGGACTCGAAATGCATGCCGGAATGTGCTTGGGCAAATATTGAAGTTCATTCGTGTAACACCCCATAAATCTAAACTGTTGTACAAGAAAAATTCGACAGCATTTCCCCTAAAACAGGATAAAACGAAAGCAATTCATAAAAACAAGGTCCATGATAAGCAATTCAAATAGGAATAATATCACGACATCAATACTAGAGACAACAAGTCTAAATCAGCCAGGAATCAACCATAAACATAACACATCTCTAAAGGGACAACCATAAACGAGGACAAGTTTAAAGGGAACAACAATGGGTCTATTTGTAATAAAATTTCATCCAACTAATGAATTATTTAAAGCACTAGATCATGTGAGTCATGATGACATCAGAAAATTTATTGTGTTGCTAGCCCACCCTTCATGCTTACGACTCACGCGGCGCTACTCGAAAACATCAAAAGCGACAAGTAGTGAGATTGGGTAATCTCAGCAAGCGGAACAACTAATACAAATAACACATCCACCATATATCTAGCATTCCGCATTCCTCATATACAATACCACATCAAAGAGTCCACACCACTTCAAGTAAAATGCATATGATTGATGCACATGCTTATGCCATGTTCCTCCTCACCGTGCCCTTTCTCGGGAACACACGGTGTTGTATCGGCACTGATCGCGCCAAGGGCGTCGACAAACTTCCAATGCATGATTATGCAGTTAATGCTTCATGCATGAATTCATTCATAACCCCTCCCACTGAGTCCACATGTTTGCATATCATCATATAGCATGGATAGAAAGCAAATATCATAGAGATGAAATGTTTAGACAATTCATCCGTAAACAACATCATTCTTCACCTTACTCATGATTCATAGCTAAACCACAACATCACAATGCCAGTCAAGATATTGCAATCCTCAAAGCAAGTGATTAAACCATGTATGATTGCTGTAATTGGAGTTTATAGTGAAGGCGAAGCAAACAACAATGTATAGCTTGACAATACAACTACTTCCACTTGCCTTTACCGACGTGGACGATGAACCTAGTTGCGCCCAGCAGTGGCACCACCTGAACAAACATTATTTTAGTACATAGAGACATCACAATTGATCACACAATTCAAACACACGCTTCCTAATCCCCGTTCCCATTTAAGCGCCAAAAACCCCGATCTGTCCGGATCGAACAGCAGCACCCTCTCTTCCCAATTTCGTATCTTTTTTTATACTGTTCATAAAAATAGAAAAAAAATTACAGTAGCTAGATATTGACGAGATCTACATCTTTCATGAAGGTCAAAAATTTCAATTCCACTATTAAATATGCCTAAACAACCGTCCAACACAGTGGACGAAATCTGTTTCCAGATTCTATTTATCATCTTCCAATAGAGATAACTCCCACACCGACGCCCCAAAAATTCTGAAAAAATTACAGAAGCTAGGTCTCGACGTTGTCTACAACTTTCTAGTTACAGGTTTTTGCAGGAAAAATCATCTATGCCATGAAAACTGCGAAACAATCCGAGCTGCACAATCTCCCCTTTCAGAAACAGCACCACGTGAACAACTACCCTTCTACCCCATCAAGATCCATCCAAACCAAACACCACCAGATCTAATACACTCCTAAACCTAGGTAGAATAGGGGGTAAAAGATTGGAAATTTTACCTTGAGTTCTCCCTTGAGAACCCACGAAAAACACGCGACGAACACCAAATCTGAAAATCTGCTCGTCCTCCACACCTTCTCGGATCCTCTTCTCGACTTTTCCCTTCGCGATTCGCGGTGTATCCTTGAGCCTCCACGCTGGACAGAGGGAGGAGGGGCGGCTGCTAGGGGGGTGGTGGGAGGAGGCACCTAGGGTTGCAAAGGGTGGGGGCGCCACCCCTCTTGAGGGAAAGGTGGGCCGGCCCACTAGGGCGTGGGGAGGGAGGGGGTGGGAAGGGAAGGGGGAGCGTACCGGGGCTGAGGCCAGGTACCCATCTAACGGTTGATTGGCCTAAACTTCGCCTTAGCTAAGGGAAGGGTTAGTGTGCAATAACCGGGGAGGACCACTTGTATTGTTAGAAGTTTCCGAAAGACTTTGTTACGGGAACTCGCCTTTGTGGTGTTTGACTGTATCTTGTGGGTAAAGTGCATAACCTCTGTAGAGTGTAGAATCTATTCGAATAGCCGTGTCCGCGGTATTGGACATCGCTCGGGAATTACAGTCAAGGGTTAGATTTTCTCAAAAATAACTTGGATTTGAAAGGTTGGGTTGGATTAATAATGATGTTGACGGAAATGTGGATTAGGATGGGAAAAATGTTTATTAAACTCCTTGAAAAGTTATTTATGCTTTACTTGTCTCTACTGCTTTCGAATCTACTTATGATATTTGTCAAATGCTGTTTTACTGCAAATATACCCTGAGCTACTCCTTTGTACCAAGCCATGCATATAGTATATTAGCCTGCATTCTGTGCATGACTTGCTGAGTACCAAGTACTCACCCTTGCCACAATACAACACCAGTTGAAGAGGAGACTACACCAGCTTTGGAGGAGGAACTCCAAGAGGAACCGTCTACTTAGGGAAGCGAGCCCAGTCAGTTGCCTGTGGTATACTGGATGGCGCCACGAAGTTATTTGATTTTCCGCTGCTACTATTTCTCTCTTAATAAGTTTCGCCCTGCTTCGTATTGCATTTGTAACTTGACCATAAGGTCGAGTAACCAGTTTGACTATTTAAATAAAGTACTTTATTAGTATCGAGTGGTATGATTGTGATATTTACCGATGTTAAGACTGTGTGCACTAGCGTGTTCCTGGACTAGTGCTGAATACACAGAGGGTCCGGATTTGCAAATTCGGGGTCCCGACAGAGGTGGTATCAGAGCCAGGTTGACCGTAGGCTCAACCCTAAGCTAGAATGGTCGTAGTGAGGATAAAACCTATTTTCTAAAGCTAAAAATTTGTCAAGATAAGAAATGACATCTCGACTTATCCCCTTCTCTCTTTCCTTGTCTCTTGCTGAATATTCCCTTACCTTGTCACGATTTAAAATTTCGAGTTCTTACGTGAGCACTCTTGTGACAGATGGAGGGAGAGTTCAACTACGTCGATCTGGGGGTTGGTCACGCCGCAGAACTTTGGCATATGCTACAAACTCTCGGAGATTTTGAGAAGCCGCAATACCAAGTGGAAGTGATCAGACAAGCAGGATTGATCAAGGCTTGTGACGTGAAGATTGAGGTACCTGCTAGGAAGAAGGGCCCAGGCAATCGCTTGATACAACTGCCTTGCCGGGAGGTCTACAATGCAGATGGGTATCCAAGAAGTATCACGACGAGCAATGCGGCACATTACCCGTATCTACGCCAGAGAGTTGGAGAGCACGGTGTTCGTTATCACCAGCGCAGCAATAACCTTCTTGACCCGGCTTATCTGTGATGAGGATGCCATGGTTACACAGCTTGGCACGACTTGTTGTCGCCAGGAGGATGTACTCGATGATACAAGCAAAGAGCTCGTAAGGCCCGCAAGGAGATCACTTACGTAGAAGCATAGATGGCGGGAAGCTCAAGAGTATGTGTCACACCTTCTGCGAAGGATTGACGAGTTGGAGATGGCTTTGTACGGACCAGAACTGCAGCGATTACTGGAGCTACACGAGCCGATCCGGAGGAGTCAGATCTCGATGAGGACATCGCTTCTTCGACTACCACAGATGACACAGCTTGCTGGACATGGCAATCATTTCGCGCCTATGCCGCAAAGATCCGTACCAGGCCGTGGAGGTTTTCGATGAGTGGCGTAGGTTCTATAGTGAGACTCCTTTGCCGAAGTCGCGTCATGGAATAAAGAGTCACCCTTTAGGCGTTAGACTCCAATGTTAGTTCGATTTGGATTTTCATTGTTTCTTTGAGTGTGCATTATGTGTTGCAAGGCCCTTAGGCATTGTAAGCACCATACCAAGTTATTAATATCAATAATAAAGTTGGACCTTGAAGTTACACCTTTCACCCCGCATAAAGTTCCATATTACTTGTCTATTCTTGATTCCCCCTCATCTCTAAAACTTAGAGCAAATCGACAGATGGTGAACACCCGCGGGAACCTTGGAAACAATGGAAGTGGATCTCGCCCAGCAGAAAATCCCAATGATGGAGCACCAGCACCGCCCTTTGGATATGCAGAATTTTGGAGCATTTCTTGTCGCTCCAGACTCGATTGATGCATGCTATGATGCAACAAATGCAACACGTCCTTGCTCGAGGCCACGACTAATCAAGTCAATCAGGGACAACGCCAGAATACAAGACTGTCAGAGTTCATGAGGACTCACCCACCCACTTTCTCTGGGAATGCCAATCCATTGGAGGCCGATGATTGGTTAAGGTCAATCGAGAGGAAGCTACACATAGCTCAATGTATAGGAAATGAGAAGGTACTCTACGCTTCTCATCAGTTGGAAGGGACAGCCGCCGAATGGTGGGAGAACTTCTGTGCCACGCAAGAGAACCCTCAAGAGATCACTTGGGAGGAGTTCACAGTTGCGTTTCGTCAGTATCACGTGCCTGAAGGAATCATGGATCTCAAGAAGGAGGAGTTCAGAGCACTGAAGCAAGGTAATCAGCCAGTGGCCGACTACCTGAACAAGTTCACACAGCTAGCACGCTTCACCTTTGAGGATGTAGCGACAGGATAAAAGCCGACAGTCTCGCTTCATGAAGGGACTTAACTCAGGACTACAAGTAGGACTGATCACCCACACCTTTCCGCATTTCCAAGAATTGGTGAATAAGGCGCTTATTCTTGAGGACAAGCGCAAGGAACTGGATGAGAACAGAAGCGTAGAATGCAACAGCGAGGGATCACGCCCGAACGCATAGCGGCGTCGAGAGTTGCACCAAATCAATTTTTCGATTCCAGCCACGAGACGCAACAAGGACACCGTCACCAGCACCAAGACCTGTCAATCAGAACTACTGCACCCAGCCCCGCTTAGAAACGCTACTCCGTGCAACAAAGAAGGAACAAGGAGACGCCGCTACAATCAAGCAACGAGCCAGGACACTTTGCCAACAGCTTGTCCAAAGAAGACAGCAGGAGTAACCCGATTCGCTTCAATCTAGGAACCACCCAGCTAGGACGCCAAAGACTGAGAGCCACACCCCAGACTGTAGTGAGAGGCCGAGTCAACCATCTCACCGCAGATGCACTGCAGAACGCTATGGACGTCGTACTGGGTAAGTTACTTGTTAACTCAGTACCTGCAACAGTTTTGTTTGACTTTGGAGCTTCGCATTCGTTTGTTTCGCAAGGCTTTGCTGTTAGAAACGATTTGGGGATAGCAAGACTTAAGTGCATGCTTTTAGTTCAAACCCCTGGTTCCGAACTCCGAACGAAAGTAGGATGTTCCGGGGTGAGAATACTAATAGATGGAATAGAGTTCCTAGCAAACCTTATTATTTTGGAGACCCAGACCTTAGATGTTATTTTGGGAATGGATTGGTTATCCAAGCACAAGGCCGTATTGGATTGTGGACGAAGAACTATCTCAGTCGAGAGCCCGTGTGGAAAGAAAGTGGAATTTCAAGCTACCACCGTTAGAGATGGACAGTTGATGGTTAACAGTACCAAGACAATCAGCATAGAGGATGTCTCAGTAGTGAATGAGTACCCAGATGTTTTTCCCGAAGATCTACCTGGTATGCCACCAGGCGAGGACATAGAGTTTGTGATAGAGCTTGTACTGCACAGACCGATAGCAAAGAGACCCTATCGGATGTCTACCGAGGAGTTGGTAGAGATGAAGAAAGCTTGATTAGAAGAGTTAATGGAGAAAGGATTTATCGCATCGAGGCTCGTCGCCGTGGGGAGCACCGGTTTTGTTTGTCAAGAAGAAGGGCGGGAGTTTCGTGGATGTGCATCGACTACCGTGCACTCAATGAAGTCACCGTGAAGAATAAGTATCCGCTACCCAGGATTGATGATTTGTTTGATCAGCTGAGAGGAGCCGGAGTTTTCTCCAAGATTGATCTGAGATCGGGATACCATCAGTTGAAGATCCGATTAGAAGATATCCCGAAGACTGCATTCTCGTCAAGATATGGACATTACGAGTTTACAGTTATGTCCTTCGGTCTGACGAATGCGTGTCGGGACCCCGAATTTGCAAATCCGGACCCTCTGTGTATTCAGCACTAGTCCAGGAACGCGCTAGTGCACACAGTCTTAACATCGGTATATATCACAATCATACCAAACGATACTATCAAAGTACTTTATTTAAATAATCAAAGGGTTACTCGACCTTATGGCCAAGTTACAAATATATGCCTTGCAAGGCGAAACTTATTAAAAGAGAAATAACAGCAATGAAAATCAAATAAACTGTGGCGCCATCCAAGATACCACAGGCAATCGGGCTCGCATCCCTAAGTAGACGGATCCTCTTGGAACTCCTCCTCCAAAGCTAGCGTGATCTCCTCTTCAACTGGTATTGTGTTGAGGCAAGGGTGAGTACTTGGTACTCGGAAGTCATGCCTGAGAATGCAAGCTAATATACTATATGCATGGCTTGGTACAAAGGAATAGCTCAAGGTATATTTGCAAGAAATGACTTTGACAAGTAATAAAAGTAGATTCAAAGCGTAGAAATAAGTAAAGCATAAAAAACTTTTCAAGAAGTTTAACAAACATTTTTACAAACCTACACCATATTTCAATCACCTTCCTTGTTAAACCAACCCATCTTTTTCAAAACCAAGTTATTTTCGTAAAGTCTACCCTTGACTGTAATTCCCGAGCATTGTCCAGGACCGTGGACTCGGCTATTCAAATAGATTCTACACTCTGCAGAGGTTATGCACTTTACCCACAAGATACAGTCAAACACCACAAAGGCGAGTTCCCGTAACAAAGCCTTTCGGAAGCCTCAAACAACACAGGTGGTCCTCTCCGGTTCGTGCTCTACACCATCCCTTCCCTTAGCCAAGGCGAAGTATGGGACCAACACACCGTTAGATGGGTACCGGCCACGCCCACGATACGCTCCCCGCATAATCACACAAACGGTGTAATCGACACCACGAGGCTCCACAAGTGAGTCCTTAGCGACTTAGTCAACTAGGGCCGTCCCATTCCAGCCATGTGGTTGCAAGTATGACCCAGTTCAAAGGCTTGCAAGGTTAAGTCCTTAGAGTGACCAGGGCAAGACTACCCGAAAAACCAAATCATCACACCCAATGCCACAACTGGCCCACCTGATTACTCTTGCCACATGCCCCGGTCGAAAACTGTTTATCAAACCCCAGTTGATTACCATGCACCACGTGCCGTCAACATCACATGATACTTTTCCAAAACAGGTTCAATATATCATTAAGTCCATATTATCATTTGATTGTCCAAAATCATGTCATGAGCACGTGTGTGTCTAAGCAAAGATACTACAACGGTCTAAACCCATGTTGGCAATTTAATAATGTCCAACTAGTAAACCACAACTAGGGTGACAAAGGGTCATGGCACATACTTAAGTAATCAAGGTGTCATACAGCAAATTGGTATTTATCTAACCCCCATGTTTAAACAAAATATCTTTCTAATTGAACTAGCATGCAATAGTTTAAATCAAAATAGATTTCGAAATAGGATCAACATGGTCAAAGCACAACTTGCCTTCAAAAAGTACTTGCTCTTGGTCTTGAGTTGGATCCTGAGTCAACACTTCTCCCTCGAATCCTTCCGGCACTTCAACGTCTACTCGTAAAGCGTGCAAATAGCAAATACACAAATAAACACTAGTCAAAAACATCCCAAAACTCCAAATAAAATCCATAAACAGAGAGAACATAATTTTCTGTATTTTTAGAAACTGTAATAGTCAAATTTGGAGTTAAAATGAAAAATTTATTATTATTTAAAGTTTAAATAATCAATTAAATAATTTTGCAGAGAAAAACTTTAGTCCAAAAATTAAATAAAATTCATATTTAGGTAGATCTCAATTTTATACAAATTTAGAAATTTGAATCACTCAAATCGGAGTTGAAACGCAAAAGTTATAAGCGTTTGAAGTTTGAATCTAAATTTTGAATCAATATTTCGAATTAATAAATCATTTTCTTTTTTCGGAAATTAATTATTGCGTCAGCAAGGACACGTGGCAGCCTCTGATTGGCCGGCTGACGTCAGCTGGTCCATGGACTTGGTCCACGCTCGGCTCGGGTCCACCGTGGACTCGGTCCACGACTCCACGTGAGACTGACATGTGGGTCCACTTTCGGGTGGCGTCATTCTTGGCGTCGGCGGGGCTCGGCCGCAGTCGACATGTGGGACCATTTGTGGCGTCATGGGTGGCGTCGGCGCTCGGCTGGGACAGCGGCCCGACATCACGGGCCCTCGACACGCGGGCCCGCGTGTCGGCGTCACCACGCGCGTCGTGGGCCAGCGGCCCGCTGCGTCGGTCAACTTCCCGACACGTGGCGCAATCACGGCCGCTGGTTTGAAAATCAACGGCGCGGATTAGATCGATGTTGACGCGCTTGGGTTAACGCATTGATTTGGACCGCTGGATCTAGATCCGATGGTCGAGATTAGATCTGGAAATCGAACGCAATCTCACCGTGCGATGACGTGGCGTGATCTCGGCGTTGGATCTTGATCGGACGGCCGAGAGCTTCGCGGTCCTGGCGATGGCTTGCGGCGGCACCGGCCACCGGCGCGGAGGACGACGACCTTGCCGACGGCGTTTCGCGCGCTCCGCCGGCGAGAGATCCTCGCGCGCTCGTCGCGGTGAGTCCGGATCTGGGTCAACGGCGCAGGGGACGGCGACGGCGCGGAACGGGCAAAGACCGCGGGCGGGCGCGCGCAACTACGGCGAGCTCGCACGGCTAAACGGCGGCGGCTTTGCCTCGGGGAAGTAGAGAAGGGAGGGCGCGGGATCACGGCGGTCCTCGGGGTGCGATCCGGGCATTAAATAGCCTCGGCGTCCGTGCAGAAAACGGAGACCTAGTTTTCCACTGGCCGACCGGCGGCGAGTCCGGCTCGGACGAGCGAGACGACGACGGAGAGCGTACATCGCACGATCAATCCGCCACGATCGCCGCGGGCGCGACCGGTCCGGTCCGGACACGCGGCTCGGAGTCGAGTCCGCGGATCTCGGTACCGCTGGATCTTGATCCAACGGTTGGGATTGATTAGGGTTAGGAGTGGGTTCGGTCGAGTCACGTGGCTCTGTCGGACTTCGAGTCCGACTCGGGTTCGACTTCGGTCGGATGAACAAGATTTGACCCGAGTTTGATTTTTCCAATGATTTAATATTTAAAATAATTCCTAGTAATTCATTTAATTCATTAAAAATAGCAAATGACTCAGAAAAATTCCAGAAAAATTCTGGAAAATACTTTGGATCATTTTGGACTCAAATAAAATATTTCCAACAAAAATTTACTTGCAAAATTAAATTCTTCAATTATTTCAAAATGGAATAAATTCAAATAAATCCAAATAAATTCCAGAAAATTCCAAAAATTCACCAAAGTGCCAAATCACACATGAGTTTAGGAAAAGTAAAATTTTGGGGTGTTACAAACCTCCCCCCCTTAATAGAATCTCGTCCCCGAGATTCAGGGCTCACTACAGAATAGGTTTGGAAACTCTTTCTTCAAATCCTCTTCGCGCTCCCAAGTCGCTTCGCTCTCTGCATGGTTGCTCCATGAACTCTACGTAAACGGGTTGACTTGTTTCTAGTTTCTCGATCCATTGTGTCTAGAATCCTCACTGATGCTCCTTATAAGTCAAGTCCTCTTGCAACTCAATTGATTCTAGCGGTGTCTGTTCTCGGGAACTCGAAGACACTTCTTCAATCGGGACACATGGAATACATCATGTACTCCTGCTAACGATCGTGGCAACTCCGGTGATAAGCAACTTCGCCTCTGCGGCTCAAAATCTTAAATGGTCCAACATAAGGTGCAAGTTTCCCTTTGGCATGGAACCTCTTAACTCCCCGAGAGGCGTAACTCGAGGTATACAAAGTCTTACGGTTCAAAACTCAAATCTCGCGACGATTGTCAAGATAACTCTTCTGTCGAGATTGGGCTATCTTCAACCTTTCCCTAATCATAGCGACCGCTTCTTCAGCCTCTTGAAGAATATCAGGCCCAAAGACACGGCGCTCGCCACGGTCTCATTCCAATTCAATGGCGTCCGACAGTGGTCGACCATACAAAGGCCTCAAAAGGTGACATCTCAGAACTAGCCTCGATAACTATTGTTGTAATCGAACTCGGCATACGGCAAACTTTTATCCCAAGAGGTAGCATAAGCCAATGCACAAGCTCTTAACATATCCTCCAGGATCTGGTTGACTCTTTCGATGCTGGTCCATCCGTCTGTGGATGATAAGTCATCTTGAAGTTTAAACGGGTTCCCATGGCTTCATGCAACTTATTCCGTAACCTTGAGGTAAATTGGGTACCTCTGTCCGATACAATCCTCTTTGGCACTCCGTGCAAACAAACAATCCTGATCATGTACAACTCTGCTAATTTATCTCCCGAGTAAGTGGTCTTCACGGGGATAAAATGGGCTACTTTAGTCAAGCGATCCACTATAACCCATATGGAGTCATAACCTCCTTGAGTCTTGACAAACCGGTAATGAAATCCATTCCGATTTCCTCCCACTTCCACTCGGGTATCTTCAGCGGTTGTAGCAATCCTGGCTGGTCTCTGATGCATTACCTTGACTCTCTGGCATACGTCGCACAATGCAACATGCTCGGCAACTTCTCGTTTCATACTCGGCCACCAGAATCTCTCCTTTAGATCCTGATACATCTTGGCGCTTCCAGGATGAATTGAATACTTAGAGTCATGGGCTTCTTCCGAATCGCTTGCTTTAACTCCTTTTTGTTAGGCACACAAATGCGATCCTTCATCCACAACGTGCCCTGCTCATCCAACTTGAAGTCCTCTGCCTTGCCTTCCTCCTTTTTGGACTTAATCCTACGGATCCTGTCATCATCCTTCTGTCCTTCTCGGATCTGGTCCTCTAAGGTAGGCTTTACTTCTAATGCGGCCAAGAATCCGCTAGGTACTACCTCAATCTTCATCTTCTGAAAATCCTCACATAACTCATCCTGACTTGTGGCTAGCAACGTACTCACGGTATGGCTTTTCCGACTCAGAGCGTCGGCTACTACGTTGGCCTTCCCGGGATGGTAATGGATTCCAACATTGTAGTCCTTGATCAACTCTAACCATCTCCTCTGCCTCATATTCAGATCCGACTGGGTGAATATGTACTTAAGGCTCTTATGATCCGTATACACTTCACATCTGTTTCCAATAATATAGTGACGCCATTTCTTCAAGGCATGCACTACGGCAGCCTAACTCTAAGTCATGTGTCGGATAATTTTCCTCATGCGGCCTCAATCGCTTTGATGCATACGCGATTTACCTTTCCATTCTGCATCGACACATCCAAGTCCTTGGCGCGTCGTCACAATAAATATCGAAGCTTTGAGCAACATCCTGTAGAACTAACACCGTGCCGATGTCAATCGCTTCTTCACTCTCGAAATCCTTTCTCACATTCTGGCGTCCATGCAAACTTCTTTTCCTTCTTCAGCAATTGCGTAAGAGGTTTCGCAATTGTCGAGAAGCCTTCAATGAAACGGCGATAGTATCCTCGCCATTCCAAGGAAACTCCGAATGCAGGTCACGCCTTCTACGCTCCCAATGTAACACGCCTTCTACTTTGCTTGGATCTACTGGCGACTCCTTCATGTCATTACATGTCCAAGAAACTCCACCTTGTCCTTCCAAAAATCACACTTGCTGAACTTGGCGAAAAGTTGCTGTTCCTCGCCTTTTCCAAAACTCGCCTTAAGTGTTCGGCATGTTCATCCTCCTGTCTTGGAGTAGACTAGGATATCGTCTATGAACACGACGACAAACTTGTCCAAATATTCCATGAACACCTTATTCATCATATTCATGAAATAAGTCATGCGCATTCGTCAGCCCAAAGGACATAATCAGAACTCGTAATGTCCATATCTTGACGAGAATGCGCCTTCGAATATCCTCCGATCGGATCCTCAATCGATGGTATCGATCTCGAGATCAATCTTGGAGAAAACTCCGCTCCTCTTAATCGATCAAACAAATCATCAATCCTGGGTAGCGGATACTTATTCTTCACGGTGACTTCATTGAGTGCACGGTAGTCAATGCACATCCTGAAAACTCCCGCCCTTCTTCTTGACAAACAAAACCGGTGCTCCCCACGGCATTTAACTCGGCCTCGATAAATCCTTTCTCCATTAACTCTTCTAGCTGTTTCTTCATCTCTACCAACTCCTCGGTAGACATCCGATAGGGTCTCTTTGCTATCGGTGCTGTGCAGTACAAGCTCTATCACAAACTCTATGTCCCCTGTCTCGGCATACCTGTAGATCCTCGGGAAAACATCGGGTACTCATTCACTCTTGGGACATCCTCTATGCTGATTGCCTTGGTACTCGTTAACCATCAACATCCATCTCTAATCGCAGTGGCTTGAAATTCCACTTTCTTCCCACACTGCTCTCGATCGAGATAGTCCTTCGTCCACAATCCAATACGGCCTTGTGCTTGGATAACCAATCCATTCCCAATATGACGTCTAAGGTCCGGGTCTCCCAAAACTATAAGGTTCGCTAGGAACTCTATTCCATCTATTAGTATTCTCACCCTAACATCCTACTTTCGTTCGGAGTTCGGAACCAGGGTTTGAACTAAAAGCATGCATCTAAGTCTTGCAATCCTCGTTAAGTCCCTTCATAAAGCGAGACTGCGGATTTATCTCAGTCGCTACATCCTCAAAGCGTGGCGTGCTAGCTGTGTGAACTTGTTCAGTAGTCGCCACCGGGTGATTACCTTGCCTCGGTGCTCTGAACTCCTCCTTCTTAAGGTCCATGATTCCTTCAGGCACGTGATATCTTTGTCGGAATCTGGTTGTGAATTCTTCCCAAGTGATATCTTGAGGGTTCTCTTGCGTGTACGAAGTATGCTCCCACCATTCGGTATTTGTTCCTTCCAACCGATGAGAAGCGTAAAGTACCTTCTCATTCCCTATGCATTGAGCTATGTGTAGCTTCCTCTCAATTGATCTTAACCAATCATCGGCCTCCAATGGATTGGCATTCCCAGAAGAAAGTGGGTGGGTGAGTCCTCATGAACTCGGACACTTTGTATTCTCAAGCGTGGTCCCTGATTAACTTGATTAGCGATGGCCTGAGCAAAGGACGTGCTGCATTTGTTGCATCATAGCATGCACCAACCGAGTCTGAGCAGCAAGAAAGGCTCCAAAATTCTGCATATCAATGGCGGTCTTTGGTGCTCCATCATTGGGGTTTTCTGCTGGCGAGATCCACTCCCATTGCTTCCAAAGTTCCCACTGTATTCACCATCTGTCGATTTGCTCTAGGTTTAGAGATGAGAGGAAACAAGAATAGGCAAGTAATATGGAACTTATGCGGCGAAAGGGGTAACTTTAAGGTCCAACTTTATTATTAATAACTTGGTATGGCTGCTTACAATGCCTAAGGGCCTTGCAACACATACTGCACACTCAGCAAACAATGAAAATCCAAATCGAACTAACTCTGGAGTCTAACGCCTAAAGGGTGACTCTTTCTTCTATGACGCGACTCGCGAAGGAGTCTCACTATAGAACCTATGCTCACTCATCGAGAAAACCTCCATCTGTCACAAGAGTGCTTTACGTAAGAACTCGGAATTTTTAAATTGTGACAAGGTAAGGGAAAATTTCAGCAAGAGACAAGAAAAGAGAGAAGGGATAAGTCAAGATGTCATCTCTTGTCTTCACAAATTTTTAGCTTTAGAAAATAGGTTTTATCCTCACTACGACCATTCTAGCTTAGGGTTGAGCCTACAGTCAAGTATGGCTCTGATACCACCTCTGTCGGGACCCCGAATTTGCAAATCCGGACCCTCGTGTATTCGGCACTAGTCCAGAACGCGCTTAGTGCACACAGTCTTAACATCGGTATATATCACAATCATACCAAACGATACTATCAAAGTACTTTATTTAAATAATCAAAGGGTTACTCGACCTTATGGCCAAGTTACAAATATACTCCTAGCAATGCGAAACTTATTAAAAGATATATAACAACAGCTCAAAAACAAATAAACTTCGTGGCTCCATCCAAAGTATACCACAGGCAACTGACCGGCTCGCATCCCCTAAGTAGACGGATCCTCTTGGAACTCCTCCTCCGAAATCAGCGCAGTCTCCTCTTCAACTTGTATTGTGTTGAGGAAAGGGTGAGTACTTGGTACTCAGCAAGTCATGCACAGAATGCAAGCTAATATACTATATGCATGGCTTGGTACAAAGGAATAGCTCAAGGTATATTTGAGGTAAACAGCTTTTGACAAGTAATAAAAGTAGATTCGAAAGCATTAGAAATAAGTAAAGCATAAATAACTTTTCAAGAAGTTTAACAAACATTTTCCCCATCCTAAACCATATTTCCATCACCTTCCTTGTTAAACCAACCCATCTTTTCAAAACCAAGTTATTTTCGTAAAGTCTACCCCTTGACTGTAATTCCCGAGCATTGTCCAAGACTGTGGACTCGGCTATTCAAATAGATTCTACACTCTGCGAGAGGTTATGCACTTTACCCACAAGATACTGTCAAACACCACAAAGGCGAGTTCCTCAGTAACAAAGCCTTTCTAAGCCTCAAACAACACAGGTGGTCCTCTCCGGTTCGTGCTCTACACCATCCCTTCCTTAGCCAAGGCGAAGTATGGGACCAACACACCGTTAGATGGGTACTGGCCACACCCACGATACGCCTCCCGCATAATCACACAAAGCGGTGTAATCGACACCACTGAGGCTCCACAAGTGAGTCCTTAGCGACTTAGTCAACTAGGGCCGTCCCATTCCAGCCATGTGGTTGCAAGTATGACCTAGTTCAAAGGCTTGCAAGGTTAAGTCCTTAGAGTGACCAGGGCAAGACTACCCAAACCAAATCATCACACCCAATGCCACAACCGCCCACTGATTACTCTTGCCACATGCCCTGGCCGAAATCGCTTATCAAACCCCGCTTGATTACCATGCACCACGTGTCAACATCACATGATACTTTTCCAAAACAGGTTCAATATATCATTAAGTCCATATTATCATTTGATTGTCCAAAATCATGTCATGAGCACGAGTGTGTCTAAGCAAAGATACTACAACGGTCTAAACCCATGTTGGCAATTTAATAATGTCCAACTAGTAAACCACAACTAGGGTGACAAAGGGTCATGGCACATACTTAAGTAATCAAAGTGTCATACAGCAAATTGGTATTTATCTAACCCCCATGTTTAAACAAAATATCTTTCTAATTGAACTAGCATGCAATAGTTTAAATCAAAATTGATTTCGAAATAGGATCAACATGGTCAAAGCACAACTTGCCTTCAAAAAGTACTTGCTCTTGGTCTTGAGTTGGATCCTGAGTCAACACTTCTCCCTCGAATCCTTCCGGCACTTCAACGTCTACTCGTAAAGCGTGCAAATAGCAAATACACAAATAAACACTAGGCAAAAACATCCCAAAACTCCAAATAAAATCCATAAACAGAGAGAACGTAATTTTCTGGATTTTTAGAAACTGGAATCGTCAAATTTGGAGTTAAAATGCAAAAGTTATGATTATTTAAAGTTTAAATAATCAATTAAATAATTTTGCAGAGAAAAACTTTAGTCCAAAAATTAAATAAAATTCATATTTAGGTAGATCTCAATTTTATACAAATTTAGAAATTTGAATCACTCAAATCGGAGTTGAAACGCAAAAGTTATAAGCGTTTGAAGTTTGAATCTAAATTTTGAATCAATATTTCGAATTAATAAATCATTTTCTTTTTCGGAAATTAATTATTGCGTCAGCATGGACACGTGGCAGCCTCTCGATTGGTGGTCGACGTCGGCCGGTCCATGGACTTGGTCCACGCTTGACTTCGGGTCTACGGTGGACTCGGTCCACGGCTCCACGCGGAGACGACATGTGGGTCCACTCCGGGTGACGTCATTCTTTGGCGTCGGCGAGGCTCGGCCACGGTGCTGACTGGTGGGACCCACTGTGACGTCAGGGGTGACGTCTGCGCTGGCTGGGACGGCCGGCGACATCTTGAGCCCTCGACACGCGGGCCGCGTGTCGGCGTCCACACGCAGCGTGCGTGGGCCAGCGACCGCCGCGTCGATCCAACTTCCCGACACGCGTGGCGCAATCACGGCCGTTGGTTTGAAAATCAACGGTGCGGATTAGATCCAGTGTTGACGCGTTTGGGTTAACGATTGATTTCGACCGTTGGATCTAGATCCGATGGTCGAGATTAGATCTGAAATCGTAACGCAATCTCACCGTGCGATGGCGTGGCGTGATCTCGGCGTTGGATCTTGATCGGACGGCCGAAGAGCTTCGCGGATCCGGCGATGGTTATGGCGGCAGCTCACCGGGCGCGGAGGACGACGACCTTGCCGACGGCGCTTCGGCGCTCGTAGGCGAGAGATCCTCGGAGTGCGCTCTGCCGCGGTGAGTCCGGATCTGGGTCAACGGCGCAGGGACGGCGACGGCGCGGCGAACGGCAAAGACCGTGGTGGAAGCGGCGCGCAACTTCTGGCGAGCTCGCACGGCTAAGCAGCGGCGGCTTTGCCTCGGGAAGTAGAGAAGGGAGGCGCGGGATCACGGCGGTCCTCGGTGCGATCCGGGCATTAAATAGCCTCGGCGTCCGTCTGAAACGGAGACCTAGTTTTCCACGGCGGCGACACGGCGGCGAGTCCGGCTCGGACTCGGGCGGAGACGACGACGGAGAGCCGACATCGCAGCACGATCAACGGCCACGATCGCGACGGGCGCGACCGGTCCGGTCGGACACTACGGCTCGGGTGGGCGGATCTCAGTCGTTGGATCTTGATCCAACGGTTGGGATTCATTAGGGTTAGGAGTGGGTTCGGTCGAGTCACGTGGCTCGGGTCGGACTCGAGTCCGACTCGGGTTCGGTCGGATGAACAGTACTTGACCCGAGTTTGATTTTCCAGCGATTTAATATTTAAAATAATTCCTAGTAATTCATTTAATTCATTAAAAATAGCAAATGACTCAGAAAAATTCGGAAAAATTACGGAAAATACTTTGGATCATTTTGGACTCAAATAAAATATTTCCAACAAAAATTTACTTGCAAAATTAAATTCTTCAATTATTTCAAAATGGAATAAATTCAAATAAATTCCAAATAAATCCAAATAAATTCCAGAAAATTCCAAAAATTCACCAAAGTGCCAAATCACACATGAGTTTAGGAAAAGTAAAATTTTGGGGTGTTACAATGCGCCAGCATATTTCATGAATATGATGAATAAGGTGTTCATGGAATATTTGGACAAGTTTGTTGTTGTGTTCATAGATGATATCCTAATCTACTCCAAGACAGAGGATGAACATGCCGAACACTTGAGGCGAGTTTTGGAAAAGGCGAGGAACAGCAACTTTTCGCCAAGTTCAGCAAGTGTGATTTTTGGAAGGACAAGGTGGAGTTCCTCGGACATGTAATGACCGCAGAAGGAGTCGCCGTAGACCCAAGCAAAGTAGAAGCTGTGTTACATTGGGAGCAGTAGAAGATCGTGACCTGCATCCGGAGTTTCCTTGGAATGGTAGGATACTACCGCCGTTTCATTGAAGGCTTTTCGACAATTCTGCGAAACCTCTTACGCAATTCTGAAAAAAGGAAAAGAAGTTTGCATGGGCGCCAGAATGTGAGAAAGGATTTCAGGAGTCGAAGAAGCGATTGACATCAAAGACCGGTATTAGTTCTACCGGATGTTGCTCAAAGCTTTGATATTTATTGTGACGCATCGCGCCAAGGACTTGGATGTGTGCTGATGCAGAATGGAAAGGTCGTTGCTTATGCGTCAAGGCAGTTGAGGCCGCATGAGGAGAATTATCCGACACATGACCTAGAGTTAGGCTAGTAGTGCATGCCTTGAAGATATGGCGTCACTATCTGATTGGCAACAGATGTGAAGTTTACACGGACCATAAGAGTCTTAAGTACATATTCACCCAGTCGGATCTGAACATGAGGCAGAGGAGATGGTTAGAGTTAATCAAGGACTACAATGTTGGAATCCATTACCATCCGGGAAGGCCAACGTAGTTGCCGATGCCTTGAGTCGGAAAAGCCATACCGTGAGTATGTTGCTAGCCACAAGTCGATGAGTTATGTGAGGATTTTCAGAGAATGAAGATTGAGGTGGTACCTAGCGGATTCTTGGCCGCATTAGAAGTAAAGCCTACCCTAGAGGATCGGATCCGGGAAGGCGAAGGAGGATGACAAGATCTGCAGGATTAAGACCATCAAGGAGGAAGGTAAGGCAGAGGACTTCAAGTTGGATGAGCAAGGCACGTTATGGATGAAGGATCGCATTTGTGTGCCCAACAAGAAGGAATTAAAGCAACTAATTTTGGAGGAAGGCCATGATTCCAAGTATTCAATTCACCCAGGAAGTGCCAAGATGTATCAGGATCTGAAGGAGAGATTCTGGTGGCCGAGTATGAAACGTGAAGTTGCCGAGCATGTTGCATTGTGCGACGTATGCCAGAGAGTCAAGGCAATGCATCAGAGACCAGCAGGATTGTTGCAGCCGCTGAAAATACCTGAGTGGAAGTGGGAGGAAATCGGAATGGATTTCATTACCGGTTTGCCTAAGACTCAAGGAGGTTATGACTCCATATGGGTTATAGTGGATCGCTTGACCAAAGTAGCCCATTTTATCCCCGTGAAGACCACTTACTCGGGGGATAAATTGGCAGAATTGTACATGATTAGGATCGTCTGTTTGCACGGTGTGCCAAAGAGGATCGTATCGGACAGAGGTACCCAATTTACCTCAAGGTTTTGGAATAAGTTGCATGAAGCCATGGGAACCCGTTTGAACTTCAAGATGTTTTATCATCCACAGACGGATGGGACAGGCAAGAAAGAGTCAACCAGATTCTGGAGGATATGTTAAGAGCTTGTGCTTTGGCTTATGCTACCTCTTGGGATAAGAGTTTGCCGTATGCCGAGTTTAGTTACAACAATAGTTACCAGGCTAGTTTACAGATGTCACCTTTTGAGGCACTATATGGTCGACCCTGTCGGACGCCATTGAATTGGAATGAGACCGTGGCGCCGTGTCTTCGGGCCTGATATTCTTCAAGAAGCTGAGGAACAGATTGCCGTGATCAGGGAGAGGTTGAAGATAGCCCAATCACGACAGAAGAGTTATGCTGACAACCGTCGCCGAGACCTGAATTTCGAACCAGAAGATTTCGTGTATCTCAGAGTCACGCCGCTCAGAGGAGTTAAGAGGTTCCATGCCAAAGGGAAACTTGCACCCCGATATGTTGGACCATTTAAGATTTTGAGCCGCAGAGGCGAAGTTGCTTACCAGCTAGAGCTACCGCAGTCGTTAGCAGGAGTGCATGACGTATTCCATGTGTCCCAGTTGAAGAAGTGTCTCCGAGCAGAGGAAACGCAGACACCGCTAGAATCAATTGAGTTGCAAGAAGATTTGACTTACAAGGAGCATCCCGTAAAGATTTTGGACACTATGGATCGAGAAACTAGGAATAAGTCAACCCGTTTCTGTAGAGTTCAGTGGAGCAATCATGAAGAAAGCGAAGCGACTTGGGAGCGCGAAGAGGATTTGAAGAAAGAGTTTCCAAGTCTATTCTGTAGTGAGCCCTGAATCTCGGGGACGAGATTCTATTAAGGGGGGGAGGTTTGTAACACCCCAAAATTTTGCTTTTCTTAAATTCATGTGTGATTTGGCACTTTGGTGAATTTTTGGAATTTTCTGGAATTTATTTGGATTTATTTGGAATTTATTTGAATTTATTCCATTTTGAAATAATTAAAGAATTAAACTTTGCAAATAAAATTTTGTTGGAAATATTTTATTTGAGTCCAAAATGATCCAAAATATTTTCCAGAATTTTTCTGGAATTTTTCTGAGTCTTTTGCTATTTTTAATAAATTAAATGAATTACTAGGAATTATTTTAATTATTAAATCGCTGGAAAATGCGAGTGGGTTTGTACTGTTCATCCGACCGAGCCCGAGTCAGACTCGAGTTCGAGTCCGACCCGAACCCGACCCGAGCCACGCGATCCGATCGAACCTCGATCAATCCGGACCGTTGGATCGGAAACCAACGGTCGGATTTAGTCCGCGACCGTCCAATCGGTTCGACCGGACCCGTGGCGCCGTCGATTTGGACCGTTGATCATCCACGTGTACGGCCACGATTTCGTCTCCGCCCGAATCCGAGCCGGAGTCCTCCGCCGCCGCGCCGTGGCCGAGCTTGGTAGGGTTTCGATTTGAGCCCGGAAGCCGAGGCTATTTAAAGCGTGGGTGGTCGCCCGAGAACCCCCGTTTCCGTGCGCACCCGTGCCCCTCACCTTTCACGCTTGAGCCGCCGCCGTTTAGCCGCGCGAGCTCGCCGTGAAGTTGGGGAAGCTTTCCGCCGCGGTTAACTCGGATTCCGCCGTCAAGCCGTCTCCGCCGTGCTTGAGCTCGGATCCGAGATTCCCAGGTCAAGGCGCACCAGATAGGACCTTTCACCTCGCCGGAAGGACACGTAAACGACGTTGCAATCATCGATCGTCTTCACCTCGATGCGCCCCTCGCCACAAGCGCCATCGCCGTCGCCAAGCTCCATCCACCGTCCGATCTAATCGAGCGGCAGCGGTGAATCACGTGTTTCCGAACCCGTAAAACCCAGATCTGTTCTAGACCGTTAGATCTAGATCCTGCGGTGAGGTTAGTTGCGCTTGTAGCTTTAGGGTTAGATCTCGACCGTCCGATCTAGATCGAGCAGCCCGGTCGGCGGTCTTGATTTAGAAACGGCGTAAATCCTAGATCTAATCGCGGCCGTTGATTTTCAAATCAACGGCACGATCGAGCCACGTGTGCCTAGCCGAGCCGCGTGCGCCTGAAGGCGGCGTGTCTCACGACACGCCCAGCGTGTCGAGGCCCCCACCGATCGGAGCCGTGGGCCGAGCCCACTGCGTGGGCCGAGCCGAGCCGTCGCGGCCGTCCGTGGACCGAGGCCACGCGTGTCATCACCCGATTGGTCCACGTGTCCAGGCTAACGCAATAATTAATTTCGAAAAGAAAATGATTTATTAATTCGAAATAATGATTTGATTTTGATTCAAACTTCAAACGCTTATAACTTTTGCGTTTCAACTCCGATTTGAGTGATTCAAATTTCTAAATTTGTATAAAATTGAGATCTACCTAAATATGAATTTTATTTAATTTTTGGAGTAAAGTTTTCTCTGTAAAATTATTTAATTGATTATTTAAACTTTAAATAATTATAACTTTTGCATTTTAACTCCGATTTGAACGATTCCAGTTCCTAAAAATTCATAAAATTATGTTCTCTCTGTTTATGGATTTCATTTGGATGTTTGGACACTTTTTGCCTATTGTTTATTCGTGAATTTGCTATTTGCACGCTTTACGAGTAGACGTTGAAGTGCCGGAAGGATTCGAAGGAGAAGTATTGACTCAGGATCCAACTCAAGACCAAGAACAAGTACTTTTTGAAGGCAAGTTGTGCTTTGACCATGTTGATCCTATTTTGAAACTTATTTTGATTTAACTTATTGCATGCTAGTTCAATTAGAAAATACTTTATTTAAATATGGGGGATTAGATAGACACCAATTTGCTGTATGACACCTTGATTATTTAAATATGTGCCATGACCCTTGTCACCCTAGTTGTGGATTACTAGTTGGACATTACTAAAATTGCCAACATGGGTTTAGATCGTTGTAGTATCTTGCTTAGACACGCTCGTGCTCATGACATGATTTTGGACAATCAAATGTTAATATTGACTTAATGATATGTTGAACCTGTTTTGGAAAGGTATCATGTGATGTTGATGGCACGTGGTGCATGGTAATCAACTGGGGTTTGATAAATAGTTTTCGACCGGGGCATGTGGCAAGAATGATCAGGTGGGCCAGTTGTGGCATTGGGGATGTTGATTTGGTTCTCGGGTAGTCTTGCCCTGGTCACCCTAAGGACTTAACCTTGCAAGCCTTTGAACTGGGTCTAACGTGCAACCACATGTCTGTAATGGGACGGACCTAGTTGATTAAGTTGCTAATAACGTACCTGTGGGACCTCAGGAGGTCAACTACACCCTTTGTGTAAGTTGTACGGGGGAGCATACCGGGGCTGAGGCCAGGTACCCATCTAACGGTTGATTGGCCTAAACTTCGCCTTAGCTAAGGGAAGGGTTAGTGTGCAATAACCGGGGAGGACCACTTGTATTGTTAGAAGTTTCCGAAAGACTTTGTTACGGGAACTCGCCTTTGTGGTGTTTGACTGTATCTTGTGGGTAAAGTGCATAACCTCTGCAGAGTGTAGAATCTATTCGAATAGCCGTGTCCACGGTATTGGACATCGCTCGGGAATTACAGTCAAGGGTTAGATTTTCTCAAAAATAACTTGGATTTGAAAGGTTGGGTTGGATTAATAATGATGTTGACGGAAATGTGGATTAGGATGGGAAAAATGTTTATTAAACTCCTTGAAAAGTTATTTATGCTTTACTTGTCTCTCTTGCTTTGAATCTACTTATGATATTTGTTAAATGCTGTTTTACTGCAAATATACACTGAGCTACTCCTTTGTACCAAGCCATGCATATAGTATATTAGCCTGCATTCTGTGCATGACTTGCTGAGTACCAAGTACTCACCCTTGCCACAATACAACACCAGTTGAAGAGGAGACTACACCAGCTTTGGAGGAGGAACTTCAAGAGGAACCGTCTACTTAGGGAAGCGAGCCCAGTCAGTTGCCTGTGGTTTTCTGGTTGGCGCCACGAAGTTATTTGATTTTCATTTGCTACTATTTCTCTCTTAATAAGTTTCGCTTCATGAGGCGTACATTTGTAACTTGACCATAAGGTCGAGTAACCAGTTTGACTATTTAAATAAAGTACTTTATTAGTATCGAGTGGTATGATTGTGATATTTACCGATGTTAAGACTGTGTGCACTAGCATGTTCCTGGACTAGTGCTGAATACACAGAGGGTCCGGATTTGCAAATTCGGGGTCTCGACACCAGTCCAAAAGGTTTTAGACACAGGCTCAGGATGAAACCCACCATATCTAGTATTCCACTATACTTACCATTTAAGCATTCAATATACACTATTTACTCATCGAGAAGCCTCAATATAATTCAACCAAAAGCTACATAACCAATTCTTTCTCTAGTTACCTTTCCCAACATTTATAAATACAGTTTATGATGATTAACAAAACGTCTTCCATTCTATACTACCTCATCATGATCCCCACAGACCAACACATCATATAACAACGTATTTTATATTTCAAACATAGTACTTCAACAGATACTTAAGCATGATCAACGTATCAATTTTATACCATCCATACATCAACATCTTGACAATTAAAACTTGTTCAATCAATAAAATGACTTCAGCAAATTAGTATTATCTCTACAAGATAAAATTCGTAAACAGGATTCTAAGACATGCATTCATTAAGGTTAAAATCTTGCATCATGATTGTTATCCAATGTTCATCCCATCACAACATGAACTCGACATAATTCCATAGTTTTACACTTTTCTCTATTGGATCAATGGTTTCCAACAATTAACAACCCTACCAAGTCATCAATAACAACAAATGGGCATAAACATCAACCATCAACATTACTTTTGGCTACCCTATACATAGGTGATAACAAAATTACCACCACACAACATACTAGTAGGTTGCAACAACGTAAATAGCAATTCTAATCAACTTCCAAATTAAAGTCGCTAGTCAACACGATTAAATTTTCTCTATTAATCCGTTAGATTAGAACATCTTTAAACAACCAGCAAAGTTTCTTTAACAATAACAATCTACCTCATCTTAATGTTCTAACCATGCATCGAGTTTAAAACCTTAAACATTATCGGGGGTCATAAGCACTTTTAAAGCAAAGCAACAGATTATAAGCATGTACAATAACACATTTAATCATCCCCACTATGGGGTACTCTACATCACTAGAGGTTCATTTAATCTTAAGCTAAATGTAGCAATTACACTTAATTGATTCAACTCGCAAATTAACTAAGGAGTACATCATTTCTATAAACCACATTGTTACATACTACATAACAGGCTAAACAACAATTTTCACTTTTAACAATTAATTTCAGTCAAACGAATACTTACTTTATTTGCAGCATTTTTCTTTTAATACTCAACCAAAACTCACAAAGAGGCTTGACTCTCAAATTTGCAATAGGACATGACTCCAAAACACATTTCAATCTTAAAGACTCCCACAGGAGGGAACCAAGCGATCAAGTAAACCTTTATGAACAAAGGCACAAAACATAAATCGACACAACTTAACTTTTTACACACGCTTCAATAACTTCTTTCAAACTCAGAGCAAGACACACAAGAACCAAAAGCTATACCTTTCTTTGCAAGGCAACCAACTAAACAGGTGTCAAAGTCAAAAGGCGACCAAAGACGCACAACACAAAACTCCCCTTCTTTGTCTTCACCCAAAGAAGACAAAATCAAGAAACACCGAAGGCACACTCCGCGAAAAACCAAATTCCAAACACTTTTCTTCTTATTTCAATTAACTAAAACCAAGAAAACCAACCAAGACCGACCGTTAGAACGATAAAGAACATCCGAAGGAATCTACCACCAATCTCTTCTATTTGACTCCAGTCAACTACCCGATCCACGACAGAAAGGGTAAGCACTCCTCCTACAGGGTGATGTAACACTGGGTGTCCCGATCTTTCGATGAGAATGATAACTTTCGATTTGGGTGGAGACGACTTTGATGATCCGACTACAACGTACAACGACGATGCGCCTTAGCCATAGCTAAACCAACTCCAGAGGGTTATTGACCTTGCCGTGGGCACGATCAACCTGGTCACGAAGATCTATTCCTGCAAGCAATCGAAGAACAAGCAAGAACAAGGCAAAAGCAATCTAAAATTGCAAATATAGATGAAGTATTGAAAAGTTGGGATTCCGATACAAGGAGCTTGTTAGGCGGACGTTCAGCACGTCTAAAAGACTCAAAATAGTAGCAAAAGGCTAAACTATCAAATAACCAAAACCCAAGTTATTTTGGGGGACTCCCTAGCTATTTATAGGAGAAATAGGAGGCCAAAACCAGGCTTGGGGCGTCCAAAAACACCTCCATGGCCGAATAGGACTCCTATTCCTAGTTGGACTCGGATTTGGAATGATGACCGAACTTGTTTTGCAGATTCCCGTTGATTCGTAAGGAATTTGGACATGAGGTCGGATCCGTTGGAAAGAGGACGACGAGACCTTTCAAACCAGTACTCATAGACCTCAAACACCCTTGTGGATCAAAAGTTATGGTCGTTTGAAGTTGGTGCTGTCCCGGAGGCCGAATCCGAGTTGAACTTGTTTTGCAGATGGAGACATCGTAGTAGATGTATACGAAGTAGAGGATCCCGTGAAGTGTCGCCAACTTAATGGTCCTGGCCATGGTGGGGGTCGTTGAAACCATGCAGTTGGAGCCGTCATAGTAGATGCATACGAAGTAGAGGATGCCGTGAAGTGTCGCAAACTTAATGGTCCTGGCCAAGGTGGGGGTCGATGAAGCCATGTAGTTGATATAATTGCAGCAACACTTGGTAATGACCATATGTATGCATTGTTAGTTCTTTCCATGATGAGCATGGTCTCATCATCCTCCCTTTCTTGAAGTGGAGTCGTCCTCGACTCCATCATATTGTCTTGCAAAATGTTAGTAACGATAGGAAACAAAGCAATACGCACATTTGCAATCAAATCAGTGGATTGAGAATTTCTATCAACCATATACTCCCTTTCTTGAAAACTATCATGTGACTTGTGAATGGAACCAAATGTACTTGGTCTGACATGATTAGTGATATGGCAATTATTAAATTGATGACATTGTTGCATTGCAAACGGAGGTTTAAAATCTGAACAAATGTAAACTCGATGTGCTTTATACTCTCCTTTCTCACTATTTTTGCCAATAACATAAAAGATATTTCGTGATAACCATGACAAATCAGAATCTACAAAAAGGCTCTCCTCTAAATAATTCAGATCACACGGAACATCAAATTCAATGTAGCCTAATGTATATAAAGAAGACATCAATTTCAACTCATCATTTTCGCTTGTGATGTGAATGACATGTTTGTTTTCAGCATAAGTGTCTAGTGTGTTAACAAAAGTGACATGTCCATTTGCTAGTTGTGTCATGGATATAAGTGAAGTATTATCACACAACTCTTCTTTATCACAAGAAATAGCAAGCAAATCATCTTTTAACAAAGCAAAATCAGCAATTGGTTCCACTATTAGTTGCTCTACGATAGCATGATTTGTGGATAGTTTTAGCTCTTCAAAATTATTTTCTCCATGTGTAAAGTCCATACCTGTTATATTACCTTGTAAGTTCTCATCACCGTTGTAGGTGTTTCTTCAACTATTATCTCTTCACTTACACATGGGGTAGTACTGATCAGTTCTTTCTCCTTATGCACTTCTACATCATTCTCTCGATGGTGCTCACTTTTCTGCAAAATGTTAGCTACAAAAGAAGGTGCAACAATGGGCGCCTCAAATGAAGCTAATGATTCTTTCAAGGATTCAGCAATCATATTTTCAACTCTACAAGCACATACAACCAATTCTGAAAGAGAACTATATGTTTCATCAATAAGAGCATCCTGAATTTCTTGATTAAGTCCACGTATGAACCTAAGCTCTGTTGCTTCTTCACCTTCAACTAAACCACAACGCAACAAATGATTTTGCAATCGTTCATAGTATTCCTTAACGCACTTATTTCCTTGTTTCAAGCATTGGAGTCTAGTATACAAAAATTCATAATGATATTCAGGAACATAATCAATTCTCATAAGTCTTTTCATGGCCTTCCAATTTTCAGGTTTTCTCTCTTTTCTACAAATATGTTTCCACCATGTTAATGCATATTCATTTAGCACACTAGCAGCAATCCTAATCTTTTTTCATTTTCAGACAAATCATACTTGCCAAATTCTTTGTCTACTGCTATCTCCCAATTAATATAGGCATCGAGGATCATAATGACCATTAAAAGGTGGAATGGCGAATTTAACCTTATCTAGGGAATCATCATCAACATGTACCGAGCATGTAGTATGCCATTTTTGTTGCTTAGAAGATGAGGTGGAGGACTGGAAGTTTCGGGCAAGACTGCAAGCTTATCAAGTCTAGACAAAATAGTAGCAAGATTAGTGTTAGCAACTCCCTGAGCGGTCTCGATAGGATCGATGGGCGGTCTTCTTGCATCAACATTCTAGCAACAATTCCCTTTGCGCGTGGAGAGTGATGCATCGAATCCTCATCACCTAACATGGTTAGTAGAAGAAAAGAAAACAATATAACAAGTATAATGTTCCTATCAACTACAAGGAGGTGGTGGCAATTCTCTCAACATTCAAGCCTATAACCAAAGCTCTTACAAGTTCTTACATGCAGCAGGTGTTGACGGCCGTTGGCGTGGTCAAAAGTTCTCCGAAGCTTGGATAAAGCGATTGCCAAGGGACCGAACAAATGTACGAGGTTGGGTGTGGAGCTTGGATAGGCAAAATTTATTTCCTATGCAATCTGATAATTCTAGTTATTGTAATGATAAGTAATGATCCATACTAGAATTCACAAGCCCTAGTTGCCGATCTCAAAGATATAAGTGAATTTGAAGGCAACACACATAAAGATAATGGCACTTGTGCAATCAAGGAATGAGCTATAAAATATAAGTGATGCACCAAAAGCTCTATTGCACAAGTCGTAGAGAGACGCTAACTTATTGCTTTGAGAAAGTAAAAAGGGCACAAGATTGCTCACTAATTAATAAATTGCACAACCTAAAAGTAACGAACACAAATTAGGGTTTTGCTCAATATAGTGCGACCGGCCACAATTTTCTTTTTCTTTTTCTTTTCCCTTTTTTTTTGTTTTTGGCCTTTTGGCTCTTTCTATTTTCTCTCTTTTGGTGACTTTCAGCCAACACTAGTACGAACAAAAAGTTTTGGAATCCCTAACTTGGTGTCACAAGATAAGATGATATGATAACTGAAGATTGTGCAATGTATCAAGTAGAGCAGCCCTAAGCAATATCAACAAGCTAGTCTCAAATAGGATCAAAGTGTTCACAAAGGATGAATTGGTTCCCAAAGGTAGGTGTACTGATGTTTTTCTAGGGCAGCAAACTTGTCGCCTAGATTAATGTTTGAAGATCACCGAATTTGATTGATTGACAGTGGAAGGAATTGAAGCTTATATCCTCAGCTTTCATTAGAGTGCAAGAACACAAAAATCCGAGTTCGTATGTGAAAGTTATGCTCGAAACACCAAACTGGACAGAATTGAAGGATTGAAGCTACGCGAAGGAAAAGAAAGATCAGCAACTAAAACATGGACTCTAATGGATCAAAACCTAACAAAACTCACTAAAATAACAGATTGAAACTAAAGGTTGAATTTTTGTGGAGTAATTTTCAATTTAGGACAGAAATAAAAAACTAACCTAAGGCACTGATATTCTCACCGATCAATCAAGCTCGATACCACTTGATGTAACACTGGGTGTCCCGATCTTTCGATGAGAATGATAACTTTCGATTTGGGTGGAGACGACTTTGACGATCCGACTACAACGTACAACGACGATGCGCCTTAGCAATCGCTAAACCAACTCCAGAGGGTTATTGACCTTGCCGTGGGCACGATCAACCTGATCACGAAGATCTATTCCTGCAAGCAATCGAAGAACAAGCAAGAACAAGGCAAAAGCAATCTAAAATTGCAAATATAGATGAAGTATTGAAAAGTTGGGGTTCCGATACAAGGAGCTTGTTAGGCGGCCGTTGAGCACGTCTAAAAGACTCAAAATAGTAGCAAAAGGCTAAACTATCAAATAACCAAAACCCAAGTTATTTTGGGGGACTCCCTAGCTATTTATAGGAGAAATAGGAGGCCAAAACCAGGCTTGGGGCGTCCAAAAACACCTCCATGGCCGAATAGGACTCCTATTCCTAGTTGGACTCAGATTTGGAATGATGACCGAACTTGTTTTGCAGATTCCCGTTGACTCGTAAGGAATTTGGACATGAGGTCGGATTCGTTGGAAAGAGGACGACGAGACCTTTCAAACCAGTACTCATAGACCTCAAACACCCTTGTGGATCAAAAGTTATGGTCATTTGAAGTTGGTGCTATCCCGGAGGCCGAATCCGAGTTGAACTTGTTTTGCAGATGGAGACATCGTAGTAGATGTATACGAAGTAGAGGATCCCGTGAAGTGTCGCCAACTTAATGGTCCTGGCCATGGTGGGGGTCGATGAAACCATGCAGTTGGAGCCGTCATAGTAGATGCGTACGAAGTAGAGGATGCCGTGAAGTGTCGCAAACTTAATGGTCCTGGCCAAGGTGGGGGTCGATGAAGCCATGTAGTTGATATAATTGCAGCAACACTTGGTAATGACCATATGTATGCATTGTTAGTTCTGTCCATGATGAGCATGGTCTCATCATCCTCCCTTTCTTGAAGTGGAGTCATCCTCGACTCCATCATATTGTCTTGCAAAATGTTAGTAACGATAGGAAACAAAGCAATACGCACATTTGCAATCAAATCAGTGGATTGAGAATTTCTATCAACCATATACTCCCTTTCTTGAAAACTATCATGTGACTTGTGAATGGAACCAAATGTACTTGGTCTGACATGATTAGTGATATGGCAATTATTAAATTGATGACATTGTTGCATTGCAAACGGAGGTTTAAAATCTGAAAAAATGTAAACTCGATGTGCTTTATACTCTCCTTTCTCACTATTTTTGCCAATAACATAAAAGATATTTCGTGATAACCATGACAAATCAGAATGTACAAAAAGGCTCTCCTCTAAATAATTCAGATCACACGGAACATCAAATTCAATGTAGCCTAATGTATATAAAGAAGACATCAATTTCAACTCATCATTTTCGCTTGTGATGTGAATGACATGTTTGTTTTCAACATAAGTGTCTAGTGTGTTAACAAAAGTGACATGTCCATTTGCTAGTTGTGTCATGGATATAAGTGAAGTATTATCACACAACTCTTCTTTATCACAAGAAATAGCAAGCAAATCATCTTGTAACAAAGCAAAATCAGCAATTGGTTCCACTATTAGTTGCTCTACGATAGCATGATTTGTGGATAGTTTTAGCTCTTCAAAATTATTTTCTCCATGTGTAAAGTCCATACCTGTTATATTACCTTGTAAGTTCTCATCAGTTGTTGTAGGTGTTTCTTCATCTATTATCTCTTCACTTACACATGGGGTAGTACTGATCAGTTCTTTCTCTTTATGCACTTCTACATCATTCTCTCGATGGTGCTCACTTTTCTGCAAAATGTTAGCTACAAAAGAAGGTGCAACAATGGGCGCCTCAAATGAAGCTAATGATTCTTTCAAGGATTCAGCAATCATATTTTCAACTCTACAAGCACATACAACCAATTCTGAAAGAGAACTATATGTTTCATCAATAAGAGCATCCTGAATTTCTTGATTAAGTCCACGTATGAACCTAAGCTCTGTTGCTTCTTCACCTTCAACTAAACCACAACGCAACAAATGATTTTGCAATCGTTCATAGTATTCCTTAACGCACTTATTTCCTTGTTTCAAGCATTGGAGTCTAGTATACAAAAATTCATAATGATATTCAGGAACATAATCAATTCTCATAAGTCTTTTCATGGCCTTCCAATTTTCAGGTTTTCTCTCTTTTCTACAAATATGTTTCCACCATGTTAATGCATATTCATTTAGCACACTAGCAGCAATCCTAATCTTTTCATTTTCAGACAAATCATACTTGCCAAATTCTTTGTCTACTGCTATCTCCCAATTAATATAGGCATCAGGATCATAATGACCATTAAAAGGTGGAATGGCGAATTTAACCTTATCTAGGGAATCATCATCAACATGTACCTGAGCATGTAGTATGCCATTTTTGTTGCTTAGAAGATGAGGTGGAGGACTGGAAGTTCCGGGGGCAGTACCTGCAAGCTTATCAAGTCTAGACAAAATAGTAGCAAGATTAGTGTTAGCAACTGTCGGGACCCCGAATTTGCAAATCCGGACCCTCTGTGTATTCAGCACTAGTCCAGGAACGCGCTAGTGCACACAGTCTTAACGTCGGTAAATATCACAATCATACCAATCGATATTATCAAAGTACTTTATTTAAATAACCAAACTGGTTACTTGACCTTATGGTCAAGTTACAAATGTATGCCTCGTAAGGCGAAACTTATTCGAGAAAAATGATAGCAATGAAAATCAAATAAACTTAGTGGCGCCATCCAAGATATACCACAGCAATCGATCGGGCTCGCATCCCTAAGTAGTCGGGTCCTCTTGGAGTTCCTCCTCCAATCTTTGGCGTAATCTCCTCTTCAACTGTATTGTGTTGAGGCAAGGGTGAGTACTTGGTACTCGACAAGTCATGCACTGAGAATGCAAGCTAATATACTATATGCATGGCTTGGTACAAAGGAATAGCTTAAGGTATATTTGCGGTAAACAGCATTTGACAAGTAATATAAGTAGATTCGAAAGCAGTAAAAACAAGTAAAGCATAAATAACTTTTCAAGAAGTTTAAATAACATTTTTCCCCATCCTAAACCATATTTCCATCATCTTCTTTGTTAAACCAACCCAACTTTTCAAATCCAAGTTATTTTCAGAAAATCTAACCCTTGACTGTAATTCCCGAGCATTGTCCAGTACCGTGGACTCGGCTATTCAAATAGATTCTACACTCTGCAGAGGTTATGCACTTTACCCACAAGATACAATCCACTCACCACGTCGGTAGTGAATCGCCATACAAGAGTATCGAATGAGCGATCATAACAAAGCCTTCGGAAGCCTCAAACAACACAGGTGGTCCTCTCCAGTGCGTGCTCTACACCATCCCTTCCCTTAGCCAAGGCGAGTATGGGACCAACACACCGTTAGATGGGTACCTGGCCACGACCACGATACGCTCCCCGTACAATCACACAAGCGGTGTAATCGACACCCTGAGGCTCCACAAGTGAGTCCTTAGCGACTTAGTCAACTAGGGGCCGTCCCATTCCAGCCATGTGGTTGCAAGTATGACCCAGTTCAAAGGCTTGCAAGGTTAAGTCCTTAGAGTGACCAGGCAAGACTACCCGAAAAACCAAATCATCACTCCCAATGCCACAACCGCCCACCTGATTACTCTTGCCACATGCCCCGGTCGAAATCGTTTATCAAACCCGATTGATTACCATGCACCACGTGCCATCAACATCACATGATACTTTTCCAAAACAGGTTCAATATATCATTAAGTCAATATTAGCATTTGATTATCCAAAATCATGTCATGAGCACGTAGCGAGGTCTAAGCGACATACTACAACGATCTAAACCCATGTTGGCAATTTAATAATGTCCAACTAGTAAACCACAACTAGGGTGACAAAGGGTCATGGCACATACTTAAGTAATCAAGGTGTCATATAGCAAATTGGTATTTATCTAACCCCAGGTTTAAACAAAGTATCTTTCTAATTGAACTAGCATGCAATAGTTTAAATCAAAATAGATTTGAAATAGGATCAATATGGTCAAAGCACAACTTGCCTTCAAAAAGCACTTGCTCTTGGTCTTGAGTTGGATCCTGAGTCAATACTTCTCCTTGAATCCCTCGGCACTTCAACGTCTACTCGTAAAGCGTGCAAATAGCAAATACACAAATAAACACTATGCAAAAAGATCCCAAAACTCCAAATAAAATCCATAAACAGAGAGAACATGATTTTCTGGATTTTTAGAAACTGGAATCGTCAAATTTGGAGTTAAAACGCAAAAGTTATGATTATTTAAAGTTTAAATAATCAATGAAATAATATTACAGAGAAAAACTTTAGTCCAAAAATTAAATAAAATTTATATTTAGGTAGATCTTAATTTTATACAAATTTAGAAATTTGAATCGCTCAAATCGGAGTTGAAACGCAAAAGTTATAAGCGTTTGAAGTTTGAATCTAAATTTGAAATCATTATTCGAATTAATAAATCATTTTCTTTTCGAAATTAATTATTGCGTCAGCATGGACACGTGGCAGCTCCTGATTGGCCTGCTGACGTCAGCGGTCCATGGGCTCGGTCCATGCTCGGCTCGGGTCCACGGTGGACTCGGTCCACGGGCTCACGTGACTGACATGTGGGCCCCACACCGCGGGTTTCACGCCGCAGCGTGGCTGCGGTGACACGTGGGCCCTCGACCCGCGGTCCGCGTGTCGAGACACGCTCCCAGCGGCGTGGCGGCGGTGAGCACACGTGGCACAATCTCGGTAGTTGATTTGAAAATCAACGGTCGGATTGGATCTAGACCTCACGTTCAAAACTACACGGTTGATCCGGGCGTTCGATCTAGATCGGGCGGTCCAGATCTAACCCTAAAGCTACAACACAACTAACCCACGGCCGTGCGATCTAAATCTAACGGTTGAAACCTAATCGAGACGGAAAGCGATGCAGGCGGCGTGGCCTCACTCTCGTGCGTTGGATCTTGATCCAACGGTGCACCGAGCTCGCGAGCGGCGATGGCTTGCGGCGGCGTTGCGGCGCGCCGAGGGCGGCGACCACCCTAACGGCGCCAGGCATCTCCGACCAAGTGAGTGCACCCAGCAGTGCGCCTCGGCGCAAGGTTCTCGGTCCAGGGCTTGAAGCGGCGGAGGATAATGACGAATGCGGCCGGAAGCGAAGAAAACCCGTGGCGGCACTCCCCAAACGCGAGAAATCGCGAGGCGGCGGCGGCGGCTTGGGCGTTGGAAACTAGGGCAATAGGCGCGCACACCTGACGGCGATCCTCGGGCGATATCCCACGCCTTAAATAGCCTCGGCGGCGTGCACCTGGCGGAAACCTAATCGGACGCGGCGGCTACGCGGCGTGAGTCCTTTCGATTCTGGGAAGACGACGAAATCGTGGCCGTCCGCGTGTCGCTCAACGGCCCACGATCGCCTGGCCAGCGATCGGTCCGGCCCGGTTCCGGTCGATGGTCGGCGGATCTCGGCCGTTGGATCTTGATCCAACGGTTGGGATCGATTAGGGTTAGGAGTGGGTTCGGTCGAGCCAAGCTGGCTCGGTCGGACTCGAGTCCGACTCGGTCGGATGAACAAGATTTGACCCGAGTTGGATTTTCCAGCGAATTAATATTTAAAATAATTCCCGATAATTCATTTAATTCATTAAAAATAGCAAATGACTCGAGAAAAATTCGGAAAAATTCTGGAAAATAATTTGGATAAATTAGGAATTAAATAAAATATTAAAAAAAAAAATTTATTTGCAAAATTAAATTATTTAATAATATTAAAATTTAATAAATTCAAAAAAATACAAAATAAAACAAAATAAATTCAAGAAAATTCCAAAATTCACCAAAGTGCCAAATCACACATGAATTTAAGAAAAGCAAAATTTTGGGATGTTACAAACCTCCCCTTAATAGAATCTCGTCCCGAGATTCGAGGCTTACTAAAGGAATAGGTTTGGAAATTCTTTCTTCAAATCCTCTTCATGACTCCCAAGTCGCTTCACTTTCTTCATGGTTGCTCCACTGAACTCTACAGAAACGGGTTGACTTGTTTCTAGTTTCTCGATCCATTGTGTCTAGAATCCTCACAGGGTGCTCCTTATAAGTCAAGTCCTCATGCAACTCAATTGACTCTAGCGGTGTCTGTTCCTCAGGAACTCGGAGACATTTCTTCAACTGGGACACATGGAATACGTCATGCACTCCTGCCAACGACTGTGGCAACTCCAGCTGGTAGGCAACTTCACCTCTGCGACTCAAAATCTTAAATGGTCCAACATAACGGGGTGCGAGTTTCCCTTTGGCATGGAACCTCTTAACTCCCCTGAGAGGCGTAACTCTGAGGTATACAAAGTCTTCTGGTTCAAAACTCAAGTCTCGGCGACGATTGTCAGCATAACTCTTCTGTCGAGATTGGGCTATCTTCAACCTTTCCCTAATCACGGCAATCTGCTCTTCAGCCTCTTGAAGAATATCAGGCCCAAAGACACGGCGCTCGCCGGTCTCATTCCAATTCAATGGCGTCCGACAGGGTCGACCATACAGTGCCTCAAAAGGTGACATCTGTAAACTAGCCTGATAACTATTGTTGTAACTAAACTCGGCATACGGCAAACTCTTATCCCAAGAGGTAGCATAAGCTAATGCACAAGCTCTTAGCATATCCTCCAGAATCTGGTTGACTCTTTCGATGCCCATCCGTGCGTGGATGATAAGGCTGTCTTGAAGTTCAAGCGGGTCCCCATGGCTTCATGCAACTTATTCCAGAACCTTGAGGTAAATTGGGTACCTCGTCTGATACAATCCTCTTTGGCACTCCGTGCAAACAAACAATCGATCATGTATAATTACGCTAATTTATCTCCCGAGTAAGTGGTCTTCACGGGGATAAAATGGGCTACTTTAGTCAAGCGATCCACTATAACCCATATGGAGTCATAACCTCCTTGAGTCTTGACAAACCGGTAATGAAATCCATTCCGATTTCCTCCCACTTCCACTCGGTATTTTCGTAGTGTAGCAATCCTGCTGGTCTCTGATGCATTGCCTTGACTCTCTGGCATACGTCGCACAATGCAACATGCTCGGCAACTTCACGTTTCATACTCGGCCACCAGAATCTCTCCTTCAGATCCTGATACATCTTGGCGCTTCCAGGATGAATCGAGTACTTAGAGTCATGGGCTTCCTCCAAAATCAGTCGCTTTAACTCCTTCTTGTCAGGCACACAAATCCGATCCTTCATCCACAACGTGCCTTGTTCATCCAACTTGAAGTCCTCTGCCTTGCCTTCCTCCTTTTTGGACTTAATCCTGCGGATCCTGTCATCATCCTTCTGTCCTTCTCGGATCTGATCCTCTAGGGTAGGCTTTACTTCCAATGCGGCCAAGAATCCGCTAGGTACAACCTCAATCTTCATTTTCTGAAAATCCTCACATAACTCATCCTGACTTGTGGCTAGCAACGTACTCACGGTATGGCTTTTTCGGCTCAGAGCGTCGGCTACTACGTTGGCCTTCCCGGGATGGTAATGGATTCCAACATTATAGTCCTTGATCAACTCTAACCATCTCCTCTGCCTCATATTCAGATCCGACTGGGTGAATATGTACTTAAGGCTCTTATGATCCGTATATACTTCACATCTGTTTCCAATCAGATAGTGACGCCATATCTTCAAGGCATGCACTACGGCAGCTAACTCTAGGTCATGTGTCGGATAATTTTCCTCATGCGGCCTCAAGCGCCTTGATGCATAGCGGCGACCTTTCCATTCTGCATCGGCACACATCCAAGTCCTTGGCGCGATCGTCACAATAAATATCGAAGCTTTGAGCAACATCCGGTAGAACTAACACCGGTGCTGATGTCAATCGCTTCTTGACTCTGAAATCCTTCCTCACATTCTCAAGCGTCCAAGCAAACTTCTTTTCCTTCTTCAGCAATTGCGTAAGAGGTTTCGCAATTGTCGAAGCCTTCAATGAAGCAGCGGTAGTATCCTGCCATTCCAAGGAAACTCCGAATGCAGGTCACGATCTTGGTGCTCCCAATGTAACACGACTTCTACTTTGCTTGGATCTACGGCGACTCCTTCTGCGGGTCATCACGTGTCCAAGGAACTCCACTTTGTCCTTCCAAAAGTCACACTTGCTGAACTTGGCGAAAAGTTGCTGTTCCCTCAGCTTTTCCAAAACTCGCCTTAAGTGTTCGGCATGTTCATCCTCTGTCTTGGAGTAGACTAGGATATCGTCTATGAACACGACGACAAACTTGTCCAAATATTCCATGAACACCTTATTCATCATATTCATGAAATAAGCTGGCGCATTAAATCAGCCCAAAGGACATAATCAGTAAACTCGTAATGTCCATATCTTGGCGAGAATGCGATCTTGAATATCTTCTGATCGGATCTTCAACTGATGGTATCCCGATCTCAGATCAATCTTGGAGAAAACTCCGGCTCCTCTTAACTGATCAAACAAATCATCAATCCTGGGTAGCGGATACTTATTCTTCACGGTGACTTCATTGAGTGCACGATAGTCAATGCACATCCTGAAACTCCCGTCCTTCTTCTTGACAAACAAACTGGTGCTCCCCACGGCGACGAACTCGGTCTGATAAATCCTTTCTCCATTAACTCTTCCAGCTGTTTCTTCATCTCTACCAACTCCTCGGTAGACATCCGATAGGGTCTCTTTGCTATCGGTCTTTGTGCAGTACAAGTTCTATCACAAACTCTATGTCCCCTGTCTGCGGCATACCGGGTAGATCCTCGGGGAAAACATCGGGTACTCACTCACTCTGGACATCCTCTATGCTGATTGCCTTGGTGCTGTTAACCATCAACTGTCCATCTCTAAGCTGCAGTTGGCTTGAAATTCCACTTTCTTCCCACACGGGCTCTCAATCGAGATAGTCCTTCGTCCACAATCCAATCTGACCTTGTGCTTGGATAACCAATCCATTCCCAATATAACATCTAAGGTGCAGGTCTCCAAAATTATAAGGTTTGCTAGGAACTCTATTCCATCTATTAGTATTCTCACCCGGAACATCCTACTTCCGTTCGGAGTTCGGAACCAGGGTTTGAACTAAAAGCATGCACTTAAGTCTTGCAATCCTCAAGTCATTTCTGGCAGCAAAGCCTTGCGAAACAAACGAATGCGAAGCTCCGAGTCAAACAAAAAGCTGTTGCAGTCAGTTAACAAGTAACTTACCCGATCTGACGTCAGTAGCATTCTCGCGGTGCATCTGCGGTGACATGGTTGACTCGGCCTCTCACCACGGTGCAGGGTGTGGCTCACGGTCTTTGGCGTCCTAGCTGGGGTGGTTCCTAGATTGAAGCGAATCGGGAGTCGCTCCTGCTGTCTTCTTTGGACAACTGTTGACAAAGTGTCTGGCTCGTTGCGATTGTAGCGGCGTCTCACTTTGTTCGCTTCTTTGGCTGCCTGGGGTAGCGTTTCTAGCGGGCTGGGTGCAGTAGTTTTGATTGGCAGGTCTTGGTCTTTGGGAGGGTGTCCTTGTTGCATTACGTGGTTGGAATCGAAGAATTGATTTGGTGCAACTCTCAAGCGCCTTGCGTTCCACTGACGTGATCCTTCTTTGTTGCATCCTGCGCTTCTGTTCTCATCCGGTTCCTTGCGCTTGTCCTCAAGAATAAGCGCCTCATTCACCAACTCTTGGAAATCTGGAAAGGTGTGGGTGATCAACCCTACTTGCAATCTGAGTTAAGTCCCTTCATGAAGCGAGGTATGCCTGGATTTATCTGTCGCTACATCCTCGAGTGCGTAGCGTGCTAGGCTGTGTGAACTTGTTCGGGTAGTCGGCCTTGGCTGATTACCTTGCTTTAGTGCTCTGAACTCCTCCTTCTTAAGGTCCATAATTCCTTCAGGCACGTGATCGCTTGAATGCAGGTGAACTCTTCCCAAGTGATATCTTGAGGGTTCTCTGCGTGCATGTAGTTCTCCCACCATTCGTGGCCATTGTTCCTTCCAACCGATGAGAAGCGTAAAGTACCTTCTCATTCCCTATGCATTGAGCTATGTGTAGCTTCCTCTCAATTGATCTTAACCAATCGTCGGCCTCCAGCAGATTGGCATTCCCGAAGAAAGTGGGTGGGTGAGTCCTCATGAACTCACGACGGCCTTGTATTCTCGGCGTGGTCACTGATTAACTTGATTAGCAAGTGGCCTGAGCAATGACGTGCTGCATTTGTTGCATCATAGCATGCATCAACTGGTCTCGAGCAGCAAGAAATGCTCCAAAATTCTGCACATCCGATTGGCGGTGCTGGTGCTCCATCATTGGGGTTTTACATTGGCGAGATCCACTCCCATTGCTTCCAAAGTTCCCACGGGTATTCACCATCTGTTGATTTGCTCTAGGTTTAGAGATGAGAGGGAAACAAGAATAGACAAGTAATATGGAACTTATGCGGGCGAACGGGGTAACTTTAAGGTCCAACTTTATTATTAATAACTTGGTATGGCTGCTTACAATGCCTAAGGGCCTTGCAACACATACTGCACACTCAGCAAACAAAGCAAATCCAAATCGAACTAACTCTGGAGTCTAACGCCTAAAGGGTGACTCTTTATTTTACGACGCGACTCGGCGAAGGAGTCTCACTATAGAACCTAAGCTCACTCATCGAGAAAACCTCCACGGCCTGGTGCGGGTCTTTGCGGCATAGGCGCGAAACGATCGCCATGTCCAGCGACTATGTCATCTGTGGTAGTCGAAGAAGCAGTGTCCTCATCGAGATCTGACTCCTCTGGATCTGGCTCGTGTAGCTCGAGTACTGGCTCTGGGTCTGGTCCGTACAAAGTCATTTCCAACTCGTCAATCCTTCGTAGAAGGTGTGCCACATACTCTTGAGCTTCCCGCCATCTGTTCTTCTCTGTCGTGATTTCCTTGCGGGCCTTCTGTAGCTCCTTGCTTGTATTATCTAGTACATCTTCCTGGGCGACGACGAATCGTGCCAACTGTGTAACCGTGGCATTCTCATCCTGAATCGTCTTCGGGTCAAGAAGGTTATCGCTGCGCGGATGGTAACGGAACACCGTACTCTCCAACTCTCTGGCGTAGACACGGGTAATGTGCCGCATTGCTCGTCGTGATACTTCTTGGATACCCATCTGCATTGTAGATCTTCTAGCGGTCGCGATGTATCGAGGCGATTGCACTGGCCCCTCTTCTGGCGGTACCTCAATCCTCACGTCACAAGCCTTGATCAATCCCGCTTGTCTGATCACTTCCACTTGGTATTGGGGCTTCTCAAAATCTCCGAGAGTTTGTAGCATGTGCCAAAGCTCTGCGGCGTGACCAACTCCTAGATCAACGTAGTTGAACTCTTCCTCCATCTGTCACAAGAGTGCTTTACGTAAGAACTCGGAATTTTCAAATTGTGACAAGGTGAGGGAAAATTTCAGCAAGAGACGAGAAAAGAGAGAAGGGGATAAGTCGAGATGTCATTTCTTGTCTTCACAAATTTTTAGCTTTAGAAAATAGGTTTTATCCTCACTACGACCATTCTAGCTTAGGGTTGAGCCTACAGTCAAGTATGGCTCTGATACCACCTCTGTCGGGACCCCGAATTTGCAAATCCGGACCCTCTGTGTATTCAGCACTAGTCCAGAACGCAGCTTAGTGCACACAGTCTTAACGTCGGTAAATATCACAATCATACCAATCGATATTATCAAAGTACTTTATTTAAATAACCAAACTGGTTACTTGACCTTATGGTCAAGTTACAAATGTATGCCTCGTAAGGCGAAACTTATTCAGAGAAAAATGATAGCAGCGGAAAATCAAATAAACTTCGTGGCGCCATCCAAGATACCACGAGGCAATCGATCGGGCTCGCATCCCTAAGTAGTCGGGTCCTCTTGGAGTTCCTCCTCCAATCTTTGGCGTAATCTCCTCTTCCACTGGTATTGTGTTGAGGCAAGGGTGAGTACTTGGTACTCAGCAAGTCATGCACAGAATGCAAGCTAATATACTATATGCATGGCTTGGTACAAAGGAATAGCTTAAGGTATATTTGCGGTAAACAGCATTTGACAAGTAATATAAGTAGATTCGAAAGCAGTAAAAACAAGTAAAGCATAAATAACTTTTCAAGAAGTTTAAATAACATTTTTCCCCATCCTAAACCATATTTCCATCATCTTCTTTGTTAAACCAACCCAACTTTTCAAATCCAAGTTATTTTCGTAAAATCTAACCCTTGACTGTAATTCCGAGCATTGTCCAAGATCGTGGACTCGGCTATTCAAATAGATTCTACACTCTGCAGAGGTTATGCACTTTACCCACAAGATACAATCCACTCACCACGTCGGTAGTGAATCGCCATACAAGAGTATGCGAATGAGCGATCATAACAAAGCCTTCGGAAGCCTCAAACAACACAGGTGGTCCTCTCCCAGACGTGCTCTACACCATCCCTTCCCTTAGCCAAGGCGAAGTATGGGACCAACACACCGTTAGATGGGTACCTGGCCACGGCCACGATACGCTCCCGCACAATCACACAAGCGGTGTAATCGACACCCTGAGGCTCCACAAGTGAGTCCTTAGCGACTTAGTCAACTAGGGCCGTCCCATTCCAGCCATGTGGTTGCAAGTATGACCCAGTTCAAAGGCTTGCAAGGTTAAGTCCTTAGAGTGACCAGGGCAAGACTACCCTAAAACCAAATCATCACTCCCAATGCCACAATCGGCCCACCTGATTACTCTTGCCACATGCCCCTGGCCGAAATCATTATCAAACCCCAGTTGATTACCATGCACCACGTGCCATCAACATCACATGATACTTTTCCAAAACAGGTTCAATATATCATTAAGTCAATATTAGCATTTGATTATCCAAAATCATGTCATGAGCACGTAGCGTGTCTAAGCGACATACTACAACGATCTAAACCCATGTTGGCAATTTAATAATGTCCAACTAGTAAAACCACAACTAGGGTGACAAAGGGTCATGGCACATACTTAAGTAATCAAGGTGTCATATAGCAAATTGGTATTTATCTAACCCCCAGGTTTAAACAAAGTATCTTTCTAATTGAACTAGCATGCAATAGTTTAAATCAAAATAGATTTCGAAAGAGCATCACTATGGTCAAAGCACAACTTGCCTTCAAAAGCACTTGCTCTTGGTCTTGAGTTGGATCCTGAGTCAATACTTCTCCTTCGAATCCCTCCGGCACTTCAACGTCTACTCGTAAAGCGTGCAAATAGCAAATACACAAATAAACACTATGCAAAAAGATCCCAAAACTCCAAATAAAATCCATAAACAGAGAGAACATGATTTTCTGGATTTTTAGAAACTGGAATTGTCAAATTTGGAGTTAAAACGCAAAAGTTATGATTATTTAAAGTTTAAATAATCAATGAAATAATATTACAGAGAAAAACTTTAGTCCAAAAATTAAATAAAATTTATATTTAGGTAGATCTTAATTTTATACAAATTTAGAAATTTGAATCGCTCAAATCGGAGTTGAAGCACTTAAAAGTTATAAGCGTTTGAAGTTTGAATCTAAATTTGAAATCATTATTCGAATTAATAAATCATTTTCTTTTTCGGAAATTAATTATTGCGTCGGCATGGACACGTGGCAGCTCCTGATTGGCTCTTGGCGTCGGCGATCCATGGGCTCGGTCCATGCTCGGCTCGGGTCCACGGTGGACTCGGTCCACGGCTCCACGTGGATCGACATGTGGGCCCCACCGCCGTGTTGGGTTTCACGCCGCAGCGTGGCTGCGGCGACACGTGGGCCCTCGACCCGCGGGTCCCGCGTGTCGAGACACGCGCTCCCCAGCGTGGCGTGGCGCGGTGAGCACACGTGGCACAATCTCGCCGTTGATTTGAAAATCAACGGTCGGATTGGATCTAGACCTCACGTTCAAAACTACGGTTGATCCGGGCCGTTCGATCTAGATCGGACGGTCCAGATCTAACCCTAAAGCTACAACACAACTAACCACGGCCGTGCGATCTAAATCTAGCGGTTGAAACCTAATCGAGACGGAAAGCGATAGCAGGCGACGTGGCCTCACCTCGTGCGTTGGATCTTGATCCAACGGTGCACCGAGCTTCGCGAGCGGCGATGGCTTGCGGCGGCGTTGCCGGCTGCCGAGGCGAGGCGGCGACCACCCTAACGGCGCTTGGGCGTCTCCGACCAAGTGAGTGCACCCCGCAGTGCGCCTCGGCGCAAGGTTCTCGAATCCGGCTTGAAGCGGCGGAGGATGACGAACGGCGCCGAAACGAAGAAAACCGTGGCGGCACTCCCCAAACTTCGAGAAATCGCGAGGCGACGGCGGCGGCTTGGGCGTTGGAAACTAGGGCAATAGCGCGCACACGGCGATCCTCGGCGATATCCCACGCCTTAAATAGCCTCGGCGGCGGCGTGCACCGGCGAAACCTAATCGACGCGGCGGCTACGCGGCGGAGTCCAACTTCGATTCTACGGGAAGACGACGAATCGTGGCCGTCCCGTGTCGCGCTCAACGCCACGATCGCGCACGCGCGATCGGGTCCGGTCCGACACGGCCGATCGGTCGAGGCGGATCTCAGCCGTTGGATCTTGATCCAACGGTTGGGATCGATTAGGGTTAGGAGTGGGTTCGGTCGAGCCAACTGGCTCGGGTCGGACTCGAGTCTGACTCGGTCGGATGAACAGTACTTGACCCGAGTTGGATTTTCCAGCGAATTAATATTTAAAATAATTCCCAGTAATTCATTTAATTCATTAAAAATAGCAAATGACTCAGAAAAATTCCAGAAAAATTCTGGAAAATATTTTGGATTATTTTGGACTCAAATAAAATATTTCCAACAAAAATTTATTTGCAAAATTAAATTCTTTAATTATTTCAAAATGGAATAAATTCAAATAAATTCCAAATAAATCCAAATAAATTCCAGAAAATTCCAAAAATTCACCAAAGTGCCAAATCACACATGAATTTAAGAAAAGCAAAATTTTGGGATGTTACAGCAACTCCCTGAGCGGTCTCGATAGACCGAAGGCGGTCTTCTTGCATCAACATTCTAGCAACAATTCCCTTTGCGCGTGGAGAGTGATGCATCGAATCCTCATCACCTAACATGGTTAGTAGAAGAAAAGAAAACAATATAACAAGTATAATGTTCCTATCAACTACAAGGAGGTGGTGGCAATTCTCTCAACATTCAAGCCTATAACCAAAGCTCTTACAAGTTCTTACATGCAGCAGGTGTTGACGGCCGTTGGCGTGGTCAAAAGTTCTCCGAAGCTTGGATAAAGCGATTGCCAAGGGACCGAACAAATGTACGAGGTTGGGTGTGGAGCTTGGATAGGCAAAATTTATTTCCTATGCAATCTGATAATTCTAGTTATTTGTCGGGACCCCGAATTTGCAAATCCGGACCCTCTGTGTATTCAGCACTAGTCCAGGAACGCGCTAGTGCACACAGTCTTAACATCGGTATATATCACAATCATACCAAACGATACTATCAAAGTACTTTATTTAAATAATCAAAGGGTTACTCGACCTTATGGCCAAGTTACAAATATATGCCTTGCAAGGCGAAACTTATTAAAAGAGAAATAACAGCAATGAAAATCAAATAAACTTTCGTGGCGCCATCCAAGATACCACAGGCAATCGATCGGGCTCGCATCCCTAAGTAGACGGGTCCTCTTGGAACTCCTCCTCCGAAACTGGCGTAGTCTCCTCTTCAACTGGTATTGTGTTGAGGCAAGGGTGAGTACTTGGTACTCAGCAAGTCATGCACAGAATGCAAGCTAATATACTATATGCATGGCTTGGTACAAAGGAATAGCTCAGGGTATATTTGCAGTAAGCAGCTTTTGACAAGTAATAAAAGTAGATTCGAAAGCAGTAGAAATAAGTAAAGCATAAATAACTTTTCAAGAAGTTTAACAAACATTTTTCCCATCCTACACCATATTTCCATCACCTTCCTTGTTAAACCAACCCATCTTTTCAAAACCAAGTTATTTTCAGAAAGTCTACCCCTTGACTGTAATTCCCGAGCATTGTCCAGTACCGTGGACTCGGCTATTCAAATAGATTCTACACTCTGCAGAGGTTATGCACTTTACCCACAAGATACAGTCAAACACCACAAAGGCGAGTTCCCGTAACAAAGCCTTTCGGAAGCCTCAAACAACACAGGTGGTCCTCTCCGGTTCGTGCTCTACACCATCCCTTCCCTTAGCCAAGGCGAAGTATGGGACCAACACACCGTTAGATGGGTACCTGGCCACAGCCACGATACGCTCCCCCGTACAATCACACAAACGGTGTAACTGACACCCTGAGGCTCCACAAGTGAGTCCTTAGCGACTTAGTCAACTAGGGCCGTCCCATTCCAGCCATGTGGTTGCAAGTATGACCCAGTTCAAAGGCTTGCAAGGTTAAGTCCTTAGAGTGACCAGGGCAAGACTACCCGAAAACCAAATCAACACTCCCAATGCCACAACTGGCCCACCTGATTACTCTTGCCACATGCCCCGGTCGAAAACTGTTTATCAAACCCCAGTTGATTACCATGCACCACGTGCCGTCAACATCACATGATACTTTTCCAAAACAGGTTCAATATATCATTAAGTCCATATTATCATTTGATTGTCCAAAATCATGTCATGAGCACGTAGCAGGTCTAAGCAGCATACTACAACGGTCTAAACCCATGTTGGCAATTTAATAATGTCCAACTAGTAAACCACAACTAGGGTGACGAGGGATCATGGCACATACTTAGATAATCAAGGTGTCATACAGCAAATTGGTATTTATCTAACCCCCATGTTTAAACAAAATATCTTTCTAATTGAACTAGCATGCAATAGTTTAAATCAAAATAGATTTCGAAATAGGATCAACATGGTCAAAGCACAACTTGCCTTCAAAAAGTACTTGCTCTTGGTCTTGAGTTGGATCCTGAGTCAACACTTCTCCCTCGAATCCTTCCGGCACTTCAACGTCTACTCGTAAAGCGTGCAAATAGCAAATACACAAATAAACACTAGGCAAAAACATCCCAAAACTCCAAATAAAATCCATAAACAGAGAGAACATAATTTTCTGGATTTTTAGAAACTGGAATCGTCAAATTTGGAGTTAAAACGCAAAAGTTATGATTTATTAAAGTTTAAATAATCAATTAAATAATATTACAGAGAAAAACTTTAGTCCAAAAATTAAATAAAATTCATATTTAGGTAGATCTCAATTTTATACAAATTTAGAAATTTGAATCACTCAAATCGGAGTTGAAACGCAAAAGTTATAAGCGTTTGAAGTTTGAATCTAAATTTGAATCAATATTTCGAATTAATAAATCATTTTCTTTTTCGGAAATTAATTATTGCGTCAGCATGGACACGTGTCAGCCTCTGATTGGCTGGCTGACGTCAGCCGGTCCATGGACTCGGTCCACGCTTGGCTCGGTCCACCGTGGACACGGTCCACGGCTCAAGTCTCTGACACGCGGGACCCAGCTGTCAGCGACCCCGTGCGTGTGTGCACGGTGCGGTGCGGCGGCCGTGCCCGCCGGCGCGTCGGCGTGTGACACATGGGTGCATCACAGCCCTTGATTCTCGATCGAACGGATATGATCCACCCGAATTCAATCTACGCGATACAGCCCTGGCCGTTGGATCTAAATCCAAGGGCTGAGAATAGATCTAACCTAGGTCGCACGATTTCCATCTAACGGTTTTAGATCTAATCTGGTTTTTCTACGGTGTGATGTGGGCTAACCTGGACCGTTCGATGAAGATCGCCGGCGGAGAAGCTTTTGAGTCGGCGGTGGCGCGCGGCGGCGTGCAGCTGCCGGAGTGGAGGGGGACGACCACGGGCACAGCGATTTGATGCCCCTCCGACGAGGTGAGTGCGCCCCTCGGTTGCGGCTTGGCTTGACGGGCTCGGAACTGGCCACGGGGACGGCGGAGGAGCTCCGGTGACGGCGGAACGCAACAATGACCGAGGTGAAGCCCTAAGCAACTACGGCGAGGGATTGCAGCCTCAGCAGGGCGCTACGGGCGGAGACAGCTAGGGAAAAAGCGGCGCGGGGTCATGGCGATCCTCGTGCGGGGTCTCGGTCATTAAATAGGCCACGGATTCCGCGGAATCCTCGAACCCTAACGGAGTTCGGTCATGGCGCGGTGGCGGAGTCCGCCCCGGACACGGGAAGACGACGCGCGCCAGCCGTCCACGTGTTCAGAACCAACGGCTAGGATCGAACCGGCATGACCCAGTCCGACCCGGACACGGTACGGCGACGTGGCAAGCTCTTAGCCGTTGGATCGAAATCCGACGGTCCACGTGCCCTGGGTCTGGCCCGACTCGTTGCGGCTCGAACGTGGTTCGGGTCGGACTCGGACTCGAGTCTGACTCGGGCTCGGTCGGATGAACAGTACAAACCCACTCGTATTTTCCAGCGATTTAATATTTAAAATAATTCCCAGTAATTCATTTAATTCATTAAAAATAGCAAAAGACTCAGAAAAATTCCAGAAAAATTCTGGAAAATACTTTGGATCATTTTGGACTCAAATAAAATATTTCCAACAAAAATTTATTTGCAAAATTAAATTCTTTAATTATTTCAAAATGGAATAAATTCAAATAAATTCCAAATAAATCCAAATAAATTCCAGAAAATTCCAAAAATTCACCAAAGGGCCAAATCACACATGAATTTAAGAAAAGCAAAATTTTGGGGTGTTACAAACCTCCCCCCCTTAATAGAATCTCGTCCCCGAGATTCAGGGCTTACTAAAGGAATAGGTTTGGAAACTCTTTCTTCAAATCCTCTTCGCGCTCCCAAGTCGCTTCGCTCTCTGCATGGTTGCTCCACTGAACTCTACAGAAACGAGTTGACTTGTTTCTAGTTTCTCGATCCATTGTGTCTAGAATCCTCACAGGATGCTCCTTATAAGTCAAATCCTCTTGCAACTCAATTAACTCTAGCGACGTCTGTTCCTCAGGAACTCGGAGACACTTCTTCAACTGGGACACATGGAATACATCATGTACTCCTGCTAACGACTGTGGCAACTCCAGCTGATAAGCAACTTCGCCCCTGCGGCTCAAAATCTTAAATGGTCCAACATAGCAGGTGCGAGTTTCCCTTTGGCATGGAACCTCTTAACTCCCCTGAGGCGTAACTCGAGATAAACAAAGTCTTACGGTTCAAAACTCAAGTCTCGGCGACGATTGTCGACATAACTCTTACATCGAGATTGGGCTATCTTCAACCTTTCCCTAATCATAGCAATCGCTCTTCACCTCTTGAAGAATATCAGGCCCAAAGACACGGCGCTCGCGGTCTCATTCCAATTCAATGGCGTCCGACAGCGAGTCGACCATACAGTGCCTCAAAAGGTGACATCTGTAAACTAGCACGATAACTATTGTTGTAATCGAACTTCGGCATACGGCAAACTTTTATCCCAAGAGGTAGCATAAGCCAATGCACAAGCTCTTAACATATCCTCCGAATCTGGTTGACTCTTTCGGTCTGTCCATCCGTCATGGATGATAAGTCATCTTGAAGTTTAAACGGGTTCCCATGGCTTCATGCAACTTATTCCGTAACCTTGAGGTAAATTGGGTACCTCTGTCCGATACAATCCTCTTTGGCACTCCGTGTAAACAAACAATCCTGATCATGTACAACTCGCTAATTTATCTCCGAATAAGTGGTCTTCACGGGGATAAAATGGGCTACTTTAGTCAAGCGATCCACTATAACCCATATGGAGTCATAACCTCCTTGAGTCTTCGGCAAACCGGTAATGAAATCCATTCCGATTTCCTCCCACTTCCACTCGGGTATCTTCAGCGGTTGTAGCAATCCTGCTGGTCTCTGATGCATTGCCTTGACTCTCTGGCATACGTCGCACAATGCAACATGCTCGGCAACTTCTCGTTTCATACTCGGCCACCAGAATCTCTCCTTTAGATCCTGATACATCTTGGCACTTCCAGGGTGAATTGAGTACTTGGAGTCATGGGCTTCTTCCAAAATCAGTTGCTTTAACTCCTTTTTGTTAGGCACACAAATACGATCCTTCATCCACAACGTGCCTTGCTCATCCAACTTGAAGTCCTCTGCCTTGCCTTCCTCCTTGACGGACTTAATCCTGCGGATCTTGTCATCATCCTTCTGTCCTTCTCGGATCTGATCCTCTAGGGTAGGCTTTACTTCTAATGCGGCCAAGAATCCGCTAGGTACTACCTCAATCTTCATTTTCTGAAAATCCTCACATAACTCATCCTGACTTGTGGCTAGCAACGTACTCACGGTATGGCTTTTCCGACTCAGAGCGTCGGCTACTACGTTGGCCTTCCCGGGATGGTAATGGATTCCAACATTGTAGTCCTTGATCAACTCTAACCATCTCCTCTGCCTCATATTCAGATCCGACTTGGTGAATATGTACTTAAGGCTCTTATGATCCGTATACACTTCACATCTGTTTCCAATCGAGATAGTGACGCCATATCTTCAAGGCATGCACTACTACGGCTAACTCTAGGTCATGTGTCGGATAATTTTCCTCATGCGGCCTCAATCGCCTTGATGCATACGCGGCGACCTTTCCATTCTGCATCGACACACATCCAAGTCCTTGGCGCGATGCGTCACAATAAATATCGAAGCTTTGAGCAACATCAGGTAGAACTAACACCGGTCTTGATGTCAATCGCTTCTTCAGCTCTGAAATCCTTTCTCACATTCTGCGTCCATGCAAACTTCTTTTCCTTCTTCAGCAATTGCGTAAGAGGTTTCGCAATTGTCGAGAAGCCTTCAATGAAAGCGGCGGTAGTATCCTGCCATTCCAAGGAAACTCCGAATCTGGTCACGATCTTGGTTTGCTCCCAATGTAACCACGGCTTCTACTTTGCTTGGATCCACGGCGACTCCTTCTGCGGTCATTACATGTCCAAGAAACTCCACCTTGTCCTTCCAAAAATCACACTTGCTGAACTTGGCGAAAAGTTCTTTGTTCCTCGACTTTTCCAAAACTCGCCTTAAGTGTTCGGCATGTTCATCCTCTGTCTTGGAGTAGATTAGGATATCGTCTATGAACACGACGACAAACTTGTCCAAATATTCCATGAACACCTTATTCATCATATTCATGAAATAAGTGGCGCATTAAATCGGCCCAAAGGACATAGCGTAAACTCGTAATGTCCATATCTTGGCGAGAATGCGATCTTGAATATCCTCGATCGGATCCTCAAGCGATGGTATCCCGATCTCGAGATCAATCTTGGAGAAAACTCCGGCTCCTCTTAACTGATCAAACAAATCATCAATCCTGGGTAGCGGATACTTATTCTTCACGGTGACTTCATTGAGTGCCGCGGTAGTCAATGCACATCCTGAAACTCCCGTCCTTCTTCTTGACAAACAAAACTGGTGCTCCCCACGGCGACTAACTTGGTCTCGATAAATCCTTTCTCCATTAACTCTTCTAGCTGTTTCTTCATCTCTACCAACTCCTCGGTAGACATCCGATAGGGTCTCTTTGCTATCGGTCTTTGTACCGGTACAAGCTCTATCACAAACTCTATGTCCACTGTCTGGCGGCATACCAGGTAGATCTTCGGGAAAAACATCAGGTACTCATTCACTCTTGGGACATCCTCTATGCTGATTGCCTTGATGCTGTTAACCATCAATCGTCCATCTCTAACCGCATGATGGCTTGAAATTCCACTTTCTTCCCACACGGGCTCTCAAGCGAGATAGTCCTTCGCCCACAATCCAATACAGCCTTGTGCTTGGATAACCAATCCATTCCCAATATAACATCTAAGGTCCGGGTCTCCAAAATTATAAGGTTTGCTAGGAACTCTATTCCATCTATTAGTATTCTCACCCGGAACATCCTACTTCCGTTCGGAGTTCGAACCAGGGTTTGAACTAAAAGCATGCACTTAAGTCTTGCAATTCTCAAGTCATTCCTAGCAGCAAAGCCTTGCGAAACAAGCGAATCTGAAGCTCGAGTCAAACAAAGCTGTTGCAGTCTTGAGTTAACAAGTAACTTACCCGATCACGACGTCAGTAGCATTCTGCGGTGCATCTGCGGTGACATGGTTGACTCGGCCTCTCACCACGATGCAGGGTGTGGCTCCTGAGTCTTTGGCGTCCTAGGCTGGGGTGGTTCCTAGGTTGAAGCGGCCAGGGTCGCTCTGCTGTCTTCTTCGGACAAGCTGTTGGCAAAGTGTCTGGCTCGTTCTTGATTATACTGGCGCCTCACTTGTTCCTTCTTTGCTGCACAGGTAGTGTTTCTAGCGGGGCTGGGGTTTGGTAGTTCTGATTGGCAGGTCTTGGTCTTTGGGGATGGTGTCCTTGTTGCATTCTGTGGTTGGAATCAAGAATTGATTTGGTGCAACTCTCAAGCGATTGCGTTCCACTGGCGTGATCCTTCTTTGTTGCATCCTGCGCTTCCTGTTCTCATCCAGTTCCTTGCGCTTGTCCTCAAGAATAAGTGCCTTATTCACCAACTCTTGGAAATCTGGAAAGGTGTGGGTGATCAACCCTACTTGCAATCCCGAGTTAAGTCCCTTCATAAAGCGAGGCTATGCGGATTTATCTGTCGCTACATCCTCGGTGCGTAGCGTGCTAAGCTGAGTGAACTTGTTCAGGTAGTCGACCACCGCTGATTACCTTGCTTGATGCTCTGAACTCCTCCTTCTTAAGGTCCATGATTCCTTCGAGCACGTGATCTTTGTCGGAATGCGTTGTGAACTCTTCCCAAGTGATATCTTGAGGGTTCTCCTGCGTGGCACAGAAGTTCTCCCACCATTCGGCGGCTGTTCCTTCCAACTGATGAGAAGCGTAGAGTACCTTCTCATTTCCTATGCACTGAGCTATGTGTAGCTTCCTCTCGATTGATCTTAACCAATCATCGGCCTCCAAAGGATTGGCATTCCCAGAGAAAGTGGGTGGGTGAGTCCTCATGAACTCTGACAACCTTGTATTACAGCGTGGTCACGATTAACTTGATTAGCAGTGGCCTGAGCAGTGACGTGCTGCATTTGTTGCATCATAGCATGCATCAACTGAGTCTGGGCAGCAAGAAAGGCTCCAAAACTCTGCATATCAACTGGTGGTGCTGGTGCTCCATCATTGGGGTTTTCTACTGGGCGAGATCCACTCCCATTGCTTCCAAAGTTTCCACGGGTGTTCACCATCTGTCGATTTGCTCTAGGTTTAGAGATGAGAGGGAAACAAGAATAGACAAGTAGTATGGAACTTATGCGGGGCGAAAGGGGTAACTTTAAGGTCCAACTTTATTATTAATAACTTGGTATGGCTGCTTACAATGCCTAAGGGCCTTGCAACACATACTGCACACTCAGCAAACAATGAAAATCTAAATCGAACTAACTCTGGAGTCTAACGCCTAAAGGGTGGCTCTTTCTTCTATGACGCGACTCGGCGAAGGAGTCTCACTATAGAACCTATGCTCACTCATCGAGAAAACCTCCACGGCACTGGAATGCAGGTCTTTGTGGCATAAGCGTAACAATCGCCATGTCCAAAGAATCGTGTCCTCTGTGGTAGTCGAAGAAGCGGTGTCCTCATCGAGATCGACTCCTCTGGATCGGCTCGTGTAGCTCAATCTTGGCTCGGTGCAGTCCGTACAAAGTCATCTCCAGCTCGTCAATCCTTCGCAGAAGATGTGCCACATACTCTTGAGCTTCCCGCCATCTGTTCTTCTCTGTCGTGATCTCCTTGCGGGCCTTCTGTAGCTCCTTGCTTGTATTATCTAGTACATCCTCCTGGCGACGACAAATTGTGCCAAGCTGTATGGCAGTGGCATCCTCATCTGAATCGCCTTCGGTCGAGAAGGTTATCGCTCTTGTGGATGGTAGCGAACACCGTACTCTCAACTCTCGGGCGTAGATACGGGTAATGTGCCGCATTGCTCGTCGTGATACTTCTTGGATACCCATCTGCATTGTAGATCTCCTGGCGGTCGCAGTGTATCGAGGCGATTGCACAGGCCCTTTTTCCTAGCAGTACCTCAATCCTCACGTCACAAGCCTTGATCAATCCCGCTTGTCCGATCACTTCTACTTGGTATTGGGGCTTCTCAAAATCTCCGAGAGTCCAGTAGCATATGCCAAAGTTCCGCGGCGTGACCAACTCCCGGATCAACGTAGTTGAACTCTTCCTCCATCTGTCACAAGAGTGCTTTACGTAAGAACCGGAATTTTTAAATTGTGACAAGGTAAGGAAAATTTCAGCAAGAGACAAGAAAAGAGAGAAGGGATAAGTCGAGATGTCATTTCTTGTCTTCACAAATTTTTAGCTTTTAGAAAATAGGTTTTATCCTCACTACGACCATTCTAACTTAGGGTTGAGCCTACAGTCAAGTATGGCTCGATACCACCTCTGTCGGGACCCGAATTTGCAAATCCGGACCCTCTGTGTATTCAGCACTAGTCGAGAACGCGCTAGTGCACACAGTCTTAACATCGGTAAATATCACAATCATACCAAACGATACTATCAAAGTACTTTATTTAAATAATCAAAGGGTTACTCGACCTTATGGCCAAGTTACAAATATATGCCTTGCAAGGCGAAACTTATTAAAAGAGAAATAACTGCAGCGGAAAATCAAATAAACTTCGTGGCGCCATCCAGTATACCACAGGCAACTGACTGGGCTCGCATCCCTAAGTAGACGGGTCCTCTTGGAACTCCTCCTCCGAAACTGGCGTAATCTCCTCTTCAACTGGTATTGTGTTGAGGCAAGGGTGAGTACTTGGTACTCAGCAAGTCATGCCTGAATGCAAGCTAATATACTATATGCATGGCTTGGTACAAAGGAATAGCTCAGTATATTTGCGATGCTTGACTTTTGACAAGTAATAAAAGTAGATTCGAAGCGGTAGAAATAAGTAAAGCATAAATAACTTTTCAAGAAGTTTAACAAACATTTTTCCCATCCTACACCATATTTCCATCACCTTCCTTGTTAAACCAACCCATCTTTTCAAAACCAAGTTATTTTCGTAAAGTCTACCCCTTGATTTGTAATTCCCGAGCATTGTCGATGCAGTGGACTCGGCTATTCAAATAGATTCTACACTCTGCGAGAGGTTATGCACTTTACCCACAAGATACAGTCAAACACCACAAAGGCGAGTTCCAGTAACAAAGCCTTTGGAAGCCTCAAACAACACAGGTGGTCCTCTCAGGTTCGTGCTCTACACCATCCCTTCCCTTAGCCAAGGCGAAGTATGGGACCAACACACCGTTAGATGGGTACCTGGCCACAGCCACGATCGCTCCCCGTACAATCACACAAGCGGTGTAATCGACACCCTGAGGCTCCACAAGTGAGTCCTTAGCGACTTAGTCAACTAGGGCCGTCCCATTCCGACCATGTGGTTGCAAGTATGACCCAGTTCAAAGGCTTGCAAGGTTAAGTCCTTAGAGTGACCAGGGCAAGACTACCAGAAAAACCAAATCAACACTCCCAATGCCACAAGCGGCCCCACTGATTACTCTTGCCACATGCCCTGGTCAGCGTTTATCAAACCCCGGTTGATTACCATGCACCACGTGCCGTCAACATCACATGATACTTTTCCAAAACAGGTTCAATATATCATTAAGTCCATATTATCATTTGATTGTCCAAAATCATGTCATGAGCACGTGAGTCTAAGTAGCATACTACAACGGTCTAAACCCATGTTGGCAATTTAATAATGTCCAACTAGTAAACCACAACTAGGGTGACGAGGATCATGGCACATACTTAGATAATCAAGGTGTCATACAAACAAATTGGTATTTATCTAACCCCCATGTTTAAACAAAATATCTTTCTAATTGAACTGGCATGCAATAGTTTAAATCAAAATAGATTTCGAAATAGGATCAACATGGTCAAAGCACAACTTGCCTTCAAAAAGTACTTGCTCTTGGTCTTGAGTTGGATCCTGAGTCAACACTTCTCCCTCGAATCCTTAGGCACTTCAACGTCTACTCGTAAGCGTGCAAATAGCAAATACACAAATAAACACTAGGCAAAAACATCCCAAAACTCCAAATAAAATCCATAAACAGAGAGAACATAATTTTCTGGATTTTTAGAAACTGGAATAAATCAAATTTGGAGTTAAAACGCAAAAGTTATGATTTATTAAAGTTTAAATAATCAATTAAATAATATTACAGAGAAAAACTTTAGTCCAAAAATTAAATAAAATTCATATTTAGGTAGATCTCAATTTTATACAAATTTAGAAATTTGAATCACTCAAATCGGAGTTGAAACGCAAAAGTTATAAGCGTTTGAAGTTTGAATCTAAATTTGAATCAATATTTCGAATTAATAAATCATTTTCTTTTTCGGAAATTAATTATTGCGTCAGCATGGACACGTGTCAGCCTCTGATTGGCTGGCTGACGTCAGCCGGTCCATGGACTCGGTCCACGCTTGGCTCGGTCCACCGTGGACACGGTCCACGGCTCAAGTCTCTGACCGCACGGGACCCGGTATCGGCGACCGTGCGTGTGTGCGGTGCGGTCGCGGCCGTGCCCTGCACGCCCGCGTCGGCGTGTGACACATGGGTGCATCACAGCCCTTGATTCCCGATCGAGCGGATATGATCCACCGAATTCAATCTACAGCGATATAGCCCTGGCCGTTGGATCTAAATCAAGAGTGAGAATAGATCTAACCTAGGTCGCCACGATTTCCATCTAACGGTTTAGATCTAATCTGGTTTTCTCTACGGTGTGATGTGGGCTAACCTGGACCGTTCGATGAAGATCGCACGGCGGAGAAGCTTTGCGAGTCGGCGGTGGCGCGCGTAGCGCGTGCAGTGCCGGAGTGGAGGGGGGCGACCACGGGCACAGCCGATTTGATGCCCCTCCGACGAGGTGAGTCGCCCCTCGGTTGCGGCTTGGCTTGACGGGCTCGGGAGGCCCACGAGGGGCGGCGGAGGAGCTCCGGTGGCGGCGAACGCAACAATGACCGAGGTGAAGCCCTAAGCAACTCTGGCGAGGATTGCAGCCTCGGCCAGGCGCTACTGGGCGAGCGGCTAGGAAAAAGCGGCGCGGGGTCATGGCGATCCTCGTCGCGGGGTCTCGGTCATTAAATAGGCCACGCATTCCACGGAATCCTCGAACCTAACGGAGTTCGGTCATGGCGCGCGGTGGCGAGTCCGCCCGGACCGCGGAAGGCGGCGCGCCCGGCCGTCACGTGTTCGAACCAACGGCTAGGATCGAGCGGCATGACCCGATCAGGCCGGACCGCGATGCGGCGGCGTGGCAAGCTCTTAGCCGTTGGATCGAATCAAGCGGTCCACGTGCCCTGAGTGCAGCCCGACTTCGTTGCGGCTCGAGCGTGGTTGGTCGGACTCGGACTCGAGTCTGACTCGGGCTCGATCGGATGAACAGTACAAACCCACTCGTATTTTCCAGCGATTTAATATTTAAAATAATTCCCAGTAATTCATTTAATTCATTAAAAATAGCAAAAGACTCAGAAAAATTCCAGAAAAATTCTGGAAAATACTTTGGATCATTTTGGACTCAAATAAAATATTTCCAACAAAAATTTATTTGCAAAATTAAATTCTTTAATTATTTCAAAATGGAATAAATTCAAATAAATTCCAAATAAATCCAAATAAATTCCAGAAAATTCCAAAAATTCACCAAAGGGCCAAATCACACATGAATTTAAGAAAAGCAAAATTTTGGGGTGTTACATTATTGTAATGATAAGTAATGATCCATACTAGAATTCACAAGCCCTAGTTGCCGATCTCAAAGATATAAGTGAATTTGAAGGCAACACACACGCAAAGATAATGGCACTTGTGCAATCAAGGAATGAGCTATAAAATATAAGTGATGCACCAAAAGCTCTATTGCACAAGTCATAGAGAGACGCTAACTTATTGCTTTGAGAAAGTAAAAAGGGCACAAGATTGCTCACTAATTAATAAATTGCACAACCTAAAAGTAACGAACACAAATTAGGGTTTTGCTCAATATAGTGCGACCGGCCACAATTTTCTTTTTCTTTTTCTTTTCCCTTTTTTTTTTGTTTTTGGCCTTTTGGCTCTTTCTATTTTCTCTCTTTTGGTGACTTTCAGCCAACACTAGTACGAACAAAAAGTTTTGGAATCCCTAACTTGGTGTCACAAGATAAGATGATATGATAACTGAAGATTGTGCAATGTATCAAGTAGAGCAGCCCTAAGCAATATCAACAAGCTAGTCTCAAATAGGATCAAAGTGTTCACAAAGGATGAATTGGTTCCCAAAGGTAGGTGTACTGATGTTTTTCTAGGGCAGCAAACTTGTCGCCTAGATTAATGTTTGAAGATCACCGAATTTGATTGATTGTGATGGAAGGAATTAAAGCTTATATCCTCGGCTTTCATTAGAGTGCAAGAACACAAAAATCCGAGTTCGTATGTGAAAGTTATGCTCGAAACACCAAACTGGACAGAATTGAAGGATTGAAGCTACGAAGGAAAAGAAAGATCAGCAACTAACACATGGACTCCAATGGATCAAAACCTAACAAAACTCACTAAAATAACAGATTGAAACTAAAGGTTGAATTTTTGTGGAGTAATTTTCAATTTAGGACAGAAATAAAAAACTAACCTAAGGCAATCGATATTCTCACCGATCAATGAAGCTCGATACCACTTGATGTAACCTTTGGGTGTCGATCTTTCGATGAGAATGATAACTTTCGATTTGGGTGGAAGCGACTTTGGCGATCCGACTACAGCGTACAACGACGATGCGCCTTAGCAATCGCTAAACCAACTCAGAGGGTTATTGACCTTGCCGTAGACACGATCAACCTGATCACGAAGATCTATTCCTGCAAGCAATCGAAGAACAAGCAAGAACAAGGCAAAAGCAATCTAAAATTGCAAATATAGATGAAGTATTGAAAAGTTGGGGTTCCGATACAAGGAGCTTGTTAGGCGGCCGTTGAGCACGTCTAAAAGACTCAAAATAGTAGCAAAAGGCTAAACTATCAAATAACCAAAACTCAAGTTATTTTGGGGGACTCCCTAGCTATTTATAGGAGAAATAGGAGGCCAAAACCAAGCTTGGGGCGTCCAAAAACACCTCCATGGCCGAATAGGACTCCTATTCCTAGTTGGACTCGGATTTGGAATGATGACCGAACTTGTTTTGCAGATTCCCGTTGACTCGTAAGGAATTTGGACATGAGGTCGGATCCGTTGGAAAGAGGACGACGAGACCTTTCAAACCAGTACTCATAGACCTCAAACACCCTTGTGGATCAAAAGTTATGGTCGTTTGAAGTTGGTGCTGTCCCGGAGGCCGAATCCGAGTTGAACTTGTTTTGCAGATGGAGACATCGTAGTAGATGTATCACAATCTGAGAATCCCGTGAAGTGTCGCCAACTTAATGGTCCTGGCCATGGTGGGGGTCGATGAAACCATGCAGTTGGAGCCGTCATAGTAGATGCATACGAAGTAGAGGATGCCGTGAAGTGTCGCAAAGTTAATGGTCCTGGCCAAGGTGGGGGTCGATGAAGCCATGTAGTTGATATAATTGCAGCAACACTTGGTAATGACCATATGTATGCATTGTTAGTTCTGTCCATGATGAGCATGGTCTCATCACAGGGGTTAATACTTCTTCGGTGATGGCGTTAACCGGCCACACCGTCAAACCACACCCTTACTATGATAAAAAAGAGGTGACCGAAACCCTTCGGCACCACAACCCCACTTCATCACAAATGAAGCAACTCAATCAAATCCATCATAAATATAGCATTATACATCATCAAAAGTAGCATTCAACATCAAAGCTTAGATACAATATTTAAACGGAAAGCAACGGTACCCATACTCTTTCCTACTGTGCATCCATGTGTGTCAGATTTTAAATTAGTGATTCCACTTACACAAGTTTTAATGTTGCTATCCTATGACAAAATTTTAGTTAAAACCTAGGCCATGTTTCTAAGTTATTCCACATCACATTTTAGTTGTATCCTATAGTATGACACTAAAAATACACATTCCAAGGACCTACAGCCCGCTCTGATACCAACTGTAACACCCCATAAATCTAAACTGTTGTACAAGAAAAATTCGACAACATTTCCCCTAAAACAGTATAATACGAAAGCAATTCATAAAAACAAGGTCCATGATAAGCAATTCAAATAGGAATAATATCACGACATCAATACTAGAGACAACAAGTCTAAATCAGCCAGGAATCAACCATAAACATAACACATCTCTAAAGGGACAACCATAAACGAGGACAAGTTTAAAGGGAACAACAATGGGTCTATTTGTAATAAAATTTCATCCAACTAATGAATTATTTAAAGCACTAGATCATGTGAGTCGTGATGACATCAGAAAATTTATTGTGTTGCTAGCCCACCCTTCATGCTTACGACTCACGTGCGCTACCTGAAAACATCAAAAGCGACAAGTAGTGAGATTGGGTAATCTCGACCAAGCGGAACAACTAATACAAATAACACATCCACCATATATCTAGCATTCCGCATTCCTCATATACAATACCACATCAAAGAGTCCACACCACTTCAGTAAAATGCATATGATTGATGCACATGCTTATGCCATGTTCCTCCTCACCGTGCCCTTTCTCAGGAACACACGGTGTTGTACCGGTACGGTCGCGCACGCTGGCGTCGATAAACTTCCAATGCATGATTATGCAGTTAATGCTTCATGCATGAATTCAATCATAACCCCTCCCACTGAGTCCACATGTTTGCATATCATCATATAGCATGGATAGAAAGCAAATATCATAGAGATGAAATGTTTAGACAATTCATCCGGTAAACAACATCATTCTTCACCTTACTCATGATTCATAGCTAAACCACAACATCACAATGCCAGTCAAGATATTGCAATCCTCAAAGCAAGTGATTAAACCATGTATGATTGCTGTAATTGGAGTTTATAGTGAAGGCGAAGCAAACAACAATGTATAGCTTAACAATACAACTACTTCCACTTGCCTTTACCGACGTGGACGATGAACCTAGTTGCGCCCAGCAGTGGCACCACCTGAACAAACATTATTTCAGTACATAGCGACATCACAATTGATCACACAATTCAAACACACGCTTCCTAATCCCCGTTCCCATTTAAGCGCCAAAAACCCCGATCTGTCCGGATCGAACAGCAGCACCCTCTCTTCCCAATTTCGTATCTTTTTTTATACAGTTCATAAAAATAGAAAAAAATTACATTAGCTAGATATTGACGAGATCTACATCTTTCATGAAGGTCAAAAATTTCAATTCCACTATTAAATATGCCTAAACAACCGTCCAACACAGTGGACGAAATCTGTTTCCAGATTCTGTTCGTCATCTTCCAACAGAGATAACTCCTAGACCGACGCCCCAAAAATTCTGAAAACATTACAGAAGCTAGGTCTTGACGTTGTCTACAACTTTCTAGTTACATGTTTTTGCAGGAAAAATCATCTATGCCACGAAAACTGCGAAACAATCCGAGCTGCACAATCTCCCCTTTCAGAAACAGCACCACGTGAACAACTACCCTTCTACCCCATCAAGATCCATCCAAACCAAACACCACCAGATCTAATACACTCCTAAACCTAGGTAGAACAGGGGGTAAAAGATTGGAAATTTTACCTTGAGTTCTCCCTTGAGAACCCACGAAAAACACGCGACGAACACCAAATCTGAAAATCTGCTCGTCCTCCACACCTTCTCGGATCCTCTTCTCGACTTTTCCCTTCGCAATTCGCGGTGTATCCTTGAGCCTCCACGCTGGACAGAGGGAGGAGGGGCGGCTGCTAGGGGGGGTGGTGGGAGGAGGCGCCTAGGGTTGCAAAGGGTGGGGGCGCCACCCCTCTTGAGGGAAAGGTGGGCCGGCCCACTAGGGCGTGGGGAGGGAGGGGGTGGGAAGGGAATTCCCGGCCCAGGCCCAGGTTGCCTCAGCCCAGTTTAAACTAGCCCAAAACTCCAATTTTTAATATTAATTGCAGCATAAAACTCAATTATTTCATCTCCCAACATTTCCCTCATTCCTTTCAAAAATCGAAACAAGGGAGAAAAATCCCCTACAGTAACTCCCAAATTCTAAGGCATCACAATTCGGCATGATTGGAACAAAGTTTCTGATAGGGACGGTGGCCCGATCTTTCTGTGAGAGAATGATAACCACGATTTGGGTTGGAGTTCGACGTTGGCGGTCCGACTACAACTGTGAACGACGTTGCGCCTTAGCGATCGGTACACCAATCTCCGAAGTGTTGATCTTTCCGAGGCGCGACCAACGTTCCTGCACGCAATCGAGAACTAGCAAGAACAAGATAACAAGAAATCTGAAATTGCTAATATGAAAATTTAATTTCCAATATGAAAATTTGGAGTCTTGCAAACACGTGCGCGGGCGGTCTAATCGACACGTGCTTACACGTACAGTAGCAAAGGCTAAACTGATTTACAAAGCAAAACTCAACTCCCTTAGGTGGCCTATTGCCTCTATTATATAATGGAGGGATGGAGCCAAAAGCTAAACATTAAGCAAGGTGGTACTAAACTTCTAGTCATGCAACTTGGGCCTTCGTGGGCCGGTGGAGGGAGCAAGTGGGAGCAAGTGGTGCCACACTTCATGGGTTGGCCTGATAAGGAGTGGTGCCATGATGGGCCTTAGTGACTCCTTGGCCCATCATGGTTGGGCCTCCTTGTTTCAACATGTTTTGGCCCGTGGGCCTTGGCACCTCCTTGGCCCATCATGGTTGGTGCTTTCTTCTTTCAACATATTCTGGCCCATGGGCCTTGGCGCCTCCTTGGCCCATCATGGTTGGTGCCTCCTTCATGGGCCAACTTGGGCTACCATTTTCTCCTCCTTCATGGGCCAACTTGGGCCAGCCCATCTTGTCGATGTTGGGCTACCAGTAGGTCCTCCATAATTTGTGAGCACCATGTTGACCATTTGCTGGCGTGCATAAGCTCGCGTAACAGGTCCTTTTATCATTTCCTCTTGAAGTGTAGGTGACGTCGTGGCTGCATCACAGAGAATGATGTTCGCATCAAATAGTATTCCATCGATTAAAATATTTGTATTCAACCCGAGGAACGCATTCACCTGGTAATTGAACTGACGTGCACGAGCTCGAGTAATTGGTCCTTGTATAATATCATTGGTTTCAATGTGATGTGTAGGCATGGCCGTATCCATGGTCGTGATGTCCACATCATCCTCCCTTTCTTGTATTTAGTCGTCCTCGACTCAAGGTCATCATCTTCTTCAAAGTATGGCTTTAAATCTGGCCAAGGTGGGGGTCGATAAAGCCATGCAGACGAAATAGAGGATGCCATAATGTGTTGCCAACTTAATGGTCCTGGCCAAGGTGGGGGTCGATGAAGCCACGCAGTTGATATAATGGCAGCAACACTTGGTGATGACCATATGTATGCATTGTTAGTTTTGTCCATCATGAGCATGGTCTCATCATCCTCCCTTTCTTGAAGTGGAGTTGTCCTCGACTCCATCATATTGTCCTAGAAAATGTTAGGAGCGACAGGAAACAAAGCAACGTATGCATTTGCAATCAAATCAATGTATCGAAAATCTCTATGAAACATATTCTCCCTTTCTTGAAAACAATCATGTGACTTGTAAATTGACCCGAAAGTACTTGATATGACATGATTAGTGAAATGGCAATTATCAAATTGAAGACATTCTTGCATAGCAAACTGATGTTTAAAATCTGAACAGATGTAAACTCGATGTGCTTTATACTCTCCATTATCATCATTTTTGCCAATAACATGAAAAGTATTTCGCGATAAACAGGACAAAACAGAATGTACAAAAAGTCTCTCCTCTAAATAATTCAGATCACACGGAATATCAAGTTCAATGTAACCTAATGTATCTAAAGATGACATCATTTTCACTTGCAATGTGAATGACATGTTTATTTTCAGCATAAGGGTCTAGTATGGAAGCAAAAGTAACATGTTCATTCACTAGTTGTGCCATGGTTATAAGTGAAGTATTATCACACAACTCTTCTTTATCGCAAGAATTAGCAAGCAGATCATCTTGTAACAAAGCAAAATCAGTAATTGCTTCCACTACTTGTTGCTCTACGGTAGCATGATTTGAGGACAGTTTTACCTCTTCAAAAAAAATTTGTCCATGAGTAAAGTCCATACCTTTTACATTACCTTGTAAGCTCTCGTTAGCTATTGTAGGTGTAACTTCAATTATTATCTCTTCGCTTACACATGGTGCATTACTGATCGTTTCTTTCTTCATATGCTCTTCTTTGTCATTCTCTCGATGGTGCTCACTTTTCTGCAATGTGTTAGCTACGAAAGAAGGTGCAACAATGGGCGCCTCGAATGAAGCTAATGATCCTTTCAAGGATTCAGCAAGCATTTTTTCAACTCTACAAGCACATTTAATTAATTCTGAAAGAGAACTATATGTTTCATCAGCAAGAACATCCTGAATTTCTTGATTAAGTCCTCGTATGAACCTAAGCTCTGTTGCTTCTTCACTTTCGACTAAACCACAACGCAACAAATGATTTTCCAGTCGTTCATAGTATTCCTTAACGCATTTATTTCCTTGTTTCAAGCATTGGAGTCTAGTATACAAAAATTCAGTATGATATTCAGGAACATATTCAAGTCTCATAAGTCTTTTCATGGCATTCCAATTTTCAGGTTTTCTCTCTTTTCTACAAATATGCTTCCACCATGTTAATGCAAATCCAATAAACTCACTAGCAGCAATCCTGATCTTTTCATTTTCAAATAAATATAGTTGTCAAATTCTTTGTCTACTGCTATCTCCCAAATAATATAGGCATCAGGATCATATTGACCATCAAAAGGTGGAATTGTGAATTTAGTCTTACCATGCGTGGCTTCTTGTGCACGTACCTCATGTCGAAGCGGAGCCATACCTGTGCGGTTTCTTTGAAGTCCACGATGTAGACGTGCATCGGTAGTCGCCATGTGAGAAGTATTTGGAGAACCCAAATCATCAAGTCTTGTGAGTATTTGAGCAAGCAAAGCATTGACAGCTGTTAGAGACAAATTAGTCTCTATTTGTGAGGCTTTGAGCCGACCAAGGTGCTCATTGGCCATTCGCACATCTTCTTCCATGTTCTTTGTACGCGTCCTCACTTGGCGATTGAAGTGTTGAATAATGTGTCGTGTACGGGGTGACAATGGAATGGTGTTATCTTCTACGCCTGACATGGTTAGATGAAAGCAAAAGAACAAAACAAGCAAGAGTAATAGTTAAAGTGACCTATGAACTACTAGGATGTGGCTAACAAAGCGCGCAACTCTCTAGTTGTATATCAAGTTCTTATCAATTCTTACCAAGCGAAGCAGTAGTTGTCAGCCACCGGCAAAGCAAGCTTCAAAAGGATTAAATGTACCGGTGCATGTTGCAAGTGTCATAAACAGTTGTAGTTTATGTGTAGCTATGGGTGGCTTATATGGTAGCAAAGGAAAAACACTAGAGCCAAAATAGATACACAAATTGAAAAAGAATTCAACCTTAATTGAAATGCTGGTCCAAGGCCTACAAATGACTAGAGACGCGAACCGAAATCACCAATGTAGTCACGAGGAGCCAAAGACGCAGCACAAAACGATGCAACGAACAAATTCTTTCTTTTTGGTCTAGTTCTCCCTTTTTTTCATAACTAGTTCTTTGCTGCACTTTTTTTAAATGGTGCGGCTTTTGCTTTTTATGCACCTTTTTGCCTTTTTATTTTTTTATATTTTATTTTTAAAATCAGCAAGTTGTGCTAGCAAACTGTAGTTCTATGGGAGTTGGCCGATTTACACAAAGGAGATGGAATACAACATGCTTGTGTATGATTTTGACTCGGTTTGAATAGCGGTAAAACACCGGCAAACTACGCACAGCTATGCGTAAAGAACAGTGGCAATGATGCACAACAAAAAAACTTGACTTAATATGATTCGAATTCGAAACTCTAGCAAGTATAGACTCTATGACCAGCAAATAATCGAAGCTGTAATGCAAATTCAATCTATAATCTAAAATAGCAATAGCGTAGGCTCAAAATCTGGCTAGGAATTGGAATTATAATGTGGCTATATGCTGGACGATAGGAAGTAAAATCCAATCTATTAATTGAGCGAGGTGTAGAATTTCTCACTGAGTAACCCAACCTGGCTCTGATACCAAATGATAGGGACGGTGGCCCGATCTTTCGGTGAGAGAATGATAACCACGATTTGGGTTGGAGTTCGACGTTGGCGGTCCGATTACAACTGTCAACGACGTTGCGCCTTAGCGACCGGTACACCAATCTCCGAAGTGTTGATCTTGCTGGGGCACGACCAACGTTCCTGCACACAATCGAGAACTAGCAAGAACAAGATACAAGCAATCTGAAATTGCTAATATGAAAATTTAATTTCCAATATGAAAATTTGGAGTCTTGCAAACACGTGCGCGGGCGGTCTAATCGACACACGCTTACACGTACAGTAGCAAAGGCTAAACTGATTTACAAAGCAAAACTCAACTCCCTTAGGTGGCCTATTGCCTCTATTATATAGTGGAGGGATGGAGCCAAAAGCTAAACATTAGGCAATGTCGTACTAAACTTCTAGTCATGCAACTTGGGCCTTCATGGGCCGGTGGAGGGAGCAAGTGGGAGCAAGTGGTGCCACACTTCATGGGTTGGCCTGATAAGGAGTGGTGCCATGATGGGCCTTAGTGCCTCCTTGGCCCATCATGGTTGGGCCTCCTTGTGTTCAACATGTTTTGGCCCGTGGGCCTTGGCACCTCCTTGGCCCATCATGGTTGGTGCTTCCTTCTTTCAACACATTCTGGCCCATGGGCCTTGGCGCCTCCTTGGCCCATCATGGTTGGTGCCTCCTTCATGGGCCAACTTGGGCTACCATTTTCTCCTCCTTCATGGGCCAACTTGGGCCAACTTGGGCCAGCCCATCTTGTCGATGTTGGGCTACCATTAGCTCCTCCATAATTTGTGAGCACCATGTTGACCATTTGCTGGCGTGCACAAGCTCGCGTAACAGGTCCTTTTATCATTTCCTCTTGACGTGTAGGTGACGACGTGGCTGCACCACAGAGAGTGATGTCTGCATCAAATAGTATTCCATCCATTAAAATATTTGTATGCAACCCGAGGATAGCATTCACCTGGTAATTGAATTGACGTGCACGAGCTCGTGTAATTGGTCCTTGTATTATATCATTTGTTTCAATGTGATGTGTAGGCATGGCCGTATCCATGGTCGTGATGTCCACATCAGTTTCGTTTCGTGCACCGTTTTGGTACGCGTGTAGTTTACAGTACCATTAGGGACCCATCGTGCATGAATATTTCGCATCGACTCGGACATACTTGAAATGCTTGTCGAAACGCGTGTAGTTTAAAGTACCGTTCGGGGAGTTTGACACAATTTTCCTTTCGTGCATCGTTTCCGCCCGGACGCAGCTTGCAGAACACCTTGCGACCCGTCGCGGAGGGATGTTTCTACACTCACTCAGACGTTTTCGAAATGAATGCAGAACTGTAGCAGCAATGCATGGAAAGTCCACTCGCGCAGTTTGGCTTACATTTTCCTTTCGTGCATCGTTTGATACGCCGCGTAGCTTGCGATAACCGGTGGCACCTATCGCGGAGAAAGGTTTGGCACCCACCCGGATGCAACAGAAATGCATGCAGAAATGAGATTAAAGCACACATGAACTCTATTCAGGGTGTCTGCCACAAGCTTTCTTTTCATACTCGTTCTGGTAAGAACGTGACTTGTAGTACCATTTGTCCTGTTGGTTTCACACCGACACGGATGAGCCCAAATTGCTTGCTAAAATGAGCTACGGCAGACATGAAGTCCATTCTGGTTGATTGACGCTCAGCTTCATCTTATGCGTCGTTTTCTTGTGAAAATCCTTGCACCATAAAGAACTCGTCGCGGCGGAATGTTTCACACGACTCGGAAAGATTCAAAACGCATGCCGAAATGTGCTTGGGCATATATGAATTTCATCGGCATGTTTGGAACAATGTTTTGTTTTTGCACCATTCTAGTACGCGTGTAGTTTACATTACCATTAGGGACCCATTGTGCATGAATGTTTCGGTTCGAGCCGGACGTACTCGAAATGCTTGCTGAAATGGGCTAGGGCGCATATGAAGCCCATTCGGGGAGTTTGACACCGAGTTTCGTTTCGTGCATCTTTTCATTCGGACGCAGCTTGCAAAACCCCTTGTGACCCGTCGCGGAGGGATGTTTCGCACTCACTCGGACGTATTCAAAATGAATGCAGAATTGTGCTGAAACGCACAAGCGAACATCCTAAGTTAATTCTGGGTGTTTGGCCCTCAGTTTCGTTTCGTGCATCGCTTTCGATTTTTTCAGCTTAGGAACTCGTCGTTGTGGAATATTTCACGGCGACTCGGACGAATTCGAAATGCAAGCCTAAATGAGTTACAACACATATGAATTGCATTCGGTGTGTTTGGCACCCGGCTTCATTTCGTTCACCGTTTTCGTTTCGTGCCGCAATGTTTCATTTTGGGGTGCTAGGTTGCAGCGTGTAAGGTGCATGCCATAATGTTCCATTTCGTGCATCATTTTCGGCGTGCGTGGTGTTTGCCACAATATGTCATTTCGTGCGTCATTTTCATTTTCGAATGGCTTCCGCTGCAGTGCCCGTTGGAACGCGTCGTGGAGGAATGTTTCAGACTACTCGAATGGATTCGATTGAAATGATGAAAAGCACTAGCAAACATCATAAGTTCTTTCGGGGTGTTTGGCACTCGGTTCTTTTTCGTGCATCGGTTTCGTTTGTATTCAGCTTTTATTACCTATGGGAACCCGTCGTGGTGGAACATTTGAGACCGACTCGGACATATTCAAAATGCATGCTGAAATGAGTGGAAGCACGTATGAATTCCACACGATGTGTTTCGCTTTTCGATTTCATCTCGTGCAACGTTTTCGAACGGGCGCCGCTTGTTGTATTCGTTCGTGCTCATCGCGGAGAAATGTTTCACACAACTCAGACGGACTCGAAATGCATGCCGGAATGTGCTTGGGCAAATATGAAGTTCATTTGGCATGATTGGAACGAAGTATCTGTAACACCCTACAAATCTAAACTGTCGTACAAGAAAATTTCGACAGCATATCCCCTAAAATTAGGACAAAACGGAAGCGACAACAAGATTCATAATAAACATTACCAACGGGAATAACATAAAAGCATCAATACTAGAGATAACAAGTCTAAATCAACCAGAAAACAAACATAGACGTAAAACAGCTCCAAAGAGGACATCAACAGGTCTATGATTAATAAAATTTCAGCAAGCTAATGAATTATTAAATGCACTAGTCCATGTGATTCGTGATGACCCCGGAGGGTTGATTGTGCTACTAAGCCCACCCTTCAAGCTTACAACTCGCGAGAACTACCTGAAAACAACAAAATAACAAGGGGTGAGATTGGGTAATCTCAGCAAGCGGAACAACTTTCTAACAAATAAAACAGCCACAGTAAAACTAGCATACCAAATTCCTCATGTCCAATACCACATTACAGAGTCCACACAACCTCAGTAGAATGCATATGATTGTGCACATGCTTATGCCATGATCCTCCTCACCGTGCCCTTTCTCAGGAACACACGGTGTTGTACCGGTACGGTCGCGCACGCTGGCGTCGACAAACTTCCAATGCATGATTATGCAGTTAATGTGATGAGGACATCACTACCATGCATACGGCCATGCCTACAAACCCAATTGAAGCCAACAATGTAATACAAGGGCCAATTACTCGAGCTCGCGCACGTCAATTCAATTACCAGGTGAATGCGTTCTTCGGGTTGCATACAAATAATTTAATGAATGGAATGCTATTTAATCCTTGTGATGATTTTATTGTCCTTAGGAACCAAGGAGAAGGACTCCCAAACGTCAAGCATGAAGCCAATTCTTCCGGTGCACAAGTTCAACTCGGATTCGGCCTCCGGGACAGCACCAATTCAAAGCGACCATAACTTTCGATCCACAAGGGTGTTTGAGGTCTATGAGTACTAGTTTGAAAGGTTTTGGCGTCCTCTTTCCAACGTATCTGGCCCCACCTCTAAATTCCTTACGAGTCAGCGGAATCTGCAAAACAAGTTCAACTCGGATTCGGCCTCCAGGACAACACCAACTTGAAATGACCATAACTTTTGATACACAAGGGTGTTTGAGGTCTATGAGTACTGGTTTAAAAGGTCTCGTCGTCCTCTTTCCAACGGATCTGGCCCCACCTCCAAATTCCATACGAGTCAACGGGAATCTGCAAAACAAGTTCGGCCATCTTTCCAAATCCGAGTCAAACTAGGAATAGGAGTCCTACTCGGCCATGGGGTGTTTTGGACGCCCCAAGCCTGGTTTTGGCCTCCTATTTCTCCTATAAATAGCTAGGGAGTCCCCCAAAATAACTTGGGTTTTGGTTATTTGATAGTTTAGCCTTTTGCTACTATTTGAGTCTTTTAGACGTGCTCAACAGCCGCCTAACAAGCTCCTTGTATCGGAACCCCAACTTTTCAATACTTCATCTATATTTGCAATTTTAGATTGCTTTTGCCTTGTTCTTGCTTGTTCTTCGATTGCTTGCAGGAATTGATCTTCGTGATCAGGTTGATCGTGCCCACGGCAAGGTCAATAACCCTCTGGAGTTGGTTTAGCGATTGCTAAGGCGCATCGTCGTTGTAAGTTGTAGTCGGATCGTCAAAGTCGTCTCCACCCAAAATCGAAGGTTATCATCCTCATCGAAATATCGGGACACCCAGTGTTACATCAAGTGGTATCAGAGCTTCAGTTGATCGGTGAGAATATCAGTGCCTTAGGTTAGTTTTTGATTTCTGTCCTAAATTGAAAACTACTCCACAAAAATTCAACCTTTAGTTTCAATCTGTTATTTTAGTGAGTTTTGTTAGGTTTTGATCCATTAGAGTCCATGTTTTAGTTGCTGATCTTTCCTTTCCTTCGCGTAGCTTCAATTCTTCAATTCTGTCCAGTTTGGTATTTCAAGCATAACTTTCACATACGAACTCTGATTTTTGTGTTCTTGCACTCTATTGAAAGCTGAGGATATAAGCTTCAATTCCTTCCATAGTCAACCAATCAAATTCTGTGATCTTCAAACATTAATCTAGGCGACAAGTTTGATGCCCTAGAAAAACATCACTACACCTACCTTTGGGAACCAATTCCTCCTTTGTGAACACTTTGATCCTATTTGAGACTAGCTTGTTGATATTGCTTAGGGCTGCTCTACTTGATCAATTGCACAATCTTCAGTTATCATATCATATTATCTTGTGACACCAAGTTAGGGATTCCAAAACTTTGTTCATACTAGTGTTGGCCGAAAGTCACCAAAAGAAAGAAAAGAGAAAGAGCCAAAAGGCTAAAAAAAAATGAAAAGAAAAAGAAAATTGTGGCCAGTCACACTACATTGAGCAAAACCCTAATTTGTGTTTGTTACTTTTTATATTGTGCAATTTATTAATTAGTGAGCAATCTTGTGCCCTTTTTACTTTCTCAAAGCAATAAGTTAGCGTCTCTCTACGACTTATGCAATAGAGCTTTTGGTGCATCACTTATATTTTATAGCTCATTCCTTGATTGCATAAGTGCCATTATCTTTGCGTGTGTGTTGCCTTCAAATTCACTTATATCTTTGAGATCGGCAACTAGGGCTTGTGAATTCTAGTTTGGATCATTACTTATCATTACAATAACTAGAATTATCAGATTGCATAGGAAATAAATATTGCCTATCCAAGCTCCACATCCAACCTCGTACATTTGTTCGATCCCTTAGCAATCGCTTTATCCAAGCTTCGGAGAACTTTTGACCACGCCAACGGCCGTCAACACTTGCTGCATGTAAGAACTTGTAAGAGCTTTGGTTATAGGCTTGAATGTTGAGAGAATTGCCACCACCTCCTTGTAGTTGATAGGAACATTATACTTGTTATATTGTTTTCTTGTCTTCTACTAACCATGTTAGGTGATGAGGATTCGATGCATCACTCTCCAGCGCCAAAGGGAATTGTTGCTAGAATGTCACTGCAAGAAGACCGCCTCCGGTCTATCGAGACCACTCAGAGAGTTGCTAACACTAATCATGCTACTATTTTGTCTAGACTTGATACGCTTGCAGTACTGCCCCGGAACTTCCAATCCTCTACCTCATCTTCTAAGTAACAAAAATGGCATACTACATGCTCAGGTACATGTTGATGATGATTCCCTAGATAAGGTTAAATTCGCCATTCCACCTTTTAATGGTCATTATGATCCTGATGCCTATATTAATTGGGAGATAGCAGTAGACAAAGAATTTGGCCAGTATGATTTGTCTGAAAATGAAAAGATTAGGATTGCTGCTAGTGTACTAAATGAATATGCATTAACATGGTGGAAACATATTTGTAGAAAAGAGAGAAAACCTAAAAATTGGAAGGCCATGAAAAGACTTATGAGAATTGATTATGTTCCTGAATATCATACTGAATTTTTATATACTAGACTCCAATGCTTGAAACAAGGAAATAAGTGCATTAAGGAATACTATGAACGATTGCAAAATCATTTGTTGCATTGTGGTTTAGATGAAGGTGAAGAAGCAACAGAGCTTAGGTTCATACGTGGACTTAATCAAGAAATTCAAGATGCTCTTATTGATGAAACATATAGTTCTCTTTCAGAATTGGTTGTATGTGCTTATAGAGTTGAAAATATGCTTGCTGAATCCTTGAAAGAATCATTAGCTTCATTTGAGGCGCCCATTGTTGCACCTTCTTTTGTAGCTAATATTTTGCAGAAAAGTGAGCACCATCGAGAGAATGATGTAGAAGAGCATATGGAGAAAGAAAGCGATCAGTACTACCCCATGTATATGTGAAGAGATAATAGTTGAAGAAACACCTACAACGGTGATGAGAACTTACAAGGTAATGTAACAGGTATGGACTTTACACATGGAGAAGATAATTTTGAAGAGCAAAACCTATCCACAAATCATGCTATCGTAGAGCAACTAATAGTGGAACCAATTGCTGATTTTGCTTTGTTACAAGATGATTTGCTTGCTATTTCTTGTGATAAAGAAGAGTTGTGTGATAATACTTCACTTATATCAATGACACAACTAGCAAATGGACATGTCACCTTTGTTAACACACTAGAAACTTTTGCTGAAAATAAACATGTCATTCACATCACAAGCGAAAATGATGAGTTGCAATTGATGTCTTCTTTGTATACATTAGGCTACATTGAATTTGATGTTCCTTGTGATCTGAATTATTTAGAGGAGAGCCTTTTTGTACATTCTGATTTGTCATGGTTATTGCGAAATATCTTTTATGTTGTTGGCAAAAGAGAAAGGAGAGTATAAAGCACATCGAGTTTACATTTGTTCAGATTTTAAACCTCCGTTTGCAATGCAACAATGTCATCAATTTAATAATTTCCATATCACTAATCATGTCAGACCAAGTACATTTGGTTCCATTCACAAATCACATGATAGTTTTCAAGAAAGGGAGGATACGGTTGATAGAAATTCTCGATCCATTGATTTCATTGCAAATGTGCATATTGCTTTGTTTCCTGTCATTACTAACATTTCACAGGACAATATGGCCAGTCGAGGGCGACTCCACTTCAAGAAAGGGAGGATGATGAGACCATGCTCATCATGGACAGAACTAACACTGCATACATATGGTCATCACCAAGTATTGCTACTGATTATATCAAGCTGCATGGTTTCATCGACCCCCACCTTGGCCAGACCATTAAGTTGGCGACACTTCACAGCATCCTCTACTTCATTATACAACTACTACGATGGCTCCATCTGCATGGCTTTATCGACCCCACCTTGGCCATCCTTCTACATCTTCGTCGGTTCAAGGACCATTGACTCGAGCTCAAGCCCGTCAAATGAATTATCGAGATCTAAAGACAAACTTGGGAGAAGATGATGAACTTGAGTCGAGGGCGACTCAAATGCAAGAAGGGGAGGATGATGAGGACATCACTACCATGCATACGGCCATGCCTACAAACCCAATTGAAGCCAACAATGTAATACAAGGGCCAATTACTCGAGCTCGCGCCGCGTCAATTCAATTACCAGGTGAATGCGTTCTTCGGGTTGCATACAAATAATTTAATGAATGGAATGCTATTTAATCCTTGTGATGATTTTATTGTCCTTAGGAACCAAGGAGAAGGACTCCCCAAGCGTCAAGCATGAAGCCAATTCTTCCGGTGCACAAGTTCAACTCGGATTCGGCCTCCGGGACAGCACCAACTTCAAACGACCATAACTTTCGATCCATAAGGGTGTTTGAGGTCTATGAGTACTAGTTTGAAAGGTTTCGACATCCTCTTTCCAACGGATCCAGCCCCACCTCTAAATTCCTTACGAGTCAACGGGGATCTGCAAAACAAATTCAACTCGGATTCGGCCTCCAGGACAGCACCAACTTGAAACGACCATAACTTTTGATACACAAGGGTGTTTGAGGTCTATGAGTACTGGTTTGAAAGGTCTCGTCGTCCTCTTTCCAACGGATCTGGCCCCACCTCCAAATTCCATACGAGTCAACGGGAATCTGCAAAACAAGTTCGGCCATCTTTCCAAATCCGAGTCAAACTAGGAATAGGAGTCCTACTCGGCCATGGGGGTGTTTTGGACGCCCCAAGCCTGGTTTTGGCCTCCTATTTCTCCTATAAATAGCTAGGGAGTCCCCCAAAATAACTTGGGTTTTGGTTATTTGATAGTTTAGCCTTTTGCTACTATTTGAGTCTTTTAGACGTGCTCAACAGCCGCCAAACAAGCTCCTTGTATCGGAACCCCAACTTTTCAATACTTCATCTATATTTGCAATTTTAGATTGCTTTTGCCTTGTTCTTGCTTGTTCTTCGATTGCTTGCAGGAATTGATCTTCGTGATCTGGTTGATCGTGCCCACGGCAAGGTCAATAACCCTCTGGAGTTGGTTTAGCGATTGCTAAGGCGCATCGTCGTTGTACGTTGTAGTCGGATCGTCAAAGTCGTCTCCTCCCAAATCGAAGGTTATCATTCTCATCGAAAGATCGGGACACCCAGTGTTATATCATAATGCTTCATGCATAAATACATTCATAACTTCCCACTCTGAATTCACATGCTTGCATACCATCAAATAGCATTGATAAAATGCGAACATCATTGAGATAGAATATCTCAACAATTCATCTTGCAAACAACATCTTTCTTCATTCTTACTCATGATTCAAAAGCCAAACAACCACATCACAATGCAGGATAGGATATTGCAATCTCATAAACAAGTAGTTAAACCATGTAGGTGTGCTGCAATTAAGGTTTATATTGAAGACGAAACAAATAGCGAGTTATAGTTTAGCAAGACCGCTACTTCCACTTGCCTTTACCGACGTTGAAGACGAATCTAGTTGCGACCAGAAGGGGCACCACCTGAACAAGCATTATTTCAGTACATAGCGTGATGGAGCCGTGATGGCAATATGGGTGTCCCGATCTTTCGATGAGAAACACACGATCGATTTGTTAGAGTCGACTTTGACGATCCGACTACACCGTACGACGACGATGCGCCTTAGCAATCGCTAAACCAACTCCAGAGGGTTATTGATCTTGCCGTAGGCACGATCAACCTGAACACGAGGTTCAATTCCTGCAAGCAACCGAAGAACAAGCAAGAACAATAGGATAAGCAATCTGAAATTGCGGATAAAACTGCAAGCAAAACAAAGTGGAGTCTTATTGACGATCTTGACAAGGTGGTACATCGGCCAACTCGCATACGATCAAGTTTGCACTTGGCTAAACTAATCAAATAAAACCCAAAACCCTAAGGAGCCGATGTCTGGCTATTTATGAGAGGTAGGGGCGTGGGAAATCACGTCCAAAGCGATAGGATACCAACTACAACTCTATTACAAGGCCCAAAGCCCAAGTCTTCTCGATTTGGAAAAGTGGCGCTAATTGTTTTGCAGATTCCTATCGACTCGGGACGGAATTTGGGGATGGGGTCGGATCCGTTGGAAAGAGGACGTCGAAACCTTTCAAACCAGTACTCATAGACCCCAAACACCCTTGTGGATCAAAAGTTATGGTTATTTTAAGTTGGTGCTATCCCGGAGGCCGAATCCGAGTATAACTTGTGCACCGGAAGAATTGGCTTCATGCTTGACGTTTGGGAGTCCTTCTCCATGGTTCCTAAGGACAATAAAATCATCACGAGGATTAAATAGCATTCCATTCATTAAATTTAATGTATGCAACCCGAGGAACGCATTCACCTGGTAATTGAATTGTCGTGCCCGAGCTCGAGTAATTGGCCCTTGTATGACATTGTTGGTTTCCATTGGGTTTGTAAGTATGGCCGTATCCATGGTAATGATGTCCTCATCATCCTCCCCTTCTTGCATTTGAGTCGTCCTCGACTCAAGTTCATCATCCTCTCCCAAGTATGGTTTCAAATCGGCAATGTTGAATGTGGGACTAACCCCAAAATCTGCAGGCAATTCAAGCTTGTATGCATTATCATTAATCTTTGCCAATACTTTGAAAGGACCATCAGCTCGCGGCATCAACTTAGATTTTCTTAATTAGGAATCGATCTTTTAGCAAATGCAACCAAACTAAATCTCCTGGTTCAAAAGTTACATGTTGCCTTCCCTTACTACCCGGCAAGTTTATATTTAGCATTCATGCGTTCTATGTTTTCTTTAGTTGTCTCATGCATTTTCATAATCAAATCAGACGTTGTTTAGCATCAAGATTCAATTTCTCCGAATATGGTAGAGGTAACAAATCAATTGGAGCATGAGGTACAAATCCATATACAATCTCAAAAGGGCACATCTTAGTAGTAGAATGCATAGACCGATTATAAGCAAACTCAATATGAGGCAAACATTCTTCCCACAATTTAATGTTCTTTTTCAAAACAGCCCTAAGCATAGTAGATAAAGTTCGATTAACGACCTCAGTTTGTCCATCAGTTTGGGGATGACAAGTAGTAGAAAATAAAAGTTTAGTCCCCAATTTAGCCCACAAAGTTCTCCAAAAGTGGCTTAAGAATTTAGTGTCACGATCTGAAACTATTGTGTTAGGCACACCATGTAAGCGAACAATTTCACGAAAGAATAAGTCAGCAATGTTGGTAGCGTCATCGCTTTTGTGACAAGGTATGAAGTGTGCCATTTTAGAAAATCTATCCACAACGACAAAGATACTATCCCTCCCCTTCTTTGTTCTAGGGAGTCCTAAAACAAAGTCCATAGAAATATCCTCCCAAGGCACGTTAGGAATAGGCAGAGGTATGTATAAACCATGGGGATTAAGTCGTGACTTAGCTTTTTGACATGTAGAACAGTGAGCGATGAAACGTTCCACGTCTCGTCTCATCCTGGGCCAAAAGAAATGGCTAGCGAGTATGTCCTCCGTCCTTTTCACACCAAAATGTCCCATCAATCCTCCTCCATGCGCTTCTGTAGCAATAACAAGCGAACGAGAACTAGCTGGAATACATAGTTTGTTTGCTCTAAACACAAACCCATTATTGAGGACAAATTTGTTCCAAGTTTTTCCCTCTTTACAATTGAGCAACACATTTTTAAAATCATCATCATGCACATATTGCTCTTTAATCGTTTCCAAACCAAAAATTTTGAAGTCAAGTTGTGAGAGCATGGTATATCTCCTAGACAAGGCATCAAGAATGACATTATCCTTTCCCTGTTTGTGTTTGATGACATAAGGAAATGACTCAATGAATTCAACCCACTTTGCATGTCTACGGTTCAGTTTAGCTTGACTTCTAATATGTTTTAACGATTCATGATCCGAATGTATAACAAATTCCTTGGGCCATAAATAATGTTGCCATGTTTCTAAAGTTCGAACTAGCGCATATAACTCCTTATCATAAGTAGAATAATTCAAACTTGGCCCACTCAATTTCTCACTAAAATAAGCAACAGGTTTTCCTTCTTGCAACAGAACACCACCCAAACCAATTCCACTAGCATCACATTCTAGTTCAAAAGTCTTAGAAAAGTCTGGAAGTGGAGTAAGGGTGCATGGGTTAACTTAGCTTTCAGAATGTTGAAGGCATCTTCTGTGACTTGCCCCAAGCAAAAGGTACACCCTTCTTGGTGAGCTCATTCATGGAGTGCAGCGATGGTGCTGAAGTCCTTCACAAAACGACGATAGAATCCAAGCAAGTCCTAGAAAACTTACTTTGTGTGACCGTGTTAGGAGTCGGCCAACTCTGTATTGCTTCAACCTTGGCTTGGTCCACTTCAATTCCTGTGGAGTAACAACATAGCCAAGAAAAGATACTCGATCCGTGCAAAGGTGCACTTCTCAAGGTTACCAAATAAGCGTGCATCGCGTAAAGCATTAAAAACAGCACGTAGATGTTCAAGATGATCCTCTAAAGATTTGCTATAAATCAAGATATCATCAAGTAAACTACCACAAATTTTCCAATGAAAGCACGTAAAACCTCGTTCATCAGTCTCATGAATGTGCTAGGAGCATTAGTCAACCCGAAGGCATTACTAACCACTCATATAACCCGAACTTAGTTTTAAATGCTGTTTTCCATTCATCTCTAACTTCATGCGAATCTGGTGATACCCACTACGCAAATCCACTTTAGAGAACATAGTAGAGCCACTTAGTTCATCAAGCATATCGTCTAACCGAGGAATAGGATGGCGATATCTAATGGTGATATTATTAATTGCTCTACAATCCACACACATGCGCCATGTTCCATCTTTCTTAGGTACTAAAATGACTGGTACAGCACAAGGACTAAGAGATTCACGTACGTACCCTTTATCAAGCAATTCTTGAACTTGGCGTTGTATCTCTTGTGTCTCTTCAGGGTTGGTTCTGTAAGGTGCTCGGTTGGGCAAGGATGCCCCTGGAATTAGATCAATTTGATGCTCAATCCCTCTAATTGGCGGCAGCCCTGAGGGGATGTCCTTTGGAAAGATGTCAGTGTATTCCTTCAAAAGGTTAGTGACAACAGGAGGCAAAGAGACAGACATCTCCTCTAGTGAAAACAAAGTTTCTTTGCAGACCAAAGCATAGCATGTATACCTACAAACAGCCAACTCATTCAAATCAGATTTTGTTGCAAGAAAACAAGCACCTTTCAATTTAATCTCATTCGGCTTAGCACAATCAAGGTTAGATTCTTTCTGTTTATGTTGTTCAAGTCCTTTGGTGACAATCTGATTTTCATTCTTAGAATTCTCTCGATTTTTCTCTTTGCTAGATCTAGCAATTTCATCCTTTACAATGGCATCAGGCGACATTGGGTGTAGCACAATTTTCTTTTCTTTATGCACAAAAGAGTATTGATTTGTTCTACCATGATGTAAACAATCCTTATCATATTGCCACGGTCTACCTAATAACATAGAACATGCTTGCATAGGTACGACATCGCAATCAACATAATCATGATAGGAACCTAAAGCGAAATGTACTCTTACCATGCGAGTTACCTTGAGTTTGCCATTGTTGTTGAACCATTGAATGTGGTAGGGCTGAGGGTGTGGTTTAGTGGAGAGTGCTAGCTTCTCCACCATGTCCATCTTTGGCTAGATTATTGCAACTCCCCCATCAATGATTATTCGAATGGATCGCTCCTTGATGACGCCTTTTGTGTAAAACAAGTTGTGGCGTTGATTTGGATCGGCGCGAGCAATCTGAGCACTAAGCACACGTTGTGCAATAATACTCAAATATTGGTCGACATCACGGCGCTCACGTGCGCCGTCGTGCTCGGCATTTGGATCGCCGTCTTCATGTTCAATGAGCAAAGCATATGTTTCTTCATCAAGATCACTTGCTGAGTCATACTCGCCGTCTTCACGGATTATTAGCACACGCTTGTTCGGACACTCCTTCATCATGTGACCGAAACCCTTGCAGCGATGGCACCGAACATCTTTGGTGCGTCCGTTGATGCGGCCAAACTGACGGCGAACTATTTGTAGTAGCTTGTGTGGCACTTTTCGTCGGTGTTGGTTGTGGTGCTGAATTTGCGGTGGTGGGCGCCGTTACGTTGATGGAAGAGGTCGGCGTGGTAGTACGGCCGGCAGGGGCAGCAGGGTGCGCGGTGTCCACGGCAGTAGTTCGACCTGCGAAAAGTTAGTCTTGGCCCTCGATTGGCGACCACTGCACTTCACGTTTAGCTTTGCAAGCAAGATGGAACAACCGAGTCATCGAATTATAATCCTTATAGTCTAGAATATCCTGGATTTCTCGAGTTAAACCACCTAAGAAACGAGCCATAGAAGCTTCCTCATTCTCAATTAATCCACAACGCAACATGCCAATTTGCAATTCTTGGTAATATTCTTCCACCGAATTCTTACCTTCTTTGTGGCGCTGCAATTTATTTAATAAATCTCTAGCATAGTATGAAGGAACAAATCTATGCCTCATTAGCAATTTCAAGGCTTCCCAAGTGGTGGGTATATTATTTGGATGAGCACGGCAATGTTCTCTCCACCAAGCAGAAGCAAAATCAGTGAACTCACTTGTGGCAGCTCTAACTCTTCTATTCTCGGGAAATCATGGCACGCAAATTTTTGATCCACAAGTAATTCCCAACTAAGGTAACCATCGTGGTCATATTTACCTTCAAACGGTGGCATGTTGAAATTTACCTTAGGGAAAACATCATCTCGTTCGTTCCCTTGGTCGTGGAGGATCAGTCGCATACCTTGCTGATTGAAGCGTGGCCGATTGATGGTTACGATCATTATCGTAATGGATGGGGTTGACCTCCTCCGCATCGCTGGTGTCATCATATTCGTGCTCTTCGTTCGATCTTCTAAATCTGTTGGGGCCTCCCTGTGGAGCTGAATTGTTGCTTTGACGACGGGAGGTGGATTGGAAGCACCAGATGCAGCGGTGCAAAGCATCAAGTCTAGCCAAAATAGTAGCAAGAGTAGTGTTAGCAATCCCTTGTGCGGCCTCGATGGATCTGAGACGGTCTTCTTGCATTGACATACGCTCATTAGTGAGCCGTACATCCTCGCTAAGACCATCGGTGGTTTCCCTCGTCATCTTTTGGAAGTGAGCAATGATGCCCTTGGTTCGTGGAGAGTGATGAAGTGAACTCGTCACGACATGGTTAGTTGATGACAAGGAAACAAAAACCACAAGTATAATGTTCCTATCAACTACTAGGTGGCAAGTCTCTCAAGCGCTCAAGCCTATGACCCAAGTTCTTACAAGTTCTTACAATGAAGCAGGCGTTGTCGGCCGTTGGCGTTGTCAAAGGTTCTCCGAAGTTTGTGTAGAGCGATTGCCAAGGGATCGAATGCCTGTACGGGTAGAAAGTGGAGCTTGGACAGGCTTAATTCAGTAGCAAAAGGTTAGCAATAATCCAATCAGTGAATGCAAAATTGAAGAATTGTTCAACGTCTAGTCACTAGTTGCTGACTCTAGGCTAGCAAGGACTGTGACTCAAAACTGCGGTCGGCGGCAGATGCGATTCCACAGCAGATGAAAGAAAAAAAATCAGCGCGAAAAAAATTCGCGAAAGAAGGGAACTATCTCAAAAGACTGGGGATCTTGTGAAAATAGGTTTAGCACATAAAAATTTTCGGATTCTGTTGAAGACGAATCTAGTTGCGACCAGAAGGGGCACCACCTGAACAAGCATTATTTCAGTACATAGCGTGATGGAGCCGTGATGGCAATATGGGTGTCCCGATCTTTCGATGAGAAACACACGATCGATTTGTTAGAGTCGACTTTGACGATCCGACTACACCGTACGACGACGATGCGCCTTAGCAATCGCTAAACCAACTCCAGCGGGTTATTGATCTTGCCGTAGGGACGATCAACCTGAACACGAGGTTCAATTCCTGCAAGCAACCGAAGAACAAGCAAGAACAATAGGATAAGCAATCTGAAATTGCAGATAAAACTGCAAGCAAAACAAAGTGGAGTCTTATTGACGATCTTGACAAGGTGGTCGCCCAAAGACAACTGCACGATCAAGTTTGCACTTGGCTAAACTAATCAAATAAAACCCAAACCCTAAGGAGCCGATGTCTGGCTATTTATGAGAGGTAGGGGCGTGGGAAATCACGTCCAAAGCAGTAGGATACCAACTACAACTCTATTACAAGGCCCAAAGCCCAAGTCTTCTCGATTTGGAAAAGTGACGCCAATTGTTTTGCAGATTCCTATCGACTCGGACGGAATTTGGGGATGGGGTCGGATCCGTTGGAAAGAGGACGTCGAAACCTTTCAAACCAGTACTCATAGACCCCAAACACCCTTGTGGATCAAAAGTTATGGTTATTTTAAGTTGGTGCTATCCCGGAGGCCGAATCCGAGTATAACTTGTGCACCGGAAGAATTGGCTTCATGCTTGACGTTTGGGAGTCCTTCTCCATGGTTCCTAAGGACAATAAAATCATCACGAGGATTAAATAGCATTCCATTCATTAAATTTAATGTATGCAACCCGAGGAACGCATTCACCTGGTAATTGAATTGTCGTGCCCGAGCTCGAGTAATTGGCCCTTGTATGACATTGTTGGTTTCCATTGGGTTTGTAAGTATGGCCGTATCCATGGTAATGATGTCCTCATCATAGCGACAACACAAATGATCACGTAACTCGAACACGCGCTTCCTAACCCCCGTTCCCTTCTTAAACGCCAAAAACCCCAATCTGTCCGGGTTAAACAGCAGCAACCACTCTTCACAATTTCGTTCCTTTTTCTATACAGATCAGAAAAATATAAAAAAAATTACAGGAGCTAGATATTGACGAGATCTACAACTTTCATGAAGACCATAAATTTCAATTCCATTGTTAATTATGCCTAAACAGACGTCCAACACAGGGGACGAAATCTGTTTCCAGATTATGTTCGTCAACTTCCAACAGAGATAACTCTCATACCATCGTCCCAAAAATTCTGAAAAAATTACAGAAGCTATATCTCGACGTTATCTACAACTTTATAGTTATAGGGTTTTGCACGAAAAATCGTCTAGGTCACGTAAAACATGAAACAAGACGCGCTGCACAATCTTCCCTCTCAGAAACAGCACCACGTGAACAACTACCCTTCTCCCCCTTCAAATCCCATCCAATCCAATCACCACCAGATCTAACACACTCCCAATCCTAGGTATAACAGGGGGTAAAAGATTGGGAAATTTACCTAAAGTTCTCCCTTGAGATCCCACGAAGAACACACGATGAACACCGAAAACGAAATCTGCTTGTTCCCCACGCCTCCACAGATCCTCTTCTCGCTTTCTCCTTCGCGTTTCGCGGCGGATCTTGAGCCACCACGCAGGGGAGGAAGAGGAGATGTGGTGTGGCTACTAGGGGAGGAAGGGGAGGCACCCTAGGGTTTGGGGAGGGTGGCCGGCCACAAGGTGGGGCGCACCCCTTGGTGGGGGAAGTGGGCCGGCCCACTAGGGGGGTGGGGAGGTGGAGGTGGGAAGGGGGATTCCCGGTCCAGGCCCAGGTTTTCTTCGGCCTTTTTCCCCTAGCCCGAAACCCCAAAATTAATATTAAAATGCAGCATTTTCTTCAAATGTTTCATCCCCCGACAAAACCGTCATTCCTCTCCGAAACAAAAACAAGGAAGAAAAACCCTACAATCACTATCAAGTTCTAGGGCATCAATCCATAAACCACATTGTTACCTACTACATAACATGCTAAACATCAATTCTTACTAGGGACAAACGATTTCAGTCAAAAGACTACTTTGTTTACAGCATTTTAGTTTTAAAACTCATCCTAAGTTCATAAGGAAAATTGACTCAAAATTGCAATGAGACAAACCCAAACTTGGTCATGAAGGATCGTTATTTTTGATCCAGTTGATTTTGATGATGAGTATTTGAAAAAGATTTGAAACCAGTTTGATATTTCGACAAGATTTATTTTTTGGTTTCTTTATTTGAAAAGATCTGAAATCAGTTTGATTATTTGAAAAGCTTTTTAATTTTTGCAAAGGTTTTTGTTCGTGTTTTGAAATCGTGTTCTTAGAATATTTAATGCAATGCACTCCTGTGAGTGGTTGCATGGTTTAATGTGAGTCAAGTCGCGGACTTGTGCTCGGAATCGTTTTGTGGTTTGTTCATGTGCAGGTATTGCTCGAGGGCGAATGTGGTCGATGACGGGACTGGAACTAGGTTCATGGAGGAACTGAGGTTCGGGACTAGGTTCAGGGGGAACTGAGGTCTTGGTGGTCAAGGATGTCATGCGGGACGTTCGGGCTAAGAGAATGGTGCACATGAAGAATGGTTAGTCACGTGAGAATGGCATGAGGTCATTCGCGTGCAAAGTGTTAGTCACGTGAGTATGGTGGGGTTGCCATACGCGTGCAAGAGTTGTACTCAGCCAGGTTGGGCCAAGTGGAGTTGTGTTGAATTCATGCTCTTTCTAGGATTAGGAGTGGGAATCCTTTTAGGATTAGAAATCCTTCTAGGATTAGGACTCCTTCTAGGATTAGGTGTGTTTGCCTTCTTTAAATAGAGGGGTTGCCTCCTGTTGAAGGCAATCAAGCTTTGAGCAAGCTTTAGGGTTGTACTCTTTTGTTTGGAGTATTTTAGACAAAAGAAAGGAGAAATAAAGATCAAGTTCATCAAATCTTTCGGCGAGCTACAATTCTAGTTAGATTTATTCTCGCCATCTTCTGGAACAATAAGCTTGTGAAGGTCATAACTTTTGATCCGTAAGTCCGATTAAGCTGATTCTTTTTGGGTTTGATTCGTATTGGAATGTAGTTTCTTGTGTCCAAATTTCAGATCAATCGGACGGTTGGATCTCCGGGAATTCGTGTTTTACCAAACCTCTATCATTCTGTTTTTTTCGAAAACGAGGCAATTATTTGGTTCTATTTTGGGGTAAACTATTAATAGATCAAGAATTTGGTTTTAGCTTCCGCACAATCATTCACCCCCCCTCTGATTGCTATATTCGTTCCTACAAGTGGTATCAGAGCAAGACTCTACTAATCCATCTTAACAGGTGATTAGTAAACGGTAAGTTATGGCAATGGAGAAATACTCAAACAAGCCGCCAATCTTCGATGGCACAGACTTCCCCCACTGGCGGATCCGGATGATTGCATATCTTCAAGCTCAAGGTAACGCGATTTGGCGCAAGGTAAAAATTTAAATCTGAGCTCCCTTCTAATGATGATATTGATAAAATCGAGTTTGAAAAAGATGTTGAAAACAATAATAGAGCTAGAAACATATTGCTTCAAGGACTTGCTAGAAAAGAATTCGATAGAGTCTGTCATTTACTCACTGCTCATGAAATTTGGAAATCTCTTCAAGATTATCATGAGGGTCTTGACTCTGTAAAAGAAGCTAGGCAAGATCAATTTAAAAGGAATACACTAGATTTGAAATGAACTCGAGAATCTCTAGATGATTGTTTTGCTCGCTTTAATAGAATCTTAAACAATCTTAGAGCTGTAGATGTAAAGTACACTGACTCTGAAAATGCTAGACATTTCCTATCATCTCTTGATCTTAAAATCTGGCAAATGAAAGTGATCGCTTTTAGGAAGCTCACAAGATGAGTGAAATGACTTTGGATAAACTATATTCTAGTCTCAAGACTTTTGAGATAGACATTGTTTCAAGAACATCCAATGATAACTCTATGGCTCTTAATGCTAATTCCTCTTCATATGATAATGCTACTAGTTCTTCATCATCATATTCCATTACTGCTTTGAGTGCTCTTAGTGATGAACAGCTAGATCAAATACCAGAAGATACACTTGCTCTTCTTTCCAAGCGTGTCAATGCAGCTTACATGAGATCAAGGGAAAGAAAAGGAGCCTCCATCCACTGCTACAACTGCGGCAAGGCAGGGCACATTCGTGCTAAATGTTTCAAGAACAAAGATAGAGAGGAGAAGGAGCAAAGCAACTCCTCCAAGTCCTTCCGGCCAAGAGAGAGCAAGGATAAAAATAAACAACGAACAAAGAAGATGCTCAACAAAGTCTTCAAGGCAATTGGTCGCTTAGACTTAAGCGACATTGATGACTCAACTGAAGATGAGAAGGAAGCGAAGCAAACGAAGCTGAATGAGAAGGATCTCACCGGACTATGCTTCATGGCAAAAGGGAACACTAGTGATTCTAGTGACAACGACAGCACCTCCAGCGACGGTGATGAGGTAATGCCTTCGTATGATGAGCTTTGTGAAGTTTTAGTCATATTGAGAAAATCTTTAAGAAAATCTTCACTCAAAAATAAAAACTTAGAAAAAGATCTATCCATGCTAAAATCTGAAAACTTTGATCTTAGAAATTCAAATTCTGAAAATATTTGTGATACTTGCTTAGATCTCAAATTTGAAATTAAGTCTCTAAAAGAGGAACATGTCATTAAACTAGAACAAGTTTATGCCGAACAATTGAAAAATGAAAATTTGTGAAAAATATTGGTTGCTCTACTGATAGTTTACATGATCAAATTGCTTGCTCTAAATGTTCAATTCTTGAGTTGAAATTAAAAGATGCAAATTGTAGAGTTACACAATTAACAAATGACATGTTCACTCATGAAATTAACTCGTGTTCAAATTGCCAGAAACAGAAAGCTAAAATTGACACTCCTTGTGATAATTGTTTAACTCTTGCTAAGAAAGTTGATTACTTGCAAAATTCTTTGGAACGTTTCACTGATGGCAAGAAAAACCTAAACATGATTTTGGATCAATCAAAAGTCAGCACTCAGAACAAAGGTTTAGGTTTTGATTCTTATGCTCATCATAAATCACATGCTCCCACTGTTGTCAAAACACTTGGAAGTGGAAAATTTGAAATTGTCAATGAGCCTAAGAAAAATGTCTTTAAATCTGGTGGTCTTTTATCTTCTACTATGATGAATGCAAAATGTGCTTCTACTGTTAAAGCAAAACATCATGTTAAGTACACTTGCACTCATTGTGGTAGAGATGGACATCTAGTAGACTTTTGCTTTAGACTAGCTAAACAACAAAGAGAGAGAAAGGTTTAATGCTAGGTCTAATTTCAGACATGTGCACGTTTCATTTCTCATTATGTGCCTAGGGTGATGCAAATACCTCTTGTTGCTAAGAACACGAGAAAAGACAAATCTTCTTTTATGCATAAGAATGCTCGTGTTGTGCCAAGCTTGTTGTGCGTCGTGTGTCTCAAGATCTTGGATTCCTAAACATCTTATTTCTAACTTGATGCATCGAGACATCGACACTTTCTGCTTCTATGTAGGCTTCTCACGCGAGGAAGGAGAACATATGGCTAGTGGATTCCGGATGCTCACGCCACATGTCCGATGATAAGAATTGGTTCTCCTCCTTCACTTGTGCATCTTGTGCTAAAAGTGTTATTTTTCAAGATGCTTCCTCCACCTCTGTTTTTACTTAAAGGCACTAGTCCAAATAGTGCAGTGCAGTGCATATGTTCAGGGGGAGAGTATCTTTGTTGATGAAGATGATGATGATGCTGTTGTGGATGAGATAATTGGAGTTTGCTGTGTGCTTGTGTGCTCGTTTTCAAGCTTCCCCGCGTGCTTCACATCGACAAGCTATCAAGAGGATTTTAAGGTATCTCCGTGGTACTCAAGATTTTGGCATTTGGCTTTCTACTTCTTCACGCATTAGTTTAAGACCTTTCTCTGATGCTGAATTTGGAGGATGTGGAATTGATAGAAAAAGTACATCCGTTCATGCCACTTCTTGAGTAATTCTCTTTCTTGGACACATTGACATCAGATTTCATTTTCTTAGAGATCATGTTGAAAAGAGCTATTGAACTGAAATTTGTTGATTCGGGTGCTCGACTTGTCGATATTTTCACTAAACCGCTTGATTTTTCTCGCTTTTGCTTTCTTCTGCGGTGAACTTGGGATTATTCATCCCCATGGGTTGATTTGAGGAGTCTTGAGTTTATCTCTTTTTGGGTTACTTGACTTTGGTTCCTAGAAGTGATTTTTTTATAAGTGGTATTTTGACTTTACACCTCAAGTAAAAACCCTGTTTACATTGCATCATGTAGTACAAAGCTTTGGTGATTATTCTTGTGTATATAGCCAAGTTAATGCTCAATGCTTTACTTATCACTAAAAGGCTAAAATAATTCAATTTGAGATGCTTTTGAGAATATTTTGGCTCTTGCTTATTATGGTATTGCATTTGTGAAATAGGCTTAAAAGTTTCTTGTCATCTGTTGAAAGGCTAGAGCTGATTAGAAACTATGTGTGAGTTTTTGTTGGACTTCAAATGATCATTATGAGTCTCAAGCAAAATCAGTGTTTTAATGTTAAAAGCAAGTTGAAAAGATGCAAGCAAAAGCTACTTGGCTAAACACAAGTTTAGTACAATGTGCAACTTCCTTGCCAGGATTTAAATGCAAAAGATGCAAGAAAAGGCTACTTGTCTAAACAAAAGTTCAGAACAATGTGAAGCCACTTGCCAATTTAAACTGAGAAAGATACAAGAAAGAACTACCTACTCATACACAAGTATGGGCTAGTGTGCGATTACTTGTCATCCTGTTGATCACAAAGCAAAATTGTCAAACTTGCTAAAAGAGAAAAAGGAAATTCAAATGGTTGAAAAAGGCTTGAGACAAATATTAGTGAATTTGAAAGTCTCTCTATGCTCATGATAGATTTCTTTTCGCTTTGGCAAAATCTGTTTATGACATTTTACTTGTTTGCTCTAATTTGCTTATGCAATAACTATTCTATGTGTTAGAGCCTCCATATTCTCACAATTTGCTTTCTCATTGGATAATTTGATACAAAATGAGAAAGTTCTCTTAAAACTCTTCAAATGCTTTACTTTGATTATATACCTTGAATATACTTCAAAGCTTGAGATCTTGCATTCATTAAGGGGGAGTTTTGAGATCTTGATGACTATTTTGTCAAAAAGGGGGAGAACAAGTCAAGGAGGTTTTTGAATTGGGATTATTTGGTCTTTTGGTTCTTGCTCAATCTCTTGTCAAATCTTATATTGTGTTTTGTCAAATTACTCATCAAGGGGGAGATTGAAGGATCGTTATTTTTGATCCAGCTTGATTTTGATGATGAGTATTTGAAAAAGATTTGAAACCAGTTTGATATTTCGACAAGATTTATTTTTTGGTTTCTTTATTTGAAAAGATCTGAAATCAGTTTGATTATTTGAAAAGCTTTTTAATTTTTGCAAAGGTTTTTGTTCGTGTTTTGAAATCGTGTTCTTAGAATATTTAATGCAATGCACTCCTGTGAGTGGTTGCATGGTTTAATGTGAGTCAAGTCGCGGACTTGTGCTCGGAATCGCTTTGTGGTTTGTTCATGTGCAGTGTATTGCTCGAGGGCGAATGTGGTCGATGACGGACTGGAACTAGGTTCATGGAGGAACCGAGGTTCGACTAGGTTCAGGGGGAACTGAGGTCTTGGTGGTCAAGGATGTCATGCGGGACGTTCGGGCTAAGAGAATGGTGCACATGAAGAATGGTTAGTCACGTGAGAATGGCATGAGGTCATTCGCGTGCAAAGTGTTAGTCACGTGAGTATGGTGGGGTTGCCATACGCGTGCAAGAGTTGTACTCGGCCAGGTTGGGCCAAGTGGAGTTGTGTTGAATTCATGCTCTTTCTAGGATTAGGAGTGGGAATCCTTTTAGGATTAGAAATCCTTCTAGGATTAGGACTCCTTCTAGGATTAGGTGTGTTTGCCTTCTTTAAATAGAGGGGTTGCCTCCTGTTGAAGGCAATCAAGCTTTGAGCAAGCTTTAGGGTTGTACTCTTTTGTTTGGAGTATTTTAGACAAAAGAAAGGAGAAATAAAGATCAAGTTCATCAAATCTTTCGGCGAGCTACAATTCTAGTTAGATTTATTCTCGCCATCTTCTGGAACAGTAAGCTTGTGAAGGTCATAACTTTTGATCCGTAAGTCCGATTAAGCTGATTCTTTTTGGGTTTGATTCGTATTGGAATCTAGTTTCTTGTGTCCAAATTTCAGATCAATCGGACGGTTGGATCTCCGGGAATTCGTGTTTTACCAAACCTCTATCATTCTGTTTTTTTCGAAAACGAGGCAATTATTTGGTTCTATTTTGGGGTAAACTATTAATAGATCAAGAATTTGGTTTTAGCTTCCGCACAATCATTCACCCCCCCTCTGATTGCTATATTCGGTCCTACAGGTCATGCAAAGGAATTCTCCAAAACACTTTTAAATCTCAAGGACTCCCATAAGGAAAAAGGTTGAAAGACAATTTTCTCGAAAGGGAACCAAGCGCTCAATCAAACCTTTGCAAATAAAACCTTAACTCCAAACCCCTAACTTTCACGACTCAAGAGGGGCTTTCAAAGATGATTTCTTAAACCAGTAAAATGACGAAATCAAACACCACTTACTCCTACAAAGCCACTGAACATCAGCCCTGACAGCCAGGTCTGGCACAACTCCGAACAAAACTCCTTTAGCCTCGGAGAAAGACAACCACAGGAATAAATCGAATGCTTCTTCTGTCGGGACCCCGAATTTGCAAATCCGAACCCTCTGTGTATTCAGCACTAGTCCAGGAACGCGCTAGTGCACACAGTCTTAACATCGGTAAATATCACAATCATACCACTCGATACCAATAAAGTACTTTTATTTAAATAGTCAAACTGGTTACTTGACCTTATGGTCAAGTTACAAATATATGCCTCGCAAGGCAAAGCTTATTCAGAGAAAAATAATAGCAGCGGAAAATCAAAGAAGGTAACATCGTGGCGCCATCCAGTATACCACGAGGCAGCGGCGGGCTCGCTTCCCTAAGTAGACGGATCCTCTTGGAGCTCCTCCTCCAAAGCTTGTGCGATCTCCTCTTCAACTGGTGTTGTATTGTGGCAAGGGTGAGTACTTGGTACTCGGCAAGTCATGCACGAATGCAAGCTAATATACTATATGCATGGCTTGGTACAAAGGAATAGCTCAAGGTATATTTGCGATGTGACATTTGAAAAGTAATGTAAGTAGATTCGAAAGCAGTAGAAATTAGTAAAGCATAAGTAACTATTCAAGAAGTTTGGTAAACATCTTTCCCATCCTAAACCACATTTCCATCAACTTCATTATTAATCTAGCCCAACCTTTCAAACCAAAGTTATTTTTGAGAAAATATAACCCTTGATCAGTAATTCGGCGATGTCCAATACCGCGGACACGGCTATTCGAATAGATTCTAAACTCTGCAGAGGTTATGCACTTTACCCACAAAATACAGTCAAACACCACAAAGGCGAGTTCCCGTAACAAAGTCTTTTGGAAACTTCTAACAATACAAGTGGTCCTCCCCGGTTATTGCGCACTAACCCTTCCCTTCGCTAAGGCGAAGTCTAGGCCAATCAACCGTTAGATGGGTACCTGGCCTCAGCCCCGGTACGCTCCCCCGTACAACTTACACAAAGGGTGTAGTTGACCTCCTGAGTTCCCACAGGTACGTTATTAGCAACTTAGTCAACTAGGTCCGTCCCATTACAGACATGTGGTTGCACGTTAGACCCAGTTCAAAGGCTTGCAAGGTGAAGTCCTTAGGGTGACCAGGGCAAGACTACCCGAAGAACCAAATCAACACTCCCAATGCCACAACTGGCCCACCTGATTACTCTTGCCACATGCCCCGGTCGAAAACTGTTTATCAAACCCCAGTTGATTACCATGCACCACGTGCCATCAACATCACATGATACTTTTCCAAAACAGGTTCAATATATCATTAAGTCAATATTAACATTTGATTGTCCAAAATCATGTCATGAGCACGTAGCAGGTCTAAGCAGTGTACTACAACGGTCTAAACCCATGTTGGCGATTTAATAATGTCCAACTAGTAATCCACAACTAGGGTGACAAGGGTCATGGCACATACTTAAGTAATCAAGGTGTCATACAAAGAAATTGGTATTTATCTAACCCCATGTTTAAACAAAGTATTTTCCTAATTGAACTAGCATGCAATAATTTAAATCAAAATAGATTTCGAAATAGGATCAACATGGTCAAAGCACAACTTGCCTTCAAAAAGCACTTGTTCTTGGTCTTGAGTTGGATCCTGAGTCAATACTTCTCCTTCGAATCCTTAGGTACTTCAACGTCTACTCGTAAGCGTGCAAATAGCAAATACACGAATAAACAATAGGCAAAAAGTGTCCAAACATCCAAATAAAATCCATAAACAGAGAACATAATTTTATGAGTTTTTAGAAACTGGAATCGTCAAATTTGGAGTTAAGAGGCCTTAAAAGTTATGATTATTTAAAGTTTTAATAATCAATTAAATAATTTTGCAGAGAAAAACTTTAGTCCAAAAATTAATTAAAATTCATATTTAGGTAGGTCTCAATTTTATACAAATTTAGAAATTTGAATCACTCAAATCGGAGTTGAAGCATAAAAGTTATAAGCGTTTGAAGTTTTGAAATTCAAATCAATTATTAAACCGATTTATTAAATCATTTTCTTTTTGAAAAATCATTTATTGCGTCGGCGAGGACACGTGGCAGCACTGGATTGGTCTGCTGGCGTCGGCCGGTCCATGGACTCGGTCCACGCCGGCTCGGGTCTACCGTGGACCGGTCCACGGCTCACGTGTCGCTGACATGTGGGACCACTCGGGTGACGTCATCGGCGGCGTCGGCGAGGCTCGGCCACGGTCGGTCGGTGGGTCCATCCGATGACGTCATGGGTGACGTCACGGTGCGATCGGCCGACACGCAGCGGGCCGCGTGTCGATGGCCCGCGCACGCGCGTGGCGCGGCGGTTCGGCTCCCTGGACACGCATTAACGATCGTAGCCGTTGGTTTGAAAACCGACGGCTAGGATTGATTTGGGCCTCCCGTGCTTGGGCGCCCGGGTTGCGCGGGGCCGTTGGATCTTGATCTAACGGTCCAGATCCAATCTAGCCTGGTGCAGTTCCCGCTACGTGGCACGACCTAAGCCGTTGGATCTAGATCCAACGGTTGAGATTAGATCTAGGATTTTCAACGGGGAACTCACCGAGGGTGACGTGACGCGATCTGAGCCCTTGGATCTTGATCGGACGGTTGGTGGAGCTCGGGGTCGGCGATGGCCTCACGGCGAAGTCGTGGCTGCCGGCGCTGAGGACGGCGACCACACGAACGGCGTTTGGGACGTGCTCCGGCGAGGTGAAGGGTCTCTTCGGGTGCGCCTGGCTTCGTGGGTTCCGGATCTGGGGTCAATGGCGGCAGGGGACGACGGACGGCGGCGGAATCAAGCAAAACCACAGCGGAGGGATGCTATGACTCCGGCGAGCGATTCCGGCAGATCTACGGCGGCTGAGGCTCGGTGAGGTAGGGTAGAGAGTGCGCGGGGTCACGGCGGTCCTCGGGGTACCACCCGGTATTTAAATGCCCTCGGCATGCGCGCACGGGACGGAACCCTAATCCTACACGGCGGCGACGCGGCGGAGGAGTCCGGCTCGGACTCGGCGGGGACGATGACGCACGGCCGTCCACGTGGCACGATCAACGGCCACGATCGGCGTGGGCCGATCGGATCCGTCTTGGATTCGGCCGGCGATGCAGGAAGATCCTGGCCGTTGGATCTTGAGCCAACGGTTGGGATCGATTAGGTTTTGGAGTTGGTTTGGTCGAGTCACGTGGCTCGGGTCGGACTCGAACTCGAGTCTGACTCGGGCTCGGTCGGATGAACAGTACTTGACCCGACTTGAATTTCCAGCGATTTAATATTTAAAATAATTCCCAGTAATTCATTTAATTCATTAAAAATAGCAAAATACTCAGAAAAATTCCAGAAAAATTCTGGAAAATATTTTGGAACATTTTGGACTCAAATAAAATATTTCCAACAAAATTTTATTTGCAAAATTAAATTCTTTAATTATTTCAAAATGGAATAAATTCAAATAAATTCCAAATAAATCCAAATAAATTCCAGAAAATTCCAAAAATTCACCAAAGTGCCAAATCACACATGAATTTAAGAAAAGCAAAATTTTGGGGTGTTACAAACCTCCCCCCTTAATAGAATCTCGTCCCCGAGATTCAGGGCTAACTAAGGAATAGGTTTGGAAACTCTTTCCTCAATTCCTCTTCGCGCTCCCAAGTCGCTTCGCTTTCTTCATGGTTGCTCCACTGAACTCTACAGAAACGGGTTGACTTATTTCTAGTCTCTCGATCCATAGTGTCCAAAATCTTCACGGGATGCTCCTTGTAAGTCAAATCCTCTTGCAACTCAATTAACTCTAGCGGTGTCTGTTCCTCAGGAACTCGGAGACACTTCTTCAACTGGGACACATGGAATACATCATGCACTCCTGCTAATGACTGTGGCAACTCCAGTTGATAAGCAACTTCACCTCTGCGGCTCAAAATCTTAAATGGTCCAACATAACGGGAGCTCAAAATCTTAAATGGTCCAACATAACGGGGTGCGAGTTTCCCTTTGGCATGGAACCTCTTAACTCCCCTGAGAGGCGTAACTCTGAGGTATACAAAGTCGTCTGGTTCAAAACTCAAATCCTGCGGCGATTGTCGGCCATAACTCTTCTGTCGAGATTGGGCGATCTTCAACCTTTCCCTAATCATGGCGACCGCTCTTCACCTCCTGAAGAATATCAGGCCCAAAGACACGGCTCGCCGGTCTCATTCCAATTCAATGGCGTCAGACATGGTCGTCCATACAAGGCCTCAAAGGTGACATCGTAAACTAGCCTGATAACTATTGTTGTAACTGAACTCGGCATCACGGCAAACTCTTATCCCAAGAGGTAGCATAAGCCAATGCACAAGCTCTTAACATATCCTCCGAATCTGGTTGACTCTTTCGGTCTGTCCATCCGTGCATGGATGATAAGGTATCTTGAAGTTCAAAGCGGGTTCCCATGGCTTCATGCAACTTATTCCGAGAACCTTGAGGTAAATTGGGTACCTCTCGTCCGATACAATCCTCTTTGGCACTCCGTGCAAGCAGACAATCGATCATGTACAATTACGCTAATTTATCTCCGAGTAAGTGGTCTTCACGGAGGATAAAATGGGCTACTTTGGTCAAACGATCCACTATAACCCATATGGAGTCATAACCTCCTTGAGTCTTAGGCAAACCGGTAATGAAATCCATTCCGATTTCCTCCCACTTCCACTCGAGTATTTTCAGCGGTGTAGTAATCCTGCTGGTCTCTCGATGCATTGCCTTGACTCTCGGCATACGTCGCACAATGCAACATGCTCGGCAACTTCACGTTTCATACTCGGCCACGTAATCTTTCCTTCAAATCCTGATACATTTTGGCGCTTCCAGATGAATTGAGTACTTGGAGTCGTGGGCTTCCTCCAAAATCAGTTGCTTTAACTCCTTCTTGTTAGGCACACAAATGCGATCCTTCATCCACAACGTGCCTTGCTCATCCAACTTGAAGTCCTTTGCCTTGCCTTCTTCCTTGATGGACTTGATCCTGCGGATCTTGTCATCATCCCTCTGTCCTTCTCGGATCTGATCCTCTAGGGTAGGCTTTACTTCTAATGCGGCCAAGAATCCGCTAGGTACAACCTCAATCTTCATTCTCTGGAAATCCTCACATAGCTCATCACGGCTTGTGGCTAGCAACATGCTCACGGTATGGCTTTTCCGACTCAAGGCATCGGCAACTACGTTGGCCTTCCCGGGATGGTAATGGATTCCAACATTGTAGTCCTTGATTAACTCTAACCATCTCCTCTGCCTCATATTCAGATCCATTTGGTGAATATGTACTTAAAACTCTTATGATCCGTATACACTTCACATCTGTTCCGATCGGATAGTGACGCCATATCTTCAAGGCATGCACTACGGCTAACTCTAGGTCATGTGTCGGATAATTTTCCTCATGCGGCGTCAACTGCCTTGATGCATAAGCGACGACCTTTCCATTTTGCATCAGCACACATCCAAGTCCTTGGCGCGATGCGTCACAATAAATATCGAAGCTTTGAGCAACATCCGGTAGAACTAACACCGGTGCTGATGTCAATCGCTTCTTGACTCCTGAAATCCTTTCTCACATTAAAGCGTCGAGGCAAACTTCTTTTCCTTCTTCAGCAATTGCGTAAGAGGTTTCGCAATTGTCGAGAAGCCTTCGATGAAAGCAGCGGTAGTATCCTACCATTCCAAGGAAACTCGAATGCGGGTCACGATCTTTGGCTGCTCCCAATGTAACACAGCTTCTACTTTGCTTGGATCTCTGGCGACTCATACTGCGGTCATTACATGTCCAAGAAACTCCACCTTGTCCTTCCAAAAATCACACTTCTTTGAACTTGGCGAAAAGTTCTTTGTTCCTCGACTTTTCCAAAACTCGCCTTAAGTGTTCGGCATGTTCATCCTCTGTCTTGGAGTAGATTAGGATATCATCTATGAACACGACGACAAACTTGTCCAAATATTCCATGAACACCTTATTCATCATATTCATGAAATAATTTGGCGCGTTAAATCGATCCAAAGGACATAATCAGAAACTCGTAATGTCCATATCTTGGCGAGAATGCCGTCTTGAATATCTTACGATCGGATCTTCAAGCGATGGTATCGATCTAAGATCAATCTTGGAGAAAACTCGGCTCCTCTCGGCTGATCAAACAAATCATCAATCCTGGGTAGCGGATACTTATTCTTCACGGTGACTTCATTGAGTGCACGGTAGTCGATGCACATCCTGAAACTTCCGTCCTTCTTCTTGACAAACAAAGCGGTGCTCCCCACGGCGGCTTGAACTTCGGTCGATAAATCCTTTCTCCATTAACTCTTCTAGCTGTTTCTTCATCTCAACCAACTCCTCGGTGGACATCCGATAGGGTCTCTTTGCTATCGGTCTTTGTACCAGTACAAGCTCTATCACAAACTCTATGTCCCTATCTAGCGGCATACCGGGTAGATCTTCGGGAAAAACATCTGGGTACTCATTCACTCTTGAGACATCCTCTATCTTTGATTGCCTTGATGCTGTTAACCATCAAGCTGTCCATCTCTAAGCTGCAGTGGCTTGAAATTCCACTTTCTTCCCACACGGGCTCTCAAGCTGAGATAGTCCTTCGTCCACAATCCAATACGACCTTGTGCTTGGATAACCAATCCATTCCCAAAATAACGTCTAAGGTGCAGGTCTCCAAAATAATAAGGTTTGCTAGGAACTCTATTCCATCTATTAGTATTCTCACCCGAACTGTTGGAGTTCTGAGTAGGCTACGCGAGCATAAAATCAAAATTTCTACCACGAACACCCAAGATCACATGGAAGTAAAGGATCACGGTCGTTACCCTTGTCGCAGATGCAGCGGAAGCAGATTCACGCGTTGAGGAAGTAGTTGATCACCTCCCGATCGGCACCGATCTCCACCGAAGTTGTTGCCGTCCTCGTCCAGAAAGTGGTCGCGATCTGCCGTCGCGTGGTCGCCGACCTCGTCAGTGGTCGCCGATCTCGTCGGCGTGGTCGCCGACCTCGTCGATGGTCGCCCGACCTCGTCGAGTGGTCGCCGATCTCGTCCGCGTGGTCGCCGACCTCGTCAGTGGTCGCCATGAAAGTCGTCGGAGATCCAACCAAAAGCGGCGTCCACGGATGGCGGCGCCTCTACAGATATCCACACGTACGGCGAGAATGCCGTGCGAGGGTGTGCTAGCACCTCGCCGCGCGACAGGTTTACGGGGAGCAGGAGGGATGCCGCGGCGGTGAGCGTGGTGAGGGTTACGATCCGTGCCATGCCTTTGTTCCTGGCCTCCCCTTTTATAGACACGCTAGTGGGCGAAGCCCGCTAGGTTTCCATCTCCAATGCGGATCCTATCCATGCACAAACCCGTAAACTATTCCAACTCGTTAAGTGTGTGACCCGTTAGGTTCGATTGCAAGTCGGTTATGAATTGAAACCCGTTTCCAATTCATTGATCAACAGCGGCACCTAGCGATGCGTATTGACCCCGAATGCCGCAGAATCAATATTCGGCTGAACCTTGAAACACTCACATACCGATCCCTTCGCCACCACGATACCGAGTCAAGCTCAAGGCGAGATGCATGCCACCCTTGTTGATAGCTCGACCACTTCACTCGACGATTGTGATGGATACAAACCATGACCAACTCTTTAGTCATATTAGCACGGCCGTGCGTTTTCCTTATCCATCCACTCGAGGGGCCCGGAGGTATCTCTCCCGTTATCTAGGAGGGGCAAATCCCATCTTGATCATCACACCCTTGGCAATGTATCGTGGCATACCCGATATTTCATCTTTATGACTACCTATTACGGTGTAGCGTTTGATGATACCAAAGCATACAAGTCTACATGCTAGGCATCCATGACAATCTCAGGTCTAAGGACCATATAGGCGTACCACTCGAGACTATCTGGCGATGGCACTATAAGAGATAACAACTCACGGCGTCTCGGAGTGGGTCTTGTCCGACTACCCATGTTCTCTAACATGTGTCCACATTATTGGTTTGATATCTCCATATCTATGGTATGCGAAACATTACCATCAACCAATACATGTGCTGATCAAATTATCACCGCTCCTCGTAATGATATGGATCGGGGACCCGTTTAGAATAATGTCACTTGACAATGTGTTTCACAATCAGATCGTATCCAATGAACAAAGTCGTAACATATATTCGAGGGAACCGATAAACAAAGTTATCATTATTACATGAACAAAGGCGTATTACAATCATCACCATGATTGATCTAGGCATATTCCCTTCAATCTCCCACTTGCACTAGAGTCAATCATATAGGTACCGAATACCCATTGCTCTTGTGTGCGCCTCATGCTTTGGTTGTGGAAGGGCTTTGTCAGCGGATCAGCCACATTTAGATCCGTGTGCACTTTGCTTATCTTCATATCACCTCTCTCAATGATCTCTCGGATCAGGTGGTATCGCTGAGTATATGTTTGGATTTTTGGTGAGATCTAGGCTCCTTTGCTTGTGCAATGGCACCACTATTGTCACAATAGAGGTCCACTTTGGAAAGGATGCACTAGTGACCACTCCCAATTCGAAATAAATTTCCTGATCCAAAGCTGCTTCCTTTGTCGCTTAGCTGCAATGTACTCGGCCTCCGTTGTGGAATCAGCTCTGTCTCTTGCTTGGAACTTTTCCAGCTCAACGCCCCACCGTTGAGACAGAATACAAACCGGATTGCGATCGCGAATCATCTCTGTCGGTTTGGAAGCTAGCATCGGCGTAACCTTTTCTGACGAGCTCCTCCTCTCCTCAAAGACCAAGAACATCTCCTTAGTCCTTCGCCAAGTATTTGAGGATGTTCTTTCTGACCACCCAGTGACTATCACCAGGATTCGATTGGTACTGCTCGTGACACTTTCAGAGCATATGACACATCTGAGCGCGTACACAACATGGCATACATGATGGATCCAATAGCCGAGCGTATGGGATCCGACTCATTCTCTCTTGCTCATCGGTGTCGAAGCACACCGAGTCTTGCTAAGACTTACACCATGTGACATTGGCAAGAAACCTTTCTTGGAATCATGCATGTTGAACCGTTTTAGTATCTTGTCAATGTCGTACTTTGGCTCAATCCAATTAGCCTTTTTGATCTATCTCTATAGATCTTTATGCCCCAAAATATATGCTGCATCTCCCAAGTCTTTCATCGAGAAACTCTTTCTCGAGATAAGATTGTGCAGCATCCAACATCGAATATCATTTCCGATCAATAGTATGTCATCCACATACAAGACCCGAGAAATACAAGTGCGCTCCCACTAGCCTTCTTGTAAATACAAGGCTCTTCCTCATTTTTGATGAAGCCAAACTGTTTGATCACTTCATCAAAGCGAAGGTTCCAACTCCGAGATGCTTGCTTCAGTCCATAAATGGACTTCCTAAGCTTGCATACTTTGCGACATTAGTAGGATCGACAAAACCCTCGGGCTGTACCATGTACACATCCTCGCTTAGGTTTCCATTTAGGAAAGCCGTTTTGACATCCATTTGCCGAATCTCATAATCATGATATCACGGTAATTGCTAGCATGATCCGGATAGATTTTACCATGGCGATGGCGAATAAGTTTCATCATAGTCCACACCATGAATCTGCTTATACCCTTTTGCCACCAATCGTGCCTTAAAAATGTGAACATTTCCATCGGCGTCTATCTTCTTCTTAAAGACCCATTTGCACTCGATAGTTTTACACCATCGAGGCGAGATCAACCAAGCTCCAAACTTGATTATCATACATGGACTTTAACTCGGATCTCATGGCCTCCGGCCATTTCTCGTAGTCTGGGCCCACCATAGCTTCCTCATAATCCTTGGGCTCGTCATTTTCCAATAATAACACATCGCGTTGCTCCGTCATGAGGAACATGAACCTCTCGGGGCGCGGCTTGCCCGTGAGGACCTCCGTGGGGCTGGCACCTCATCAACGGAGTTCAACAACACGTTGCTCATCCTGCTGAGGACTAGCTGGAGCTGAAGCATTTTCAGGTATTTCTCGAACTTCTTCGAGTTGCACCTTGCTCCCACTAGCTCTTTTGAAAAACTCATTCTCCAAAAGACACCGATCAGGCGACAAACACTTTGCCTTCTTCCCGGTTATAAAAATAATACCCTTTGGTTTCCCTTGGGTACCCCACAAAGAAGCATTTATCCGACTTGGCGTAAAGCTTATCAGACGTCATACGTTTTACATAAGCCTCACAGCCCCAAATTTTAAGAAAAGACAAGTCAGGATGTTTCCCTTTCCATAACTCATATGGTGTCTTATCAACGGATTTAGATGGAACCCTATTCAGCATGAACGCAGCTGTTTCTAGAGCGTGTCCCCAGAATGACAATGGAAGATCGACTTGACTCATCATAGACCGTACCATGTCCAACAAAGTTCGGTTCCTCCGTTCGGATACCCCATTCCATTGAGGTGTCACGTGAGGAGTCAATTGTGGTACAATTCCACAACTCTTTAGATGATAACTATACTCTTGGATCAAATATTCAACTCCACGGTCGGACCGTAGAAATTTAATTTTCTTGCCCAAATGATTTTCTACTTCATTACGAAACTCTTTGAATTTTTCAAAAGATTCAGACTTATGCCTCATTAGATAGATATAGCCATATCTACTAAAGTCATCGGTGAAAGTAATGAAGTAATCTTGATAACCACCTCGGCAATTGAGCTCATTGGTCCACATACATCGGTATGTATGAGAGCCAACAACTCGCGCATTCTCTCACTTGTGCCGGTGAAAGGTGCCTTTGTCATCTTGCCAAGTAAACAAGACTCGCATGTTTCAAAAGATTCCAAATCTAATGGACCAAGAAGACCATCTTTATGGAGCTTCTCCATCGTCTTTTATTTATATGGCCCAAGCGACAATGCCATAAATAAGTGGAATTAGCATCATTTGTTTTGAGTCTTTTAGTATTAACATTGTTTATAGAAGCATTACCAAGATCTAGAACATACAACCCATTCACCAATGGGCGATTACCATAGAGCAAGCTTTTGAAATAAATAGAACAATTCCTGTTCTTTATTACAAAATCATATCCATCTTCCTCTAAACAAGAAGAAGAGATAATGTTCTTACTCAAGGCAGGAATGTAATAACAATTATTCAATTCCATGACTAAACCAGAAGGTAATGACAAGGGATAGACACCAACGGCCTTCGCAGCAACCATTGCTCCATTGCCGACGTGAATTTCCAACTCGCCAATCTTGCAATCTCTAGTCCTTCTTAACCCCTGCAACGATTTGCAAGTATGAATCATTGATCCGGTATCAAATACCCAAGACTCGGTAGGACAAGTTGCAAGATTAACTTCTATAACATTAATACCAAGTAGAAGGAACCTTTCCTTTCTTTACATCTTCCAGTACTTTAGACGATTTCTCTTCCAATGCCCACAACCCTTGCGGTAGTGACATTTATCGAAGCATTAGGGCCAAACTTTGGCCTTTCTTTGAAACTTTGGTTTTGGGTCTTGGATCTTATCCTCACCACAACTTATAGCCTTGCGCTTCCTTTTCTTATCCTTTTGAATCATCATCACATGATTTGTGCCTTTCTTTATGCTCTCTTCCTTGATTTTCAGCATTCCATGCAGTTCGGTCAGATTCTTCTCGGTACATTCATATGAAAGTTCGGAATGAGCGGTTCATAGCTCATGAGGAGCGGCCCGGAGAATCACATCTGTGGCCAACTCATTTTGCAAGGGAAAACCGAGCTTCTCCAAGCTCTCAATGTAACCAATCAACTTGATTACATGAGGGCTAACGAAGCACCCTCGGCCGACTTGCATAAACAATGCTTTAGATATCGAATATCTTTCAGCCCTTGCTTGGTTCTCAAACATGCCCTTAAGGCCTACAATCATAGTGTAGGCATCGGCGTGCTCATATTGCTTTTGAAGCTCGAGTTCATTGTGGCAAGCATGAGACGGTGACATCTAGGGCGTCGTTAGTGTGCTTCTCATAAGCACGCTTATCGGCCGGCGGATGCATTTTCAGGCAATTCATCGGGATATGGACCGTCTAGAACATATTCCTTCTTTTCAGCCTTGAGAACAATTCTCAAGCTTCGATACCAATCCATAAAATTCGTCCCAGAGTTTTTCCCTCTCTAGAATCGATCGCAAGTTAAAACCAGAGTTTGCATTAACAGCGTTTGGTGCCATCTACAACATAAATAAGCAAAGTTTCAGCACTATGTTCATGTTAATCTCTTATTAAATGATTTTAATAAAAGATGCTTCCATTAAGATCACTTTCCCTCTGGCGATCTCCATGGAACAAGATCCATGGTCACTACGGTTCGGGTAATGACTTGTCAATACCACTTGAACCCGTGACATAGGTAGGCAACACCTTGCCAATCACATCATATGTGACTCTTGCTTGTTGGGGTGGCATCATATGCCCCGGCGCCCAACAACGATGCCCGAAGTCCCAAATCCTATTTGGATGACTCCGTTAAGCAAACCAATACTATGCTCGTGAGTGCACGGGTTAGGCTACACTCACTCTATTGTACAAGTAAGAGGGTGGCGTTCACGACTTGTCAAGACCTTATCCACCATCGTACAAGGCGATGAAGCAGCTATTGAAAAAGGGCATCTTACTCTTAATTTTCGAGGGAAACTATTCAATCAGTTAACATATTCACCACATATGACGTGAAAGAATAGCAATGCAAGGTAAATCATCACAGGCAAAGCAAATAGGCGTGAACTAGTATGGCCTATGGCGTGGCGATCTCCATCTTCCACGACCTTCCTTGCACACCCGGCCATCGAATTGAAGCCTCCAAGAACATGTACTAAACTACTACATCTAGCGACTAGTAGCAAAATTACATGAGGATTCAAGGCATCACATGCAAACGCATGAGCCGTTATACAATAATATGACAGCCCACGGCTGCAATTAATCATGACACGCAGGCCATGAATTTCACAATCATGCATCAAATACACAAAGGGTCCATCTGTTCACAACATACCCCGCAAAAACAAGTTAGCGCTGGATCGATTCTAGCGCGGGAAGTGAACAAGTTTTAATTTATGGACACTATCTTGACTATCACGGCGGTCGATTCCGTCTATGAAAGCGGCAGAGGGTATGAGATCGCATCTATGAAAACGCTATGGAAATTCAATCGGATTTATCTCATCAAGCGATTCGAGCCATCGAATGTCTCGGTTTCCATAGGATCGATCTTCATCGATCCATCGCGAGGTCCCCTTGAGAGGGTGGCGACCACACCGATCTCGATCTGTTGGTTCGATATGTTCGGCACTTGCTACTACCCGATGGTGTTACCGGCCGGTAGGGGTAATGCATGGCACGAATCTGAAAGCGAGCCGCGAACTAATCTTTTTGATCGTGTAGAGCCACCAACTCATACCTCATACTTCCCCAATACCGATTGATCCAATCAACCCGTGATAAACATAACGACACATCGACATGTGCGCGTGATCCGAATCCAAAACTACACATGATCGGCTCGATACCACTGTTGGAGTTACAGGTAGGCTACGCGAGCATAAAATCAAAATTTCTACCACGAACACCCAAGATCACATGGAAGTAAAGGATCACGGTCGTTACCCTTGTCGCGCAGATGCAGTGAGCAGATTCACAGCGTTGAGGAAGTAGTTGATCACCTCGATCGGCACCGATCTCCACCGAGTTGTTGCCGTCCTTGTCCGAGTGGTCGCCGATCTCGTCGGCGTGGTCGCCGACCGACCTCGTCAGTGGTCGCCGATCTCGTCAGCGTGGTCGCCGACCTGCGTCCAGTGGTCGCCGATCTCGTCCGGCGTGGTCGCCGACCTCGTCAGTGGTCGCCGATGAAAGTCGTCGGAGATCCAACCGGGCGCGTCCACGGATGGCGGCGCCTCTAACGATATCCACCGCGTCTGGCGAGGAACGCCGTGCGAGGTGTGCTAGCACCTCGCCGCCGCGACTTGGTTTTACGGGAGCGGGAGAGGATGCACGCGGTGAGCGTGGTGAGGGTTACGATCCGTGCCATGCCTTTGTTCTGGCCTCCCCTTTTATAGACACGCTAGTGGGCGAAGCCGCTAGGTTTCCATCTCCAATGCGGATCCTATCCATGCACAAACCGTAAACTATTCCAACTCGTTAAGTGTGTGACCCGTTAGGTTCGGTGCAAAGTCGGTTATGAATTCGAAACCCGTTTCCAATTCATTGATCAACAATGGCACCTAGCGATGCGTATTGACCCCGAATGCACAGAATCAATATTCGGTGAACCTTGATACACTCACATACCGATCCCTTCGCCACACGATACGATCAAGCTCAAGGCGAGATGCATGCCACCCTTGTTGATAGCTCGACCACTTCACTCGGCTGTGTGATGGATACAAACCATGACCAACTCTTTAGTCATATTAGCACGGCCGTGCGTTTTCCTTATCCATCCACTCGAGGGGCCCGGAGGTATCTCTCCGTTATCTAGGAGGGCAAATCCCATCTTGATCATCACACCCTTGGCAATGTATCGTGGCATACCCGATATTTCATCTTTATGACTACCACTGTTACGGTGTAGCGTTTGATGATACCAAAGCATACAAGTCTACATGCTAGGCATCCATGACAATCTCGTGTCTAAGGACCATATAGGCGTACCACTCGAGACTATACGCTGATGGCACTATAAGAGATAACAACTCACGGCGTCTCGGAGTGGGTCTTGTCCGACTACCCATGTTCTCTAACATGTGTCCACATTATTGGTTTGATATCTCCATATCTATGGTATGCGAAACATTACCATCAACCAATACATGTGCTGATCAAATTATCACCGCTCCTCGTAATGATATGGATCGGGGACCCGTTTAGAATAATGTCACTTGACAATGTGTTTCACAATCAGATCGTATCCAATGAACAAAGTCGTAACATATATTCAGGGAACCGATAAACAAAGTTATCATTATTACATGAACAAAGGCGTATTACAATCATCACCATGATTGATCTAGGCATATTCCCTTCAGGAACATCCTACTTTAGTTCGGAGTTCGGAACCAGGGTTTGAACTAAAAGCATGCATCTAAGTCTTGCAATCCTCAAATCATTTCTAGTAGCAAAGCCTTGCGAAACAAAGCGAATGTGAAGCTCGAGTCAAACAAAAGCTGTGCAGGTGCTGAGTTAACAAGTAACTTACCCAGTCTGGCGTCAGTAGCATTCTGCGGTGCATCTGTGGTGACATGGTTGACTCGGCCTCTCACCTGATGCAGGGTGTGGCTCCAGTGCTGGCGTCCTAGGTGGGGTGGTTCCTAGATTGAAGCGGCCAGGGTCACTCCTGCTGTCTTCTTTGGACAAGCTGTTGGCAAGGTGTCTGGCTCGTTCTTGATTGTAGCAGCGTCTCACATTCCTTCTTGTTGCACAGGCGGCGTTTCTAGCAGGGGCTGAAGTGCAGTAGTTACGATTGGCGGAGTCTTGGTGCTGAGGATGGTGTCCTTGTTGCATTACGTGGTTGAAATCTGAAGAATTGATTTGGTGCAACTCTCAGCGTATTGCGTTCCCTGGCGTGATCCTTCTTTGTTGCATCCTGCGCTTCTGTTCTCATCCAGTTCCTTGCGCTTGTCCTCAAGAATAAGCGCCTTATTCACCACTCTTAGAAATGGAAAGGTGTGGGTGATCAATCCTACTTGCAATCTGAGTTAAGTCCCTTCATAAAAGCGAGACTGGCCGGCTTTATCCGTCGCTACATCCTCAGTGCGTAGCGTGCTAGTGTGTGAACTTGTTCGGGTAGTCGACCACTTGGCTGATTACCTTGCTTGATGCTCTGAACTCCTCCTTCTTAAGGTCCATGATTCCTTCGTGCACGTGATCTGTCGGAATGCACTGTGAATTCTTCCCAAGTGATATCTTGAGGGTTCTCTTGCGTGGCACGAAGTTCTCCCACCATTCGGCCATGTCCCTTCCGGTGATGAGAAGCGTGAAGTACCTTCTCATTTCCTATGCATTGAGCTATGTGTAGCTTCCTCTCGATTGATCTTAACCAATCATCGGCCTCCAATGGATTGGCATTCCCGGAAGAAAGTGGGTGGGTGAGTTCTCATGAACTCTCGACAGCCTTGTATTCTGGCGTGGTCCCTGATTAACTTGATTAGCAAGTGGCCTGAGCGATGGCGTGTTGCATTTGTTGCATCATAGCATGCATCAACCGAGTGCAGGCAGCAAGAAAAGCTCCGAAATTCTGCACATCCGGTGGCGGTCTTTGGTGCTCCCTCATTGGGGTTTTCCAGGCGAGAACCGCTTCCATTGCCTCCAAAGTTTCCACGGGTATTCACCATCTGTCGATTTGCTCTAGGTTTAGAGATGAGAGGAAACAAGAATAGACAAGTAATATGGAACTTATGCGGGGCGAAAGGTGTACTTTAAGGTCCAACTTTATTATTGATATTAATAACTTGGTATGGTTGCTTACAATGCCTAAGGGCCTTGCAACACATAATGCACACTCGACAAACAAATGAAAATCCAAATCGAACTAACACTGAGTCGGCGCCTAAAGGGTGACTCTTTATTCTATGACGCGACTCGGCGAAGGAGTCTCACTATAGAACCTATGCTCACTCATCGAGAAAACCTCCACGGCACTGGAGTACGGATCTTTGCGGCATAGGCGCGAAAGCGATTGCCATGTCCAGCAAGCTGTGTCCTCTATGGTAGTCGAAGAAGCGGTGTCCTCGTCGAGATCGACTCCTCTGGATCCGCTCGTGTAGCTCAAATCACTCTGGAGTGCAGTCCGTACAAAGTCATCTCCAACTCGTCAATCCTTCGCGAAGGTGTGCCACATACTCTTGAGCTTCCCGCCATCTGTTTTCTCTGTCGTGATCTCCTTGCGGGCCTTACTGTAGCTCCTTGCTTGTATTATCTAGTACATCCTCTTGGCGACAACAAATCGTGCCAAGCGTGTGTAACCGTGGCATCCTCATCCTGAATCGCCGGGTCAAGAAGGTTGTCCTTCTTGTAGCGGATGATAACGAACACCGTGCTCTCCAATTCTCTGGCGTGAATACGGGTAATGTGCCGCATTGCTCGTCGTGATACTTCTTGGATACCCATCTCGCATTGTAGATCTCCTGGCAAAGGTGTATCGGCCGATTGCATGGGCCCTTCTTCCTAGCAGGTACCTCAATCTTTACGTCACAAGCCTTGATCAATCCCGCTTGTCTGATCACTTCTACTTGGTATTGGGGCTTCTCAAAATCTCCGAGAATTTGTAGCATATGCCAAAGTTCCGCGGCGTGACCAACTCCTAGATCAACGTAGTTGAACTCTTCCTCCATCTGTCACAAGAGTGCTTTGCGTAAGAACTCGGAATTTTTAAAGTGTGACAAGGTAAGGGAAAATTTCAGCAAGAGACAAGAAAAGAGAGAAGGGGATAAGTCGAGATGTCATTTCTTATTTTGACAAATTTTTAGCTTTAGAAAATAGGTTTTATCCTCACTACGACCATTCTAGCTAGGGTTGAGCCTACAGTCAAGTATGGCTCTGATACCACCTCTGTCGGGACCCCGAATTTGCAAATCCGGACCCTCTGTGTATTCAGCACTAGTCCAGGAACGCGCTAGTGCACACAGTCTTAACATCGGTAAATATCACAATCATACCACTCGATACCAATAAAGTACTTTTATTTAAATAGTCAAACTAGTTACTTGACCTTATGGTCAAGTTACAAATATATGCCTCGCAAGGCAAAGCTTATTCAGAGAAAAATAATAGCAGCGGAAAATCAAAGAAGGTAACATCGTGGCGCCATCCAGTATACCACAGGCAACTGACTGGGCTCGCTTCCCTAAGTAGACGGATCCTCTTGGAGCTCCTCCTCCAAAGCTTGTGCAGTCTCCTCTTCAACTGGTGTTGTATTGTGGCAAGGGTGAGTACTTGGTACTCAGCAAGTCATGCACAGAATGCAAGCTAATATACTATATGCATGGCTTGGTACAAAGGAATAGCTCAAGGTATATTTGCGAAACTGATTTGAAAAGTAATGTAAGTAGATTCAAAGCGGTAGAAATTAGTAAAGCATAAGTAACTATTCAAGAAGTTTGGTAAACATCTTTCCCATCCTAAACCACATTTCCATCAACTTCATTATTAATCTAGCCCAACCTTTCAAACCAAAGTTATTTTTGAGAAAATCTAACCCTTGATCAGTAATTCCCGGCGATGTCAATACCGCGGACACGGCTATTCGAATAGATTCTAAACTCTGCGAGAGGTTATGCACTTTACCCACAAAATACGGTCAAACACCACAAAGGCGAGTTCCGTAACAAAGTCTTTTGGAAACTTCTAACAATACAAGTGGTCCTCCCGGTTATTAAGACTAACCCTTCCCTTCGCTAAGGCGAAGTCTAGGCCAATCAACCGTTAGATGGGTACCTGGCCTCACCCGATGCGCTCCCCGCACAACTTACACAAAGGGTGTAGTTGACCTCCGAGGTCCCACAGTGCGTTATTAGTAACTTAGTCAACTAGGTCCGTCCCATTACAGGACATGTGGTTGCACGTTAGACCCAGTTCAAAGGCTTGCAAGGTGAAGTCCTTAGGGTGACCAGGCAAGACTACCCGAAGAACCAAATCAACACTTCCAATGCCACAATCGCCCACTGATTACTCTTGCCACATGCCCTGGTCGAAATCGTTTATCAAACCCCAGTTGATTACCATGCACCACGTGCCATCAACATCACATGATACTTTTCCAAAACAGGTTCAATATATCATTAAGTCAATATTAACATTTGATTGTCCAAAATCATGTCATGAGCACGTAGCAGGTCTAAGCAGTGTACTACAACGGTCTAAACCCATGTTGGCGATTTAATAATGTCCAACTAGTAATCCACAACTAGGGTGACAAGGGGTCATGGCACATACTTAAGTAATCAAGGTGTCATACAGCAAATTGGTATTTATCTAACCCCCATGTTTAAACAAAGTATTTTCCTAATTGAACTAGCATGCAATAATTTAAATCAAAATAGATTTCGAAATAGGATCAACATGGTCAAAGCACAACTTGCCTTCAAAAAGCACTTGTTCTTGGTCTTGAGTTGGATCCTGAGTCAATACTTCTCCTTCGAATCCTTCCGGTACTTCAACGTCTACTCGTAAAGCGTGCAAATAGCAAATACACGAATAAACAATAGGCAAAAAGTGTCCAAACATCCAAATAAAATCCATAAACAGAGAGAACATAATTTTATGAGTTTTTAGAAACTGGAATCGTCAAATTTGGAGTTAAGACGCAAAAGTTATGATTATTTAAAGTTTAAATAATCAATTAAATAATTTTGCAGAGAAAAAATTTAGTCCAAAAATTAATTAAAATTCATATTTAGGTAGGTCTCAATTTTATACAAATTTAGAAATTTGAATCACTCAAATCGGAGTTGAAACGCAAAAGTTATAAGCGTTTGAAGTTTTGAAATTCAAATCAATTATTAAACCGATTTATTAAATCATTTTCTTTTTCGAAAAATCATTTATTGCGTCAGCAGGGACACGTGGCAGCACTGGATTGGTTCGCTGGCGTCGGCCGGTCCATGGACTCGGTCCACGCTCGGCTCGGGTCTACTGCGTGGACCGGTCCCACGGCTCACGTGTCGGCGACATGTGGGCCCACTCGGGTAGCGTCATCGGCGGCGTCGGCGGGGCTCGGCCACGGTCTGCGGCAGGTGGGTCCATCCGATGACGTCATGGGTGACGTCACGGTGCGGTCGCTGACACGCGGGCCCCGCGTGTCAGTGGCCCACGCGCACGCCCGCGTGGCGCGGCGGTTCGGCTCCCTGGACACGTGGCACGATCGTAGCCGTTGGTTTGAAAACCGACGGCTAGGATTGGATTTGGGCCTCCAGTGCTTGGGCGCATGGGTTGATCTGGGCCGTTGGATCTTGATCTAACGGTCCAGATCCAATCTAGCCTGGTGCGATTCCGCCACGTGCACGACCTAAGCCGTTGGATCTAGATCCAACGGTTGAGATTAGATCTAGGATTTTCAACGGGGAACTCACCGAGGTGGCGTGGCGATCCGAGCCCTTGGATCTTGATCGGACGGTTGGTGGAGCTCGGGGTCGGCGATGGCCTCACGGGCGAAGTCGTACGCCGGCTGCCGAGGACGGCGACCACACGAGCAGCGTTTGGGGCGTGCTCGGCGAGGTGAAGGGTCTCTTCGGGTGCGCCGGCCGTGGGTTCCGGATCTGGGGTCAATGGCGGCAGGGGACGGCGGACGGCGGCGGAATCAAGCAAAACCACAGCGGAGGGATGCTATGACTCCGGCGAGCGATTCCGGCGGATCTACGGCGGCTGAGGCTCGGTGAGGTAGGGTAGAGAGTGCGCGGGGTCACGGCGGTCCTCGGGGTACCACCCGGTATTTAAATGCCCTCGGCATGCGCGCACGGGACGGAACCCTAATCCTACACGGCGGCGACGCGGCGGAGGAGTCCGGCTCGGACTCGGCGGGGACGATGACGCCGCGGCCGTCCGCGTGGCACGATCAACGGCCACGATCGGCGTGGGCGATCGGATCCGCGTCTGATTCGACCGGCCAAAGCGATGCGAAGATCCTGACCGTTGGATCTTGATCCAACGGTTGGGATCGATTAGGTTTTGGAGTTGGTTTGGTCGAGTCACGTGGCTCGGGTCGGACTCGAACTCGAGTCTGACTCGGGCTCGGTCGGATGAACAGTACTTGACCCGACTTGAATTTCCAGCGATTTAATATTTAAAATAATTCCCAGTAATTCATTTAATTCATTAAAAATAGCAAAATACTCAGAAAAATTCCAGAAAAATTCTGGAAAATATTTTGGAACATTTTGGACTCAAATAAAATATTTCCAACAAAATTTTATTTGCAAAATTAAATTCTTTAATTATTTCAAGATGGAATAAATTCAAATAAATTCCAAATAAATCCAAATAAATCCCAGAAAATTCCAAAAATTCACCAAAGTGCCAAATCACACATGAATTTAAGAAAAGCAAAATTTTGGGGTGTTACAAACCTCCCCCCCTTAATAGAATCTCGTCCCCGAGATTCTGGGCTAACTAAGGAATAGGTTTGGAAACTCTTTCCTCAATTCCTCTTCGCGCTCCCAAGTCGCTTCGCTTTCTTCATGGTTGCTCCACTGAACTCTACAGAAACGGGTTGACTTATTTCTAGTCTCTCGATCCATAGTGTCCAAAATCTTCACGGGATGCTCCTTGTAAGTCAAATCCTCTTGCAACTCAATTAACTCTAGCGGTGTCTGCTCTCAGAACTCTGAGACACTTCTTCAATCGGGACACATGGAATACATCATGCACTCCACCTAATGATCAGGCAACTCCAGTTGATAAGCAACTTCACCTCTGCGGCTCAAAATCTTAAATGGTCCAACATAACGGGTGCGAGTTTCCCTTTGGCATGGAACCTCTTAACTCCCCGAGAGGCGTAACTCGAGGTATACAAAGTAAATGCAGTTCAAAACTCAAATCCTCGCGACGATTGTCGGCATAACTCTTCCGCCGAGATTGGGCGATCTTCAACCTTTCCCTAATCATGGCGACCTGCTCTTCAAATTTCCTCTGAAGAATATCAGGCCCAAAGACACGGCGCCGCCGTCTCATTCCAATTCAATGGCGTCAGGCATGGTGCGCCCATACAAGGCCTCAAAGGTGACATCTGTAAACTAGCCTGATAACTATTGTTGTAACTGAACTCGGCATACGGCAAACTCTTATCCCAAGAGGTAGCGTAAGCCAATGCACAAGCTCTTAACATATCCTCCAGAATCTGGTTGACTCTTTCGGTCTGTCCATCCGTCGGTGGATGATAAGTCAGATCTTGAAGTTCAAACGGGTTCCCATGGCTTCATGCAACTTATTCCAGAACCTTGAGGTAAATTGGGTACCTCTGTCCGATACAATCCTCTTTGGCACTCCGTGCAAACAGACAATCCTGATCATGTACAATTCTGCTAATTTATCTCCCGAGTAAGTGGTCTTCACGGGGATAAAATGGGCTACTTTGGTCAAACGATCCACTATAACCCATATGGAGTCATAACCTCCTTGAGTCTTAGGCAAACCGTAATGAAATCCATTCCGATTTCCTCGCACTTCCACTCGAGTATTTTCAGCTGTAGTAATCCTGCTGGTCTCTGATGCATTGCCTTGACTCTCTGGCATACGTCGCACAATGCAACATGCTCGGCAACTTCACGTTTCATACTCGGCCACCAGAATCTTTCCTTCAAATCCTGATACATTTTGGCGCTTCCAGGATGAATTGAGTACTTGGAGTCGTGGGCTTCCTCCAAAATCAGTTGCTTTAACTCCTTCTTGTTAGGCACACAAATGCGATCCTTCATCCACAACGTGCCTTGCTCATCCAACTTGAAGTCCTTTGCCTTGCCTTCTTCCTTGATGGACTTGATCCTGCGGATCTTGTCATCATCCCTCTGTCCTTCTCGGATCTGATCCTCTAGGGTAGGCTTTACTTCTAATGCGGCCAAGAATCCGCTAGGTACAACCTCAATCTTCATTCTCTGGAAATCCTCACATAGCTCATCCTGGCTTGTGGCTAGCAACATGCTCACGGTATGGCTTTTCCGACTCAAGGCATCGGCAACTACGTTGGCCTTCCCGGGATGGTAATGGATTCCAACATTGTAGTCCTTGATCAACTCTAACCATCTCCTCTGCCTCATATTCAGATCCGACTGGGTGAATATGTACTTAAGGCTCTTATGATCCGTATACACTTCACATCTGTTCCCGATCAGATAGTGACGCCATATCTTCAAGGCATGCACTACGGCAGCTAACTCTAGGTCATGTGTCGGATAATTTTCCTCATGCGGCCTCAACTGCCTTGATGCATAAGCGACGACCTTTCCATTCTGCATCAGCACACATCCAAGTCCTTGGCGCGATGCGTCACAATAAATATCGAAGCTTTGAGCAACATCCGGTAGAACTAACACCGGTGCTGATGTCAATCGCTTCTTCAGCTCCTGAAATCCTTTCTCACATTCTGGCGTCCAGGCAAACTTCTTTTCCTTCTTCAGCAATTGCGTAAGAGGTTTCGCAATTGTCGAGAAGCCTTCGATGAAACGGCGGTAGTATCCTGCCATTCCAAGGAAACTCCGAATCTGGGTCACAGTCTTTGGCTGCTCCCAATGTAACACAGCTTCTACTTTGCTTGGATCTACGGCGACTCCTTCTGCGGTCATTACATGTCCAAGAAACTCCACCTTGTCCTTCCAAAAATCACACTTGCTGAACTTGGCGAAAAGTTCTTTGTTCCTCAGCTTTTCCAAAACTCGCCTTAAGTGTTCGGCATGTTCATCCTCTGTCTTGGAGTAGATTAGGATATCATCTATGAACACGATGACAAACTTGTCCAAATATTCCATGAACACCTTATTCATCATATTCATGAAATAGGCGCATTAAATGGAGTCAAAGGACATAATCAGAACTCGTAATGTCCATATCTTGACGAGAATGCCGTCTTGAATATCTTCCGATCGGATCTTCAATCGATGGTATCCCGATCTAAGATCAATCTTGGAGAAAACTCCGGCTCCTCTCAGGTGATCAAACAAATCATCAATCCTGGGTAGCGGATACTTATTCTTCACGGTGACTTCATTGAGTGCACGGTGAGTCGATGCACATCCCGAAACTTCCGTCCTTCTTGACAAACAAAACTGGTGCTCCCCACGGCGACGAACTCGGTGCGATAAATCCTTTCTCCATTAACTCTTCTAGCTGTTTCTTCATCTCAACCAACTCCTCGGTGGACATCCGATAGGGTCTCTTTGCTATCGGTCTTTGTGCAGTACAAGCTCTATCACAAACTCTATGTCCCCTGTGCAGCGGCATACCAGGTAAATCTTCAGGAAAAACATCGGGGTACTCATTCACTACTGAGACATCATCTATGCTGATTGCCTTGGTACTGTTAACCATCAACTGTCCATCTCTAACTGCGGTGGCTTGAAATTCCACTTTCTTCCCACACTGCTCTCAATCGAGATAGTCCTTCGTCCACAATCCAATACAGCCTTGTGCTTGGATAACCAATCCATTACCAAAATAACGTCTAAGGTCTGGGTCTCCAAAATAATAAGGTTTGCTAGTAACTCTATACCATCAATTAGTATTCTCACCCCGGAACATCCTACTTTTGTTCGGAGTTCTGAACCAGGGTTTGAACTAAAAGCATGCATCTAAGTCTTGCAATCCTCAAATCATTTCTAGTAGCAAAGCCTTGCGAAACAAACGAATGCGAAGCTCGAGTCAAACAAAAGCGTTGCAGTACTGAGTTAACAAGTAACTTACCCAAGACGACGTCAGTAGCATCGCAGGTGCATCTGTGGTGACATGGTTGACTCGGCCTCTCACCACGGCCTGCAGGTGTGGCTCTGGTGCCGGGCGTCCTAGCTGGGTGGTTCCTAGATTGAAGCGAATCGGGGTCACTCTCGCTGTCTTCTTTGGACAAGCTGTTGGCAAGGTGTCCTGCTCGTTGCGCTTGTAGCGCCTCATCGTTTCCTTCCGATCGCTCGAGGCGGCGTTTCTAGCAGGGGTGGGTCCGTAGTTCGATTGGCGAGTCTTGGTGCTTTGAGGATGGTGTCCTTGTTGCATTCTCGTGGTTGAAATCAGAGAATTGATTTGGTGCAACTCTCGGTATTGCGTTCCTGGCGTGATCCTTGCTTTGTTGCATCCTGCGCTTCTCGTTCTCATCCGGTTCCTTGCGCTTGTCCTCAAGAATAAGCGCCTTATTCACCACTCTTAGAAATGCGGAAAGGTGTGGGTGATCAATCCTACTTGCAATCCTGAGTTAAGTCCCTTCATAAAACGAGACTGCGGCTTTATCCGTCGCTACATCCTCAAAGTGCGTGGCGTGCTAGCTGTGTGAACTTGTTCAGGTAGTCGACCACCGGTGATTACCTTGCTTGATGCTCTAAACTCCTCCTTCTTAAGGTCCATGATTCCTTCAGGCACGTGATCTTGTCGAATGCACCGTGAATTCTTCCCAAGTGATATCTTGAGGGTTCTCTTGCGTGGCACGAAGTTCTCCCACCATTCGGCCATTGTCCCTTCCAGTTGATGAGAAGCGTAGAGTACCTTCTCATTTCCTATGCATTGAGCTATGTGTAGCTTCCTCTCGATTGATCTTAACCAATCATCGGCCTCCAATGGATTGGCATTCCCAGAGAAAGTGGGTGGGTGAGTTCTCATGAACTCTGACAGCCTTGTATTCTGGCGTGGTCCCTGATTAACTTGATTAGCAGTGGCCTGAGCAGTGACGTGTTGCATTTGTTGCATCATAGCATGCATCAACTGAGTCTGGGCAGCAAGAAAAGCTCCGAAATTCTGCACATCCAGTGGCGGTGCTGGTGCTCCCTCATTGGGGTTTTCCACTGGGCGAGAACCGCTTCCATTACCTCCAAAGTTTCCACGGGTATTCACCATCTGTCGATTTGCTCTAGGTTTAGAGATGAGAGGGAAACAAGAATAGACAAGTAATATGGAACTTATGCGGGGCGAAAGGTGTACTTTAAGGTCCAACTTTATTATTGATATTAATAACTTGGTATGGTTGCTTACAATGCCTATTGTAACACCCCAAAATTTTGCTTTTCTTAAATTCATGTGTGATTTGGCACTTTGGTGAATTTTTGGAATTTTCTGGAATTTATTTGGATTTATTTGGAATTTATTTGAATTTATTCCATTTTGAAATAATTAAAGAATTTAATTTTACAAATAAAATTTTGTTGGAAATATTTTATTTGAGTCCAAAATGATCCAAAATACTTTCCAGAATTTTTCTGGAATTTTTCTGAGTCATTTGCTATTTTTAATGAATTAAATGAATTACTGGGAATTATTTTAAATATTAAATCGCTGGAAATTCAACTCGGGTCAAGTACTGTTCATCCGACCGAGTCGGAACCCGAGTCGGACTCGAACCCGACCCGAGCCAGTTGACTCGATCAAACCAGCTCAAAACCCTAATCAATCCCAACCGTTGGATCAAGATCCAACGGCTGAGATCCGCCCGTACCGGTTCGAGCCGTATCCGGCCCGGATCCGATCGCGCCCGTGCGATCGTGGCCGTTGATCGTGCCACGTGGACGGCTGTGCGTCGTCGTCTCCGCCGAGACCGAGCCGGACTCCGCCGCCGCGTCCGCCGCCGTGGGAAACTAGGTTTCCGTGTCCCGCGCGAACGCCGAGGCTATTTAAAGCGTGAGACGTCCCCCGAGGTTGCCCTCATCCTTGCGCACCCGTTCCCCCGAGCCATCTCGCCTGAGCCGCCGTTGTTTGCCCGTGCGAGCTCGCCGTAGTTGGAGGAAGTGACCGCCGCGGTTTTTGCTCGATTCCGTCGCCGTCCGTCGTCTTCCGCCGAGAAGGAGCCCAGATCCGGAACCACCGTGACGAGACGCACCCGAAGGAAGGATTCACTTCGCCGGAGCAACCCCGAAACGCCGTCGGGCTCGTCGTCGTCTCCGTCTCCGGTGGCTGCAGCGCCGCCGCGTCGCCATCGACTTCGCGAGCTCGGTGAACCGTCAGATCCAGATCGGACGGTTGAGGTGAGTTCACGTGTCCCCAACCCGATTAGATCTGGACCGTTGGATCAAGATCCAACGGTTCACAATCGCCACGTGCTGTAGTAGTGTTATTATAGGATTAGATCTGGACCGTCCGATCTAAATCGAACGGCCCACGATCATCGAGTAGTTTCAACGTGTTAACCCTGGATCTAATCCGCGCCGTTGATTTTCAAACCAACGGTCGTGATTGCGCCACGTGTCGGGAAGTTGGACCGACGCGGTCGGCCGGCGCCAGCAGCGTCGCGTGTGGTGACCGACACGCGGGGCCCGCGTGTCGAGAGGCCCGCATGTCGGCGGCGGACCCGATAGCGCCGACGTCACCCATGGCGTCATCGGTGGGACCCACTGCCGACACCGTGGTGAGCCCGACGTCGGCCGATGACGTCACCCGAGTGGGCCCACATGTCAGTCTCACGTAGAATCGTGGACCGAGTCCACGGTAGACCCGAGCCGAGCGTGGACCAAGTCCATGGACCGGCTGACGTCAGCCAACCAATCAGAGGCTGCCACGTGTCCATGCTGACGCAATAATTAATTTCCGAAAAAGAAAATGATTTAATAAATCGGTTTAATAATTGATTTGAATTTCAAAACTTCAAACGCTTGTAACTTTTGCGTTTCAACTCCGATTTGAGTGATTCAAATTTCTAAATTTGTATAAAATTGAGATCTACCTAAATATGAATTTTATTTAATTTTTGGACTAAAGTTTTTCTCTGTAAAATTATTTAATTGATTATTTGAACTTTAAATAATCATAACTTTTGCGTCTTAACTCCAAATTTGACGATTCCAGTTTCTAAAAATTCAGAAAATTATGTTCTCTCTGTTTATGGATTCTATTTGGAGTTTTGGGATGTTTTTGCCTATTGTTTATTTGTGTATTTGCTATTTGCACGCTTTACGAGTAGACGTTGAAGTGCCGGAAGGATTCGAAGGAGAAGTATTGACTCAGGATCCAACTCAAGACCAAGAACAAGTACTTTTTGAAGGCAAGTTGTGCTTTGACCATGTTGATCCTATTTCGAAATCTATTTTGATTTAAACTATTGCATGCTAGTTCAATTAGAAGAAAAATACTTTATTTAAACATGGGGGTTAGATAAATACCAATTTGCTGTATGACACCTTGATTACTTAAGTATGTGCCATGACCCTTGTCACCCTAGTTGTGGATTACTAGTTGGACATTATTAGATTGCCAACATGGGTTTAGACCGTTGTAGTATACTGCTTAGACCTGCTACGTGCTCATGACATGATTTTGGACAATCAAATGTTAATATTGACTTAATGATATATTGAACCTGTTTTGGAAAGGTATCATGTGATGTTGATGGCACGTGGTGCATGGTAATCAACTGGGGTTTGATAAACAGTTTTCGACCAGGGCATGTGGCAAGAGTAATCAGGTGGGCCAGTTGTGGCATTGGGGATGTTGATTTGGTTCTTCGGGTAGTCTTGCCCTGGTCACCCTAAGGACTTAACCTTGCAAGCCTTTGAACTGGGTCTAACGTGCAACCACATGTCTGTAATGGGACGGACCTAGTTGACTAAGTTGCTAATAACGTACCTGTGGGACCTCAGGAGGTCAACTACACCCTTTGTGTAAGTTATGCGGGGGGCGTCTGGGTGAGGCAGTACCCATCTAACGGTTGATTGGCCTAGACTTCGCCTTAGCGAAGGAAGGGTTAGTGCTTAATAACGGGGAGGACCACTTGTATTGTTAGAGGTTTCCGAAAGACTTTATTCACGAACTTCGCCTTTGTGGTGTTTATTTGTATCTTGTGGGTAAAGTGCATAACCTCTGCAGAGTTTAGAATCTATTCGAATAGCCGTGTCCGCGGTATTGGACATCGCTCGGGAATTACAGTCAAGGGTTAGATTTTCTCAAAAATAACTTTGGTTTGAAAGGTTGGGCTGGTTTAATAATGAAGTTGATGGAAATGTGGTTTAGGATGGGGAAGATGTTTACTAAACTTCTTGAAAAGTTATTTATGCTTTACTTATTTTTACTGCTTTCGAATCTACTTATATTACTTTTCAAATGCTGTTTACTGCAAATATACCTTGAGCTACTCCTTTGTACCAAGCCATGCATATAGTATATTAGCCTGCATTCTGTGCATGACTTGCTGAGTACCAAGTACTCACCCTTGCCTCAATACAACACCAGTTGAAGAGGAGACTACACCAGCTTTGGAGGAGGAACTCCAAGAGGATCCGTCTACTTAGGGAAGCGAGCCCGATCGATTGCCTGTGGTATCTTTGGATGGCGCCACGATGTTACCTTATTTGATTTTCCGCTGCTATTATTTTTCTCTGAATAAGTTTCGCCTTGCGAGGCATACATTTGTAATTTGACCATAAGGTCAAGTAACCAACTTGACTATTTAAATAAAGTACTTTGATAATATCGATTGGTATGATTGTGATATTTACCAATGTTAAGACTGTGTGCACTAGCGCGTTCCTGGACTAGTGCTGAATACACAGAGGGTCCGGATTTGCAAATTCGGGGTCCCGACAGAGAGGTGGTATCGAGCCATACTTGACTCGTAGGCTCAAAACTAGCTAGAATGGTCTTAGTGAGGATAAAACCTATTTTCTAAAAGCTAAAAGTTTGTCAAGATAAGAAATGGCATCTCGACTTATCCCCTTCTCTCTTTTCTTGTCTCTTGCTGAAATTTTCCCTTACCTTGTCATAATTGAAAAATTCCGAGTTCTTACGTAAAGCACTCTTGTGACAGATGGAGGAAGAGTTCAACTACGTTGATCTGGGAGTTGGTCACGCCGCGGAACTTTGGCATATGCTCTGGACTCTCGGAGATTTTGAGAAGCCGCAATACCAAGTGGAAGTGATCGGACAAAGCGGGATTGATCAAGGCTTGTGGCGTGAGGATTGAGGTACTGCAAGGAAAAAGGGCCTGTGCAATCGCCTCGATACCGTGACCGCCGGAGATCTACAATGCGGATGGGTATCCAAGAAGTATCACGACGAGCAATGCGGCACATTACCCGTATCTACGCCAGAGAGTTGGAGAGCACGGTGTTCGATTTACCATCCGCGCAGCGATAACCTTCTTGACCGAAGGAGATTCGGGATGAGGATGCCCACGGTTACACGGTTGGCACGATTTGTCGCCGCCAGGAGGATGTACTAGATAATACAGGCAAGGAGCTACTGAAGGCCCGCAAGGAGATCACGACAGAGAAGAACGAGATGGCGGGAAGCTCAAGAGTATGTGGCACACCTTCTACGAAGGATTGACGAGTTGGAGATGACTTTGTATGCGGACCAGACCCGAGCGATGCTCGAGCTACGAGCCCGATCCGGAGGAGTCGGATCTCGATGAGGACCTTTGCTTCTTCGACTACCACAGAGGACCATGATTCTTTGGACATGGCGTCGTTTCGCGCCTATGCCACAAAGACACCGTACCCAGGCCGTGGAGGTTTTCGATGAGTGAGCATAGGTTCTATAGTGAGACTCCTTCGCCGAGTCGAGTCATAGAATAAAGAGTCACCCTTTAGGCGTTAGACTCCAGAGTTAGTTCGATTTGGATTTGCTTTGTTTGCTGAGTGTGCAGTATGTGTTGCAAGGCCCTTAGGCATTGTAAGCAGCCATACCAAGTTATTAAATAATAAAGTTGGACCTTAAAGTTACCCCTTTCGCCCCGCATAAGTTCCATATTACTCGTCTATTCTTGTTTCCCTCTCATCTCTAAACCTAGAGCAAACCGACAGATGGTGAACACCCGTGGAAACTTTGGAAGCAATGGGAGTGGTTCTCGCCAAATGAAAACCCCAATGATGGAGCACCAGCACCGCCACCGGATATGCAGAATTTCTGAGCTTTTCTTGCTGCCCGGACTCGATTGATGCATGCTATGATGCAACAAATGCAGCACGTCCTTTGCTCGTGCCAGCGCTAATCAAGTTAATCATGGACAACGCCCGAGAATACAAGACTATCAGAGTTCATGAGAACTCACCCACCCACTTTCTCTGGGAATGCCAATCCATTGGAGGCCGATGATTGGTTAAGATCAATCGAGAGGAAGCTGCACATAGCTCAATGCATAGGAAATGAGAAGGTACTCTCGCTTCTCATCACCGAAGGAACATTGCTTGAATGGTGGGAGAACTTCTGTGCCACGCAAGAGAACCCTCAAGATATCACTTGGGAAGAGTTCACACCGCATTCGACAAAGATCACGTGCTGAAGGAATCATGGACCTTAAGAAGGAGGAGTTCAGAGCATCAAGCAAGGTAATCGGCCGGTGGCCGAGCTACCTAAACAAGTTCACACAGCTAGCACGCTACGCACCTGAGGATGTAGCGACAGATAAATCCAGACAGTCTCGTTCTATGAAGGGACTTAACTGAGGATTGCAAGACTTAAGTGCATGCTTTTAGTTCAAACCCACAGTTCCAGAACTCCGAGCGAAAGTAGGATGTTCGGGGTGAGAATACTAATAGGTGGAATAGAATTCCTAGCGAACCTTATAATTTTGGAGACCCAGACCTTAGACGTCATATTGGGAATGGATTGATTATCCAAGCACAAGGCCATATTGGATTGTGGACGAAGGACTATCTCAGTTGAGAGCCCGTGTGGGAAGAAAGTGGAATTTCAAGCCCACCGCGATTAGAGATGAACAGTTGATGGTTAACGATACCAAGGCAATCAGCATAGAGGAAGTCCCGATGGTGAATGAGTACCGATGTCTTTCCCAAAGATCTACAGTATGCCGCGAGGCGAGGACATAGAGTTTGTGATAGAGCTTGTACTGCACAAAGACCGATAGCAAAGAGACCCTATCGGATGTCTACCGAGAGTTGGTAGAAATGAAGAAACAGCTAGAAGAGTTAATGGAGAAAGGATTTATCGAGGCCAGGAGTTAGTACCGTGGGGAGCACCGATTTTGTTTGTCAAGAAGAAGGGCGGGAGTTTCGGGATGTGCATTGACTATCGTGCGCTCAACGAAGTCACCGTGAAGAATAAGTATCCGCTACCCAGGATTGATGATTTGTTTGATCGGTTGAGAGGAGCCGGAGTTTTCTCCAAGATTGATCGAGATCGAGGATACCATCGATTGAAGATCCGATCGGAAGATATTCAAGATCTGCATTCTCGTCAAGATATGGACATTCTGAGTTCTGATTATGTCCTTTGGGGGTGACGAATCGCCAGCTTATTTCATGAATATGATGAATAAGGTGTTCATGGAATATTTGGACAAGTTTGTCGTCGTGTTCATAGACGATATCCTAATCTACTCCAAGACAGAGGATGAACATGCAGAACACTTCAGGCGAGTTTTGGAAAAGCCGAGGAACAGCAACTTTTCGCCAAGTTCGGCAAGTGTGATTTTTGGAAGGACAAGGTGGAGTTTCTTGGACATGTAATGACCGCATGAAGAAGTCGCCGTAGATCCAAGCAAAGTAGAAGCTGTGTTACATTGGGAGCACCAAGATCGTGACCCAGTTCGAGTTTCCTTGGAATGGCGAGGATACTACCGCCGCTTCATCGAAGGCTTCTCGACAATTCGCGAAACCTCTTACATAGCTGCTGAAGAAGGAAAAGAAGTTTGCATGGGCGCGAGAATGTGAGAAAGGATTTCAGGAGCTGAAGAAGCGATTGGCGTCGGCACCGGTGTTAGTTCTCTGGGATGTTGCTCAAAGCTTCGATATTTATTGTGACGCATCGCGCCAAGGACTTGGATGTGTCTTTGATGCACGAAACGGAAAGGTCGCCGCTTATGCATCAAGGCGATTGAGGCCGCATGAGGAAAATTATCCGACACATGACTTAGAGTTAGGCTGCCGTAGTGCATGCTTTGAAGATATGGCGTCACTATCGATTGGAAAGCAGATGTGAAGTATATACGGATCATAAGAGCCTTAAGTACATATTCACCCAGTCGGATCTGAATATGAGGCAGAGGAGATGGTTGGAGTTGATCAAGGACTATAATGTTGGAATCCATTACCATCCCGGGAAGGCCAACGTAGTAGCCGATGCTCTGAGTCGGAAAAGCCATACCGTGAGTATGTTGCTAGCCACAAATCAAGATGAGTTATGTGAGGATTTTCAAAAGATGAAGATTGAGGTTGTACCTAGCGGATTCTTGGCCGCATTAGAAGTAAAGCCTACCCTAGAGGATCGAGATCCGAGAAGGGACGAAGGATGATGACAAGATCCGCGAGGATTAAGTCCATCAAGGAGGAAGGCAAGGCGGAGGACTTCAAGTTGGATGAGCAAGGCACGTTATGGATGAAGGATCGGATTTGTGTGCCTAACAAGAAGGAGTTAAAGCAAGCGATTTTGGAAGAAGCCCATGACTCCAAGTACTCAATTCATCCTGAAGCGCCAAGATGTATCGGGATCTGAAGGAGAGATTACGGTGGCCGGGTATGAAACGAGAAGTTGCCGAGCATGTTGCATTGTGCGGCGTATGCCGGAGAGTCAAGGCAATGCATCGAGAGACCGGCGGGATTGCTACAACCGCTGAAAATACCGAGTGGAAGTGGGAGGAAATCGGAATGGATTTCATTACCGGTTTGCCGAAGACTCAAGGAATTCACGACTCCATATGGGTTATAGTGGATCGCTTGACTAAAGTAGCCCATTTTATCCCCGTGAAGACCACTTACTCGGGAGATAAATTAGCGAATTGTACATGATCGAGGATTGTCTGTTTGCGGAGTGCCAAAGAGGATTGTATCGGACGAAGGTACCCAATTTACCTCAAGGTTACGGAATAAGTTGCATGAAGCCATGGGAACCCGTTTGAACTTAGTCTGACTTATCATCCTGAGACGGATGGACAGGCCGAAAGAGTCAACCAGATTCTGGAGGATATGTTGAGAGCTTGTGCATTAGCTTATGCTACCTCTTGGGATAAGAGTTTGCCGTATGCCGAGTTCGATTACAACAATAGTTATCGAGGCTAGTTCTACAGATGTCACCTTTTGAGGCCTTTGTATGGTCGACCCTGTCGGACGCCATTAAATTGGAATGAGACCGTGGCGCCGTGTCTTGGACCTGATATTCTTCAAGAGGTGAAGAAGCGGTCGCCATGATTAGGGAAAGGTTGAAGATCGCCCAATCTCGACGAGAAGAGTTATCTTGACAATCGTCGCCGAGAATTGAGTTTTGAACCGAAGACTTTGTTTACCTCGAGTTACGCCTCTCGGGGAGTTAAGAGGTTCCATGCCAAAGGGAAACTTCGCACCCGTTATGTTGGACCGTTTAAGATTTTGAGTCGCGAGGCGAAGTTGCCTATCATTTGGAGTTGCCCACGATGCGTTGGCGGAGTGCATGATGTATTCCATGTGTCCCGATTGAAGAAGTGTCTCCGAGTTCTGAGGAGCAGACACCGCTAGAGTCAATTGAGTTGCAAGAGGATTTGACTTATAAGGAGCATCCGTGAGGATTACGGACACAATGGATCGAAAAACTAGAAACAAGTCAACCCGTTTACGTAGAGTTCGATTGGAGCAACCATGAAGAAAGCGAAGCGACTTGGGAAGCCGAAGAGGATTTGAAGAAAGAGTTTCCAAACCTATTACGTAGTGAGCCACTGAATCTCGGGGCGAGATTCTATTAAGGGGGTAGGTTTGTAACACCCCAAAATTTTGCTTTTCTTAAATTCATGTGTGATTTGGTACTTTGGTGAATTTTTGGAATTTTCTGGAATTTATTTGGATTTATTTGGAATTTATTTGAATTTATTCCATTTTGAAATAATTAAAGAATTTAATTTTACAAATAAAATTTTGTTGGAAATATTTTATTTGAGTCCAAAATGATCCAAAATACTTTCCAGAATTTTTACGGAATTTTACGAGTCATTTGCTATTTTTAATGAATTAAATGAATTCTTGGGAATTATTTTAAATATTAAATCGCTGGAAATTCAACTCGGGTCAAATCTTATTCATCCGAAGAGTTGGAACCCGAAGTCGGACTCGAGTCAGGCAAAGCGATTGACTCGATCAAACCGGCTCAAAACCCTAATCAATCCCAACCGTTGGATCAAGATCCAACGGTGAGATCCGCCGTCTGCGGTTCGAGCCGTATCCGGCCGGATCCGATCGCGCCCGTCGATCGTGGCCGTGATCGTGCCACGTGGGCGGCTGTCGCGTCGTCGTCTCCGCCGAGTCCGAGCCGGACTCCGCCGCCGTGCCCGCCGCCGTAGGAAACTAGGTTTCCGTGTCCCGCGCGAACGTCGAGGCTATTTAAAGCGTGAGACGTTCCCCGAGGTTGCCCTCATCATTGCGCACCCGTTCCCAGAGCCATCTCGCCTGAGCGCGTTGTTTGCCCATGCGAGCTTCGCCGTAGTTGGAGGAAGTGACCGCGCGGTTTTGCTCGATTCGTCGCCGTCCGTCGTCTTCCGCCGAAGGAGCCAGATCCGGAACCACCGTGGCGAGGCACGCGAAGGAAGGATTCACCGGCCGGAGCAACCCCAAGCGCCGTCGGGCTCGTCGTCGTCTCCGTCTCCGGTGGCTGCAGCGCCGCGTCGCCATCGACCGCGAGCTCGGTGAACCGTCGAGATCGGTCGGACGGTTGAGGTGAGTTCACGTGTCCCCAACCCGATTAGATACTGGACCGTTGGATCAAGATCCAGCGGTTCCACAATCACCACGTCTTTGTAGTAGTGTTATTATAGGATTAGATCTGGGCCGTCCGATCTAAATCGAGCGGCCACGATCATCGAGTAGTTTCAGCGTGTTAACCCTGGATCTAATCCGCGGTTGATTTTCAAACCAGCGGTCGTGATTGCGCCACGTGTCGGGAAGTTGGACCGGCGCGATCGGCGCCGCCCACGCAGCGTGCGTGTAGACGCCGACACGCCGGCCCGCGTGTCGAAGGCCCGCATGTCGGCGGCGGACCCAGCCAGCTGGCGTCACCCATGGCGTCATAGGTGGGACCCACTGCCGGCGATTGGTGAGCCCGTGACGTCGGCGATAGCGTCACCGAGTGAGCCCACATGTCGATCTCACGTAGAATCGTGGGCCGAGTCCACGGTAGACCCGGCCGGCGTGGACCAAGTCCATGGACGGTGGCGTCGACCAACCAATCGAGGCTGCCACGTGTCCATCTTTGGCGCAATAATTAATTTCCGAAAAGAAAATGATTTAATAAATCGGTTTTAATAATTGATTTGAATTTCAAAACTTCAAGCGCTTGTAACTTTTGCGTTTCAACTCCGATTTGAGTGATTCAAATTTATAAATTTGTATAAAATTGAGATATACGTAAATATGAATTTTATTTAATTTTTGGACTAAAGTTTTTCTCTGTAAAATTATTTAATTGATTATTTGAACTTTAAATAATCATAACTTTTGCGTCTTAACTCCAAATTTGACGATTCCAGTTTCTAAAAATTCAGAAAATTATGTTCTCTCTGTTTATGGATTCTATTTGGAGTTTTGGGATGTTTTTGCCTATTGTTTATTTGTGTATTTGCTATTTGCACGCTTTCTGAGTGAGCGTTGAAGTGCCGGAAGGATTCGAAGGAGAAGTATTGACTCAGGATCCAACTCAAGACCAAGAACAAGTACTTTTTGAAGGCAAGTTGTGCTTTGACCATGTTGATCCTATTTCGAAATCTATTTTGATTTAAACTATTGCATGCTAGTTCAATTAGAAGAAAAATACTTTATTTAAACATGGGGTTAGATAAATACCAATTTGCTGTATGACACCTTGATTACTTAAGTATGTGCCATGACCCTTGTCACCCTAGTTGTGGATTACTAGTTGGACATTATTAGATTGCCAACATGGGTTTAGACCGTTGTAGTATCTTTGCTTAGACACACTTTCGTGCTCATGACATGATTTTGGACAATCAAATGTTAATATTGACTTAATGATATATTGAACCTGTTTTGGAAAGGTATCATGTGATGTTGATGGCACGTGGTGCATGGTAATCAAGCGGGGTTTGATAAACGATTTCGGCCAGGGCATGTGGCAAGAGTAATCAGGTGGGCGGTTGTGGCATTGGGGATGTTGATTTGGTTCTTGGGTAGTCTTGCCACTGGTCACCTAAGGACTTAACCTTGCAAGCCTTTGAGCTGGGTCTAACGTGCAACCACATGTGTAATGGGGACGGACCTAGTTGACTAAGTTGCTAATAACGTGCACTGTGGGACCTCGGAGGTCAACTACACCCTTTGTGTAAGTTATGCGGGGGCGTCTGAGGGTGAGGCCAGTACCCATCTAACGGTTGATTGGCCTAGACTTCGCCTTAGCGAAGGGAAGGGTTAGTCTTAATAACCGGGAGGACCACTTGTATTGTTAGAGGTTTAGAAAGACTTTATTCACGAGGAACTTCGCCTTTGTGGTGTTTGTTGTATCTTGTGGGTAAAGTGCATAACCTCTGCAGAGTTTAGAATCTATTCGAATAGCCGTGTCCGCGGTATTGGACATCGCTCGGGAATTACAGTCAAGGGTTAGATTTTCTCAAAAATAACTTTGGTTTGAAAGGTTGAAATTTGGTTTAATAATGAAGTTGATGGAAATGTGGTTTAGGATGGGGAAGATGTTTACTAAACTTCTTGAAAAGTTATTTATGCTTTACTTATTTTTCTTGCTTTCGAATCTACTTATATTACTTTTCAAATGCTGTTTCTTTGCCAAATATACCTTGAGCTACTCCTTTGTACCAAGCCATGCATATAGTATATTAGCACATTACGTGTGCATGACTTCTTTGAGTACCAAGTACTCACCCTTGCCTCAATACAACACCGAGTTGAAGAGGAGACTACACCGGCTTTGGAGGAGGAACTCCAAGAGGATCCGTCTACTTAGGAAGCGAGCCGATCGGTTGCTGTGGTATCTTGGATGGCGCCACGATGTTACCTTATTTGATTTTCATTTGCTATTATTTTTCTCTGAATAAGTTTTAGCCTTGCAGGCATACATTTGTAATTTGACCATAAGGTCAAGTAACCAGCTTGACTATTTAAATAAAGTACTTTGATAATATCGATTGGTATGATTGTGATATTTACCAATGTTAAGACTGTGTGCACTAGCGCGTTCCTGGACTAGTGCTGAATACACAGAGGGTCCGGATTTGCAAATTCGGGGTCCCGACACCTAAGGGCCTTGCAACACATACTGCACACTCAGCAAACAAATGAAAATCCAAATCGAACTAACACTGGAGTCTGACGCCTAAAGGGTGACTCTTTATTCTATGACGCGACTCGGCGAAGGAGTCTCACTATAGAACCTATGCTCACTCATCGAGAAAACCTCCACGGCACAGAGTGCGGATCTTTGCGGCATAGGCGCGAAGCTTGATTGCCATGTCCAGCAACCGTGTCCTCTATGGTAGTCGAAGAAGCGGTGTCCTCGTCGAGATCGACTCCTCTGGATCTGGCTCGTGTAGCTCGAAATCTTGGCTCGGAGTGCTGGTCCGTACAAAGTCATCTCCAACTCGTCAATCCTTCGCAGAAGGTGTGCCACATACTCTTGAGCTTCCCGCCATCTGTTTTTCTCTGTCGTGATCTCCTTGCGGGCCTTCTGTAGCTCCTTGCTTGTATTATCTAGTACATCCTCTTGGGCGACAACAAATCGTGCCAAGCACGTGTAACCGTGGCATCCTCATCCTTAATCGCCTTGGGTCAAGAAGGTTGTCAACTGCTTGCGGATGATAGCGGAACACCGTGCTCTCCAATTCTCTGGCGTAGATACGGGTAATGTGCCGCATTGCTCGTCGTGATACTTCTTGGATACCCATCTGCATTGTAGATCTCTGGCGGTCTGGTGTATCGGCGATTGCACAGGCCCTTCTTCCTAGCGGTACCTCAATCTTTACGTCACAAGCCTTGATCAATCCCGCTTGTCTCGATCACTTCTACATGGTATTGGGGCTTCTCAAAATCTCTGAGAATTTGTAGCATATGCCAAAGTTCATGGCGTGACCAACTCCTAGATCAACGTAGTTGAACTCTTCCTCCATCTGTCACAAGAGTGCCTTGCGTAAGAACTCGGAATTTTTAAAGTGTGACAAGGTAAGGGAAAATTTCAGCAAGAGACAAGAAAAGAGAGAAGGGGATAAGTCGAGATGTCATTTCTTATTTTGACAAATTTTTAGCTTTAGAAAATAGGTTTTATCCTCACTACGACCATTCTAGCTAGGGTTGAGCCTACAGTCAAGTATGGCTCTGATACCACCTCTGTCGGGACCCCGAATTTGCAAATCCGGACCCTCTGTGTATTCAGCACTAGTCCAGGAACGCGCTAGTGCACACAGTCTTAACATCGGTAAATATCACAATCATACCACTCGATACCAATAAAGTACTTTTATTTAAATAGTCAAACTAGTTACTTGACCTTATGGTCAAGTTACAAATATATGCCTCGCAAGGCAAAGCTTATTCAGAGAAAAATAATAGCAGCGGAAAATCAAAGAAGGTAACATCGTGGCGCCATCCAGTATACCACAGGCAACTGACTGGGCTCGCTTCCCTAAGTAGACGGATCCTCTTGGAGCTCCTCCTCCAAAGCTTGTGCAGTCTCCTCTTCAACTGGTGTTGTATTGTGGCAAGGGTGAGTACTTGGTACTCAGCAAGTCATGCACAGAATGCAAGCTAATATACTATATGCATGGCTTGGTACAAAGGAATAGCTCAAGGTATATTTGCAGTAAACAGCATTTGAAAAGTAATGTAAGTAGATTCGAAAGCAGTAGAAATTAGTAAAGCATAAGTAACTATTCAAGAAGTTTGGTAAACATCTTTCCCATCCTAAACCACATTTCCATCAACTTCATTATTAATCTAGCCCAACCTTTCAAACCAAAGTTATTTTTGAGAAAATCTAACCCTTGACTGTAATTCCCGAGCGATGTCCAATACCGCGGACACGGCTATTCGAATAGATTCTAAACTCTGCAGAGGTTATGCACTTTACCCACAAAATACAGTCAAACACCACAAAGGCGAGTTCCCGTAACAAAGTCTTTTGGAAACTTCTAACAATACAAGTGGTCCTCCCTGGTTATTGCGCACTAACCCTTCCCTTCGCTAAGGCGAAGTCTAGGCCAATCAACCGTTAGATGGGTACCTGGCCTCAGCCCGATGCGCTCCCAGTACAACTTACACAAAGGGTGTAGTTGACCTCCTGAGGTCCCACAGTGCGTTATTAGTAACTTAGTCAACTAGGTCCGTCCCATTACAGACATGTGGTTGCACGTTAGACCCAGTTCAAAGGCTTGCAAGGTGAAGTCCTTAGGGTGACCAGGCAAGACTACTAGAAGAACCAAATCAACACTCCCAATGCCACAAGCTGGCCCTGATTACTCTTGCCACATGCCCCAGTCGAAAACTGTTTATCAAACCCCAGTTGATTACCATGCACCACGTGCCATCAACATCACATGATACTTTTCCAAAACAGGTTCAATATATCATTAAGTCAATATTAACATTTGATTGTCCAAAATCATGTCATGAGCACGTGCAGGTCTAAGCAGTGTACTACAACGGTCTAAACCCATGTTGGCGATTTAATAATGTCCAACTAGTAATCCACAACTAGGGTGACAAGGGTCATGGCACATACTTAAATAATCAAGGTGTCATACAGCAAATCGGTATTTATCTAACCCCCATGTTTAAACCAAGTATTTTTCTAATTGAACTAGCATGCAATAGTTTAAATCAAAATAGGTTTCGAAATAGGATCAACATGGTCAAAGCACAACTTGCCTTCAAAAGCACTTGTTCTTGGTCTTGAGTTGGATCTGAGTCAATACTTCTCCTTGAATCCTTAGGTACTTCAACGTCTACTCGTAAAGCGTGCAAATAGCAAATACACGAATAAACAATAGGCAAAAAGTGTCCAAACATCCAAATAAAATCCATAAACAGAGAACATAATTTTATGAGTTTTTAGAAAGCTGGAATCGTCAAATTTGGAGTTAAAGGCGCCAAAAGTTATGATTATTTAAAGTTTAAATAATCAATTAAATAATTTTGCAGAGAAAAACTTTAGTCAAAAATTAATTAAAATTCATATTTAGGTAGGTCTCAATTTTATACAAATTTAGAAATTTGAATCACTCAAATCGGAGTTGAAGCATAAAAGTTATAAGCGTTTGAAGTTTTGAAATTCAAATCAATTATTAAACCGATTTATTAAATCATTTTCTTTTTCGAAAAATCATTTATTGCGTCGGCGAGGACACGTGGCAGCACTGGATTGGTCTGCTGGCGTCGGTAGGTCCATGGACTCGGTCCGCGCTCGGCTCGGGTCTCTGTGGACCGGTCCACGGCTCACGTGTCGGCCGACATGTGGGCCCGCTCGGGTGGCGTCATCGGCCGGCGTCGGCGAGGCTCGACCAGTCTTTGGCAGGTGGGTCCATCCGATGGCGTCATGGGTGGCGTCCGCGGTCGCGATCGGCCCGACACGCGGGCCCGCGTGTCGATGGCCCACGCCGCTGCCCGCGTGGCGCGGCGGTTCGGCTCCACTGGACACGTGGCGCGATCGTAGCCGTTGGTTTGAAAACCAAGCGGCTAGGATTGAATTTGGGCCTCGATTAGCTTGGGCGCGCGGGTTGATGCTGGCCGTTGGATCTTGATCTAACGGTCGAGATCAATCTAACTTTGGTGCGATTCCGCTCATTAGCGCGACCTAAGCCGTTGGATCTAGATCCAGCGGTTGAGATTAGATCTAGGATTTTCAGCGGGGAACTCACCGAGGGTGGCGTGGCCGATCTGAGCCCTTGGATCTTGATCGGACGGTTGGTGGAGCTTCGAAGTCGGCGATGGCCTCACGGCGAAGTCGTGAGCTGCCGTGGCGGGGCAGCGACCACGAGCAGCGTTTGGGGCGTGCTCGGCGAGTGAAGGGTCTCTTGAGTGCGCTGGCCGTGGAGTTCGGATCTGGGGTCAATATGGCGGCGAGGGGCGGCCAGACGGCGGCGGAATCAAGCAAAACCACAGCGGAGGAGTTGCTATGACTCCGTGGCGGTCCAGCGGATCTCTGGCGGTGAGGCTCGGTGAGGTAGGAGTAGAAAGTCGCAGCGAAGTCACGCAGCGGTCCTCGGTACCACCGTATTTAAATGCCCTCGGCATGCAGCGCCGCAGGCGGAACCTAATCCTACACGGCGGCAGCGGCGGAGAGTCGGCTTCGGACTCGGCGGGGAGCGATGGCGCCGCGGCCGTCCACGTGGCACGATCAGCGGCCCGCGATCGGCGTGGGCCGCGATCGGATCCGTGCTTGGATTCGGCCAAAGCGATGCGGGAAGATCCTGGCCGTTGGATCTTTATCCAGCGGTTGGGATCGATTAGATTTTAGGTTGGTTTGGTGAGTCCACGTGGCTCGGGTCGGACTCGAACTTCGAGTCGACTCGGGCTCGATCGGATGAAACGATGACCCGACTTGAATTTCCAGCGATTTAATATTTAAAATAATTCGATAATTCATTTTAATTCATTAAAAATAGCAAAATACTCAGAAAAATTCCAGAAAAATTCTGGAAAATATTTTGGAACATTTTGGACTCAAATAAAATATTTCCAACAAAATTTTATTTGCAAAATTAAATTCTTTAATTATTTCAAAATGGAATAAATTCAAATAAATTCCAAATAAATCCAAATAAATTCCAGAAAATTCCAAAAATTCACCAAAGTGCCAAATCACACATGAATTTAAGAAAAGCAAAATTTTGGGGTGTTACATCTTCCCATAAAGAAATCAACAAACTAAGCATTAAAACTTGGAAATGCGCCCAAAACAAGCGCAACACTAGACTCCTCATCTTCGTCTTCACCCAAGGAAGACAAAACCACACACCGCATACGGAACGATCCGCGAAAGCCCATCACCTTTTCATTTGGTTCAAAACAGCTAAAGCCAAGAAAAGTAACAAACACCGACCGTCAGAACGGCAAAGAACATACGAAGGAAACCACCATTAACTCTTCTATTTGACTCCAGTCAACTACCCGATCAACGACAGAAAGGATAAGCACTCTTCTCCTACAGGGGTCAATAGTTCTTCGGTGGTGGCACTAAGCAAACCACACCGTCAAACCTCACCCTTACTATGAAATAAGAGAGGTGGCGAAACCCTTCGGCACCAAAACCACTTTTACCACCACAACAGGAATAAGTCCTTCATTTATCTCATAGACATCGCAGCGTACTATATCATATATAGCATGTGGCAACAAGGCTTAAGTACACCGGTTAAGCGTAAACAACGATACCCATACCCGTCCCTCTGTGCATCCGATTGTGTGTCAAATTTTAGATTAGTTATACCATTTTTGCAAGTTTTAATGTTGCTATCCTATGACAAAGTTTTAGTTGAAACCTAAGCCATGTTTCTAAGTTATTCCACATCATATTTTAGTTGTACCCTATGGCATGACACTAAAATTCACATTCCAAGGACCTCTGACCAGCTCGATACCAAGCTGTAACACCAGGCATTTAATATGCCCGAATGCTACAAACATAAGCTAAACAACATGTAAGTACCACAATTAAACATAAATTCCAGCAAAGAGTTCATATGCTAAAAACCGATATTCGGCAGCATCTCCTTTGTTTTTCCATGAATTAACACAATCCCAATATCATGGCAAGATATATATATCATAGCACACGACATCTAAAACAACAACATAAATGGACATAACATCAAGTTACGCTAATAATACCACGCTTAACCACTTCATAAACTATAACGAAGCAAATAAGGATTCACAAGCATGCTAGATTAAACCATACATTAAGTTTAGGGCACAACTCTTAATATCATGTCTCCACGTGGTTAATTATGGACTATGATGGTGGAGCTACGTGTAGAAGTGTAGCTAGATCCCTTTTTCCCGCATGCCGATCTCAAAGTACCTAAAAACAACATAAAACACAAGCGTGAGTTCGAAAACTCAGCAAGCATATTGTAATGGACAACAAGATCATTTACAAGACAATAATACCTCACATCACATATAACATCTCATACTTGAGCACATAACAACATCATCATCATTAAAAAAATGTATTGCAATGCAATGCAATGCAATGTTATGCTCATATCTCCATGGAAACTCATACCGGTATGGTTGAGTACACACCGTCGGTGTGCACCCTCTCCCCTTCCATCCCGAAGATGGAGGGTGCCTACTCCTCGCTTCCACAACCCACGGTAGATGGAATCACGATGTAGGACATACTCTAATGGCTCTCCGGATTAGTCATAACTTTCTCACCGACCTTCCCGGATTAGTTAATGACTTTCTCACCGCCCGGGCCATGTAACATGTCATGCATGCAACTATGCCAATTATCATATTTCACATGTACATAAACATATGGCAACTCATCATGACAAATATAAACACATGGCATCGAACCATGATAATTATACTCAATATTTCATTGGAAAACAGCAAGCATGGCAAGTGAGCATAGCAAGTGTTCAATCTTTCACCCAATATCAACAAACAACCTACAATCCGCTATACATTATAACACACTTGCCTCAACCAGCGAGCGGCAGTTTGTGGCACGTAGAGGGCACTCCGGTGTCACACCACCTGCACATAGGCATCACACACTCACAATAATGCCCGCCAAAACAGTACACAAATCCCCATCTAACCCGACATTGCCCACTACTTGCAAACCTAAAAACAGAGGTTCTGTCGGCGGGACAACAGCCTTACAAAGGCCATAACTTGAGTTCTGGGACTCCAAATCGATTAAACGAGTACACTATCGTGAAGCTTAGGAAATTTCCTACCTTTTTCTAGTTATACGGAAAGACTGATTCGGACTCTAAAATTGTTTAATCTACAGATTACTACGATCTGTTCCAATCGCGTCACAGATTTTAACACACTCGGTAAAACGGCCATAACTTTCAAACGGCTGATCGGATTTTAACGTGCTTTATGTCCACGGAAAGATAATTAAATTATCTACAACTTCTTTTAAGTCCGTACGGACATATTCGGATTCTAAATCGACGAAAACTCGAACCCTAGCCCGACTGCTCAATCTGCCCGAAAACAGAAACGTGGCAACGTCTAGATCTAACCCAAAGAACTCCAATCCAGCACCACCAATTGATCTAAAAACTTGATAATCACCCTAAGAACAGTACCTAGATCAATTCCAAGGATCTCCATGATCATACCTTTGCCCATGAGCGAATCTCCAATAGATCTCCTCGCGGATCGCTCCTGCGCTCCACGCTCCTCGCTCCTCGCTCCTCGCTCCTCGCTCCAACGGATGGATCCACAAGGTGCAGAGGTGTGGAGACCACCCTAGGGCAGCAAGGGGGTGGAGGAGAGGTGGGGAGCAATGGGGCAAAGGGGGAGGTGGAGGCGCACAAGAGGGAGAGGGAGAGGGGGTGGCGGCTAGGGCTTAGGAGGGGGCGGTGGGGGCGCCCAAGGGCAGGGGAGCACGCCCAAAAGGCTGGTGGGGAACCCTTTTACCAGCCCCCACACCCAATCCTAGTCCGTTCACGGAGACCTACTCCATCCCACAAAAGCCACCAAGGCCCAAACTCCCGGGAAGGCCCAAAACCGGAGCGCCCGGAAAAGCTATTAACCTCCATATCCTATAGTTTTAACTTTAATTCCACATCTCATAATGTTATTAACCTTATCATGCAAGTTAAATAAGATTCACGACACTCCGTGGCGACATAACACTTCAACTTGACCCAAAAGCGAGAAAACCCTAAGCCAGAAGGTTTTATTCTCTAGTTTCACCATCTATAACGTCACACCAAACCATAGTGTCACATTCTTCCCCCTGCTGCAATTCTAAAGATGACTTGGAGAGTTTGAAGAGAAAAGGAAAGTGCTAAAAGTGAAAATCAGTGTAGCCAACAAGTTAGCACAACCAAGGAAGAAAGAATCTAATCCTAAGAAAACTGAAATCAAGTTAAAGGTGCTTTGTCATGCTAGCTACAAAATCTGATTTGAATGACATGATAGGAAGCAATCTTGAATGCTATGCTTTGATTTGCAAGAATGATTTGTTTAGCTTGCACGGTATGCCTTCCACTATTATTTCAGATCGTGATGCCAAATTTTTAAGCCATTTTTGGAGGACCCTATGGAACAAACTGGGGACCAAGCTGCTATTCTCCACCACTTGTCACCCCAAACAGATGGCCAAACTGAAGTTGTCAACCGCACTTTGTCAACAATGTTACGGGCTGTTTTGAAGAAGACCTTGAAAGAGTGGGAGGAATGTCTTCCTCATGTGGAGTTTGCCTACAATCATGCAAAACATTCCACTACAAAGGTCAGCCCTTTCCAGGTAGTGTATGGCTTTATGTGATGCCTTAGAGCGTCAGAGCGATTCTAGGGTTCCTTTTCCTGGTTTTGTTTCGGGAGAGGAATGAAGGATTTGTCGGGGGATGAAATAATTGAAGTTTATCCGGCGTATTAATATTAAATTTGGAGTTGTCGGGCTAGAAGCAGTGGGCCGAGGAAAAAGCTGGGCTGGGCTGCAGCGCCTCCCCACCTCTCTCTCTTTTCCCCTAGTGGGCCGGCCCACCATATAAAAAGGGGTGTCACCCCCCAAAAGCCTAGGGCGCCCCCTTCCTCCTAGCAGCCACACCACCCCTCCTCTTCCTCCCCTTGCGTGGTGGCTCCAAGATCCACCGCGAACGCGAAGGAGCAAGCGAGAAGAGGATCCGTGGAGGCGTGGAGGGCGAGCAGATTTCCGTTTCGGGGGAATCGTCGCGCGTTTTAAGTGGAGTTCTCAAGGGAGAACTCAAGGTAAAATTCCCAATCTTTTACCCCTGTTCTACCTAGGGATTAGGAGTGTATTAGATCTGGTGGTGAGTGATTTAGATGGATCTTGATTGGGGAGAAGGGTAGATGTTCACGTGGTGCTGTTTTTGGAAGGGGAGATTGTGCAGCGCGGATTGTTTCGCGTTTTACGTGGCATAGACGATTTTTCCTGCAAAAACCTATAACTATAAAGTTGTAGATAACGTCGAGATCTAGCTTCTGTAATTTTTTTAGAATTTTTGGGGAGTGGGTCTGAGAGTTATTGCTGTTGCAAGATGACGGACAGAATCTGGAAACAGATTTTGTCAACTGTGTTGAACGTTTTTTTAGGCATATTTAACAGTGGAATTGAAATTTGTGATATTCATGAAAGTTTTAGATCTCGTCAATATCTAGCTACTGTAATTTTTTTGTATTTTTATGATCTGTATAAAAAAAGATACGAAATTGTGAAGAGAGGGTGATGCTGTTTGACCCGGACAGATTGGGGTTTTTGGCGCTTAAGAAGGGAACGGGGATTAGGAAGCGTGTGTTTGAGTTGTGTGATCATTTATGATGTCGCTATGTACTGAAATAATACTTGTACAGGTGGTGCCCCTTCTGGACGCAACTAGGTTAAGTCATCCCACGTTAGTAAAGGCAAGTGGAAGTAGCGGTCTTGCTAAACTATGACTCGCTATTTGTTTCGTCTTCAATATAAACCTTAATTTCAGCACACCTACATGGTTTAACTACTTGTTTATGAGATTACAATATCCTATTGTGATGTGGTTGTTTGGCTTTTGAATCATGAGTAAGAATGAAGAAAGATGTTGTTTGCAAGATGAATTGTGGAGATATTCTATCTCAATGATGTTCGCATTCTATCCATGTTATTTGATGGTATGCAAGCATGTGAATTCAGAGTGGGAAGTTATGAATGTATTTATGCATGAAGCATTAACTGCATAATCATGCATTGGAAGTTTGTCGGCCTTGCCAGCGTCTTGGCGCCAAGTCTGCAGTACAACACCGTGTGTTCACGAGAAAGGAGCATGGTGAGGAGGATCATGGCATAAGCATGTGCACAATCATATGCATTTCTACTGAGGTTGTGTGGACTCTATAATGTGGTATTGGACATGAGAATTTGGTATGCTAGTTTTCTTGTGCTGTGTTATTCGTTAGAAGTTGTTCCGCTTCTTTGAGATTACCCAATCTCACCCCTTGTTATTTTGTTGTTTTCGGGTAGTTCTCGCGAGTCGTAAGCTTGAAGGGTGGGCTTAGTAGCACAATCAACCCTCACGGGGTCATCCACGAATCACATGGACTAGTGCATTTAATAATTCATTAGCTTGCTGAAATTTTATTAATCATAGACCTGTTGATGTCCTCTTTGGAGCTGTTTTACGTTTATGTTTGTTTTCTGGTTGATTTAGACTTGTTATCTCTAGTATTGATGCTTTTATGTTATTCCTGTTTATAATGGTTATTATGAATCTTGTTGTAAACTTCCGTTTTGTCCTAATTTTAGGAGAGATCTTTGTCCAGAAATTTTCTTGTACGACAGTTTAGATTTGTAGGGTGTTACACCTTAACCCTCATGCTCCCATAGACTTGTTGCCTCTTCCTTATACTGAGAGGGTGAATTTAGATGCAAAAAACAAGCTGATTTTATTCTCAAATTGCATGAAACTACAAAAGACAACATTGAGCGCATAAATGAGAAGTATAGAGTTGCTGGAAGCAATGGTAGGAAACATTTAACATTTGAACACAGTGATCTTGTCGACTACATTTGCAAAGAAAGATTCCCTGAATTGAGAAAATCTAAGTTGATTCCATGTGCTGATGGACCTTTTAAGGTGCTAGACCGAATAAATGATAATGCATGTATGCTTGAACTACCTGCAGAGTTTGGGGTTAGCCCCACCTTTAACATTGCAGATTTGAAGCCTTATTTGGGTCAAGAAGATGAGCTTGAGTCGAGGACGACTCTCTTTCAAGAGGGGGAGGATGAAGAGGACATCACTATACCGGATGCACCCATGACCTCAACTCCACCATCCCCTATGCAAGGTCCTATCAAAAGGGCACGTGCACGACAGCTAAATCAACAGGTGAACTCGTTTCTCGGGTTGCATAATTTTACATTGCAGAATAGACCGCTACTTAATAATATTCTTATGCTTAGAAACCTGGGCAAGGATCATCAAGGGAGCATTAATCTGCCAACACAAGTCATAAAGCAATGTGGGAATGCGAAAGGTTTCAACTCGGCCTCCAATGACCAGTCTGACTTTAAATGCTCATAGAAAATGCAAACGGACTCCGATTGGGGCGTGTGAGTACTTGATTGAAAGATAATTTCGTCCTCTTTTCAATGGATCCAGCCTCATCACCAAATTCCACATGAAATTTGACAGCTGCGACCAAAGGTCGGCGGTTTGAGACTCTTGAGTCTGGCGCCACCATTAATTTTTAGGTTGTATTCCCATTCTTTGTGAGAAATCTCCCCATATCTATATATAGGATAGTTTCTGTAACACCCCAAAATTTTGCTTTTCTTAAATTCATGTGTGATTTGGCACTTTGGTGAATTTTTGGAATTTTCTGGAATTTATTTGGATTTATTTGAATTTATTCCATTTTGAAATAATTAAAGAATTAAACTTTGCAAATAAAATTTTGTTGGAAATATTTTATTTGAGTCCCAAATACCCTAAAATATTTTCCAGAATTTTTCTGGAATTTTTCTGAGTCTTTTGCTATTTTTAATGAATTAAATGAATTACTGGGAATTATTTTAAATATTAAATCGCTGGAAATTCAACTCGGGTCGAGTACTGTTCATCCGACCGAGTCGGAACCCGAGTCGGACTCGAGTCCGACCCGAGCCAGTCGACTCGACCAAACCCACTCCTAACCCAATCGATCCCGACCGTTGGATCGGGATCCAACGGTCCGGATTGGGCCTTGCCGCTCGAGCAGAAGTCAGGTCGGATCCGTTCAGCCCAGCGTGAGCAATCGTAGCGCTCATCGCGACACGTGGGCCGGTCCCGACCATCGTCTCCGTTCGAATCCCGGTAGGAGAGCTCGCCGTGACCAAGCGGGACACGGTTAGGGATTCCGATTCTTAGCGCCGTCGAGGCGATATTTAAAGCGTGGACCCGTCCACGAGAATCGTCGTTCAACGCCGCCCCTTTTTCCCCAAGCCACACCGCCCGAAAGCCGTCTTGGCGAGGTGCTTTCGCCGTAGTAGGGTTAGGGCTTAACCGGGTTCGTCACGCCTTGCGCCGCCCGTCAAGCCCGTCTCCGCCGTGTTGAAGCCCGAGATCTGGAACCGCCACGAGCAAGGCGCATCGGACCGCACCATTCACCTCGCCGGAGACCCTCGGAAAGCGCGCCGCGGAAGAGTCGCCGTCCTCGTCTCCGTGCTTAGAGCCCCGCCGCGCCGCCATCACGATCTGAAGCTTACGGGCCGTCAGGTCCCGATCGAATGGTAGCGGTGAGTCACGTGCTTCCAACCCGATTGGATACGGACCGTTGGATCAAGATCCAGCGGCCCCACGATCACCTCAGGCCGTAGCGGTGTTATCGTAGGGTTAGATCTGGACCGTCCGATCTAGATCGAGCGGCCCCACGATCATCGAGTAGTTTTCAGCGTGTTAACCACTGGATCTAATCGCGGCGGGTGATTTCCAAATCAGCGGACCGCGATCTTCTGCCACGTAACCTAAGCGCGCGCGTGCACAGCGCATGTGGGCGGCCCGACATGCGAGCCCGCATGTCAGCCCGCACCAAGCCGTGCGCCCGATCCACCGTGGGCCGTCTTGCCGTGGACCCGGTCCATGGGCCAGGACACGTGGCGGCTTGAGTGGTGCCGCGTGGCATGATGGCGTCATCTTTGGCGTCATCATGGAAAACGGTCGATCTGGCGTCGGCCGAGTCATGTGGACCAATCACCAGGATGACACGTGTCGCTTCTTGCGCCAATAATTAATTTCCGAAAAGAAAATGACTTATTAATTCGAAATAATGATTTGATTTTTGATTCAAACTTCAAGCGCTTATAACTTTTGCGTTTCAACTCCGATTTGAGTGATTCAAATTTCTAAATTTGTATAAAATTGAGATCTACCTAAATATGAATTTTATTTAATTTTTGGACTAAAGTTTTCTCTGTAAAATTATTTAATTGATTATTTAAACTTTAAATAATCATAACTTTTAACGTTTTAACTCCAAATTTGTGATTCCAGTTTCTAAAAATTCATAAAATTATGTTCTCTCTGTTTATGGATTTTATTTGGATGTTTGGACACTTTTTGCCTATTGTTTATTTGTGTATTTGCTATTTGCACGCTTTACGAGTAGGCGTTGAAGTGCGGGAAGGATTCGAAGGAGAAGTATTGACTCAGGATCCAACTCAAGACCAAGAACAAGTACTTTTTGAAGGCAAGTTGTGCTTTGACCATGTTGATCCTATTTGAAATCTATTTTGATTTAAACTATTGCATGCTAGTTCAATTAGAAAAATACTTTGTTTAAACATGGGGTTAGATAAATACCAATTTCTTTGTATGACACCTTGATTATTTAAGTATGTGCCATGACCCCTTGTCACCTAGTTGTGGATTACTAGTTGGACATTATTAAATTGCCAACATGGGTTTAGGCAGATTGTAGTATCTTTGCTTAGGCCAGGCTACGTGCTCATGACATGATTTTGGATAATCAAATGTTAATATTGACTTAATGACATATTGAACCTATTTTGGAAAAGTATCATGTGATGTTGATGGCACGTGGTGCATGGTAATCAAGCGGGAGTTTGATAAAGCAGTTTCGGCCAGGGCATGTGGCAAGATGTAATCAGGTGGGCCGGTTGTGGCATTGGGGATGTTGATTTGGTTCTTGGGTAGTCTTGCCCTGGTCACCCCTAAGGACTTAACCTTGCAAGCCTTTGAAGCTGGGTCTAACGTGCAACCACATGTACGTAATGGGGACGGACCTAGTTGACTAAGTTGCTAATAAACGTGCACTGTGGGACCTCGGGAGGTCAACTACACCCTTTGTGTAAGTTATGCGGGGAGGCGTCTGGAAGTGAGGCCAGTACCCATCTAACAGTTGATTGGCCTAGACTTACGCCTTAAGCGAAGGGAAGGGTTAGTGCGTAATAACCGGGGAGGACCACTTGTATTGTTAGAAGTTTCAGAAAGACTTTATTACGGGGAACTTCGCCTTTGTGGTGTTTGTTGTATCTTGTGGGTAAAGTGCATAACCTCTGCGAGTTTAGAATCTATTCGAATAGCCGTGTCCTTGGTATTGGACATCGCTCGGGAATTACAGTCAAGGGTTAGATTTTCTCAAAAATAACTTTGGTTTGAAAGGTTGAAATTTGGATTAATAATGAAGTTGATGGAAATGTGGTTTAGGATGGGAAAGATGTTTACCAAACTTCTTGAAAAGTTATTTATGCTTTACTTATTTCTCTTGCTTTGAATCTACTTATATTACTTGTCAATGCTATTTCTTTGCCAAAAATACGTTGAGTTATTCCTTGTACCAAGCCATGCATATAGTATATTAGCACTTTGCATTACATGCATGACTTGCTTTGAGTACCAAGTACTCACCCTTGCCTCAACACAACACCGGTTGAAGAGGAGACTACGCCCGACTTTGGAGGAGGAGCTCCAAGAGAGATCCGTCTACGTAGGGAAGCGAGCCCGATCGATTTGCACGTGAATTTATCTTTGGATGGCGCCCGCGATGTTACCTTCTTTGATTTTCCGCTGCTACTATTTCTCTCTTAATAAGTTTAGCCCTCTGCGTATTGCATTGTGACTTGACCATAAGGTCGAGTAACCGATTTAGTTATTTAAATAAAAATACTTTATTAGCATCGAATGGTATGATTGTGATATTTACCGATGTTAAGGCGTATGTGCACTAAGCGCGTTCCTGGACTAGTGTTGAATACACAGAGGGTCCGGATTTGCAAATTCGGGGTCCCGACAGTTTCCTTCTATTTCTCTTCAGGTTTTGTTAAGTTTAGTTGCCCCCATATGTGGAACTTTAACCTTGTTCTCCTGACTCGGGAGCAGCAGTAAGCAAGTTCAGAACCTCAGTTCATGTGTGCTTTATTCTTGTTCTTGCGATTCTTGATTTGCTTGCAAGAATAGACCTTCGTGGTCAGGTCATCCGTGTCTTGGCATGGTTGATAATGATTAGGAGCGTGGTTTAGCGATTGCGGGCGCTTATCCTTGCATGGTTCGTAGCCGGATCGTCAAAGTCATCCTCCGCCAAATCGAAGTTATCCCCTCACCGGAAGATCGGGCACCCGTGTGCGCATCATTTGGTATCAGAGCAAAGGTTGACCGGTGAGTTCTTGTATCTTGTTTAGTTGTTTAATTGTGTTCTTCCTAGTGTCCAGAAAATTTGCCCCACAAAAAGATTGTTGTCCACTGTCCAAACCCCCGTTGTGCGATCCAATCGTTTAATTTAAGTTTGCTTAATTGTGTTTGCGTTCATTCTAGCATTGTCTTGTTGCTGTTCATGTTCTTGTTCATCTTTTTTTTCATTTTCCCCACATCAAAATCCATCCATAAAAACAAAAATCGAAACATTGCATCTCGGGTAGAATCTGTCCATTTGCGCAGCTGTCACCAAAAACGCCATAAATCCCATTTGGTTTATCCTTTTTGAGTGAAACCAAAATAAGAAGCTTCGTGACTTATTGTTCTATCTTTCTACCAAATTTCACACTCATACATGAAAGCAACTGAAATCTGCAAGTGTTTCTTTCGGACTTAGTTGCAGTTCTGAAACATGAAACAGCAGCAACTTGCGAAATTTATGGTAATTTTTCGGTTCGCTTAAGAAGTTTTGGTCTAAAGAATATTGTTGCAAAAGTCGTCAAGAAAAATAGAAAAAAGCGTTAAAAGAGGCAAGCTGACACAAAGTTCACGGCTAAAATCTGACTGCTTTGTCGTGTGGACAGAAATCAGCAAGTTGCAAAGTTGGTTGATTATTGTGCTTTCTCTTTTCCAATCGCATAACTTTGAATTGTTACATCTTTGTCACTTGTTTTCATGTCCCTACACTTGCTTTTGCCTACTCTCTACCCTTGTTTGATCAGCAGCATATGCTAAGTGCTAGTTTCGAACAATTACTCAATTTATGCAAATCTGAGATTAATTGATTGTTCTCCATTGCTCTGAGTATACACGACTGTAAAAGCTCCACTCTCTACTAACCTCACAGGTGATAGCCTTGCAATCGCTTTGCTCACGCTTGAGATCAGTTTATCACGAACCACCTACCGGTTGCACCGCTTGCTGCATTAGTAAGAATTGGTAAGAGCTTTGTAAGAGCTTGAGAGGAAGTGCCCTGATCAATTTCACCAATTAGTAGTGGATAAGGGAACTACATATCTTTGTGTGTTTTCTGTTTATTACTAACCATGGCGGAGATGACAATGGAAGTAATGAGGGAAATCGAGCTGATGTTCTCACACCCAGCTCGAGAGGAATCATACAACACTTCACCACGACTACTCAGCGAATATCACTGAAAATCATGATAGCGCTTTGGCTCAGATCAGCGACAACCTCGCCACCATCCGTGATCGAGTTGATCATCTTGAGGACAACAACCACCACTTGCTTTGAAAGCGTGGCCAGCGATGCACAAGAACAAAATGGCGCACATGGGCGCCAACGGCGATGCGGCTCCTCGTGCTGGGCAAATGAGGTAGAGAACAATTATCTTTCACGACGAGGATGATGATGGATTTAACTCTAATAATGATCGAGATCATCGGCGACTTCGACACAATCGGCAAGGTATGTGTAGAAATCAGCGAGAACCTCGAGAGAATGCGTAATGATCCCATGGGAAATGTTAAGTTTACAATACCTTCATTTGATGGAAAATATAACCCCGATGCTTGTCTTGATTGGGAGCTAGCGGTAGAACAAAAATTTGCATGCTATGACTTTCCTAAAAATAGAAAAGTTAGGGCTGCCACTAGTGAGTTCACTGCTTTGGCCTCCATTTGGTGGAGTGAGACTTGTAGGAACCATGAGAATGCACCTAGAACATGGAATGCTTTGAAAAGAATGATGAGAGCTAGATTTGTTCCTGCTTACTATGCTCGTGACTTGCTCAATAAGTTACAACGTTTAAATCAAGGAAATAAATCTGTAGAGGAGTATTATCAAGAAATGCAAATTTGTGAGTTGCGTTGTGGGTTGGAAGATAATGAAGATGCTAAGATGGCTGAATTTCTAGGTGGGCTCAATAGAAATTCAGGACATACTTGATTACAAAGAATACAACTCTATCACTTTCGTTTGTTCCATCTTGCTTGTAAAGTGAAAGGGAAATGCAGGGACGACATGCCAAGCTAAGAGGGAATTTTGGAGGTTCCTTTTAAGTCACAACCAAACCAAGTGCAAGCAAAGTCTCCATCCACCACATCTGGTCGTGTACCTCCACATTCCAACCGTGGGTGTCCTGCTATCTCTACTTCCACTCCAACACCTGTTTCGAAAACAAAATCAGCCTCGGTACAAGCTCCTACTAAGAGTGCTTCTTGGTAGCATCCACGAGCCGCACTCGCAATGTGCAATGCCATCGTTGCAAGGATTTGGACACATGATGCGTGATTGTCCAAGTCAGCGATGCTCTAATTGTGAGGGGCGATGGTGAGTATACCTCTGCTAGTGATATTGAAGATCTTGCATTAGCCGCAACTAACTCTGCGAGAAGAGAATGAAGAGAATGCAAATGAGGAGCAGCATTTGAGTGCGACACTTGAGACAAGTACATGAGCATCATTGTAAAGCGTGTACTTAGCGCTCAAATGGAGAGTGTTGAACAAAATCAGCGCCACAACTTGTTCCAAACTAAATTTGTCATCAAAGAGCGCTCTGTGCGAGTCATCATCGATGGAGGGAGTTGTAATAATCTTGCTAGCATGGATATGGTCGAGAAGCTTGGCTTGACCACAACACAGCCTCCACATCCTTACTACATTCAGTGGTTCAACTCTAGTGGAAAGGTTAAGGTAACAAGAATGGTAAGATTGCACTTTTCACTCGGTTCATATCATGACCATGCTGATTGTGATGTTGTGCCTATGCAAGCATGCTCTTTCTTTATTAGAGTAGACCTTGGCAATATGATAAACATGCTTCCCATCATGGTAGAACTAACCAATACACTCCTCATGCATAAAGGAAAGAAAATTGTTTTGCTTCCTTTGACCCCTGCTGCAATTCTAAAAGATGACTTGGAAAGCTGAAAAAGAAAAGGAAAGTGCTAAAAGTGAAAATCAGTGTAGCCAACAAGTTAGCACAACCAAGGAAGAAAGAATCTAATCCTAAGAAAACTGAAATCAAGTTAAAAGGTGCTTTGTCATGCTAGCTACAAAATCTGATTTGAATGGCATGGTAGGAAGCAATGCTGAATGCTATGCTTTGATTTGCAAGAATGATTTGTTTTGCTTGCAGTATGCCTTCCACTATTATTTCAGATCGTGATGCCAAATTCTTAAGCCATTTTTGGAGGACCCTATGGAACAAAGCCCGGGGACCAAGCTGCTATTCTCCACCACTTGTCACCCCCCAAACAGATGGCCAAACTGAAGTTGTCAACCGCACTTTGTCAACAATATTCACGGGCTGTTTTGAAGAAGACCTTGAAAGAGTGGGAGGAATGTCTTCCTCATGTGGAGTTTGCCTACAATCATGCAAAACATTCCACTACAAAGGTCAGCCCTTTCCAGGTAGTGTATGGCTTTAACCCTCATGCTCCCATAGACTTGTTGCCTCTTCCTTCTACCGAGAGGGTGAATTTAGATGCAAAAAAACATGCTAATTTTATTCTCAATTTGCATGAAACAACAAAGACAACATTAGCGCATAAATGAGAAGTATAGAGTTGCTAGAAGCCATGGTAGAAAACATTTAACATTTGAACACAGTGATCTTGTGCGGCAACATTTGCGCAAAGAAAGATTCCCTGAATTGAGAAAATCTAAGTTGATGCCCACGTCTTTGATGGCCCTTTTAAGGTGCTAGACCGAATAAATGATAATACATATAAGCTTGAACTACTGCGAGTTTGGGGTTAGCCCCACCTTTAACATTGCAGATTTGAAGCCTTATTTGGGTCAAGAAGATGAGCTTGAGTCGAGGGCGACTCTCTTTCAAGAGGAGGATGATGAGGACATCACTATACCGGATGCACCCATGACCTCAACTCCACCATCCCCTATGCAAGGTCTATCACAAGGGCACGTGCCTGGCGGCTAAATCAACAGGTGAACTCGTTTCTCGGGTTGCATAATTTTACATTGCAGAATAGACCGCTACTTAATAATATTCTTATGCTTAGGAACATGGGCAAGGATCATCAAGGGAGCATTAATCTGCGAACAAAAGTCATAAAGCAATGTGGGAATGCGAAAGGTTTCAACTCGGCCTCCAATGACCAGTCTGACTTTAAATGCTCATAGAAAATGCAAACTGACTCCGATTGGGGCGTGTGAGTACTTGATTGAAAGATATTTTCATCCTCTTTTCAATGGATCCAGCCTCATCACCAAATTCCACATGAGCTGAACGCAGCAGCCAAAAAGGTCTGACGATTTCAGACTCTTCGGGTGTTGCGCCACCATTAATTTTTGGGTTGTATTCCCATTGCTGTGAGAAAGCTGTAACACCCCAAAATTTTGCTTTCCTTAAATTCATGTGTGATTTGGCACTTTGGTGAATTTTTGGAATTTTCTGGAATTTATTTGGATTTATTTGGAATTTATTTGAATTTATTCCATTTTGAAATAATTAAAGAATTTAATTTTGCAAATAAAATTTTGTTGGAAATATTTTATTTGAGTCCAAAATGATCCAAAATATTTTCTGGAATTTTTAGAATTTTTCTAAGTCATTTGCTATTTTTAATGAATTAAATGAATTCTTTGGGAATTATTTTAAATATTAAATCATTTGGAAATTCAACTCGGGTCAGAAATGCTGTTCATCCGTAGAGTGAACCCGTCGGACTCGAGTCGAGCCGAGGCGATTGTTCGATCAAACCGGCTCAAAACCACTAATCAATCCCAGCCGTTGGATCAAGATCCAGCGGTGAGATCCGCCCGTCTGCGGTTCGAGCCGTGTATCCGGCCCGGATCCGATCGGCGCCCCGTCGCGATCGTGGCGGATTGATCGTGCCACGTGGGCGAGTGTCGTCGTCGTCGTCTCGCCCAGTCGAAACCGTACTCCGCCCGCGCGCGCCGTGGGAAACTAGGTTTAGTGTCCAGCATGACAGCGAGGCTATTTAAAGCGTGAGAGCGTCCCCAAGGTTGCCCTCATCCTTGCGCACGTTCCGAGCCATCTACGCCTGGCCGCCGTCGTTTGCCGTGCGAGCTCGCCGTGAATTGGAGAAGTAGCCATGCGCGGTTTTGCTCGATTCGCGGCCGTCAGTCGTCTTCGCCGAAGAGCCCAGATCAGGAACCAGTGACGAGCGCGCGAAGGAAGGATTCATCTCGCCGAGCAACCCAACGCCCGTCGGGTTAAATGTCGTCGATTCGTCTCCGGTGGCTGCAGCGCCGCCCCAGCGTCGCCATCGACCGCGAGCTCGGTGAACCGTCAGATCCAGATCGGACGGTTGAGGTGATTCACGTGTTCCAAACCGATTAGATGCGGGCCAGTTGGATCAAGATCCAGCAGTTCCTAATTGCCACGTCGTGCCGTAGTAGTGTTATTATAAGATTAGATCTGGACCGTCCGATCTAAATCGAGCGGCCACGATCAAGTAGTTTCAGCGTGTTAACCCTGGATCTAATCGCGCGGGTGATTTTCAAACCAGCGGTGCGTGATTGCACCGCGATGTCGGGAAGTTGGGCCAAGCGGTCGTAAATGCGTCGTGGCGTGCGTGGCCACCGACACGGGGCCAGCGTGTCGGCGGCTTTCTGCCGTGGCGTCACCGCCATGGCGTCACAGTGGACCCACCTGTCGACACCGTGGTGAGTCCCATTGACGTCGATGACGTCACGAGTGAGCCAGTATGTCGATCTCCGTGTATAAGTCGTGGGACGGAGTCCGCGGTAGACCCGGCGGCGTGGACCAAGTCCATGGACGGCGGCTGGCGTCAGCCAACCAATCAGAGGCTGCCACGTGTCCATGATGACGCAATAATTAATTTCCGAAAAAGAAAATGATTTAATAAATCGGTTTAATAATTGATTTGAATTTCAAAACTTCAAACGCTTATAACTTTTGCGTTTCAACTTTGATTTGAGTGATTCAAATTTCTAAATTTGTATAAAATTGAGATCTACCTAAATATGAATTTTATTTAATTTTTGGACTAAAGTTTTTCTCTGTAAAATTATTTAAATGATTATTTAAACTTTAAATAATCATAACTTTTATGAATCTTAACTCCAAATTTGTGATTCAGTTTCTAAAAATCCAGAAAATTATATTCTCTCTGTTTATGGATTTTATTTGGAGTTTTAGGATGTTTTACCTATTGTTTATTTGTGTATTTGCTATTTGCACGGCTTCTGAGTAGGCGTTGAAGTCTTAGGAAGGATTCGAAGGAGAAGTATTGACTCGGGATCCAACTCAAGACCAGAGCAAGTACTTTTTGAAGGCAAGTTGTGCTTTGACCATGTTGATCCCTATTTGAAATCTATTTTGATTTAAACTATTGCATGCTAGTTCAATTAGAAAAATACTTGGGTTTAAACATGGGGATTAGATAAATACCAATTTCTTTGTATGACACCTTGATTATTTAAGCATGTGCCATGACCCTTTGACACCCCTAGTTGTGGATTACTAGTTGGACATTAGTAAATTGCCAACATGGGTTTTAGGCCGTTGTAGTATCTGCTTAGACACTTTCGTGCTCATGACATGATTTTGGACAATCAAATGTTAATATTGACTTAATGATATATTGAACTGTTTTGGAAAAGTATCATGTGATGTTGATGGCACGTGGTGCATGGTAATCAAGCGGGGATTGATAAGCAGTTTTGATCGGGCATGTGGAAAGAGTAATGTCCAGGTGGGCGGTTGTAGCCTTGAGGATGTTGATTTGGTTCTTGGGTTGTCTTGCCACTGGTCACTCTAAGGACTTAACCTTGCAAGCCTTTGGGCCGGGTCATACTTGCAACCACATGGCTGGAATGGGGCGGCCCTAGTTGACTAAGTCGCTGGGACTCACCACTTGTGGAGCCTCGGGGTGTCAATTACGTTTGTGTGATTATGCGGGGCGTGTCGTGGTACGTGGCGTGATACCCATCTAACAGTGTGTTGGTCCCATACTTCGCCTTAGCTAAGGGAAGGGATGGTGTAGAGCACGAACCGGAGAGGACCACTGTGTTGTTTGAGGCTTCAAGAGAAGGCTTTATTCACAGGGAACTTCGCCTTTGTGGTGTTTAGTGTATCTTGTGGGTAAAGTGCATAACCTCTGCGAGTTTAGAATCTATTCGAATAAGCCGTGTCATGGTATTGGACATCGCTCGGGAATTACAGTCAAGGGTTAGACTTTCTGAAAATAACTTGGATTTGAAAGGTTGGTTTGGTTTAAAAATGAAGGTGATGGAAATGTGGTTTAGGATGGGAAAGATGTTTACAAACTTCTTGAAAAAGTTATTTATGTTTTACTTATTTCTCTGCTTTGAATCTACTTATATTACTTGTCAAATGCTTTGTTTCTTTGCACAAATATACCTTGAGCTATTCCTTTGTACCAAGCCATGCATATAGTATATTAGCTTGCATTACATTGCATGACTTGCTTGAGTACCAAGTACTCACCCTTGCCTCAACACAATATCGAGTTGAAGAGGAATTGCCCGACTTTGGAGGAGGAACTCCAAGAGGATCCGTCTACTTAGGGATGCGAGCCCGATCGATTTACTGTGGTATCTTTGGATGGCGCCAACTATTTGATTTTCCATTGCTATTATTTTCTCTGCGAATAAGTTTTAGCCTTACGAGGCATACATTTGTAACTTGGCCATAAGGTCGAGTAACCAATTTAGTTATTTAAATAAAGTACTTTATTGGTATCGAGTGGTATGATTTGTGATATTTACCAATGTTAAGGCCCATGTGCACTAAGCGGCGTTCTGGACTAGTCTTTTGAATACCTGAGAGAGTCGGATTTGCAAATTCGGGTCCCAGAACAAAAGCTCCTTATCTATATATAGGATAGTTTCCTTCTAGTTCTCTTGAGTTTTGTTAAGTTTAGTTTCCCCATGTGTGGAACTATAACCTTGTTCTCTGACTCGGCTAGAGCAGCGGTAAACAAGTTTGAACCTCAACTTTCGTGTGTGTGCTTTATCATTGTTCTTGCTTTGGTTCTTCGATTGCTTGCAGAATAGGCGTTAAATGGTCAGGTCATCGGGCTTTTGGCACGGTTGATAACAACTAGTAGTGTGGTTTAGCGATTGCGGGCGCTTATCCTTTGCGTGGTTAAGTATTTGGATCGTCAAAGTCATTCTCCGGCTTAATCGAAGTTATCCTCTCACGGAAGATCGGGCACCCATGTGCGCATCACATTTGACACCGAGCTAGGACATATTCAAAATGCATGCGAGAAATGAGTTGAAGCACATATGAATTCCACCTTTCGATGTGTTTCCTTTTCGATTCCATCGTGCAACATTTTGAAGGGCGCCTCTTGTTGTATTAGATTCGTTGCTCATCGTGGAGAAATGTTTCACAACAACTTCGGACCGGACTCGAAATGCTTTGCCGGAATGTCGCTTAGGAAAATATGAAGTTCATTTCGAGCATGATTGAAATGAAGTTTCTTTAGATGCACACCGTTTTGAGTACGCGTGTAGTTCTGATACCATTAGGAACCCATCGATGCATGAATATTTCGCATCGACTTCGGACGTGTTGAAAATGCCTTGTCGAAATGGGATAGGCCATATAAGAAGTCTATTCGGGGTGTTTGAACCAAATTTTCCTTTCGTCCATCGTTTTCGTCCGGATGGCGCGACTGCCTTGCGAAAGCTGTGTGCAGCGACAATGCATGGAAAGTCCCCTCGCGCGGTTGGCCTACATTTTCCTT